>OX596012.1:27104622-27704622 GCA_951394025.1 Heteromyza rotundicornis
AGTTAAATTTTCTATTAAAAACAAAAAAAAATTTTTTTACAAAAAAACACATAAAAAAACATTTTAACTATATTTATATAGTTCATATTCATATAAAGCCATATAAATTGTATGAGAATATTAAATAAAAAGAAATAAACGAACGAAAAAAAATTTTTTCGTTTCAAAGTTGACTAATGCTAGTTAATCGAAGAAATTTAACTCAATTAAATGAAAAAAAGTGGTTTTTGAAATTAAATGAAACGTTAAAAGCTTACCAAAAATTTAGCTAAAATTAACTAAAAAAAAGTAAAAATTAAGAATTCATACTATTTTTGAACTGATATTGACATTTAATTTAAAAATTATTTCACAAAACAATTAAATACACAAGCCGATATATTTCGAAGTGATCTATATTCTATTTTTATGTATGAATGGACCATTCTAAACACAATGGCGTTCTCATCCATCATGTTTTTACGAAAAAACACATAAACAAAACATTTTTACTATATTCAATTGAATGTCTGCACTCAGAGAACCTTTTTCCCGGTTTCTATATGCAAATTTTCTTTAAAATAAATTATCAAAATTTTTATCAAAAGCGAAATTTCGTGTATGAAACAATTTATTTATATTCATATACAGCCATACAAATTTTATTAGAATATTAAATAATAAGAATGAAACGAATGAAGTTTGGTTAAGAACAATTATCACAGGCCATTCTAAACACAATGACGTTCTCAGCTTTTCGCCATTAGGAGAAATTTGAGAAAGGGAAAATACGATGTAAACATCCTGACGATGTCAACCTCACATGAT
Organism: Heteromyza rotundicornis; assembly: GCA_951394025.1. Taxonomy (NCBI): domain Eukaryota; kingdom Metazoa; phylum Arthropoda; class Insecta; order Diptera; family Heleomyzidae; genus Heteromyza; species Heteromyza rotundicornis. The sequence continues at coordinate 27,105,430 of OX596012.1, forward strand.
GGATGAGAACGCCATTGTGTTTAGAATGGTCCATTCATACATAAAAATAGAATATAGATCACTTCGAAATATATCGGCTTATGTATTTAATTGTTTTGTGAAATAATTTTTAAATTAAATGTCAATATCAGTTCAAAAATAGTATGAATTCTTAATTTTTACTTTTTTTTAGTTAATTTTAGCTAAATTTTTGGTAAGCTTTTAACGTTTCATTTAATTTCAAAAACCACTTTTTTTCATTTAATTGAGTTAAATTTCTTCGATTAACTAGCATTAGTCAACTTTGAAACGAAAAAATTTTTTTTCGTTCGTTTATTTCTTATTGTTTAATATTCTCATACAATTTATATGGCTTTATATGAATATGAACTATATAAATATAGTTAAAATGTTTTTTTATGTGTTTTTTTGTAAAAAAAATTTTTTTTGTTTTTAATAGAAAATTTAACTATTTAATTTAACTTTTTATTTCGACGAATTAACTTTTTAATTTAACGAAGCTAAATTTTTGATTAACTTTTACCGGGTTAACGAAGTTAAATTTTCGCCCAGCTTTGAACTATATGTATACCTAAAGCTGCTCGTTAGTCATTTGACTAGTTGTCTAAGGAAACATTTTGTTAAATATTAACCCATTAATGACGAGAGTGAAATTTTCGGAATATTTTCACGATTTTTTCAGGAATACCTAGAAATGACCTAAGAAACGAATTTCTATCTTTTTTTTTTTGGACCGCTCTCCGTTTGCTCAGCCCTAGCCGTTACCATATGGTAACATCTAGGGCTGATCGTCATATTTTTTGAAATCTAAAATTTTTTTAAAAAAAAAATTTTGGTAAAAAAAATTCTATAAATTCAGGAGCTTTTTTGATCACAAAAGTTTCTTCAGCACAGTAGCTTGTTTTTAAAAAACGCACATTTTTGCATAAAAAAAAAAATTTTAAAGCCCCAAGGAAAAAAGTTAGAAAAGTAGGTCAGTTTTCAACTAGGATTTTCTTGATAAGTGTCCTGGTAGTCATCATAGAATGGGGTCCGATAGACCTTTTCAATAGTAATCAAGTTGATATTCTTAAAATGTTGGCAGTCACTCAAGGCTGGCCCTAATTATCTGTCCGCCACTGTATATAATATGTTTCTACACCTACACCAAAATACTGCTTAGGTTTTCAATAACATAAGAAATATCTCCATATGAACTGAAATTGGAAAGGCCCTCGTCATCATTTCATTTGACATACACAACTTACATGGCTGTAAAAGAGGTTTACGATGAAGCCCATAGGAAGTATCTGCTTCATCTTCCTCCTAATCATCTTGTCCAGCCAAATAAAATTATGCTTATCGTAATGTAAATTTGTTAAAAAACAATTGAGTAAGTTTCAACCGGTCGAAGTAAACCTATATATACCATGCACCCTTCCATTTGAGACCTGGTCGCCATTTTCCGCTCATTCCACCGTCGGTACTCACATGTGCTCCATTTAGTAGTACTTTTTTACATTCATCAGCTCGGCATGACCCAGCCATCTTAGACGTGGATTTTGTATGCGTCATGATGTCATGTCATGATCCATATAGCTTTTGCGGCACTCACCATCGACGCAAAGCGGACAATATATCTTACGGAGAATTTTCCTACCACAATTCCCGTGAAATTGGGTAACATTTGTTACAAAACTCGATTTTTACTTGTATGGATGGTAGGCGTGGCAGTTGATCGATTTCGCCCATTTGCAACACCAACTCCTTCTAGGACCTCCAAAGGATAAATTCAATGTTTGGACCGCCTAGCTTTCATTTAGATCCTCCAAGAGCCCATACCAATCGAAATAACGGACAGACATACGGATATGGCTAAATCAACTTAAGAGGTGCTGCTAATTTTTCATAAGCATACCAAGTACATAACCACACTTTAAAGACAATTTATAGATAAAATATATTTAACTTTATATGAAAGAAGCTAAAAAAAATATATTTCAATCCAATATATAGATAAAATTTACTTCATTTTACAAAAAATGCTCAAATATGTACGCAAATATGTATATAAACATGAACAAACAATTTTTTTAAATCTGAATATTAAAAAAAAATTTTTTAATAATTATATTAAGTACACAAACACACTTTCAAATCAATACACAAATAAAATATATTTAATTTTACATAAAAAAAATCATACAAACATTTTCAGTAAGAAAATTTAAATTTGCTAGGGTTGTGACGAGCGTGCCCATATGGTAACAGCGAAATTCAAAATGATAAAAAGGAGTTACAGAAGTTATAAATAATTTTATTTTATACGTTTTCTAATACTTTGATATTCTACCCAAATGCCAAAAAAAAATATTCAAAATATATAACTTTTTATGGCAATGAAAAATATTCTTACTGGAAAGGTCGTGCCCTTTCGCTGTTTTTGCCCACTTTTTAAAAACACTACTTTTCAATTATCCGCCACGACCGCTACTGACGGGCGATTGCTTAGAGTTATATATCAAAAGAAAGATCAAAGTATGCTTTATTAACATCAAAAAACGGATTAGTGATATCCGTTCCAATATTTCTGTAATTGCACATACCGTAGAACGCTATCAGCGTTACCATATGGGCACGCTCGTCATGAATGGGTTAAGAATGTTTCAATAAAAAAAATTATATATATATGGCACGTATATGGAGGCGTTGACAATGAGTGTTAGTCCAAATCAGCCCAAAACTTTTTTTTTCGAATTTTTCCAAAAACTTTTTTGTTATGGAGGCATAAGGATCACAAATATAAATTTTGTTTCTTTCTTTTTCTATGGAACTTGACTTATGAGGTGTGACCATATGGTCACGCTGGGCATTTAAGGAAAAACAATATTTGTATGAAAAAAATAAAATACATAAATAAAAAAATAGTTTAATAGAAAATTCTTCCGGTCCAATTCCATTTCGTTCCAATTTTATTCCCATTTCGTTCCAGGCATAATTTCCAACCAAATAAAAATACCGGGTCCAAATCGTACACTTGTTGTGGGACCAAAAAAACACATTTGATATAAAAATTATAAAAATAATAAAGGGGGATTTGCACTGCGACCGTTGGTCTTTTGTGCCCCCACAACGAGTCCGTGTTGGGTGACGATGCCCCAGCTATCACGCACCATACCTCTGCCAGCCTTTAGAGGACCTCCACCAACCCTAAATCCGTTAGGAATTTCAAGATCAGCAGAGGATCCAGATTCGGCCAATCACACCAGGTACTTTCCCAGTACCCACCTCCTTGTATGGATGATTGCTCCACAGGACTCCAGTAAATGACCCGGACTTTCTTCTTCCTCATTGCAGAATCTGCAAGAGTCGTCGTTTAGAATGCCCAACTTCGTGGGATGCCCCCTCAGTCTGCAGTGACCAGTGAGAAACCCCGTTAGAATTCGAAGCCGGTTCTTACTCAGCCCGATACAAGCTTCAAAACTTCCTTTTGTTATATTTACCAAGGAGTGATTTGGCCTGCCGTTGCCCAGGTAGATCGAACCAATAGTTTGATCTGTCCACCCGAACTCTTTCTCTAAGCATTTCCCGGATAGTGCGCGCACCTATTCCACAGAATGGCTCTGGCCCTGTAAGGGGCGTAGCCGCTCCTTTTCTCGCAAGCTCGTCTGCCGCCTCGTTCCCCTCCACACCGACGTGTCCTGCCACCCAGCAGAGCGTAACTTTATTGGTTCCGCCCAGCCGGTTTAATTTTGCAAGACAGTCCCCCACTAGCCTGGAGCTAATGATGTTAGAGTCTAGAGCTTTAAGAGCCGCCTGACTGTCAGATAGTATTACAATTTCCCGTCTACAGTACTTTATGGTTTCACATTCCCGCCTACGGCGGTCAACGGTAAACGCGAAGATGTTTTAACAGCTGAAATGGAGATTAATTTGGAATAACTTCTGCAGCTGGCCTGAGTTTGCATCGGGCGAACCCTTAAAGTTTGCATTTTCGTAGAAGTGGCAGCGACTTGTGGTTTACAAATACCACAATGTCTATGCCAGCCTCCGTTAGTTCAGTTAGCCCTACAATCTCCCATCCAAGACATTTCAGCTCATGGTTCAGGTTACGTATATTGCGTTCGATGCGTTCCCTGGAAAGATGTGGTCCGGAATCATCAGACTAAACTTCGGTCTAGCCAAGTACAGGATTGCATTATTGTCGCCAACGCGCAGGTCGGCATGAATCCACCGTGCGGTTGTGTTGGCGACAAACTTCTGGAGCCATTTTCGCTGGTCCTCAACATAACAATGAAGCAGCTTAAATAACTTGATAGTGGTCAACTGTCCGAAGAGAGTGATATGATTCTCTTCCTTCAGCATAGTATCATTCTCACCTTCAAGGATTCTGAGCTCCTTCAGCCTCCATTGGTCATCTGTCAATACACGTTCAGGGTTCCCGGATCCAACACAGCGACCCTAAGACTGTCCTGAACAACTTCGGCAACGGTTTTCCGTTACAGGACTATTGCCCTTACAGACAAACTTAAAATATTGATTTGCATCAAATTTAGCAACTCTACTGATATGCACTGTCTCTGCTTATGCAGTTACATCATAATCTGCAGATGTGAGAAAGTGGTTTTTAGTTCGAAAACCACCAACATTTTGGTAGTACAGTGCATACTTGGGAACGCGAATTTGTATTAAAAAGAAAATTGCCCCGCCCACTTTTTTAACACTTTTAAAAAAACCAAATTGAACCGAATACCAAAGAACACGTGTGTATATGTTTTAGCTCTCTAGGCTATATACACGATTTATGAGAATTAAAAGACTTTTATTTTAACTTATAAAAAAAAAAAGTTAAAAATTTTTTTTTTAAAAACTCTTGTTTGAAACTTTAAAAAAAAAATTTTAAAATAACTTTTTACTTTTACTTGTAAATATAAAAGTTAAAAGTTTTTTAAAACTTTTATTCTGAAATATAAAAGTTTACAGTCTGACTTTTTGAAAAACTTTTATGAGAGTTATTTTCATGCTCTGGGTATACGAAGTTTAAAATTAATGAAATTAAGCTTGGTAGCATCAGCATCTTTTTTTTAATAAGCTTGATGCAGGTTATCATCTGGGGCGCCACCTTCAAGGTTTGGCAGAATACTCCAGAACCGCACCTGGTTCCATGTTGATATCGAATTTAAAGAGATGAGTATACTTGAAACTGTGTATAACATTGAAATTATTACACGTCGGAGCCAACTGAAGGAGAGGGAGCAGCGACAGATTGTGGAATTTCAGAGCAAGACTTCGTCATTTGTATACTGTTCGTTGACCTGTTGCACTTTCCAGTGACGTCGGCTAACTTTTTGTAGTATTCATTGAACTTCCGTTGCATCTATTTAATTTGAGAACTTGAGACAAATTTTTCTGAACTCGGAGAACAACTAAACTAAAACATGTTGCAGTCCAACGCGGTGACACCGTGTCGTCATACCCACTCCTCCGCCACTGCGCCTCTGGTTACTTGAACTACGCTATATCCAGAGTTCAATATATGCACAGATCCTGAATCCTAGGCAGCTACGATATTCTGACATGATGTTGCATAAATGTTTTCTTGTCAAATTCTGAAATTACATAATCACCGTTTTTATCGATGAAAAATTCCATTGTTAATAGTATATGAAAACATTCTCCTCGTTTCTTCTGTGATCACAAAATGCACTATTCCCCACTCTGCAAAACCGAAGAAATATATATAAATAACACATTTAATTATTTTTTACTGATATAGAAACAGCATCTGCAGCAATTGGAGTGGAAAAAATTAGCGGAACATACCTGTTAAAAAAGGAATTCATTATTCCCAATTATTACACTGAGGAAAAAGGAATATTCAGAATAAATGCGTATAACAAAAGCATAATATCATATGATAACAATTACTGTGTAGCAGTGGCACAATATCCCGAAGACTACTTTACAAATGAAGATGCCGTACTAATACATATAAAAATTTACGACTTAAGTAGTTTCACAGCCATTATGGATCGGAAATTCGACGAAGAGGACCAAAAAAATAAGCATCATATCATACATCTGGACATGTCAAAGACCAATCCGGACGATAATATGGTAATGTATTCATTAGTATTCTTAAAATATAATACAAATTACATCAAAAACAAGATTTTAAATTGCATTTGGGTCAAATCAACCGTGTCAAATTGACACGATTTTTGAAAATATTACCACTCCGATTTGATGCAAATTTCAAGATAGATAAATAACAGCGATAAAGCAATAAAAGCTTTTTTTCAAATTGTTTGAAAAAATGTTGGCTTTGCCAAAGCTGATTCACCACTACACAATATGCACCATTTGGTATAATTATTTTGTTAAAAATTACACTGTGCAACACCAAATTCTCCTCTCGAGGATTATCCACCTTGTCGTGGTGTGGGGGCTGAGTAGGGTCAATGATTCTCGGAATTCTCCCAGAAGAGTCCTAAAAGCAAGAGATAATCGAGGTGCCACACGACCCGTGCCGAGGATCAACCACGCTGGGGGCCCATTTAAATAGCTCAGTCGTTAACGGAGTATCCGATTACCAGGTGCTCTTCGGACTAGCCAGCCTTGCCCGCACAATGCGGGTCTCTGTGCGGGTGTACCCTTCCTTTCTCCGCAACTCGTGGGATTCAAAATGAGTGCTTAAGATTTTCCAAAGAAAGTAAAAGAGACCGGCACTCTCAAAAGGCCGGCAGGAAACTCGGTTTCCAAAAAGGACGGTAGTCGCCCACCGGCCGCTTTGTGTGACAATGCGACCGGAGGCGACGTGGTAGGACGGACAGTGGGCGGGGGGGGGGGGCTTGTGCAGGTCGTGGGTGGATCCTAATCTGCAGATTTGTGTGACAAGGCTGTCGGTGGGGCTTCAGCATCTTCAGTTTTATGTAACAAGACTTTTGGGCGGTTGGACGAAGAGCCCAGACCTAGCACCTCAAGGGCCCTGGGGCAACGGGCTTCGACCAAAAAAAGTGTTGCCCCTTCAAAGTTGGTGTATCGGGATCGCCGCTCTGCTGCCAAACCTACGACGCTGGGTGAGGTCCCTTCACGGCCGAAGGCCCGCGTCTGGTCTCCTGTAGGCCCTTCTGACGCCGAGGGTATTCTGACTATTTAGAAAGTCACGAACCCAAATATTCCGACTCACAATTGAAAGGTTGGGAGGCTGGAAGATCCCAAGGGACCCCGTAGACAGGCCGTTTTGGTGCTGAATGCGGTATTCCTTGATCTCCTATCGGCATCTTCACAAATGTAGTTCTCAAAGTGTATACCAAGGACGAGGCTACAGAAGACAGGTGTGCCCCAACCGAATCCACGACTGCAGTCTGTGATACTGATGTGGTCATGGAGGAGGGGACGGGTTCTTTGACGGTACCCGACGGTCTAACCAGTGGCGAGGAATCTTCGAATTCAGACATGTTGGGGGGGATGTTTGGCAGTTATCAGGAGGAAGAGCTGCTGGATTTATTTGATACTGAAGACGAGGCCAATAATACTGTGGCGAAGAAGTTTGCATGTTTTGAGGATGCTCAGAATACTGTATATAAATCTTCACCACTCCAAACTGGCGTCTGCCTCACAGACTGTTTGCTTCTTCGGATAAAGGTACTCCAAGATCTTGTATCCTAGCGAAGAGCAGTCTTAATATTTGTATGCTCTCTAATTATAGCGATCGAGACATCGTGGTGGCAAACCAGGAGCTGGCCTCAACCAGCTACTGGGTCACCTCGGCGTATCTGGCCCATGACCATCAAGGGCCCCTCCCTATAGGCCGACTGGGGAGGGCGATAGATGACTGAGGCGTGGGCTCATACTTGGATGTGATGCCAACGCTAACCATACTGTCTGGGGTAGCACGGACATAAACGAAAATGGTGAGTCACTTTTTGATTACATTATATACACTAACTTTCTCATCTGTAATAAGGGTGACAAAGCAACCTTTATAACTTCCAATAGGCAAGGAGTTTTGGACATAAATCTTGTGTCTGTCTTTCTGACTTTCAACAATGTAACCCCCTAGCTATTACCATTGCACTAACAAATCTAGGTGTCGATGCTTCACTCAGAGAATAGATATTTCAGCTACTCACGAGCCGGATTGTCAATTGAAAACTGGATGATGCGGAGACAAGGAGATTTGTTAGCAGAGACACACGTTAGGGTGGTGTCCTCTCTCCTTTTGTATGGAATGTAGCGCCAAATTAACTACTACTAGGATATAGGAAACTTAGCTGGAAAGTCATATATCGAAAGGTGTTGACGAAAGTCCACCTATGGCCTCCATATCTATCAGTGGGGTGTTGCGATCCACTCCCTCAGACGCAATAGATGAGGGAGTGGATCTCCCTGCTATGGTGGCGGACTTAGATCCACAAATCAATGGGCACTCTTCGATTCTAGTTGGCACTAAATCCATTCCTGGTACAACCGACTACATTCTTCCCGAAATCTTCACAAGAGACTTCCGTACCACTATTCCGTCCCGGTCCGACTGGGAGGAGCAGTGGCCACGGAAGAGGGACCAAATTCACTTTTATACGGATGGATCCAAGCTCGAGAACAAAGTCGGTGTAGTGGTCTTCTCTGACGAACTTAATGTAGGTCTCGCTTTTCGCCTTCCCGACCACTGCAGTGTATTTCAAGCAGAGGTGATGGCTATAAAATAAGGTGTGAACTGGCTGCAGCGGAACGTAATATCTGCTCAGGATATTACGATTTTCACAGACAGTCAGGCCGCAACCAAATCCTTGGAATCTGTCCTCCTAACATCAAAGGTAGCCTCGGACTGTCGCACATCTATTAAAGAGATGGCTAAGCAGTTTAACATCCACCTCATTTCGGTGCGGGGCATAGGGACATTCCAGGGAACTGGAAAGCTGATGAGATTGAAAAAAATATATTTTTTTATTATTTGCCCGATTTTGGGTGCATTTAAAACTGACATTAGTGGGTTAAGATGTTCAGCAAAATTGTTGATAGGGTTAAGTAATTGTGCTGAAGATACTAACACGATATCGCTTACCGCTGAAAAGTTTTTTCAACAAGATTTGTAGTATGCAACGTAGTAAGAAAGAATGGTATGTTTGTGCAAGTGATAGGAAGCGGATGCATGACTGATTTCCGGCTGTAGCTCGTCGGCTAATGGGGTAGGATCTTGCATCCTATAACCTGGTGAACACGCAACACTACAACAATAATTATTTAGTTGTGCATGCATCTAATGGATGGTAAACAAAGAAAAAGGAAAATTGGAACTATATCGGTAATTCAAAATCAAGCACTTTGGTGTAACCTTGATGTTATTAGCTACACTTGCCCACCCATCCATGATCAACAAAATGGAAGCCATCCTAAATAAAAATATTTTATTGATCCCTATCCATACCACAGCACAATTTACGACCACATGCTAGAAATCAGAACCACCAACAAATCGAGGGATTCATTACACAAAATTGTTTATTCACAAATAAATGCATTATAAAAATTTTAAAGAAAATTATCTGTTATAAAAAATAGCTCAACTTGAATTCAGTTGAAGTGACCAACCAAAAACCAATAGAAGTTCCTTACTCTAACAATTTTCTTAACAACCATAATATACTAAAATAAAAAAATTATATAAACCACAATTTGGCTAAAAGTATCTATAAAATACGTAGTTAAAAAAAAACTAGAAAAAAAATCAAGAAAAGAACAAAATCAGAAAAAAAATTGAAAAGAATGTACTATTGCAACTTTATACGTGCATGCAGAAATTATTGAATCCTTGTTCGTTTCTTTGTTTTGTTCTTTTAGTCTTTATGTAGTGTTACCATACCAAAAAAATAAAAATTGTATTTAATTTACAACATTTTAATTAAAATCGAAATTATTATATTTAATTTAGGTTTTAAAAGTCGTATCGTTTCAAAAATCAAATTACTAAATTGTTTCTGTTTTACTCGACATTTTATTTGAATTTAGTTTTAAAACATCATAAGAAATAATAGCAAAACCAAAAATAAACTTAAGCTCATTATTAGCAATTAACCAAAAGCAAAAGAAAACAAAAGAGAGACTTACTTATCGATTACTCCCACGATGAAAGATCTTTCATTGTTGTTGTATGAGTCGATGAGCTGAAAGCAAGAACTTTTGGTTTCGGTTTTGTGAGCGGGGGAGACAAAAGCTTTAAATAACGATTCGTAAGAATTACGATATCCTGACACTCGATAAAAAAATTTTGTTAATGTATGCTCCTTATATCATTTTTGAAATCTTTTTGTAATTATTCTTTAACACTATAACCGATTTAACTCGAATATAAAATACTAATATAACTAATCATAACACTTCATAACTCTAGCTATGGAAAAGCAAAAATTATAAACAATTAATTCACGTTTTTTTTTCCAACTTTTGCTCTCCCACACTGAGTATTTCCATTAACACGAGAGAATAGGAATTTTAATGGATAATGACATAACTTCACATACATGCATGGATTTAAATTTTTTTTATTTAAATAGACCACATTTCCTTTATATGCAATTGATTAATTTTTTTTTTAATTAGATTATGAATTTAAAATGGAAAATGGAAAATAAGGCACTTTAAGGATACTACATAAGGTAGATTTTGGCGCATGGGGCTTTTTAATTTACGGGATGATTCTTAATTTTTTTTCATTTTCACAACACAGATTTTCCTTTTCTTAAGGGTTTGAGTTTTTTTTTTTTTAAAGGGGTTACGGTTTTTTTACTAGGAATTATTAAATATAAGATTTCCCCATCATTTTTAGTTCTTTTTGTCTTATTTTAATTCACAAACACGCAGAGTCGAAATGATGCGATGCGTTGCTTCGCCTCCGATTGCCAACTTTTACTGCTAGCTCTAGAACATCTTCACTTAGTAAAGGCCTGGAAAGTGGCGGTCAATGTCAATTCAATGACAAAGGAAAGAGTACAGCCTGTACAATATTGCCAATTCAATAAAAATTAGGTGCCAAATCTAGAGAGGATCATTATATTAATGATACAGAAATTTGATTTGATTAGATATGAAAAATTGAGATTTACCTTTTCAGAAGTTGGCACCAATAAACAATAAAAAAAACAATTTGTCCGAATTCGCCCGTCAATTGCTCGACAATCAAAATAGCCAAAAAAATCTATAAAATGAATAAAAAAGATTTTTCCGATATTCTACTTCTTTCTCTTTTCGGGTGTAGCTTACAAATTTCCACTTACGTTTTTGAGAGAAATGATTACGAAATTGCCAAATTGAATTTCTAAAGGAATTTGTAACTCATTGTAATTACAAAAAAAAGTATTTCAGAAAAAAATTAGGTGTTTCTGAAGAATTAATAAAATGAAAAAATGTAAAAATTAATAAAATATTTAAAATTTTGTGAAAATGTAAAGTTTTAGGAATGTTTTTGACATACTTTATGTGAAAACGACTGAATAGGAAAATTTCCCAGGTATTTAAACAAATTTGATAGGATATAAAGAATTTATTTTAACTGCAAATTTGTAAACTGATAATGGCTGAATAACTTTGAATTAGCCGAATTTGACAATTGAACTTATTGTGGCGACGATTGAATAGGAAAAGACCGGGCTGGTTAGCTTCGCTGAGCAGGAAAGGTCGAATTTTAAGGTTGGCCTGCAGAATTTGTAACAAATTCCCACTAATTTAATGGCGCTTAGGAAATAGATTTCTCTAGTACAATTGTGCAACTGAATTTTTATGGAGTTCTGACACACAGATGGCGCAGATTGTGTATGACAAATATTTTATTTAAATTTTAAAAAGGAATAAAAAAATGAAATCCTGTAGCTACAAGCACTTCTACATTTCCCAGATTTTGTGGGTTGGAAACTCGCAAAAACTGATACCACTTGTATCACAAGGATTTCAGTGAGTTTGTTTATTGACGGATGTCCTTAGCGTGGTACGTCCCTAAAATTCGCCCTTGTACACAGAAAAAAAAAAGATAGGTTAATCTAACCAAAAAACGTTGTAAAAAAACAATTTTTTATTTTATATGGAAAACACAAACAACAACTACAATTGTTGTGGTTAATCTAATCGTCAAAAAATTGTTAAATGATTTGCCAGCATGGTCGTATTTCGGCATATGATTCGCAATGTCATCGCTCGATGCAGAAATGCAACCATGCCGCAAATATTTCATAATTCTAAAAAGCATGACATTTAATACAAGAGAGAAAAATTATTATATATGGCTGTCTCGTTTACGCTCTCAAAGCAACAAGTGCTGCATAATATATGAATAATTTATATTCGACACTTGACTCATGAAGTACTTGGTTCCATTAGTATGCGATACTATTATTGGTATTTTAGGGAAGTTTGTATGAAAATTGTTGGGTCGTAATAATAAAAACGTCTCAGAGCAATTGCTACGTGCATTTACTTTACTCAGAGATTTTACTTCAAATAAAAATTGAATGAAAATGATCGTAAAAAGTATTAAGTATTCACAAGAAAGTATCCGGTTGTATCGAATACAAAAAAATCGAATTTTCGCAGCACTAGAAGATGGCGTCAAATTTGTTTACATTTTACATTTTTGATATTTCGAAAACAATTTTTAAAATCAAATTATGACTATGCTATAATTAATTATTAACAAATATTGTGATTTTACGATTTTAAAAATTGTGCAGAATGTTTTTCAACCCGTTTTTTCCCGGGAAAACATTAATTTCAATATTACAATATAATTGTAAACTTAATGAAATATTAAAATATTGCGTTTTGTGGAAGCGCGTTAGTTCTAAGTAATGAATATTATATTTATTCGCAGTAGAAATGATGTTGCCCGACAAATTTGTGTACGAAATGTAAATTATCTCGTTTTTAAAGTCTTGGGCTTACATTAAATTAATTTAAGCTTCATAAATATATTTCAATACAACACATCTACAGAAATACCAAACACATCAGCTATCTTTTTCTTGCATTCTTTTTCTAATATGTATCTATTTATTTTTTCGCTCAATTGGATAATTGCTTTCTCTGTCTTCCATAAAGTAATATACGAACAATTTTTAATTGTACGCCAACAAATTTTCACTGTACCCGAACAACTTTGAGTCGGTTCCATTTACAACGTTTCTTGGTTGCTGCATTTTTAATCGTCTTTTTTGGTTAGATTTACCTTACTTTACTTTTTTTTTGTGTGTAGGTTTTCTAACTCATAGTAGCAGTTACCCAATTTTCTACGAACTCGGGCCTTGATAAAAGTAGGTCCTAATTTGGCGTTGAATCCTTTCTCGAAGTTACTTTGTTGGAAATTTCTTCTGAAGACTTCTTGACCAATATCATATGATACGATTCGTGAACGTAGATTATATGCCTGCCTTATTTCGAACTAGGTCAAATGTATCGTCTCGACCAAAAGAAATTGCTCTGTCATCCAGCATTTGTAATTTGCGCAGTAATGCATATGTAAAACCATTTGTGATCATATGTTGACCGAATGACATAAAATATGGAGAAGTTCCAATTGCGGTATGTACAGCAGAACGTAATGCACAACAAATACTACTAAGATGTTCATCCCAATCCTTTTGGTCAGGTTTCACATACGCCTTGATACCTGAAATTATGGAACGATTTACGCGTTCGGAAGCATTTGCTTGTGGCGCATGCACCGCGGTATTTACGTGGTTTATTCCATAACGCTGGAGTAATTCATTAAATTGTTTGGATTTAAATTGAGATCCATTGTCCGATACAATGGTCTCGGGTACACCAAATGTATGAAAGAGATCTTGTTCGAGATATTTTATCACCACGTCAGAAGTAAATTTCTTAACTGGTTTCAGAAAGGGATTTTTAGAAAAATGATCTAGAGTAATAAAAATTCCGATATTACCAGAACGTGGTCTGGGATATGGCCCTAAAAAGTCCACGAAAGCTTTTGGAAAAATCTTTGCGTTTCCGAAGTTTTACCCATGGGTGGTCTCAAGACATGGTTAGGAGGTTTTGTACATTTGCAAACTTCGCAAGCATTTACATATTTCTTTACGTCGTTTACTAAACCTGGCCAAAAATAATAGCGTCGAATTCGCTCAAGAGTTTTTAGTATGCCCCCATGCGATGACAATTGATCGTCATGTGTTTTTTTAAGAATATCCTCAACTAAACCTCGCGGAATCCACAATTTCCAAACAAAGTCATCGTGCAGTTTTTCACCAGTTGCATGTTCCATCCTTCTGTACAGAAAATTATCGACAATTTTAAGGTCTGGGAATCTTTCTTCGTTTGCTTTAACATTACTTATTAGTCCGTTATACTCGTCCGATTGAAAGTGTTGTGATTTTAAATCCACGAAAACCCCATTGTCATTATCTATAGCGGACAGATCTTCGGTATTCACTCTGGACAGCGCATCAGGAACTAAGTTCTGACAACCTTTCCTATGTTGAATTTGAAAATTAAAGCCCTGAAGTTTTAAAGCCCATCGAGCCAAACGAGAGTTTAAGTCAGTTTGGGACATGAGCCACTTTAATGATGCATGATCGGTTATCACCGTGAACTCATGCCCTTCCACATACGTACGAAATTTTTTGATGCTTAGCATTGCTGCTAAACATTCCTGTTCGGTCACGGAATAATTGCGTTGGGCTTGGTTGAGTTTCTTAGACATAAACGCTATAGGAACCTCTTCACCCTCTTCAGTTATTTGTACCAATATACTTCCTATGTCTGTTTTGCTTGCATCACAGTGTATATAAAAAGGCTGTGAAAAGTTCGCACTATGCAAAACAGGGGCGGTGCTCAAGATAGTTTTTAATTCCTCAAATGCTTTTTGAGCTTCATCATTCCATGAGAATTTTTTTCTGGTTTTCAACAAGTCTGTTAAAGGTGAGGTAACCGAAGCATAGTTCCTGACAAACTTCCGATACCAACCTGACATTCCTAAAAATCGTCTGAGTTGCTTAACGGATCGTGGCGTCGGAAATTCGGTAACGGCGGACACTTTTTGTGGATCCGTGCGAATAATCCCATTCCCAACAACGTGACCCAAGTAACGGACTTCTTTCAGACAGAATTTACTTTTTGCTACATTGATGGTTAATCCTGCTAAACGTAAGTGTTGCGCGATTTCTCTAAGGACGGACAGGAGTTTTTGAAAACTGTCTGATATGATCAACAGATCGTCTAAATATACAAAAACTTCAGAACGAAGAGGTGCGGGAACGACTTTGTCCATTAGGCGAGACATAGTCTGGGGAGCGTTACAGAGACCGAACGGCATCACTTTGTACTGATACAGTGGCCTGCCAGGGACTGTAAATGCTGTTTTATCTCTTGATGCAGCATCAAGAGGTATTTGCCAAAAGGCGTCTTTCAAGTCTAAACTTGATATAAATTCGGCTTTGGGAAGTCTGCTTAAAATACCGTCAATGTTTGGTAATGGGTAAGCGTCTTTCACGGTTACGGCATTCAGTTTGCGACTATCCAGGCATAATCGTACTTTGCCTGGTTTGCGTACCAGAACAATTGGTGACGACCACGCACTGTCAGATTCTTCGATGACTCCTTGTTCAATCATCCTATCAATTTCCTCGTACATTAGCTTTTCTATTGCCGGTGATACAGGAAAGTGGCGTTGTTTGATGGGTTTAGAATCACCTACACCAATCATATGTGACAGGACCTTGGTTTTTCCAAGTCCTTCTTTGTAAAAAGATGGAAATGAATTTATAACCAGTTGAAGTTGAGTTTTCTGAATTTCAGTTAAGGAGTACATGTCAGAGATATTTGGAGTAACAGTTGAACTGAGTTCGCTTAGTAACCCTGTAGGTAAAAGATCGTACAATTTCCAGAAATCGATTCCTAAGAATAAATTCTGCGATAAACTTGGTATAATAAAAATAGTAATTTGTTTCGAAATTCCTCGAAAAATTATTTTCGTATCTACGCTACCTAGGACAATCTGAGATTTTCCATCAGCTGTACGGACGAAAGATTTAAATTTATTGTAAGGGATATTTGATGCAATAAAATCAATAGCGATTTGTGCACCAATGCAACTAGTCGAAGCGCCAGTATCCAATAAGCCATTCTCAGGTTTACCAAAAAGATTGATTTCAGCGTAGGGACGTATGTCGTTTGGCTTGTCAAACACTGCACTTAAAAATTTCTTTCGATTGGACTTTACTTTTTGCCAGAAAGAGCGTAATCATAGACTTGAGCGCGATGGTGAATTTTGTGGAACAAAATCACTAAAGATCCGTTTCCGGGCCTCAATGTATTCGTTTAAACGTACATGAAATGGTTTAAATTTTGATATAGGAAAATTTTTATCTGAGTTAGAATTAGTAGATGTGCTCAATTCTGAGTTACTGTTTACAACAGAATTGATTGGTTGAAGAACACTTATTGTTCTGTGCTGGTCGATTGGTGTTTGAAAGGATTCGTTGGTTTGCGTGCACCTTTCAACGCACTTTGCGGAAAGTTTTTTGATTCAGCACATTTTCTACAATTAGGCTTATATATATTAGGGATGCCACAACCGTAGCAAAACACTTTTCGTTCGCCTACGCAATCTTGGTAACGATGACCAGTTATGCCACAATTCCAACATGTCAAAGAAATGGCTGAGATAGAATTATCATCCTCAATAGTGACGGACGAAGCGTCATCAACATGGTCAATTTCCGAAACATGTCGACGTTGCGGAAGTGGTTTCGAATAACGATGATCTCGTTTTACATCAAGAAAGAAAAATTCGCGCTTTCTACATAAATCGCGAAGATGTGCTATTGAATAAATTGTTAAATTTAAAAGCTCATGTTGAATTTCAGGGAGCATGTTCCTGCGTAAAATTTCAACAAGCGAATTTTCCGGTAGCTGTTCAGCTAGCCTATCAGTTAGTTCCAAAATTGACTCGTAAAATGTATCGAAACTTTCGTTGTTCTTCTGTTTACGGTCTCGAATTAACTCGCGATAATCAAGATCAGTTCTGGAGTCGTTGTATTGTCTTTTCAAAGCAACACATAAGTCATTCCAGCGTATTTCGCGTACTGACTTGTGATACCTCCAAAACCAATCGCTGGCTTTGAGGTCAAAAAGCGATCCTGCATTACTACAAAGCAGATCAAAGTTTCCACCTAACGTTTGATTCGTTAGAATTTACAGCTTCACTCGGAGGTAATCCTAGAAGGTCTTCAATCGATTGCTGTTCGACTGCTGTCGGAGGTTGACTTTGCAAAGTTGCATTTTGAAAAGATGCAGGAAGGAGTTGGTTTTGGTGTGAATGTAAATTATCTGTTTGTGTGTTTGAATTAATAAAGGGAGTATTACTTGTGTTGGGCCGGGATTGTTGCAAAGATAAATTCTGAAATCCTGTCTCTATATTATTTTTAATCAGCTGTCTTAATTGTTGACTAAGACTGGACAACATTTGAGCTTGTTGTGCACCAACAGCAGCTGTCACTAAATTTCTGATTGTGTCTCTTTGTTCGGCCGAATAGTTGCCGGGTGTAGGAGAATCTCCTGCTACTAGCTGAACTGGATTTTCAGTGGCCTTATCAGGAACACTTACAGTCGCGTGATTTGACTGTGCAGTCTGTCTGGTATTGTAACCATGATCAGAGGTCTTACTTGGTGTTTGCGATGAGCCTGTACCTATTTCGGATGCACATAGAGTACCACAGACTGGACATGACTTTTTCTTTTGTACGTGTTTTGAAATGCATGTTTTATGAAACATATGCCCGCAAATAGTTTTCAATAAATAATTTGGGTCACTTATGACATGCGTGCATATTTCGCAACATATCGCACTTGCGTTTAAATTTTCTGTGCTGCGCGCAAGCGACATAATGGAATATAAATTCAATAAAAAAAATAGTTTATAAAAAAATTACAGAAAATAACGTCGATACTAAATACCGAATAATTTCGCGATAATAACGTTTCCAAATTTAGAAACAAAGAAAATCTTTCTTGTAAGGTAAATTTTGGTTTGGTCTGATTTCTGCACATTTTTGTTCGATTTTGGCTGTGATAAATGTACTCGCTTTCAAAATGAACCAATACAGTATCCACTGAAACTATTGTAAAAAAAAAAAATTTTAATATAAAAACTGAAATTCGTGGGATAATTGGCGACGGAATTTGAGTCATCAATTATGGTTCCGCACGACCCTAAAGACGGATGAAAATTTCACTCTCTCACAATCATACTGCGGCCAGATCGTAGCAAATTTGTCCACTAAAATCTGTATTTCCATTCAGAATGACTATAAGTAGCAAAACTCCATAAAGAGGTTTAAAGCGTATGATTGAAAATAAGTATACCGGTTGGATATCAATATTTTAAGACTTTACCAAAATTCCATGCATATCAAAATCAATAAAAAAAAAATTAAAGATAAAAAAATAAAAATTTATTAATTAAGAAATGAAAATTTTAAGGAAATAAAAAAAATTAGTAAACGGAGCCGAAAAAATTTAATTGGGAGCCACACCTGAATTATTCTAGAAATATTTAAAAAAAATAATTAAGAAAAGATGTTAATAAATGAGATAACTGTGTGGGCCCCACGTTGGGCGCCAAAAATAATATTCTATGTAGTATGCAACGTAGTAAGAAAGAATGATATGTTTGTGCAAGTGATAAAAAGCGGATGCACGACTGATTTCCGGCTCTAGCTCGTCGGCTAATGGGGTAGGATCTTGCATCATATAACCTGGTGAACACGCAACACTACAGCAATAATTATTTAGTTGTGCATGCATCTAATGGATGGTAAATAAAGAAAAAGGAAAATTGAAACTATATCGGTAATTCAAAATCAAGCACTTTGGTGTAACCTTGATGTTATTAGCTACACTTGCCCACCCATCCATATTCAACAAAATGGAAGCCATCCTAAATAAAAATATTTTATTGATCCCTATCCATACCACAGCACAATTTACGACCACATGCTAGAAATCAGAACCACCAACAAATCGAGGGATTCATTACACAAAATTGTTTATTCACAAATAAATGCATTATAAAAATTTTAAAGAAAATTATCTGTTATAAAAAATAGCTCAACTTGAATTCAGTTGAAGTGACCAACCAAAAACCAATAGAAGTTCCTTACTCTAACAATTTTCTTAACAACCATAATATACTAAAATAAAAAAATTATATAAACCACAATTTGGCTAAAAGTATCTATAAAATACGTAGTTAAAAAAAAACTAGAAAAAAAATCAAGAAAAGAACAAAATCAGAAAAAAAATTGAAAAGAATGTACTATTGCAACTTTATACGTGCATGCAGAAATTATTGAATCCTTGTTCGTTTCTTTGTTTTGTTCTTTTAGTCTTTATGTAGTGTTACCATACCAAAAAAATAAAAATTGTATTTAATTTACAACATTTTAATTAAAATCGAAATTATTATATTTAATTTAGGTTTTAAAAGTCGTATCGTTTCAAAAATCAAATTACTAAATTGTTTCTGTTTTACTCGACATTTTATTATACCCCCACACTCACTGTGGCAGGGTATACTCACTTTGTCACAACGTTTGTAACGCCCATAAGGAGGCGTGTCCGGTATGGAAAAGTATATATATTCTTGATCAGTATCACCTCCTGAGTCGATTTAGCGATGTCCGTCTGTCTGTCCGTCTGTCCGTCTGTCCGTCCGCACGATAGCGGTCGCAGTTTTGGAGATATCGACTTGAAACTTTGGGTACATGTTTTTCTCGTGAATACTGAGATCAAGTTCGAGAATCAGCCAAATCGGACAAAAACTGTGCGTGACACCGAAAAAAAAGGTAAAAATTTTTTATTGTTGTATTCGATTGGAAATGTTTAGAAACGTATTTTTGACATGGTCCGAGGTTCCGAAGCCACATATATAAGGGTCTAAATGGGGTCTTGAGACCAATTTTTTTTTTTTTGTGGATTTAATTGGAAATTTTTAGAAATGGATTTTGGACATGGTCCGGGCTCCAAAATCACCTATAATTGGCTCAAAATAGGGTCTTGAGACCACATTTTTATATGTTCGAGGACAAAAACTGGGCGTGGCTCCCATACACCGAAAAAAAGGTAAAAACTTTTTATTGTTGTATTCGATTGGAAATGTTTAGAAACGTATTTTTGACATGGTCCGAGGTTCCGAAGCCACATATATAAGGGTCTAAATGGGGTCTTGAGACCAATTTTTTTTTTTTGTGGATTTAAATGGAAATTTTTAGAAATGGATTTTGGACATGGTCCGGGCTCCAAAATCACCTATAATTGGCTCAAAATAGGGTCTTGAGACCACATTTTTATATGTTCCAGGTACTTCTTCCTACTGTGTGGGGGTATTTCAACTTCGGTATAGCCGAAGATAGTCCACTCTCTAGTTTGAATTTAGTTTTAAAACATCATAAGAAATAATAGCAAAACCAAAAATAAACTTAAGCTCATTATTAGCAATTAACCAAAAGCAAAAGAAAACAAAAGAGAGACTTACTTATCGATTACTCCCACGATGAAAGATCTTTCATTGTTGTTGTATGAGTCGATGAGCTGAAAGCAAGAACTTATGGTTTCGGTTTTGTGAGCGGGGGAGACAAAAGCTTTAAATAACGATTCGTAAGAATTACGATATCCTGACACTCGATAAAAAAATTTTGTTAATGTATGCTCTTTATACCATTTTTGAAATCTTTTTGTAATTATTCTTTAACACTATAACCGATTTAACTCGAATATAAAATACTAATATAACTAATCATAACACTTCATAACTCTAGCTATGGAAAAGCCAAAATTATAAACAATTAATTCACGTTTTTTTTTTCCAACTTTTGCTCTCCCATACTGAGTATTTCCATTAACACGAGAGAATAGGAATTTTTATGGATAATGACATAACTTCACATACATGCATGGATTTAAATTTTTTTTATTTAAATAGACCACATTTCCTTTATATGCAATTGATTAATTTTTTTTTTAATTAGATTATGAATTTAAAATGGAAAATAAGGCACTTTAAGGATACTACATAAGGTAGATTTTGGCGCATGGGGCTTTTTAATTTACGGGGTGATTCTTATTTTTTTTTCATTTTCACAACACAGATTTTCCTTTTCTTAAGGGTTTGAGTTTTTTTTTTTTTAAGGGGTTACGGTTTTTTTACTAGGAATTATTAAATATAAGATTTCCCCATCATTTTTAGTTCTTTTTGTCTTATTTTAATTCACAAACACGCAGAGTCGAAATGATGCGATGCGTTGCTTCGCCTCCGATTGCCAACTTTTACTGCTAGCTCTAGAACATCTTCACTTAGTAAAGGCCTGGAAAGTGGCGGTCAATGTCAATTCAATGACAAAGGAAAGAGTATAGCCTGTACAATATTGCCAATTCAATATAAATTAGGTGCCAAATCTAGAGAGGATCATTATATTAATGATACAGAAATTTGATTTCGCCAGTCCGAATTCGGCAGTCAATTGCTCGACAAGCCAAAAAAATCTATAAAATTAATAAAACAGACTTTTCCGATATTCTACTTCTTTCTCTTTTCGGGTGTAGCTTACAAATTTCCACTTACGTTTTTGAGAGAAATGATTACGAAATTGCCAAATTGAATTTCTAAAGGAATTTGTAACTCATTGTAATTACAAAAAAAAGTATTTCTGAAGAATTAATAAAATGAAAAAATGTAAAAATTAATAAAATATTTAAAATTTTGTGAAAATGTAAAGTTTTAGGAATGTTTTTGACATACTTTATGTGAAAACGACTGAATAGGAAAATTTCCCAGGTATTTAGACAAATTTGATAGGATATAAAGAATTTATTTTAACTGCAAATTTGTAAACTGATAATGGCTGAATAACTTTGAATTAGCCGAATTTGACAATTGAACTTATTGTGGCGACGATTGAATAGGAAAAGACCGGGTTGGTTAGCTTCGCTGAGCAGGAAAGGTCGAATTTTAAGGTTGGCCTGCAGAATTTGTAACAAATTCCCACTAATTAAATGGCGCTTAGGAAATAGATTTCTCTAGTACAATTGTGCAACTGAATTTTATGGAGTTCTGACACTCAGATGGCGCAGATTGTGTATGACAAATATTTTATTTAAATTTTAAAAAGGAATAAAAAAAATGAAATCCTGTAGCTACAAGCACCCCTACATTTCCCCCCAACCAAAATCAGATTTTGTGGGTTGGAAACTCGCAAAAACTGATACCACTTGTATCACAAGGATTTCAGTGAGTTTGTTTATTGACGGATGTCCTTAGCTTGGTACGTCCCTAAAATTCGCCCTTGTACACAGAAAAAAAAAGATAGGTTAATCTAACCAAAAAACGTTGTAAAAAAACAATTTTTTTTTTTATATGGAAAACACAAACAACAACTACAATTGTTGTGGTTAATCTAATCGTCAAAAAATTGTTAAATGATTTTCCAGCATGGTCGTATTTCGGCATATGATTCGCAATGTCATCGCTCGATGCAGAAATGCAACCATGCCGCAAATATTTCATAATTCTGAAAAAGCATGACATTTAATACAAGAGAGAAAAATTATTATATATGGCTGTCTCGTTTACGCTCTCAAAGCAACAAGTGCTGTATAATATATGAATAATTTATATTCGACACTTGACTCATGAAGTACTTGGTTCCATTAGTATGCGATACTATTATTGGTATTTTAGGGAAGTTTGTATGAAAATTTTTGGGTCGTAATAATAAAAACGTCTCAGAGCAATTGCTACGTGCATTTACTTTACTCAGAGATTTTACTTCAAATAAAAATTGAATGAAAATGATCGTAAAAAGTATTAAGTATTCACAAGAAAGTATCCGGTTGTATAGAATACAAAAAAATCGAATTTTCGCAGCACTAGAAGATGGCGTCAAATTTGTTTACATTTTACATTTTTGATATTTCGAAAACAATTTTTAAAATCAAATTATGACTATGTTATAATTAATTATTAACAAATATGGTGATTTTACGATTTTAAAAATTGTGCAGAATGTTTTCCAACTCGTTTTTTCCCGGGAAAACATTAATTTCAATATTACAATATAATTGTAAACTTAATGAAATATTAAAATATTGCGTTTTGTGGAAGCGCGTTAGTTCTAAGTAATGAATATTATATTTATTCGCAGTAGAATTGATGTTGCCCGACAAATTTGTGTACGAAATGTAAATTATCTCGTTTTTAAAGTCTTGGGCTTACATTAAATTAATTTAAGCTTCATAAATATATTTCAATACAACACATCTACAGAAATACCAAACACATCAGCTATCTTTTTCTTGCATTCTTTTTCTAATATGTATCTATTTATTTTTTCGCTCAATTGGATAATTGCTTTCTCTGTCTTCCATAAAGTAATATACGAACAATTTTTAATTGTACGCCAACAAATTTTCACTGTACCCGAACAACTTTGAGTTGGTTCCATTTACAACGTTTCTTGGTTGCTGCATTTTTAATCGTCTTTTTTGGTTAGATTTACCTTACTTTACTTTTTTTTTGTGTGTAGGTTTTCTAACTCATAGTAGCAGTTACCCAATTTTCTACGAACTCGGGCCTTGATAAAAGTAGGTCCTAATTTGGCGTTGAATCCTTTCTCGAAGTTACTTTGTTGGAAATTTCTTCTGAAGACTTCTTGACCAATATCATATGATACGATTCGTGAACGTAGATTATATGCTCGCTCATTTCTCTCTTGTTGCTTTCTCATTAGCGTGCCTGCCTTATTTCGAACTAGGTCAAATGTATCGTCTCGACCAAAAGAAATTGCTCTGTCATCCAGCATTTGTAATTTGCGCAGTAATGCATATGTAAAACCATTTGTGATCATATGTTGACCGAATGACATAAAATATGGAGAAGTTCCAATTGCGGTATGTACAGCAGAACGTAATGCACAACAAATACTACTAAGATGTTCATCCCAATCCTTTTGGTCAGGTTTCACATACGCCTTGATACCTGAAATTATGGAACGATTTACGCGTTCGGAAGCATTTGCTTGTGGCGCATGCACCGCGGTATATACGTGGTTTATTCCATAACGCTGGAGTAATTCATTAAATTGTTTGGATTTAAATTGAGATCCATTGTCCGATACAATGGTCTCGGGTACACCAAATGTATGAAAGAGATCTTGTTCGAGATATTTTATCACCACGTCAGAAGTAAATTTCTTAACTGGTTTCAGAAAGGGATTTTTAGAAAAATGATCTAGAGTAATAAAAATTCCGATATTACCAGAACGTGGTCTGGGATATGGCCCTAAAAAGTCCACGAAAGCTTTTGGAAAAATCTTTGCGTTTCCGAAGTTTTACCCATGGGTGGTCTCAAGACATGGTTAGGAGGTTTTGTACATTTGCAAACTTCGCAAGCATTTACATATTTCTTTACGTCGTTTACTAAACCTGGCCAAAAATAATAGCGTCGAATTCGCTCAAGAGTTTTTAGTATGCCCCCATGCGATGACAATTGATCGTCATGTGTTTTTTTAAGAATATCCTCAACTAAACCTCGCGGAATCCACAATTTCCAAACAAAGTCATCGTGCAGTTTTTCACCAGTTGCATGTTCCATCCTTCTGTACAGAAAATTATCGACAATTTTAAGGTCTGGGAATCTTTCTTCGTTTGCTTTAACATTACTTATTAGTCCGTTATACTCGTCCGATTGAAAGTGTTGTGATTTTAAATCCACTAAAACCCCATTGTCATTATCTATAGCGGACAGATCTTCGGTATTTACTCTGGACAGCGCATCAGGAACTACGTTCTGACTACCTTTCCTATGTTGAATTTGAAAATTAAAGCCCTGAAGTTTTAAAGCCCATCGAGCCAAACGAGAGTTTAAGTCAGTTTGGGACATGAGCCACTTTAATGATGCATGATCGGTTATCACCGTGAACTCATGCCCTTCCACATACGTACGAAATTTTTTGATGCTTAGCATTGCTGCTAAACATTCCTGTTCGGTCACGGAATAATTGCGTTGGGCTTGGTTGAGTTTCTTAGACATAAACGCTATAGGAACCTCTTCACCCTCTTCAGTTATTTGTACCAATATACTTCCTATGCCTGTTTTGCTTGCATCACAGTGTATATAAAAAGGCTGTGAAAAGTTCGCACTATGCAAAACAGGGGCGGTGCTCAAGATAGTTTTTAATTCCTCAAATGCTTTTTGAGCTTCATCATTCCATGAGAATTTTTTTCTGGTTTTCAACAAGTCTGTTAAAGGTGAGGTAACCGAAGCATAGTTCCTGACAAACTTCCGATACCAACCTGACATTCCTAAAAATCGTCTGAGTTGCTTAACGGATCGTGGCGTCGGAAATTCGGTAACGGCGGACACTTTTTGTGGATCCGTGCGAATAATCCCATTCCCAACAACGTGACCCAAGTAACGGACTTCTTTCAGACAGAATTTACTTTTTGCTACATTGATGGTTAATCCTGCTAAACGTAAGTGTTGCGCGATTTCTCTAAGGACGGACAGGAGTTTTTGAAAACTGTCTGATATGATCAACAGATCGTCTAAATATACAAAAACTTCAGAACGAAGAGGTGCGGGAACGACTTTGTCCATTAGGCGAGACATAGTCTGGGGAGCGTTACAGAGACCGAACGGCATCACTTTGTACTGATACAGTGGCCTGCCAGGGACTGTAAATGCTGTTTTATCTCTTGATGCAGCATCAAGAGGTATTTGCCAAAAGGCGTCTTTCAAGTCTAAACTTGATATAAATTCGGCTTTGGGAAGTCTGCTTAAAATACCGTCAATGTTTGGTAATGGGTAAGCGTCTTTCACGGTTACGGCATTCAGTTTGCGACTATCCAGGCATAATCGTACTTTGCCTGGTTTGCGTACCAGAACAATTGGTGACGACCACGCACTTTCAGATTCTTCGATGACTCCTTGTTCAATCATCCTATCAATTTCCTCGTACATTAGCTTTTCTATTGCCGGTGATACAGGAAAGTGGCGTTGTTTGATGGGTTTAGAATCACCTACACCAATCATATGTGACAGGACCTTGGGTTTTCCAAGTCCTTCTTTGGAAAAAGATGGAAATGAATTTATAACCAGTTGAAGTTGAGTTTTCTGAATTTCAGTTAAGGAGTACATGTCAGAGATATTTGGAGTAACAGTTGAACTGAGTTCGCTTAGTAACCCTGTAGGTAAAAGATCGTACAATTTCCAGAAATCGATTCCTAAGAATAAATTCTGCGATAAACTTGGTATAATAAAAATAGTAATTTGTTTCGAAATTCCTCGAAAAATTATTTTCGTATCTACGCTACCTAGGACAATCTGAGATTTTCCATCAGCTGTACGGACGAAAGATTTAAATTTATTGTAAGGGATATTTGATGCAATAAAATCAATAGCGATTTGTGCACCAATGCCACTAGTCGAAGCGCCAGTATCCAATAAGCCATTCTCAGGTTTACCAAAAAGATTGATTTCAGCGTAGGGACGTATGTCGTTTGGCTTGTCAAACACTGCACTTAAAAATTTCTTTCGATTGGACTTTACTTTTTGCCAGAAAGAGCGTAATCATAGACTTGAGCGCGATGGTGAATTTTGTGGAACAAAATCACTAAAGATCCGTTTCCGGGCCTCAATGTATTCGTTTAAACGTACATGAAATGGTTTAAATTTTGATATAGGAAAATTTTTATCTGAGTTAGAATTAGTAGATGTGCTCAATTCTGAGTTACTGCTTACAACAGAATTGATTGGTTGAAGAACACTTATTGTTCTGTGCTGGTCGATTGGTGTTTGAAAGGATTCGTTGGTTTGCGTGCACCTTTCAACGCACTTTGCGGAAAGTTTTTTGATTCAGCACATTTTCTACAATTAGGCTTATATATATTAGGGATGCCACAACCGTAGCAAAACACTTTTCGTTCGCCTACGCAATCTTGGTAACGATGACCAGTTATGCCACAATTCCAACATGTCAAAGAAATGGCTGAGATAGAATTATCATCCTCAATAGTGACGGACGAAGCGTCATCAACATGGTCAATTTCCGAAACATGTCGACGTTGCGGAAGTGGTTTCGAATAACGATGATCTCGTTTTACATCAAGAAAGAAAAATTCGCGCTTTCTACATAAATCGCGAAGATGTGCTATTGAATAAATTGTTAAATTTAAAAGCTCATGTTGAATTTCAGGGAGCAAGTTCCTGCGTAAAATTTCAACAAGCGAATTTTCCGGTAGCTGTTCAGCTAGCCTATCAGTTAGTTCCAAAATTGACTCGTAAAATGTATCGAAACTTTCGTTGTTCTTCTGTTTACGGTCTCGAATTAACTCGCGATAATCAAGATCAGTTCTGGAGTCGTTGTATTGTCTTTTCAAAGCAACACATAAGTCATTCCAGCGTATTTCGCGTACTGACTTGTGATACCTCCAAAACCAATCGCTGGCTTTGAGGTCAAAAAGCGATCCTGCATTACTACAAAGCAGATCAAAGTTTCCACCTAACGTTTGATTCGTTAGAATTTACAGCTTCACTCGGAGGTAATCCTAGAAGGTCTTCAATCGATTGCTGTTCGACTGCTGTCGGAGGTTGACTTTGCAAAGTTGCATTTTGAAAAGATGCAGGAAGGAGTTGGTTTTGGTGTGAATGTAAATTATCTGTTTGTGTGTTTGAATTAATAAAGGGAGTATTACTTGTGTTGGGCCGGGATTGTTGCAAAGATAAATTCTGAAATCCTGTCTCTATATTATTTTTAATCAGCTGTCTTAATTGTTGACTAAGACTGGACAACATTTGAGCTTGTTGTGCACCAACAGCAGCTGTCACTAAATTTCTGATTGTGTCTCTTTGTTCGGCCGAATAGTTGCCGGGTGTAGGAGAATCTCCTGCTACTAGCTGAACTGGATTTTCAGTGGCCTTATCAGGAACACTTACAGTCGCGTGATTTGACTGTGCAGTCTGTCTGGTATTGTAACCATGATCAGAGGTCTTACTTGGTGTTTGCGATGAGCCTGTACCTATTTCGGATGCACATAGAGTACCACAGACTGGACATGACTTTTTCTTTTGTACGTGTTTTGAAATGCATGTTTTATGAAACATATGCCCGCAAATAGTTTTCAATAAATAATTTGGGTCACTTATGACATGCGTGCATATTTCGCAACATATCGCACTTGCGTTTAAATTTTCTGTGCTGCGCGCAAGCGACATAATGGAATATAAATTCAATAAAAAAAATAGTTTATAAAAAAATTACAGAAAATAACGTCGATACTAAATACCGAATAATTTCGCGATAATAACGTTTCCAAATTTAGAAACAAAGAAAATCTTTCTTGTAAGGTAAATTTTGGTTTGGTCTGATTTCTGCACATTTTTGTTTGATTTTGGCTGTGATAAATGTACTCGCTTTCAATATACCAATACAGTATCCACTGAAACTATTGTAAAAAAAAAAAATTTTTATATAAAAACTGAAATTCGTGGGATAATTGGCGACGGAATTTGAGTCATCAATTATGGTTCCGCACGACCCTAAAGACGGATGAAAATTTCACTCTCTCACAATCATACTGCGGCCAGATCGTAGCAAATTTGTCCACTAAAATCTGTATTTCCATTCAGAATGACTATAAGTAGCAAAACTCCATAAAGAGGTTTAAAGCGTATGATTGAAAATAAGTATACCGGTTGGATATCAATATTTTAAGACTTTACCAAAATTCCATGCATATCAAAATCAATAAAAAAAAAATTAAAGATAAAAAAATAAAAATTTATTAATTAAGAAATGAAAATTTTAAGGAAATAAAAAAAATTAGTAAACGGAGCCGAAAAAATTTAATTGGGAGCCACACCTGAATTATTCTAGAAATATTTAAAAAAAATAATTAAGAAAAGATGTTAATAAATGAGATAACTGTGTGGGCCCCACGTTGGGCGCCAAAAATAATATTCTATGTAGTATGCAACGTAGTAAGAAAGAATGGTATGTTTGTGCAAGTGATAAAAAGCGGATGCACGACTGATTTCCGGCTCTAGCTCGTCGGCTAATGGGGTAGGATCTTGCATCATATAACCTGGTGAACACGCAACACTACAGCAATAATTATTTAGTTGTGCATGCATCTAATGGATGGTAAATAAAGAAAAAGGAAAATTGAAACTATATCGGTAATTCAAAATCAAGCACTTTGGTGTAACCTTGATGTTATTAGCTACACTTGCCCACCCATCCATGATCAACAAAATGGAAGCCATCCGAAATAAAAATATTTTATTGATCCCTATCCATACCACAGCACAATTTACGACCACATGCTAGAAATCAGAACCACCAACAAATCGAGGGATTCATTACACAAAATTGTTTATTCACAAATAAATGCATTATAAAAATTTTAAAGAAAATTATCTGTTATAAAAAATAGCTCAACTTGAATTCAGTTGAAGTGACCAACCAAAAACCAATAGAAGTTCCTTACTCTAACAATTTGCTTAACAACCATAATATACTAAAATAAAAAAATTATATAAACCACAATTTGGCTAAAAGTATCTATAAAATACGTAGTTAAAAAAAAACTAGAAAAAAAATCAAGAAAAGAACAAAATCAGAAAAAAAAATTGAAAAGAATGTACTATTGCAACTTTATACGTGCATGCAGAAATTATTGAATATTTGTTCGTTTCTTTGTTTTGTTCTTTTAGTCTTTATGTAGTGTTACCATACCAAAAAAAAAAATTGTATTTAATTTACAACATTTTAATTAAAATCGAAATTATTATATTTAATTTTAAAAGTCGTATCGTTTCAAAAATCAAATTATTAAATTGTTTCTGTTTTACTCGACATTTTATTTGAATTTAATTTTAAAACATCATAAGAAATAATAGCAAAACCAAAAATAATCTTAAGCTCATTATTAGCAATTAACCAAAAGCAAAAGAAAACAAAAGAGAGACTTACTTATTGATTACTCCCACGATGAAAGATGTTTACGCCAAAACACCCTGTATACGGAATTGTACGGCAACCAACTTTATACTAATAAGCCTACTGGAACACCGCTTAACATTCTGTTAAGCTGTGTCCCAAAACTGGTTTAATTCAATATGGAGGCCTTCTGCCATTTTCCAAACTTTCACTTCCGCCTTCTTTTAATAAGATCGAAAAGTGAATAGACGTTTTTTTACCCGCTCCTGTCAGCTATCAATTATATTACATATATATCTATCGTCATCAATATTCAAGTAAGCATCCTTCTGCCTCTACTTCCTAATAAAAAATATACAAAAAATCTAAACTACACGACTTTGATTTCCTTTTGCTAACTCTGCCGTTTTTTTTCTTATACTTTCTTTTCTGCATCGTTCTACTGCTCCCCGAGCACCCGAACATTTGGTCCAGTCGAACCAGATCGGAATCTGGAAATTTAATTTGCACTCTTTTTTGGCAGCATCTACGACGCTCCATCTTCATCGTCAGACGTCTCTTTCTCCGAAAGAAAGCCACCGGCAACCGATAGACGAATCACCAACTGGGAAAAAATTAAAATTCAACGGCATACAAAATTTCTAAGGTACGTGTAGTTTTTTTATATAAAAGCATAGTTTTTTTGGTTTTTTTTGTGTGTAATTTTCATACAAATTACAAAAGCTTAAAATCCAACACTCTCAACTAAAGATTATAAAATTATAAAAGTAAAAGCCTCTCTGTGCTAATTTGTTCGTTTTGGTGGAAAGTGCGGAAGGCCACAAAAGAAAAGGCTCAAAGTACCTAAAGAGAAATAAGGTTACCGCGAAGCGAACAAATTCAGACTTAAATAAAGTGAAAACGGGAAAAAACGACACGAAATCGTATATAGTGCTTCGTAGTTGTTTTAACGAAAATTTTAAATTCGTATTAAAGTAAAAAAAGTCTTCAGCACTGAATTCTGTCAAATTCTTAAATATTTGTTTAATTGAAAACCTATATTTTTCTTAAGTTGAGAGTAAAAGTTAGTTGGCCACCTTACGTGCCGCTCACATCCTCAATAGGTTCCACAACCAAAAGCTTTTGGCTCTCAGCCGTTCCACTGATCTAGTTTGACAGTTGCTTTGGTTTGTGGTTTTTTTGTGTTTACTTTTTCTTTTTGTTTGTTAAAAGTAAAGTAAAATTAAATTAACTTAAATAAATAAATAAATATATACCTACATTGAGGTTCTAAAGTGAAAAAAAAAACTACAATAAAAAGTGCCCGTGAACTAAACGAAGTGAGAACGAGATAAAAAACAACAATCAGCTACTGCAGCCGAAGCAGTATTTTGTATTAAATTCAGTGTTTTTTAAATTTAAAAGTGATTCCTTTGCAGAGTCAAATTAAAAGTGAAGCTTTGTTCTGCCTTCTGCTTAAATAGAAGAGTCTGCACAGTCGCTGGTGTTTTTTTTATTTCGGCAATAGGAATAAAATTATTTTGAATTTTGTGAGCTTCGCTCGGCACACTTTTTTTGCGCGAAACCCTTAAAGCGCATTTTCAGTTTCTCAATTCGTCGGATTTTTTTTGCCGGCAATTGTTTGGGAAATTTTAGAATTTAGAATTCAAAGTGTTTTATGTAAACGGCAGTGTCTTTTCTTTAAAGAAATTTTTTCTTTTTTCAAGTTTTTTTTAAAGCAAAAATTATTTTTTTATATTTGGTGCTGTGGTTTTTGCCCTACATAAATTCGGCTGTGCGTATCCGTTCTTTAATACAAAGTTTGTCTTAAAAATTTTGTTGCGGATTTAAATTACAAATTTAAAGGTTTTTTTTTAAATTTGAATTTTGGATTCAAATTTTAATTACATTAAACTAAATCAATTTAAAATAAATTTAAAAAAAAAAGAACAATCCAAGCGCCTTTGAGTAAAACTGTAAGGGATAAAAATCGTTTTTTTTTGTAATAATTCAAAATAATTTTATTCCAAAGCTGCGAAATATTTTCCACATTTTATTTCGTACATATACCCTTTCTTTGTATATATTATATTTTGTTATACACTATATTGTTTAAATACATTGAATATATAAAAAATCATTCGTGAGCAGTGGGTTTTAATATCCAACTGTTGGGAATTTTTTGGGATTTTTTTTTTCCATATACCTTGTTCGTCGCTTTGTACGAATTTTTTCGGCGTTTTTTTATTACCGTTTACTCGTTTTTTTTTTTTATAAACTTTCTTGGGTATTTTTTATTTCCCAAAGTTAATTTTTGGCAGTTTTTATTTTCGAAATTAATTTTTTTTGTCGGTAACTTCGTACATCCTAGTGTACTTCGCGATTCAACGGACATTTTAAAGTTCGTTTTAAATTTAAAAAAAAAAAAATTATTGTTTTTAAATTTCTTTTAAATTAAAAAATTTTTTTTCGCGTTTAAAGCATGACCGCTTTAGATGTTTTTATTCAGGCTTCCGACCATTTGGTCGAATTTGAGGCTACCTTTGCTGAGTTGCTTCCAGCTACTCACAGCAAGTTCACTTTGGACATTCAGAGTGAGGAATTAAAAAGCCTCTGGTCAGCTCTTAAGCCTGCTTATAGGTCATGTCTGTCCTATCCGGAGGAGGCGGAGGATATCAACGCGGATATCGCGGTTGTCAAGGCGAAGTATGCGCATACATACCAGACATATGTAAAATGTTTGGCAACAATAAATGAGCTTCTTCATGAGTTTGTCCTAAAGTCTTCGCCTGCGCCTCCGTCCGATAACATTCCTCCGGTTCTACCACTTGATGCGCTGTTTCAGACTTCTCTGAAGCTTCCACCGTGTGATACGGACATTTTCCGAGGCGACTATCTCTCTTGGCCCAATTTCCGGGATTTATTCAGCGCCATCTACATTAACAATTCCCGAT
Organism: Heteromyza rotundicornis; assembly: GCA_951394025.1. Classification (NCBI taxonomy): domain Eukaryota; kingdom Metazoa; phylum Arthropoda; class Insecta; order Diptera; family Heleomyzidae; genus Heteromyza; species Heteromyza rotundicornis. The sequence continues at coordinate 27,138,344 of OX596012.1, forward strand.
TAAGTAATGTGGAGCGGCTTCTACCATCTGATTCAGAAAACCAGTGGAGATGCCCGTGAAATTGTGCAGAAATGCCCTTTGACCAACAATGGCTTCAATATTGCTTGGGAAAATTTAATTAGCAGATACGAAAATAAACGGATTTTGGTTCATAACCAAATCAAGCTACTTTTTGAACTTCCAGTGCTTACTACTGAGACCGCTTCGGGAATCAAGTCGCTCCAGAGCGGAGTTGACAATTGTTTAAACAATTTAAAAAGTTTCGGTGTGGATACCTCGCATTGGGATCCGATCCTGATCTACCTTTGTGTGCAACGATTTCCTCAAAGCTCGGTAGTTATCTGGGAGCAGGGTATCACCGACAAAGCCGAAATTCCCAAGTGGAGTAACTTGGACCTATTCTTAACTGATAGGTTTAGGACCCTTGAGTGTTTGGACATGAGGGCTCCTACTTGCAGTAGTTCTCTTTCAAAAAAATCTTAAATTTTAAGTCAAACTCAGAATAATCCGCGAAAGTTCAATTCGTATCATGCTAAGGTAGCTAACAATAATAATTGTGGGCTTTGTCCCCGCCAACAACATTCGTTGCGCGTTTGCAAGCGTTTCTTGGATATGAGTGTCGCCGATCGGTACTCCAATGTCAAGCGCCTTAATTACTGCGTAAATTGTTTAGCGAAAAATCACGATGTGAAAAGTTGTAAAAGTAATTACAGCTGCTCCAGTGGTCAGAAGCGTCATCATACACTTCTGCATCGTGAAGGGACACAGCAGCCTGCTCCCCAATCATCGCAAAATAATTTTCCGTCAGGGTCACGCCCTTTGAATCACGACGTGTCACAAGTTCAACCCTCAACTAGTGGAGGTTATTCTTCAGGGTCTCGCCCTAAGGATAACCATAATTCACAAACTTTTCACCAACAACTACAGTCCACTTCTCTCCAAGCTGAGCCACCTTTTGGTGCTCGGAAATGCTTCACCTCTTGCGCTACTAATGTCCTTTTAGGCACAGCCATGGTGAACATTTGCCACTTGGGCACCGTCTACTCAGCCCGTGCGTTGATAGACTCTGCGTCGGAAGCTTCGTTTATTTCTGACCGCATGCGGAAGTTATTGAAACTTCCCGCGACTGCAACTCAATCCAGAATTTCTGGAATTAATCAATCGATTTCTGCTACATCTAGCAAACAGTGTTGTTTCACGATCGGGTCTCCGTTAGATTTGAATATACAAATCGGAGCAGTGGCTTTTGTATTGCCCCATATTACGAACAATTTGCCCTCTTACACTATCGCATCACTACGTGATCAATCGCTGCCCAACGTTCCGTTGGCAGATGCCAACTTTTGGCAAAGTTCGCCGGTGGACATTCTCATCGGCGGCGATCTCTATCCATATGTTATGCTGGATGGAATCAAACGAGATATTCTGGGCAGTCTCATGGCTCAACAGACTGTCTTCGGTTGGATCCTTACGGGTCCTGTACCGACCAAACAAATTTCTTGTTTTGCTACTAAGGTTTCCTGTCCTACGGATGAAACCTTAGATAAAAGCCTCAAAAAATTCTGGGAACTTGAGGAAGTTCCCAAGAAAAAGTTCGTATCTGCGGCCGATAAGTTCTGCGAAGACAATTTCGTCAAAACTACCCGGCGTGACCCATCTGGACGTTACATCGTAACTTTACCTTTTAAGTCGAATTTTCCATCTGAGACTCGACTTGGCTACTCACGAAATATAGCCCTTAAACAGTTTCTCCGAAACGAAGCATCTCTGCTGCGAAAGCCAGATTTTAAGGCACTCTACGATGCCATTATTTCCGAGTATGGTGACCTTCATCATATGATACAAGTCCCTGCTCCAAAGTTTGAGTACAGTCCTTCTCACTGTTATTTGCCCCATCATCCAGTTATTAAACCTGACAGTCGAACTACAGCGATTCGCGTTGTTTTCAATGCAACCAACTCCACTTCGAATGGATGCAGCTTGAATGACATGCTGCATATTGGTCCTGTCTTGCAGGCTGATTTGCCTTTTTTGATTTTGAGGTGGAGGCTGTACCAGTTCGTATTTAACAGTGACATTCAAAAAATGTACCGTCAAATTCTTGTGGACCCGAAACATAGTCCCTTCCAAAGAATTTTGTTTAGACGTTCACCGAACGAAGAGGTTTCCGATTTTGAGCTTCAGACAGTAACTTTTGGGGTTAATTGTGCGCCTTTTCTTGCAATACGCACACTTCTGCAACTCGCTAACGACGTTCAGAGCACTCACCCTTTGGCGGCGCGTATTCTTCGAAAGTCTATGTATGTAGACGATGCGCTCGCTGGTGCCCATGATGTGGACACAGCGATCAAGGCACGTGATGAATTGACATCCGCCTTGGCGTCAGCTGGTTTTTCATTGCGAAAGTGGACATCCAACTGTAAAGAAATTCTGCGAGATCTGCCTAAAGACCATCTACTTGATGAAGATTTCTTGGAGTTTGATGCCACTAGCAATGTCAAAACTCTTGGGGTGTGCTGGAACGCTATGTTAGATGAATTTTACTTCATTGCCCCCCCCCATTAGAACAAAAATCGTCGTATTCTAAGCGGGAAGTACTGTCGCTGATAGCAAAACTATTTGATCCAGTTGGATGGCTTGCGCCAATTGTTGTCGTTGCAAAAATTGTAATGCAGCAAGTTTGGTTGGACAAGATTGAGTGGGATGACGCGTTGCCATTAGCAACAGCGAATAAATGGAAGGAGTTTTTGTATAACTACACTTCCATTAATTTAATTAAAATCCCTCGGTGGGTTCAGTACACCCCTCAATCGAAAGTGCAAATTCATGCTTTTTGCGATGCTTCCGAAAAAGCATACGCGGCGGCCATCTATATTCGTGTTCAAAAATCTCCATCGGACATTACTACTCATTTGTTGACTTCAAAGACCAAAGTAGCACCCGTAAAAACCATTTCCCTTCCGAGGTTGGAACTCTGTGGTGCTGCTTTGTTGTCCGAAATACTATGTTCCCTTCCAAATGAGTTTGAAATTGAAATCGAAAGAGTTTATTGTTGGACTGATTCTACAATTGTCCTATCCTGGTTACAAAAGCCACCTTGTATGTGGACTACTTTTGTCGCCAATCGCGTTTCCAAAATACAGGAATGCGCCTCCATACACACTTGGTCTCACGTGGATACCCACGAAAACCCTGCCGACTTAGGCAGCAGAGGAGTATCGCCTCAAGATCTCCTTAAGAGTTCTCTTTGGTGGCACGGCCCTCAATGACTGAGCCTAGACCAATCCCAATGGCCGATTCTTTCGCTAGAAGACCTTGAAACTTCAGTCGAAATTAAGTCCATTAAGTCGCATGCGACGGTTATTGACAACTACGAGGATATTCTTGATAGGTTCTCGTCGCTTCCGCGTGCACTGCGTGTGATAGCCTACATGCTGCGGTTCTATAATCGGACGCATCCTATTTTAAAAGCTTCTTCTCGCTTTGAATCTCGTTGCCTCTCAGGCTCAGAGATTAGGCAGGTTAAATTACGCCTGTGTATTTTGTGTCTGAAAACGCATTTTAATTCAGATTACGACAATCTGCTCGAGGGACGGCCCTTAAGCGCAAAAAGCCGTGTTTTACCATTAAACCCGTACTTGGACCGCAATCGGGTCATGCGCGTTAATGGCCGTTTGGCAAATTCACCAGTTTTGTCATTTTCCGAGCGACACCCAATACTCCTACCGTACAGTTGTAGATTCACACAATTAGTGGTGGATTTTACTCACAAAATTACCTTACATGGTGGCAATCAGCTGGTCTTACGACAGCTTCGCCAGGAGTATTGGGTCCCTAAATTAAAAAACCTAATCAAAACCACCCTGCATAAATGTAAGACGTGTCTTTTGCAAAAAAAGACGCAGAACGCGCAAATAATGGCGGCGTTGCCGCCTGAAAGAACCACCTTAGACCGTCCTTTTCAGAACACGGGGGTGGATTTCGCGGGTCCTTTCGACATCAAAACATACACTGGCCGAGCGTGCCGTGTTACGAAAGGTTATGTCTGTGTTTTTGTTTGCTTCACGACAAAGGCTATTCACTTAGAGGTCACTAGTGATCTATCAACTCCAGCCTTTCTTGCGGCTTTTTACCGGTTTACTTCTCGTCGGGGTTGCCCCGAAAAAGTGTTCTCCGACAACGGCACCAACTTTGTGGGCGCCGCTAAAATACTGAAAAAACAATTTGATAATTTTTTGCGCGATTTTCGTGACGCTGCTGTCAACTCCTTCCATCACAACAACTTGTCCTGGAACTTTATTCCTGCTGGGGCGCCTCATATGGGTGGGCTTTGGGAGGCGGGCGTTAAAAGCTTCAAACAACACTTCCGGAAGATGCCGCAGCCACACAAATATACGTTTGAGGAGTTTTCTACTCTTCTCACACGTATTGAGGCGTGCCTGAATTCGCGTCCGCTTAGTCCTTTGTCCGAAAACGCCGCAGAGCTTTCCGCCCTTACACCCGGTCACTTTCTTATTGGTGGCCCCCTACTGGCTCCAGCTGAACCCTGTTTAACTGATAATCCGATCAGTATCGTCAACAGGTGGCAAAAAATCAAGCCCATAAGCCAACAATTCAGCTTGAGATGGAAGGAGGAATATCTAAAGGAACTCCACAAACGTTACAAGTGGAAGTTTCCTACGCGTGACCTAGCGGTAGACGATTTAGTAGTAGTTCGGCACGAAAACCTAGCTCCTACCGACTGGCGGTTAGGACGCGGCACCGAACGCGGCACAATAACGCGTCCGCTAGTAAAATAATTTGTCCTTCCGAATTAATTCTATGTTAATTTCTTTTAACTAATTCTCCGCTACATTTTCCCTTATTAACTCTCCGCTGCAATCGCTTTCTCTTTTCCCTATATGCTCCTTCTACAGCTTAACTATGGACAAATCCAGAACCAGCTCCGACGCGGCCAAGAAGTACGTCTGTGCGTTGTGTCAGCGCAATCACTCCTTGTGCTTCTGCAAGCGATTCCGCGCCTTGAACGTGGAAAAACGACTACGTGCTGTCGTTAAGCACCGCTACTGCGCACGGTGTTTCGCCCAGTCGCATACCACGAAGCACTGTCACAGCACTTCGCGCTGTCACTACTGCGGTGGGGACCATCACACGATGCTTCACACCAGCGCACGATTGGACGTCCGGGGTCCTGGCACCCAGAAGCCTCGCAGTGAGAAGCACCGCACCCAGAAGCATCGCAACGAGAAGTCTCGCGTCCAGAAGCCTCGCACTAGCGAGGCTGCAGGAGCCCTTGCTCCACTGCAGCGAATCAACGCGCTGTGCCCTACCGCAGTGGTCCACTTCCGGCTGAACGGGAAGCTGTACTTCGCGCGGGCTCTCATCGACTCCTGTTCGGAGATGAGCCGCATCTCCGAGTCACTGGTCACCGAGTTCCGCATCCCCACGAGCAGTGTAGACAGTAGCAAGGTGGCGGTGTTGACGCTGATGTCAACTCCGCACAACTCCGCATCGCGAGTGACGGTCCACTGCAAGGTCGTACCTCGGTTCCAGTTTCGAACTCCGGTCAGCGATGTGGCGAGCCCGGCTCTGGCGTGTTTCTCGAACATGCACATGGCGGACCCCAACTTTTTTACGTCGTCGGCCGTCTCCATGGTTCTGGGTTCGGATGTCTACCCGAAGGTCGTGCAGCCTGGATTGATTTGCAATCCTGGGGTGCCTCTTGACCAGAACACGATCTTCGGCTGGGTCCTTTCTGGCCCGTGCTATACGTAAAGACCTCCGGGTCCCTTCTGACCCGGGGTCGTAGGGTCCCTTATGGCCCATGCTAACCTACTAGCATTATTTTTTTTTGTCAACTTTAAACATATTACCTGAATTAAATAGTTGAATGAATTTCTTTTTTGTTTTTAAAAATATACTATGCTTTTATATTGCTTAAAACTACATGTATTTAATTTACACTTATTTTGCAGCGTTGGTTACTGCAAGGTGGGCGGCAATGTTTACGCCAAAACACCCTGTATACGGAATTGTACGGCAACCAACTTTATACTATTAAACCTACTGGAACACCGCTTAACATTCTGTTAAGCTGTGTCCCAAAACTGGTTTAATTCAATATGGAGGCCTTCTGCCATTTTCCAAACTTTCACTTCCGCCTTCTTTTAATAAGATCGAAAAGTGAATAGACGTTTTTTTACCCGCTCCTGTCAGCTATCAATTATATTACATATATATCTATCGTCATCGATATTCAAGTAAGCATCCTTCTGCCTCTACTTCCTAATAAAAACTAGAGAGTGGACTATCTTCGGCTATACCGAAGCTGAAATAACCCCACACTGTAGGAAGAAGTACCTCGAATATAAAAAAATGTGGTCTCAAGTCCCTATTTTGACCCAATTATAGGTGGTTTTGGAGCCCGGAACATGTCCAAAATCCATTTCTAAAAATTTCCAATCAAATCCACCAAAAAAAAAATTTTGGTCTCAAGACCCCATTCAGACCCTTATATATGTGGCTTCGGAACCTCGGACCATGTCAAAAATACGTTTCTAAACATTTCCAATCGAATACAACAATAAAAAAGACTTGAACAATTTTTACCTTTTTTTTCGGTGTATGGGAGCCACGCCCAGTTTTTGTCCGATTTGGCTGATTCTCGAACTTGATCTCAGTATTCACGAGAAAAACATGTACCCAAAGTTTCAAGTCGATATCTCCAAAACTGCGACCTCTATCGTGCGGACGGACAGACGGTCAGACGGACAGACGGACAGACGGACAGACGGACAGACGGACAGACGGACATCGCTAAATCGACTCAGGAGGTGATGCTGATCAAGAATATATATACTTTTCCATACCGGACACGCCTCCTTATGGGCGTTACAAACGTTGTGACAAAGTGAGTATACCCTGCCACAGTGTGTGTGGGGGTATAAATATACAAAAAATCTATACTACACGACTTTGATATCCTTTTGCTAACTCTGCCGTTTTTATACCCCCACACACACTGTGGCAGGGTATACTCACTTTGTCACAACGTTTGTAACGCCCATAAGGAGGCGTGTCCGGTATGGAAAAGTATATATATTCTCGATCAGTATCACCTCCTGAGTCGATTTAGCGATGTCCGTCTGTCTGTCCGTCTGTCCGTCTGTCCGTCTGTCCACCTGTCCGTCCGCACGATAGCGGTCGCAGTTTTGGAGATATCGACTTGAAACTTTGGGTACATGTTTTTCTCGTGAATACTGAGATCAAGTTCGAGAATCAGCCAAATCGGACAAAAACTGGGCGTGGCTCCCATACACCCAAAAAAAAGGTAAAAATTTTATTGTTGTATTCGATTGGAAATGTTTAGAAACGTATTTTTGACATGGTCCAAGGTTCCGAAGCCACATATATAAGGGTCTAAATGGGGTCTTGAGACCAATTTTTTTTTTTTTGTGGATTTAATTGGAAATTTTTAGAAATGGATTTTGGACATGGTCCGGGCTCCAAAACCACCTATAATTGGCTCAAAATAGGGTCTTGAGACCACATTTTTATATGTTCGAGGTACTTCTTCCTACTGTGTGGGGGTATTTCAACTTCGGTATAGCCGAAGATAGTCCACTCTCTAGTTATACCCCCACACTCACTGTGGCAGGGTATACTAACTTTGTCACAACGTTTGTAACGCCCATAAGGAGGCGTGTCCGATATGGAAAAGTATATATATTCTTGATCAGTATCACCTCCTGAGTCGATTTAGCGATGTCCGTCTGTCTGTCCGTCCGTCTGTCCGTCTGTCCGTCTGTCCGTCCGCACGATAGCGGTCGCAGTTTTGGAGATATCGACTTGAAACTTTTTTTACATGTTTTTCTCGTGAATACTGAGATCAAGTTCGAGAATCAGTTAAATCGGACAAAAACTGGGTGTGGCTCCCATACACCGAAAAAAAAGGTAAACATTTTTCAAGTCTTTTTTATTGTTGTATTCCATTGGAAATGTTTAGAAACGTATTTTTGACATGGTCCGAGGTTCCCAAGCCACATATATAAGGGTCTAAATGGGGTCCTGAGACCAATTTTTTTTTTTTTTTCGGATTTGATTGGAAATTTTTAGAAATGGATTTTGGACATGGTTTGGGCTCCAAAACCACCTATAATTGGCTCAAAATAGGGTCTTGAGACCACATTATTTTATTTTCGAGGTACTTCTTTCTACTGTGTGGGGGTATTTCAACTTCGGTATAGCCGAAGATAGTCCACTCTCTAGTTTTTAGTTCTTTTTGTCTTATTTTAATTCACAAACACGCAGAGTCGAAATGATGCGATGCGTTGCTTCGCCTCCGATTGCCAACTTTTACTGCTAGCTCTAGAACATCTTCACTTAGTAAAGGCCTGGAAAGTGGCGGTCAATGTCAATTCAATGACAAAGGAAAGAGTACAGCCTGTACAATATTGCCAATTCAATATAAATTAGGTGCCAAATCTAGAGAGGATCATTATATTAATGATACAGAAATTTGATTTGATTAGATATGAAAAATTGAGATTTACCTTTTCAGAAGTTGGCACCAATAAACAATAAAAAAAACAATTTGTCCGAATTCGCCAGTCAATTGCTCGACAATCAAAATAGCCAAAAAAATCTATAAAATGAATAAAACAGACTTTTCCGATATTCTACTTCTTTCTCTTTTCGGGTGTAGCTTACAAATTTCCACTTACGTTTTTGAGAGAAATGATTACGAAATTGCCAAATTGAATTTCTAAAGGAATTTGTAACTCATTGCAATTACAAAAAAACGTATTTCAGAAAAAAATTAGGTGTTTCTGAAAAATTAATAAAATGAAAAAATGTAAAAATTAATAAAATATTTAAAATTTTGTGAAAATGTAAAGTTTTAGGAATGTTTTTGACATACTAATTAAATGGCGCTTAGGAAATAGATTTCTCTAGTACAATTGTGCAACTTCATTTTTATGGAGTTCTGACACACAGATGGCGCAGATTGTGTATGACAAATATTTTATTTAAATTTTAAAAAGGAATAAAAAAATTGAAATCCTGTAGCTACAAGCACCCCTACAGATTGCAGTAATCCAGTTGTGACATTTGACCTCGAATAACTCGCTTATTCGAGCTAATCCAGGGAAACCTTTTGCGGGAGTCATTTTGTAGACCAAGACCTTATAGAATATGTTATCAGATCGGCAATCAGAAAAATCGGTGGTAAAAATAATTAAAAAGCACAACTTTTAAATTTTTTGTATCGGATTTTTAAGATTATGATGTTTTTCGATAAAGGTATGAATACGTTTTAGCCCATCAAAATGATTTCGAAAAATTCAATCTATTTCGCGAATATTCGTGATTTTAATATTTAAGGGAGCGTCGGGTATTTTGTCGCATTTTGTCGGTTAAAATCGGTCGGGCAAGAAACCCACTACTCCAATTTAAAGGTTAGGTATTTCCACCATATGTTTTCCTATGTACATCTTGTTACAACATTTTAAATTTAACAGGTTTTTTTTTTTTTAATAGTAATTTTATTCAATTGAATCACCTAATATCCATTGATTTAGGCAATGTAGAGTTATCGTAACTAATATATAGGGAATATATTAGTTTCGTTTGAGACGTGAGGTCTCAGTAAATTTCTAGCTAGAATGTTTGGGTGAAACATGAGCTTCTGCTTGTACTTCGAGGTAAGTTTCGGAATTTCGTCTTTTACTGCAGGTATATTCAGGTCTCTGTGGATGTTAGTATTTTTTATATACCAAGGGGCTCTGGCAATTTGTCTAAGGGTTTTAGATTGGACTCTCTGGAGTTTTTCCACGTTCGAGGGAGAGGCAGTGCCCCAGACTTCAATTCCATATGTCCATATGGGTTTTATTATACTTTTGTATATTTGGACTTTGTATGTGAGATTTAGCTTTGATGCCCTTGAGATTAGCCAATTTAGTTCCAATTGCTTTAATTTGATCTGAGTGATTTTGGATTCAATATGTTTATGCCATGTGAGTCGGCGATCGAGATGCATTCCAAGATACTTGGTTTCGGAACTTTCAGGGACGACTTGGCCGTTTATCTTCAGAGCAGGACACGTGCCCCTTCTTAGAGTGAAGGTTAAGTGACAGCTTTTGGATTCATTGACCTTGATTTTCCATCGATGTAGCCAATTACTTGGAGTGTCCAAGTGTTTTTGCACGTATAGAGATGCCATGTCTGGGTTTGAGTGAGAGCACATGATAGCAGTGTCATCAGCAAAAGTCGATATGAGAGTTCTATCACTTTTGGGCATATCTGCAGTATAGAGAATATATAGCAGGGGCGCGAGGACACTGCCTTGTGGTACTCCGGCCAGTATTTCGTATTTTCGGGAGACAAAGCTTTTGTATTTTACTACAAATTTTCTATTCGTGAGGTAGATTTTGAGTAGACAGTGCATATTAGCGGGAAGAATATGCTGTAGTTTGTAAATAAGTCCTTCGTGCCAGACTTTATTGAAGGCCTGGGTGATATCGAGGAAAACAGCGGAGCAATACTGTTTATTTTCCAAAGTGCCTTTTATTGAGACAACAATGCGGTGCACTTGCTCAATAGTGCCATGCTTTTCGCGGAAGCCAAACTGGTGATCTGGAATCACTTGTTTTTCTAGAATTTTCGGTAGAATCAGTTTTATTAAAAGTTTTTCGAAGAGTTTCGATATTACAGAGAGCAAACTTATAGGCCGGTATGACGTCACATTACTGGGATCTTTGCCAGGTTTGGGAATCATTGTAACTTGAGATAGTTTCCAATCATCTGGGTAGTGACATGTTCTGAGAATCGCGTTAATAATGTGCAATAAGTGGGTTATTGCAACTGTTGGCAGTTCTTTTATCATTGTTGGCGTTATCAAGTCCGGTCCTGGTGCTTTTTTCGGGTCCAAGCTTTTGTTTATTGCCTCCATAAGTTCGTTTTTTTTTAATCGCGATTGTACAAGAGGTATTATATGGGATTAATGTTGGTATTGGGATATCACCAGCTGTCGTGTTCGGGGTGAACACGGTTTTTAGGTGGTTGGCAAAAGCTGCACCCTTTTCTGCATCGCTTCTGGCCCAGTTTCCATTTGGCAGCCTTATAGGGGGTTCTGTCAGTATTGGTTTTTTCATATTTTTTGCAGCTCGCCAGAGCGAGTAGTTTGTTGATTTTGTGGGTGCGAGATGTTCAACAAATAGCTGGAATTCTCTTTCGGATTTCCTCTCAAGCTGCTTTTTTAGAATTCGAGAGACATCATTAAGCTGTTTTTTCAGATTTGGGGATCTGTTGTTTTGCCAATCGCGACGTATTTTCCTTTTATTTTTTATTAACTGCTCTATGTCATTTGGAGTACACTTTGCATAGCTGCGAGTTGAGCTTTTTGGGATTTGGGCGGGAGTGGCCGCTGCCACCAAGTGCGTCCTTGGACTTTTTTTGGCTGAATCATGCCGGGTGGGATTGCAGCTGCCACCAAGTGCGTCCTTGGAAATTTTTTGGGTGAATCATACCGGGTGGGATTACAACTGCCACCAAGTGCGTCCTTGGACTTTTTTGGCTGAATCATGCCGTGTGGGATTGCAGCTGCCACCAAGTGCGTCCTTGGACATTTTTTATGTGAATCATATCGGGTGGGATTACAACTGCCACCAATTGCGTCCTTGGACTTTTTTTGGCTGAATCATACCGGGTGGGATTACAGCTGCCACCAAGTGCGTCCTTGGACATTTTTTGGGTGGGTCATGCCAGGTGTTATTACAACCTGGCACCAAATGCTTCCTTGGACATTTTTTGGGTGAATCATACCGGGTGGGATTACAACTGGAAGCAAGTGCTTCCTTGGACATTTTTTGGGTGGCTCATGCCGGGTGGGATTACAACTGCCACCAAGAGCGTCCTTGGACATTTTTTGGGTGGATCATACCGGGTGGGATTACAACTGGAACCAAATGCTTCCTTGGACATTTTTTGGGTGAATCATGCCGGGTTGGATTACAGCTGCCACCAAGTGTGTTCTTGGACTCTTTTTTTGTGAATCATACCGGGTGCGATAACAACTGCCACTAATTGCGTTCTTGGACATTTTTTGGCTGAATCATGCCGGGTGGGATTGCAGCTGCCACCAAGTGCGTCCTTGGACTTTTTTTGGGTGATTCCTACCGGGTGGGATTACAACTGGCACCAAGTTTCACGGGGGGAATAAACCATCATCTACAGCGCCATTGAAATTGTCGCAAATTCCTATATATATTTATTTTAAAATTTTATACAACCCGTGCAACGCCGGGTATGTAACAGCTAGTATATATATATATATACCCAAAGCAAGTTAATATAAGGGTTATAAAAAGGTCATTTTTTGACTTCCTTGAAATAACCCCTTGGTGTTTTATTTCTTTATTTTTCCTTTTCTTCGGTTTGCCCAAAACCTTGGTCCTTCGAACCGGATCGAAAAAAAAGTGACTTAAAAATCGCTACAAATTTTACGAATTCCGCAGCATTTTTCATTTGACGCTATCAACGAATTCTTCTACTGGAGGCTTCAACAAAAGTTCCTGTGATAATCAACACGGAACATTCACAGTCGACAGCCAACATTTAAACCAGTTACAGAATCTCCACGGTATGTAATTTGAAACTCTTATAAGGTTTATGAGCATTCTGGTAATTCATTTGGCAAGTCTCGATACTACTTCGTGAACAAAAATTAAAACCCACTTTTGGTAGTACTACTTTATTTTAATTAAAAAAAAAAATTTTGGAATTCTGTGGGAGTTGAACCCGTGTCAGAAACAAAAAAAGGCATAAGTATTTAATATATGTTGACATATTCGTGTTATATACAGTTGACAGTACGGTTTGATGCTATTATAGGATACTTAAATTATTCCCCGTTAAGATAACTGAAATTTCCATATTCGCGATCGCAATACATATACAGCATATATACATATTTACTTATTCATATCGGAGCATTGCAAAATATAAGTGCATTGCTGCACCAAAAACAGCTACCTATTTACTTTAAATTTATTTCTACCTCGTTTATACTATTACCCCTTTTCTTTGTCCTCTTGCACATTCTCATTGCATATAGTACGCTCTTTGGCTTGAGTTTCACCTCGATTACATTTGGATCGCTCATATTGGTTCCCCTTTTGAACTATTGCACTCTTACAAATAGCACGCCCTTCTATTTGGGTTTCCCCTAGATTTCCTTTGGTTAGTGTTGATGAGGCGATGAGCCATATTTTTTCACCTCACTTTTTCTGATTAAATTGTGCATAGGCTACGACGGTCATTGAACCTTTGGTGCACAGCTGTTGAAGGCATCCCCTCTATTTGAGTTGGTGTTGTCTTTAAACTTTGTTTGTTTGCAGTGTGACCGTTTTTGGTAGATTGTCTACTAAATTGGTAGATTTTTCCCATTTTTTTAGGCCTTTAGTAGATTTTTAGTAGACTTGGAAGTTCAGAAGATTTTTGGTAGATTTTCAAAAAATGTAATTTTCTTTTCAAAAAAGTGCTGATTTAGAAGTTAAAAAATTTTTTTTAAAATAATTTTTAAATGCTTAATAATTTGTATTATCGAATACAGCAACTCTGTTTTCAATGGATTTTTAATTGTGGCAATGCTGTGTTCAGTGACGTTTGTGCGCAAAAATTTCGATTTTCAATTTGTAAGTAAAATTGCTGCGTAAAATATAAAATAACACATTAAAACCACAAAAAACCATGAAGAAGCGATATGAACAAACATATCGTGCAGAATGGGAACAATTAGACGCATTTTAAAGTTGGCTCTGTCAGGGAACAGGACGCAGATAATAATTTGAAATATAAAAATATTGCTAAATTTGCAATAAACATGATGGTGATGCCAGTGTCAGATGAGCGTGTATTCTCACAGGTGAATCTAATAAAGTCAAGATATAGAAATAGGTTCATCAAGAAAAATGTTTTGTCTATTTTGCATGTAAAGCAAGGGATCTCATCTACCGGTGACTGTGTAAATTTTGAGACTAGTACAGCCATGTTGAAATCTATGAAAAACAAAACAATAACTTCTGTTGACGATGAAATAGTTTTATCTCATTAAAGTATAAAAGTAGTTTATCAGCTTCAAAAATCTCATTCCATATAATGTGAAAAAATGTTTGCTTTATTGTTTAAGTTTTGTTATTCTAAATAAACATACTCTTACTTTCGTAATTAATGCGTTTTATTTGTTGTTGTTTGATTTTTCAAAGAAAATAATGAATTTTAATGAAAAAAAAATTGAGTAGATTTTTTATTTTTTTGGTAGATTTTAGTAGATTTCAACCCTGTTTTTAGTAGAAAAGCACTTTCAGAAAACGGTCACACTGGTAATTTGCTTCCATATCATCTACTGGCAGTTCGAAAATAACAAACGGATAAAATTTACCTTTCCTCGTCAACTTGCCGAAGAGAAACTCAAGCAATTTCGTAATTTTTCGCTATAAATTATCTTTTTTTTTCTTTTTTTGATACAGATACATTCGTATTAAAAAGTATATATTTAAGTCGTCGATCATTCACAGATTTTATATTCATACTTGGATTTCTTTCTTAACTATCGAGAAAATTACAATACTAATAAATAAATAAACAAAATACATTATCGATTTCTATATATTGTTGGAATTTTTTGTGGATTCCGTGGATTGCATAATTGCGAATTCTTATTTCGCTATTACTACCTAAAAGTTGTCAAGCAACTTGATCATCCCATTCTGATTTTCTTCATCGATAAAATTCAAATTTAAAACTATTTACAGATAGTTGTGAACAAACCGTGGTTTTGTGTAAAAAAAAAAAATTCTGATTTGTAACATTTTGTTTAGTTCATTTTAATCATCAAGATGACCCCATTAGATATTTTCATTCGTGCCGCCGACTCAATAAGCGAATTTGAGGCAAATTTTACCGGTTTACTTACCACTGTTCATAATAGATACTCTCTCGAAATACAAGGAAATGAATTGCAGAGACTGTGGCAATCGGTAAAAACCGCCTACACTGAATGTCTCGACTACATTCCCTCCGCTGTAGATCCGTCTGACGGCGATGACATTCCATCCGTCAAGTCTAAATATTTTTCAACTTATCAAACCTATGTAAACTGCTCGTCCAAGGTTAATGAGCTTATTGTCTGTTCCGCAATCAGTGCTAACACACCTGGAATTAAACCGTCCCCGGAGAATGATAGAACGCATACTTTTCGGCTGCCTCCTTGCGACACCGATATATGTCAGTGTGATTATGCTTCTTAGGCAAATTTTTCGCGATCTGTTCACAGCTATCTACATTTGCAACTCTCGTTTGCAGGACGTCGAAAGACTGTATCACTTGATACAAAATATCAGTGGAGATGCCCGTTATATTGTACAGAAGTCGCCATTAACCAACAGTGGTTTTACTTTAGCATGACAGAATTTGAAAGATGCGTACGAAAACAAAAGAATTTTGGTAATATTCAACATAAACTCTTATTCGAGCTTCCGATCGAATAAGAGTGGTTTAATGAAGACCGTCTGTAGACGGTCTTATCGGTTAAAGGGTTAGTATGACCGATTCGGATCGATATTCGAATGTCAAAAAATTTAAATGTTGTGTTAACTGTCTCAGCAGACATCATGAAATCAATGACTGTAAAAGTCTTCATAGCTGCTCAATATGTAACAAACATCATCACACGCTTTTACATCGAGACACGAATGCTGCCCTCTAATGCTGGGGCCACCTCAGGATTCCGTCCTATTTCGCAAAAATCAGAGCAGTCATATCACACTCAATTACATGCTTGCATTTCTGGCTTAAATCAAGCTATCTCTGCGAATCCAACAAAGAGATGTTCTTTTATCATTGGCTCTTCCTAACGTTACAGGCAATCTGCCATCGTGTCTTGTCGACTCATCAATCCTGCGTCAACTACCAAATCTTCAATTAGCTGATAAGACCTTCTTCAAAAGTTCGGCTATAGATGTTCTGATTGGAGGAGATCTCTATCCGTCTATTATGCGTGATGGTATCAAGCGAAACATCTTGGGCAAACTGATTGCCCAAGAAACGGTATTCGGTTGGATCGTTACCGGTCCACTAACCGTACAAATTTCTAGTTTCGCTACCAAAGTTTCATATGAACCATTTTGGGAACTGGAAGAACTTCCGAAAAGACAATTTCGCACCCCCAGCCGACAAAATTTGCGAAGAAGTGTACGCGTCCACAACAAAACGTGACGAAACTAGGCGATACATGGTAACATTACCATTTAAAACCAATTTTCCGCGGGAAATTCAGCTTGGACATTCAAAACAAAGGTCGCCCCTGTTAAAATCGTTTCTATTCCAAGGTTAGAGTTATGTGGTGCAGTTCTGTTAACCGAAATGATAGATTCTCTGGTGCCTAACTTGAATGTTACAATTCACGCGCTGTTCTGCTGGACCGACTCCACCATAGTACTCTCATGGCTCCAAAAGACTCCTGGTACTTGGACGACATTTGTGGCAAATCATGTCAACAAAATTCAAGAAAAGGTTGGGAATGAAATGTGGCATCATATTGACACCCATGAAAATCCAGCCGATTTAGCTAGTCGCGGTGGTACTCCTCAAGAAGTGTTTGAAAGTGCGTTGCGGTGGCACGGTCCCAAATGGCTGAGCCTTGATCGCTCTCACTGGCCAATTGCGCCAGATTTTAAAATATAAATTATTGTCGAAATGAAGTCTATCAAGTCCCATGCCACATTCTTTTCCACTTCGCTTCCACGGGCGATATGCATTATTGCGTATCTATTTCGATCAGGACAAAATTTCTGGGGGGGTTTTCATGAAAATTTTTTAAGAATACTGAAGAAAAAACCGTAAAATACAAACAAACTCAAAATCAACAACAACATCGTTTTTCTTTTATTCAAAATAAATCTTTCGATTTTTCATAAAAAAAAAGTAAATAAAAAAATAATTTTGCTAAGGGAAAGTTTATGAAAAAAAGATTCATTCTTAAATCGACGTATTGTGTTCATACATTTTTGGTATTTACCTATTGTTTTTCAAATAAACCTCAAACTGTATTGAAATATATTATTCAAATACATGTCTTTTTGGATTGGAGAACGACAGTTGATATTTAACTGAGAAAAATCCTTTTTGAATGATTTGGCGTCATATTCTTTTTTGGTACACGAAAGTGTTCAATTAAAAAATACATAAATACTGAAGTTTCTCTTCAGCTCTGTTAAATTTCATAAGTTGTTTGTATTATTATAGAGATTTAGGGGGGTTCGACACATAAGTTTTTACACGGAAGTTTTTAATAAAATAAAATATCAAAGATATAAGTATATCTGCTAAATTTCATAACAATTCCATACAATTTTCTATTACATCATAGATTTCCCCCCTGGTTACGTCCCTGATTTAGATTCGTCCATAGAAATAATACACAATATCAATCACCTCAAATTTAAAATTCAGAATGCCACTTCGTTTAAATCGACTAGCAATTATATGCCAAAAAGTGCATTCCTCTTCGGAATATCACAATTTGCTCCAAAAAATACCTATTCGCTCAAAGTAACATATTGACCCTGAATCCATATTTAGACAGTGAGAAGGTAATGCGTATCAATGGTCGCCTTACAGACGCCGCCGATTTTTCTTTTAATGAAAAATATCCAATTCTTTTACCCCATAATTGCAAATACTCCCAATTACTAGTGCATTCCCATCTCCCGTCCCCTGAGCTCTATGTCCTCGAACCCAGAAAATGCTTTAGCCTTAACTCCAGGCCATTTCCTGATCGGAGGTCCACTTCTGGCTCCCTCGGAGCCAAGTATTGACAACGCTCGCATCAGCTTGATGCACAGATGAAATCGTCTAAAGGCCATCCATCAACAATTCTGCCTTCGATCGAAGGAGGAATACCTCAAAAAACTTCAGCATACACGGTCGAAAATTTAGGTTTCATTTTTCAACCTTCTTCAACTTTTCCAGGTTTAAATTCAAATTTTGAACTATTTTGGGTTGAGATTTTAAACTTTACAGGTTGAAAAAAGTATATAATCAAAATTTAAACTTAAAGGTTTAAATTCTCAACCTAAAAGTTTAAATTTTAAACCCTGAGGTTGAAAATTTCCACCTATAAAGTTGAGAACTTATTAGTGTTTTTGGGAACCCGGGTTCGAATCCCACACGGCACGTTTACTATTTTTTTTTTGTTATATTCTTTTTTTTTTTAATTGGTTTTGCACTATAAATGTCATATATAAATATATATATAGATAAATATATCCTCAAATCTCCGGCAAGCTTTTTCATACACCATTAATTTTTGGGCAATTCCTATAAAAAATGGAAAGTTACGAATGTTTTAGTTTTGGATAAAATTTGATCATGTATTAAAAAAATATTTTTCTTTAACTTTTTTAAATTTTTTACTGAATAAACGAAAGTTAACACTTTTAGTTTCATTTTTTTGATATTAAGTAATTAGTTTGGGGTTTTCAAGAAATGTATGTAAATGCTTCAATTCATTTTCAAAAATATTGTATGAAAAATGTATATAAATACGTACAAAAAGTACAATCATATAATATATGCAGTTAGAACATTGCAAGAGACTTCTACAAGTAGCTGAGCGTGCTAAGAGGCCTTCGCAACGCGCGCGTCTATGAACGGAAATGTCCAGGGTTCAAATCTCGACAACACCAAACATAAGTAAGTACAAAAATGTATATGATCTCTTCCTCCCGCAAATATATTATAATTATAACTTACAACAAATATAACATTAACATATCTATAATGTAATGTAATAAAAAAGTAAAAAATTGAAAATTCATTTGAAATTAACTAAAAGAGCAATGTCTAAAAACAGAAACTAATACAAGAATAAACAAGAAATTCTAAAAAAAATAAATTCCCAAGTATAGAATTTTGTTGTGTTATTTTCATTTCAGCCAATCAAATGCGGAAGCGGTGTTAAAATTCAAATTTGAACATTAAACCAAAAAGTTTGAAATTTTTAACTTTTGGTTTAAATTTTCAACCATCAAGGTGGAAATTTTTAACTTTGGCAAAATTTTAAACCACAAAGGTTGAAATTTTTAACTTTTGGTTGAAATTATAAACCATCAAGGTTGAAATTTTTAACTTTGGTCAAAATTTTAAACCATGAAGGTTGAAATTTTTAACTTTTGGTTTAAATTTTCAACCATCAAGGTTGAAATTTTAAACTTTGGTCAAAATTTTAAACCACGAAGGTTTAAATGTTCAAACATTTTGGTTTATGTACTCATAATTTCCGCAATATTTTCAACTTGAAAGTTTAAAATTTAAACTTTTTTGGTTGAAAAACTCTTATATACTTAATTTCAACTTTTAAAGTTGAGATTCTCAACCTGTTGAAAAATGAAATCTGAATTTTCGACCGTGTAGATACAAGTGGAAATCGCTATATCTGTTGAAATAGATATATCTGTTGACGACATAGTAGTTGTTAGGCACGAGAATTTGCCGCCCACAGAATGGTGTTTAGGTTGCGTTGTAAGAGTTTTTCCCGGACACGATCAGCGAGTCCGGGTAGCAGAAGTTCGTACTCAAAAAGGAAATATAACTCCGCCGATCGTAAAATTAGTACTTCTTTCTCCATCAAACTAACTACTACCCTTTTTTCCTTAACACTCACTCTCAAGTTTTCCTTCTCACAGTGCAAAAAAAAAAATTAACAAATCCACCCACATCTCCAAACATCGCCGCTGCCGACGAAGTTGACCCTGGAAAAGCGGTTTCGCGTCATCGTTGAATATCGACATTGCTCTCGCTGCCTCGCATCCGGCCACGTCACCAAGGACTGCAGTAGTTGCAACCGGTGCAAAATCTGCAAAAGCAACCACAATACGCTGATCCATTCAGAACCTGGACTCGCCCAGCACAAGCTAACAGAAGCGCGGAAAGCCAAGGATCAGGCGACACTGTTCACCCTACACCAACCAACCACTCTATTGCCCACTGCGATTGTTCAACTCCGAACGAGTGGCTCTTCCATCCTAGTGAGAGTTCTCATAGACTAGGGGGCCATGCGCAGCCAAATTTCAGAGACCCTATGTAGTAAAGCGGTTGGGAATTTTCACCTTCAAGTGAGCCGGCGAAACCGGGCAATCAGTTCTTTCAATCAAGGGCAGTGGCTGTTATCCTGGGTGCCGACGTATATCCGCAAATTATCCGAAAGGAGCTCATATCCAACCCTGGTCTTCCTTTAGCCCAAAACACGGTATTCGGATTTGTTCTTTCCGGCCCCTGTGCCAACTAGTCGTGGTTGCACAGTGTTAATTTTGTTCTCTTTTTTCTTCCTATTGTAACCAAATTTCTTTGTTTTACAATACATTTGTATTTTTTTAAACTACAGATCTAAAACTACATATGCTCATTTATAAACCTTATATTGAGTTTTGAATTGCATACTATTACTCTTTTTTTTCGTTGCAGCTGCCTAGTACTGCAAGGTCGGCGGCAATGTTCATGCCAAAAGCTCATTTTGCCTTGCAGTTCTAGATACTGCCTTATCATAATTAATCTAATATATATGTTCCCTTGCCATTTAGCAAATAGAACTAAATTATGTAAACTACACGCAGAGAAAAAATATGGTTGGAGCATGATTGCAGGGATCATATTTACTTGCTACAATAGTACTATGATTATAAAGACCATAGTTGGTTAGGGTTATCATGTAAATTATATTTTAATGATTATAGAGACCATATTATGATTTCAGAGATCATATTATGATTAGATTCCAACCATGCCAAAAACATGCTAGAGGCAATAATGTATATGATTGGATATTTAATATTAATAAGAGTATTCACGATCCGGAGTACTTGGGTAGATTTGTACTTTTCTGCAAACATAAGCACCAAAATATACAAGCAAAATGTATATAAATGCTTAAATTCATTTCCAAAAATATTTCATAAAAAATTAATATACACATAAAAATGGCATATCGATACCTTAAAGCGCAACCATCCTATGTCCGTTTTCATGAAAATCGAGTTTTTTGGTATTTTTGGATTCCTGAAAAGAAGCTGCATCGAATACGCTATTGTGGTTTGTGAAAATCTGACCGGAAGTGGTTAAAAAATAAGGAAATAACAAAGTTCTATGTCCACAGATTTTTTTCGGGGGCCCAAATGTGCAATGTCCGAATTTTGAGTTGTTGTCTTTGCTTATTCCATAAAAATATAAAAAAAGGTTTTTGTATTAGATTTTTGACACATTAAAATTCCTTCATTTTTATTTTCAAACTGTGAAATTTGATTGTTTGATATGAAAATCACCAGCTCCATCTAGTGTTTCAAGCAATAAATTATTTTTGGTTTGTGTTTTTGATAAATAAACAAATTCAATTTCAAAGAGCGCAGTTATACTATGTCCCGAAAATTGTATTGGACATAGTATAGTTGGGCCTCTTAGAACTCAAAATAATGAAATTTTGTATGAAAACAAATTTGAATGTCACAGAAGAATTCCATTTAATTTAAAACCATGACGAGTTTTCACTCAAACTTTTTTTCAACACTCCAAAGATGGATTAAGCTACATAAGAAAAATATTGGACCCAGAAAACAGAACTGCAATAATAACGAAAAATTTATTTCAAAACTTGTTTTGCGTTTTCTACAGTTTGGGAAAAATGGACATTGGATGGTTACGCTTTAAGGTATCGATATGATTAGTATATGAATACATTTAGAACAAAAGAAATGCAAGGCAGTAGTAGCTAAACGTGCTAACGCGCTTCGACAGCAACCCAAGTATCCCAGGTTCAAATCTCGGCACTGCCAAACGTAAGTAAGTAAAGAAAAATGTATATGAACTATTATTTCTTAAATATAATATAACAATCAGCTAATATTACATTGAAATATTAATAATATAATTTAAAACAATTGAAAAGTAGATGTTGTAATTCAAATGAAAGTTGAATAAAAAATGGTTAACATGATTGTAACCATCATGCAAATTTTTGGCTACAATCATTACATTAAATGGTTTGCTGCAATCATGTAAATGTTTAGTATGCAATCATGGTTGGCATGGTTGGTGCAATCATTTCGCCAATCATAATATGGTTCCCTTAAAATATGATCAGGTCAACCATGTTTTTTCTCTGCGTGTACTCATGTTAAATTATCTTATGTTAACTTTAGTTTGTCAGCAAAGAGCTTTTTCCTATCAAAAGTGAGTTTCAGGCTGATGGTCGGTGAGAGTTATGAGTCTTAATACAACCACCAGCCAAAAACGTTACGCTGATCGTATGCTCTGCGCTGTGACACCACTTGAAAGTAAGAATAAAGAAAATACTTTCCTCCGAATATCATTGCAGATTTTAAAGTCGCCAAAAACCCTTAATTTTAAATCGAAAGTGCTGAAATTAATTTAAATGAAATTTATTTTCTGCTTTTTAGTCGGTTAAAAGGTTATATTTTAAAAAACCTGTTTTTTACTCTTTTTTATTTTCCTCTTTTTTTTTAAAAAAAAAAATATTTTTTCCCCTTTTTTATTTTTTTTCCCGAATGCGAACCTAAGTAGCCTAGTAGCTTACAAAATACGAAAGTTAGAACTTTAAATTGACTCCATCCCACTCCTCTTTGCCCCAACACCCCCCTTTCCAAAGGGTACAAAATTTCATTTTGTCAATAAGACCTACCAAATTTCATCATTGTAGCTTGAAGGAATTGGAAGTTATGGCATGTTTAAAAAAAAAGGGGTTTGAGTCCCCCCACGGCCCCCTACGCCTCTGATGGACCCCAAAATAGAATGCATTGTCACCGGAGTTCTATCAGTGTTCCAAATTTCAGCTCTCTAGCTCATGTGGAAGTGTATGACAAAGCTCGCCGCAGATTTGAGGATATATATATATATATATATATATAGTCCACCCAAAGCAAGTTAATATAAGGGTTATAAAAAGGTCCTATTTTGACTTCCTTGAAATAACCCCTTGCTGTTTTATTTCTTTATTTTTCCTTTTCTTCGGTTTCCCCGAAACAGTATCAAAACAAATATATGTACTTAAGGCAGTGTCGGCTTGGTGGTAGTAAAGCTTTTCTTCATGTTGTTGTTGAAATTTTTTAAATTTAAATTACGAAAGTGATTGTTTTACTTAAGCTTTACTTTCTGTAAACAGCGGCTCGATCGTGCTTGAGCGACACAATTGTGTGAATAAAATATTGAAAAAGTTTAAATTCATTTTGTTAATTTGGATGAAAATCATTTTGTTAATTTGGATGAAAATCGGAAATATGTCTAATAACATTAGGTAAGTTTTTGAATTAACTTTGCAGTGATATCAATTACTCCAACAAAAAAACCACCATACACTTTTTTTAAATCAATAAATTTTCTCGATGTCGGGTAATTTGGCAATTTTTGTCCGCTAAATTGGCACTCGATTTTTATACCCCACAGCTCATGAGGTAAAATTTACCCAAGACTGTCCAAGATACAAACCTCAGAATTTGTTCTTCGGTTCATTATCAACAACATATAAAAAAATTAGAGTTCACTTTTTTGCACTTTTTGAGAAATCACGGTTTTTGTAAAATAATTCGCGAAAATAAAAAATTATAATAACAGATAAATAATACATTTTTGTGTGTTAAATGGAGTTCCATTTTGCGGTAACCGCGAAAAACGCACTTAGTTAGTTTTAGATTCGAGAAAGGGTTAGATCGTGATTCGGTTTTAAACATTAGTTTTACATTCGAGAAAAGTGTTAGCTCTCGAGTCGGTTTCAAACGTTTATTCTCAAATCGACTTCAACTAAACAGAGTGAAATGTGAATTAATTAATTTTAAAATTGTATTTTTGTTTTTATTGCATACTAGCAGAGCCCGGTCCGCTTTGCTGCTCCTAAAAAAGTTCTTTTTGCCTTTAAGGTCATAATAACTTAATGAAAACATTTATCACATATTTTTATTGGGAGCCCAAGTGTAGCATTTTGAAATATTGAATTGTATGAAAAGTACTACACCCCGCTCTGCAATTCCGACCATATGTAACATTGAACTTAGAATTTAAAGCATAAAATCATTTCCAGTTGAAAAATGTTCATCGGCAGCCCAAGTGTAACATTTTTAAAATATTGAATTGTATGGGAAGTGCCACGCCCCGCTGTCCAATTCCAATATGTTGCATTGAAGGCATATAACCATTTCCCGTTTAAGAATATTCAATGGGAGCCCAAGAATGGCACTTTGAAGTATTGAAGTGTATGGGCGGTGCCACTCCCCTTTGTCCAATTACGCCGATATGTTGCATTTAGCTTAGAGTTGAAAACATTAAACTATTTGCCAAATTTTGTTGGAAAACATTAAATGAGAGGCCAGTTACAGCAATTTGAAAGATTGGTTTGTATGGGCGGTACCACGCCCCTTTGCCTTATTACGCCGATATGTAGCATTTAGCTTAGAGTTGAAACCATGAAGCCATCTGCCAAATTTCGTTGGAAAACATTAAATGAGGCCAGTTACAGCAATTTTAAATATTGGTTTGTATGGGCGGTGCCACGCCCCTTTGTTTAATTACGCCGATATGTTGCATTTAGCTTAGAGTTGAAACCATGAAACTATTTGCCAAATTTTGTTGGAAAACATTAAATGAGAGGCCAGTTACAGCAATTTGAAATATTGGTTTGTATGGGCGGTACCACGCCCCTTTGCCTTATTACGCCGATATGTAGCATTTAGCTTAGAGTTGAAACCATGAAGCCATCTGCCAAATTTCGTTGGAAAACATTAAATGAGGCCAGTTACAGCAATTTTAAATATTGGTTTGTATGGGCGGTGCCACGCCCCTTTGTCCAATTACGCCGATATCTAGCATTTAGCTTAGAGTTGAAACCATAAAGCCATTTGCCAAATTTCGTTGAAAAAAATTGTGTGGGAGCGCTATTACAGAATTTTCAAATATTGACTTTTATGGGCGGTGCCACGCCCCATTGTCTACTCCCGACCATTTGTAGCCCAGATTATGGCTGGTGTCTTATAGTATCTTATTGTGATCAAAAACGTCTGAGATAAAGCAGTTTTTACTAACTTGTGGGCGGTAAAAGTGGGCGTGTCAAAAGCTATCCTATGTCACGACTCACAACCCCTAGAACACACATATAAATTTTGGTGAGAATCGGTGCTGTAGTTTTCGCGTCTACTGGTGACATATACACGTCTCTTTTATATATATAGATTTTTATACCCTACACCTCATGAGGTATGGGTATATTCACTTTGGTCTTATGTTTGTAACACCAAGAAAGAGACGTATCCGGTATGGAAAACTATATATATTCTTGATCAGCGTTACCTCCTGAGTTGATTTATCCGTCTGTCCGTCCTCTTTTCTTGTAAACACGATTGCAGGAGCTAGAAGAAAGCTAGGGATCCCAAATTTTGGATTTATCCTTTTTAGTCCCTAGAAGAAGTTCGTATTGAAAATGGGCGGAATCGGTCTACTGCCACGCCTACCTCCCATATAAGTGAAAATCGTGTTTTTACCGTAATTTTAAGATTTCTTCAAACAGTATGAAATTTTGTATAGTGGGGTTTTTGGGGTCGCTGACTTCGAATTCGGTGTCGGAATTTAAAAATTCAAGATGGCGGCCGAAATTTTAAGATTTCATCAAAACAGTATGAAATTTTGTATAAGGGGGTTTTTGGGGTTGCGGATTTCGAATTTGATGACGCATTTTGAAAATTCAAGATGGCAGAACCAATATGGCGGCCGAAATTTTCAGATCAAACAAAACAGTAAAAAATTAGGTATTTGGGGTCGCTGAATTTTAAAAATTCAAAATAGCGGATCCAATATGGCCCAGTAGGTGTAGGGTATATATAAGTCGGCTTGCCCGACTGAACTTATTCACTTGTTATTAATCGTTCTAGTGCATTTTAAACTAAACAAAATAAAAAGATATATATTACGACTCGGTTTCAAAAATTATAGAAAAAACTTTGATGTCGAGTCTAGAAGTAACCTTTGAAAACGACTCGGAAATGATCTTTGATATCGAGTCGAGAATTAACCTCTGAAAACGTGTCGAGAATCACATTAGTTATCGACTCGAGAAATATCGTATTTCTCAAACCTTTGAGAACGAGTCCAGAAATAACCTTTGAAAACGAGTCGAGAATGACATTAGTTTTTTCTCAAACGTTTGAGACTGTGTTTGCTGGGATAATTTTTGAACGAAAAACACCAAAAGTCTAGCGTATGTCCAAACTATAAAGCTCCGAACTTGTTCGTTAGTTCATTGGCGACAACATATCAAAATTTTGTAACCCATTTTTTTCATTTTTTAAGAAATCATGGTTTTTGTAAACAACTCGAGAAAATATCAATTTTTTTAAATTTAATATTTTTGATTTTCAAACAACATCTTGAGCAAAAATTTAAATTATTTTTATCAAAACCAATTGTAATTTTTATATTGGAATCAGCCATTTTAATTTTTTTATTTTGATGTCAAATTCTAGGTCAGCGACCCGGAAAAACATACTATACCAAGTTTCAAGTATATCAAAGCACGGGTTCAATTTTGTCCACCTATAATTGTATTCTATCTAAGGCATTCAATCCCGGGATCCCGGAAGTTTTCTCAATCCAGGTAACCCGGGATTTTGAGTCCGGAATCCCCGGATTCAAAAATGTATTTTTTATGCATTGTTTAAGATATTTTTTACGTTTTTCCACAAAAATACTTCTGTGCATTTACTTTCAATCTAATTGTTAAATCAAAAAAACCCACTTTTGTTGATTTAGTGCTACAAACACACAAAAATTTACAACATTTTTGTCAATAACGGTTAAGAAACAATTTTTATCGATATAAATAAAATTTTGTCAATTTAAACAATTTTTTTTTAACAAAAAAAAATATATGTTAAAATTATTTTGTTAACCGTATATTGATAACTTTACGAATTGGATAAATGGTTTTGTGTGTGTTTTACTTTTGAATGGACACCGATTTCAATAGTTTTAAACAACAATTGGTGTATTTGTTCCCGCTATAATACCAAAACTACTGAAAGTAAGTTTTGTGTGTTTAGCATGAAATGGAGCTGGCAAAAAAAATAATTTGTTCGATCAATCTAATTTAAAAGGAATTACTTTTTGTTTGACTATATTTATTTAAATATTATTTGTTTTGTTTAATGTAATATTTATTAAATATGTTTTCTTTGTCGAATTAAACTTAAAATATTGTTGCAACAATTTGTTCTTTAATTTTATATTAACTATTGTATTTAATTGGAAAATCCCGAACAAATCCCGGGATACCGGGATTGTAATTTCAAATCCCGAAATCCCGGGATTTTCTAAACCACTTCGGGATTTAATGCCTTAATTCTATCCTAGTGCGTTGAGGCGCTCTCCTAAATAAAAATTTTGTTGGAGCCTTTACAAAAAAAAAAAATAAATAAAAATAAGTTTCAGAATGAAAAAAATACAAGAAAAAAACCATATTGTTAATTGGAAATTCCCTTTTTTGTAAGCATCAAAAAAAAGTTTTTTATTTATTGGTACTTATGGTTTTTTGCACGTATTATCTGATTCTAATACACATGAATTTGTTCACCTTTTTGTACTGGTTTTTATACCCCCACACTCACTGTGGCAGGGTATACTCACTTTGTCACAACGTTTGTAACGCCCATAAGGAGGCGTGTCCGGTATGGAAAAGTATATATATTCTTGATCAGTATCACCTCCTGAGTCGATTTCGCGATGTCCGTCTCTCTGTCCGTCTGTCCGTCTGTCCGTCTGTCCGTCTGTCCGTCCGCACGATAGCGGTCGCAGTTTTGGAGATATCGACTTGAAACTTTGGGTACATGTTTTTCTCGTGAATACTGAGATCAAGTTCGAGAATCAACCAAATCGGACAAAAACTGGGCGTGGCTCCCATACACCGAAAAAAAAGGTAAAAATTTTTTATTGTTGTATTCGATTGGAAATGTTTAGAAACGTATTTTTGACATGGTCCGAGGTTCCGAAGCCACATATATAAGGGTCTAAATGGGGTCTTGAGACCAATTTTTTTTTTTTTTTTGTGGATTTAATTGGAAATTTTTAGAAATGGATTTTGGACATGGTCCGGGCTCCAAAACCACCTATAATTGGCTCAAAGTAGGGTCTTGAGACCACATTTTTATATGTTCGAGGTACTTCTTCCTACAGTGTGGGGGTATTTCAACTTCGGTATAGCCGAAGATAGTCCACTCTCTAGTTTTTTCTTTGATTTGGGGCGAGCTAAGTTATTTGATTGGGATGAAACTTTGGGACAATCATTTTTAGACACAATACAATAGTAGGGCTCTTCAATGCCAAATCGAATGAATTTTACTTTTTTTAATCTTCACCCCGTTCAAAAATGAACAAAAATTGTTTGCGAGACCTGCTCATTAATATATAAGACCGGGTGTTTTTTTGTTTAGCTCTTCACTCAATATTTACGGCGGACTGACCATTACCAAAAGTGTAAATTCCCAAAAATGGTTTTTCGAAAGCATAAAAAATATTATGAAGGGTCATTCCTGTTGAAAAATTGTGTAGGTCGCATTTCTTCAGATTGAATGGAGCTATATCGCAGCGATATTTGCTTGAATATCTGGACCGCTAAAGGTCACGATTTGTGAGATAAAAAGACAGGTTTTATAAAAATAAGATCGAATTCTACGTCATATTTCTGAAGTTTTGAGCCCTTATTTAGAATTTGGTCTATTTTTTTGGCGAAGTTATGGTAATCCTCAAACACAAATTTTATTTACTTTTTCTATATTTATATAAATTTTTTAATTTTGAAATTATAATATACTTAGCATTTTTATTCACAAAAATTAACGCAGTCGACTTTTTTGCTGAACTGATTCATGGGTGTGTCCTAAACTTAATTCCAAAATGGCAGGATTGTAGAGGTAGTGCTTCAGCTGCTATAAGGACAAACGCGATTCCACGAATATCTCGTAGACGGTGCATCCAATGGGAAATCTCCTGGTATCGTTTTGAACACCGCCTACTTTTTAGGCCTAAGGTTTTTCGTAAAGTTGATAGCTTGTATTATATAACGTGTCAAAGTTGTGTTTTCGATTGAATGCACTTTGGCATTACTGATTACACTTTTTTTTTTCACTTCAACCCATTTCCGCCCAGAGCAAAAAAAAATCGAAATTTCGAGATTTTTGGTGAGATTACTTTTTTTTGGTCAAAAAAGCACCCCACGTAAAAATTGGGTGAAGATAGGATGGTCATGGGCGGGACATAGGGGCATTATTGATACGTATAGCTAGAACTATGTGGACATAGTAGAGTTGGGGGAGACTTAGGGGATAAATGGGCGACATGTAGGTCAAAATTTCACTTTTTGTTTGCGATTCAGCGACAGATCATAGAATTGATTGCGCAATTGAAAAATGTAAAAATTTGAAAATTTGTATTTGTTGTTCGGGGAATTGAAATGCAAGTATTTACTTTGCTTTTAGCGATTGCTCATTTCTTTTCTTCAATAAGTTCATACTAAATAGAACCAAAAAATGTTCATTAAAAAAATTTGTTGTTATATTTTTTAAAAATCGTTGAAAAAGCAAACTTTTTTAGGTAATTTTTATGGTCTTGGTGGGGCGGGGGCAGTGGTGTCAGCCGATGCGGCTAAGCCGGTCAGCTATCCGCCGCTGACGATTTTAATAAACGGCTTGCGCCTAAGCCGGAAATCCTGATTTTTTTATTCAACTCTAATTTTTTTGTACGATCTCTAACAAAATATCAAAATAAAATGGACGCATATCGACAACTTTTGCAAAAAAGTAAAAAAACACAAAGGTAATGACGGTTCTAAGCTCATCCGCCAAAGAACGGTTTTTTGTTTTACATATTTTTTTGTCTTCAAAACACATTTTTTATATTAATTGTGATATTTTTTGTAAATAAATAAAATTGCTAGGCAATGTATCTAATATTTATACCCCCACACTCACTGTGGCAGGGTATGCTCACTTTGACACAACGTTTGTAACGCCCATAAGGACGCGTGTCCGGTACGGAAAAAGATATATATTCTTGGTCAGCATCACCGCCGGAGTCGATTTAGCCATGTCCGTCCGTCCGTCTGTCTACACGATTGCGGTCGCAGTTTTGAAGATATCGACTTGAAATTTTGGGAACATGTTTTTTACTTCAAAAGTAAGAGCAAGTTCGAATATCAGCCAAATCGGACAAAAATTAGTTGTTTTTCCAATTTTTTTTTATTGTTGTGTTTGATTGGAAGTGTTTAGAAACGTATTTTTGACATGGTCCGAGGTTCCGAAACCATATATATGAGGGTCAAAATGGGGTCTTGAGACCAAAATTTTTTTTTGTGGATTCTTTTTTTTTTTTTTTTTATTATTATTATTATAAATTTATTATTAGCATATAAGGATTATCTTTTAAATGCAACAGTTAAAATAAATAATCAACAGAACAATAATAACAAAAATAATCAACAGAACAGAACAACAGATTCAATTGGTAATTTTTAGAAACAGATTTTGGACATGGTCCGATGCTCCAAAACCACTTATAAATGGCTCAAAATGGGGTATTGAGACCAAATTTGCTTATGTCCGAAATACTTCTAAATTCCTACTGTGTGGGGGTATTTCAGCTTCGGCATAGCCGAAGATAGTCCACTCTCTAGTTTTTAGATAGATTGAACCTTAACTAACAAAATGGTATCTTTTTTCGCTGTGCCGTGACGCAAACGCAACAGTGGGCGGAAATAAATAATAGCCAAAAATAATAAGTTTGACAATTTGCAAAAAAAATGAAAAAAAATCTCGAAAAATAGTAAAAATTACATGTTTGGCTTTCAAACCAATTACCCCACAACAAAATGATGTTGGAAAAAGTTGAGACAAAAGTAGAGACCGACCGAAATCGCTTTTTTTTAATTTCGGCCAAAACCAAAATGGCCGAAAAAAATTTTTTTTGGCCGAAATTATTGTGAATTTACTGAAATAATTGTGAATTTAAAATAACAAAGTTGTACATAATTAAGCATATCCTTTTAAGTTCAAATCATGAATTAGATGAATCAAATGCGTGGAAATTAATTGAAGGGTCAGGGTTCTTACTTTTTACTACGGCGAGAGTAGTAGATATTCGATTTTAGGGGAGTAGATTTCAAGAAAGGGGAGTAGACTTAATTTGTTTGAGTAGAGTAGTAGAAATTCTACGAGAGTAGTAGAAATTACTGTCAGGGTAGTAGATTTTAAGAGAGGGGAGTATATATGGGTTTCTGCGTAGAGTATTAGAAGTTATACGCTATTAGTAGACATTTCTGTTGGGGTAGTAGATTTGAAGAAAGAGTAGTAGTTTTGCATTGTATGAAAGTCACATAATATTTTGAGGAGTAGGGTAGAAGGGGGCGCATTTGCCTCGTTTTTTTCACAGATTTTTTAGAAATTAACCAATTGTCTTTTCTTACAAATTTTTGTACACTTCGAAACTCACATTTATTAACTTTAATATTTTAACGTCTGAAAGCATATATCTAAAAGCTATCCACTACTTTTTCAACGAATTTCAACAAAAGCCAAAATGGCGAAACTGCCCCACCCATGGGGTAGAATCGCCAAGGGGTATAATTTAAAAACGCTCCGACTTTTTCGGCAAATGTAATATTTTATTTAAGTATTGAATATCAGAAGCTAAAATAAAACATTAAACAAATGCCTTAATTACTTTTTTTGGAAAAATTTTTCACAAAATGAAAAAAAAATTAGTAAATGAGATCCGAGTTAAATGCAACTTTCCAAACGATTTTTCTAAATAAATTGATGAATTAAATTATTGATTCTTCTTTTTCTCTTCTTTAAAATTTTGTTGGTCGGTTTTGTTATACCAAATACACTGACGTATGCGCCCCAGGTGCGATTCGGCGAATGTGCCCTGGTATTCCCACTCACACAAATTCTTTTTTCATACTTTTAAGAAATTGAATCAAGTCGAGCTTTTATTCCATGCATTAATATCAAGGAAATAATACCACAAAGTATTATTTTCCTAATGCAAAAACTGAATTAATTATCACCAAATTTACTTATCCAAAAAAACAAACAAACACGTTTTGCCGTGATCACGATTGAGGTAGAAAGGTCATGTACTTAGGGAAGAAACTTTATCGATATATGCACAAAATACCCATACTGTCAATTTCAAAGAGTTTTTAGTTTTTAAAAAAAGTGGTGGCATATGCGCCCCAGTGCCGAATCCTCCCCTTCTACCCTAGATTTCTTACAATAGTAGTAAAAAATATATTGAGGGAAGGTGGGAAATCTACTACCGTAGTAGAGAGCAGAAATTTTAAAATCATCGCGAGAGTAGTAGATCTACTTCGATAGGAGTAGAGTGAGAACGCCGTGAAGGGGTGAATGGACAGGATTTCCAACAGGATCTTTTTGACCCGGAGACACCGGGTTTCGAATTCAATCTCCGGGTTTCACAAGTTTTCATATATTTTGGGAACCCTTTTTTATATTAATATTTTAAAAGATAATAATCAAATTAAGCGACAAAGAAGACATGTCACCAAATTTTGAATTGAAAAAATAAAAATGAAAATTGAAAAAGGAAAACTTTGAAACTTCATCCATTCACCCCTTCAATTATATTACCAAACTGTGTATTCAAATAAAAACCAGAATCATTTTTGAAATCCAGATATTCTTGATACTCAGTAACTTAAAAAATGTTTTCTGGGACTTATTTGATCCGAAACAGAAAACCAATAAAAAATCACTACATAGCTGACTTGTGTTGATAGAAATTGCTTTTAAAACTTTTCATAATGCTTATTTGCCATAGCGAAAAATGTTCCCATACAATACTGGAGTATTAGAGATTTCTCATAATGCAGGATTATTGAGCACAAAAAATAAATTTTCTAGCGAAAGAAAATTTGAATAACTTGTAAAAATGATTATATTTAAGAATTATTTTAATAATTTTGTACTGAAAAATTAACCTTGAAACATCCGAAACCCCTTGCGAACGTGTTATGTGTATTAAGGTATTGGCCTGCTAGGAGCACCCAACATTTTCGGATTCGATAACAACGAAGAAACCCTTAGTCCATACAACTGTAGCACCTTGTACACCTTCAGAAATATATGTGTTTTTTTTCGACACCATGGATATATTGCACACATAACAACAATAATTTAAAAAATGTATGGGATACATTCATGATGCAATAATGAAAGATTCATGTTAAAATAACATGAAGAATTTTAAGAATTCTAAGTGACAAAATTGACTTTGGAATAGTGAATACATTCTAAAATTACAGTATTAAAACCACAAAAAATGTCTCTTTGACGTTTGTGGAAAAATGGTGCGTGCTGTAAAAATTTCATGGTTATTTTCGGCTTTCTACTTTTTAATCATAAATAAGGCAGTATAAATAAGTAGGCGTGGCACCGCCCACTCACTCATAGCAATATTCAAATGCCGTAATTTGGAAATGGACATTGAAAATGGACAACATCGGACAAAAATCACGCCTATCTCATATACAAAATGGCCGCCAAAATTTCTTATTATTCGTTTATCTTTACCAATATAGAAGCGATTTGGACCCAGTTTTTTGTATTTGGCTATAAATTATGTCTAGAATGAAATGGGAATGGAACGGCACAAAATGGAAATGGAGCGAAATAAAATGAAATCTTTGTAATTTTTAAATTTATTTCCCCATATTCCATTTTTATTTTGTTCCTCTCCATTTCCATCGCGTTCCCGTTGCTGTTTAACTTCCACTTCATTCCCGATCCATTTCAAAATTTTGTTCAAATTCCACTTCGCTCCGGTCCATTTCCATTTCGTTCCGTTCCGTACTATTCCCATTTCATTCCAGACATAATTTCTGACCAAATTCAAAAAACTCGGTTCAAGATATCTACAAATAAAGAAATGTGGTTATTATCCAACTTGTAAATTTGCCCGTGCCATGCACGGGAAAAAAACACACTAATTTGAAAAAATTAAATGTTTACTAAATATATTTTAGATGCAAAAATATTTTCTATGTTTTTAAAATTTAAATGTAATTTTTTTTTACAGAAATTTGTGAAATATGTAATTTTTTATTAAATTTTGTAAAGAATAGAAAGAAATTTTGTTTGATGATGTAATTGTGTAAAGTTGAACTGTTACATTAAAAAAGAATTTAAAAAAAAGATTTAAAAAAGAAAAAAGAATATCAAGCAATGGATTCAAAACAAAAACGACCGGTGACGTAAAGCCCGTCACCGGAGTGCACCAAGAGTGCCGCAGACAAAGCGGAAGCTCTACCCAACTGACCACAGCCAGCTATAAAATAATTTCAGCTAATGGCGGTTAGGTAAACCAAGCCGTATGGTGAACTCCATAATTTATATATACATATGAAAATGATTTGTGCAATATGTGAACTTTTAGAAAGAAATTTTGTTTGATGATGTAATTGTGTAAAGTTGAACTGTTACATTAAAAAAGAAAGTTTAAAAAAAGGAAAAGAGAATATCAAGCAATGGATTAAAAAAAAAAAATACGACAGGTGACGGGCTTGAACCTATGACTGCCGCAGTCATAGGCCGAAGCTCTAACCAACAGACCACAGCCAGCTATAAAATAAACTGAGCTAATGGCGATATAGTTCATCAAGCTGTATGGTGAATGTGTATATACACCAGTGATGCGCATTGCATAGCACAATTGTGCGTTCTCTATTTCACACATTTTCTTATGCTCTTTCTTTTAGTCGTCAAACAAACAGCGACGAGTGCACACGTTGACATGCTACCGGGTGATTTTAACATTATTATTCAAGGGCACTGAAAAAATGAATTATGGTTTTAGATTATTATATGATAAAAAATGCTTTTGGCAAAATCCAACACCTTTTCTGTTATAAATCATTCCAGAACTTTAATATATATGTTATTGAAATGCATTTTGATTCTTTTCATAGTAACATGAATAAATTTAATGATAAAAAAAGACAAGGGCTCTTTCAAAAAAATAAAAATAAAAATTAAATGGATGGTTATTACTAGCGTTGCCACCTAACAATGTTTTCACCTGTTACGGCTAAACATTATTTCCGATTGTCGATTATTTTTATTGTAATGCGTTTTATTCATTGGATTTTTTAAATTTTTATTTTCGTATTATGTATTTTGACGTACTAAACCCGAATCTGAATCTTTTATTGTAGCAAGAATCTGCTTTCCGAGAAATAATTTTTTTTAAGTTTTGATTTCCCCTTTTACAATTTCTTGAGTGACTTCTAAGAAAAGTGTTCATTTCGCAGTATTTTTTTTTGGGAATTTTAATTTATACATGATTCACATTTTTATTTGTTTTTATGAAATTTCTCACCTTAAACAAATATATTTTCGCATTTGCAAGAAACATTTTTGAGTAAGTTTCGCTGCGGCTGCGGTACTTCGCGTTGATGTGTGCGGACGTTAATGTTGTACTGGGAGTATATGCAGTGTAGAAGAAAGTGTAATATGAAAGTGTAATATTAAAATCTAATACACCACGTATCGCGCTATTTTGAACTAAAACTTTATAAAACAAACTAAAATCAAAAATCCCCACGCGATAATTAAATTCCCTATTTGCCCGAATAGCACAGTCGCGAAGCGTGGGATTTAAGACGACCCTCGCGGTATGGTATCCCCGGACGAACGAACAACACAAACACACGAAAACTGGCAATACCTTCATCGGATCGCCGCCGCTCACTGAGCTAACTTAACGAAAGCAAAAGCGATAGAAAGGAGAAGAAAGCAAGAGAACTTTGACAGCTCAAACAAAATATTCAGGTTTCTTCTTCCGCGCGCCTGTCGCATTTCACCCGCGAGTGGCGAATTTGTTTTGCTTAATTTGTTAAGCAAAACTAATTTATAAAAAAAATAACAATCAATAAATTTGGGCAGTGCGTTAATTCGGTCAGTGCGTGTGTGATTTGGTTCCTCCGATTTTGTTCGCCCGTCGCCCCGAACAAAAGGGAAACATAACAAAACAAAACAAACAATAAAAACAACAACATTCGTGTCGCGATTTTATACCGCGACAACTCCACCTCCGCGAAAGTTGCTTGGTCTCCTGAGACCAGCCAACTTTCGAATCTAACCGGAGAAAATCACCCTGAGTCGATGTGCGGCCTAAGGTCCTGCACATGCCATGTCCCCTTTTCTCGTCCGTCTTCGTCTTCTAAACCATATGTCCACGGAGACACCCTCTTTTTAACCCTAAACGGTCCAACAAATTTCGGAGCTAACTTCGCTGCAAAATAGTTTGCAGCATCGGACAAAACAAAATTACGTCTCCATACTAACTCGTGCGGTAAATACTGTACATCTCTACGTCTGAGATTGTAAGTCTTTGCTGTCTTGGCACTTGCCATTTCTAACTTCTTCCGTATGTCTTCCCTCAAGTCTGCCATTAACTTGGCCAGGTCCTCACTACTACTGTCCGGTTCGCCTGAGTCTCCCACTCGTCTATAATCTCTATCACCCCTGACCGCCATATTTCGGCCAAAATTCACGAAGTATGGAGACGCTCCCAAAACCTCATGCTGCGATGTTCGAATGCAGCACGCCACCTTTGAGAGATGAGAATCCCATGTCCGATGGTTTTCTGAAATATATGCTCTCAAAGTGGTCTTAATTATTTGGTTGATCCGCTCGGCCGGATTGGCCTGCGGATGATAGTGTGCAGTGTACCGCATATGCACACCATACGACGCGCATAAACTCTGCAGCTCCTTGCTGCGAAACTGTGGCCCATTGTCGCATACAATGGACCTCGGAACTCCAGAGAGCAGGAAGACATCATCTTCCAACTCCTTGCAAACACTCTTTGCCGTTGCATTTCGCAACGGAAACAACAATGGGAATTTGGTGAAGTAGTCAACCACCGTTAAAATATAACAAAATCCCCGACTAGACTTCACCAAGGGTCCCACAAGATCTACGCAGATCATTTCCCAAGGTTCTAACTTCTTTGTCCTCTCTACCATACAACCAGCTGGCTTATTGTTGTCAGGTTTCACCCTCTGGCAAACCTGACAACCTTTAATATATCTAGCTATCTCTGCCTTCATTTTTGGCCAATAATATTTCTCAACTACCCTTGCGTATGTTTTCCTAACGCCCATGTCCCCGATAATGGATTATCGTGACACTCGAATAAAATACTGCGCCTATCACTCTTGCCCACAACTCTCTTCCACTCGTACCCAGCACTAAACAAACTATTTGTCCTTGCCTTTATGTGTTTATATAACACCCCATTTTCAATTCTCCAAGCTGGTTTATCCTCCACTTTCCTAACCATGGAATCCAC
Organism: Heteromyza rotundicornis; assembly: GCA_951394025.1. Taxonomy (NCBI): domain Eukaryota; kingdom Metazoa; phylum Arthropoda; class Insecta; order Diptera; family Heleomyzidae; genus Heteromyza; species Heteromyza rotundicornis. The sequence goes on from OX596012.1 coordinate 27,175,817, forward strand.
CCATGGGTCTCTAACACGCCCATCTACCTCCCCTACGACTGGGACACCTCTAGAAAGCATGTCGGGCACAACATGATCTTTCCCCTTACGATGTATGATTTCATAATCGTATTGCTGGAGCTTTAAAGCCCACCTAGCCAACCTACCGCAAGGATCTTTCAAATTGTTGAGCCATACCAACGAATAATGGTCGGTCACCACTGTGAACCTGACCCCTTCGACGTATGGCCTCAACTTCTCAACTGCCCACAAAACAGCCAAACACTCCTTCTCGGTAGTGGAATAATTCCTCTCGCATCTACTCAACGACCTACTCAAATACGAAATGACCTTCTCCCCTTCATCAAACTGCTGTGTCAAAACGGCACCTATTCCAAAATCGGAAGCATCAGTCTGAACAACGAAGGGTCGTTCGAAATCAGGACAGCTCAGGACCGGCGCCGTCACTAGACGCTCCTTGGCCTTCAAAAAGCTGTCCTCACACTCCGGCGACCATCTAAACCTGTTATTCTTCTTTAGAAGATCAGTTAGAGGTTTAACCAAATCTGCGAAATTCGAAACAAACCTACGATACCAAGAAATGGTGCCAACAAACGACCTGACTTCCCTTACATTTTTGGGCGCTGGAATTTTCAGCATTGCCTCAACTTTCTCGGGGTCAACGTGCAAGCCCTGTCGATCAACAACATAACCTAAGTACCGTGCGAAGAAAGACAAAAATTACATTTTTCCCTATTCAATCTAAGCCCTGCCGAACAAATCCTCCTCAGGACCTCCTTCAGAACCTCAACATGCTTATCAAATGTATTTGTAACAATAATAATATCGTCCAAATCCACGAAAACATGGGGTTCCAAGTCAGCCCCAAGGACCTCATCTATAAATCTCTGCCAAGTTGCAGGCGCATGGTGCAGGCCATAAGGCATGCGCTTGAACTGGTAGAGCCCCCTACCCGGAACTGTAAATGCCGTGCAGGCCCTAGACTCCTTCTCTACTGGGATCTGCCAATAAGCGGATTTTATATCCAAACTAGAGAGATATTTGACGTCCTTTAGCTTATCTAAAGTAGCCGAAATATAAGGGAGGGGGTAACTATCTCGATCCGTATTTTTATTCAGTGTCCTATAGTCGACACAAAACCTATAACTCCCATCCTTTTTCCTAATCATAACAACCGGTGATGCCCAAGGGCTGTGAGAAATCTCAATCACACCCTTTTCTAACATATCCTCTATTTCCTCATCTATGCGCCTCTGAATAGCGGGCGATACCGGATAGTATCGCTGCTTGACTGGTTCCACATTTGGCTTTGTACGAATCCGATGTTCGACCAAATGTGTACAACCAAGTCCCTCAGGCATAGACCTAAAAACATCTGCAACAAACTCCTCAAGAACCGATTTTTCCCTAGTTGACAACGAAGACCTATCAACTATCGCCGCTACTGACGAGACCTCGACTTGGTCGGAAAACCTCCACTGATTCTTGGCCAAATCTGGCACTACACCGGCCTTAGACCAAAAGTCTACTCCAAGAATCAATGATTGGGGTAAATTCGGTATTACGAGGCATTCAACGAGGACCGACTTGCCCTCTACCTCGAAAGGGACCGAAACTACCCCCCTAACCGGAACTTCTTCACCATCAGCAAGCGCAACCTTGCTGACCGCAGACGCCAATAAACTTATCCCCCAGGACTTTAATGTGTCCCAGCCTGGCCTACCAAGAATCGTCCTGGTGGCCCCCGAATCTAAAAGCCCTAACATACGCACTCCAAAAATTTTAACACCTAAATATGGCCTATTATCCAATTCTCTACCTGAAAGAGAGAAACTCAAACAAATTTCGGACGGACGTTGCCTCTGAGGCCTACCACTATTTTCCCTAGCCAGCTGGTTGCCCGCAGGCAACCTACCTAAACCTCGCGAACCTCTCTGAGAGCATCGGGGGCAATCACGCTTTAAAAAACCAGGCCGCCTACAACCGAAACAATAAATTTACCTAGGTCAGTTACTCAAAACATGCCAAACCGCTTACAATTGAAGCACCTAAAAGAATTTTGGGGAGGAGCCTGAATTCTCCCACCCTGAGTCCGTCGCCTAATCTCTGACATCAAAAGCCCCTTGGGTGGTCGTGACGGCCTTGGATTATCATCCAAGCCATCAGTTTCTTCCTCCAAGTCCACCACCTCGTTGAGTTCCCCCAACAACAAAAGGACCCTATTTTTGAGCGCCATCTGCTCTACTACTTCTTCCTTACTCGCTGGCCTCGAACGAGTAAGGCGACCTAACACCCATTCTAATTTCGCTAAAATCTTCAAATATTCGGGCGACTTTGCGTCCTTGGGAGGGGATTCCATAAGTTTTTCAACTTCGGAAATCTTCCCCTCCACACCCAACCTATCTTCCTCAAAAACAAACGGATATCCCGCAAAGACATCCACGGACTCCCTTCACTCTATTTGATTTGATGCCCTCAAGGACTTCCTCATAGACTCTACCGGAGTCACTGGCAACCCACAAGCCTCCATCTCGTATGCCAGTTCCTCTTGGTTAAGTCTATTAATCTCCATAGTTAACTCGGACAGACAAAAAAAAATAAATTAAAAAAACCAAAACTAATTTAAAAAACTAAAACCAAAAGAAATTCAAACAAAAAACTTTCAAAAAGAAACCAAAAAAACTTTTTTTAAAAAAAATACGGATAAAAAAAAACAGGAACGACAAAACTTTTATGGCGGGCGGCACCGCAAAAAAAATATGAAACAAAATTTTTTCCTTTTTAAAAACTTAAAAAAAAAATTACCAAAAATTAAAAAAAAAATTAAATCAAAAAAAATATATATATACAAAAAAAATGTATAAAAATAAAACTATAAAATAATAAAACATATTTAAAAAAAAAATAGTTCAAACACAACAGCCAAAGGCAACCTACACCACCACTGTTTAATAAAATTACAAAAAAAAATTAAAATTTTACTAATATCAAAATAAATAAAATGGTGCAACACAAAAACAAACAAAAATAAAATTTAAAAGAATTATTAAAAAAACTTGCATAAAAAAGGTTACAAATGTTGCACCAAAAAAAAGAACGGACTCACCGAACGACAAAAAAAAACCCGCTGCCGCTACTCCGCCGTCGACAGCACTATCACTGGAAACCAGAGAAATTCCAAAAAATACTAAATATATAAAAATACGAATTAGTAAATTATAAAAAAACTGAAATAATACAACCAACAAAAACAGCACAAAAAGATTTTGATTTAAATAAAAAAAATTAATTACAAAAAAAACTTTAAAAAAATTTTGTTAAAAAAAAAAAAATTTTTTTAAAAAATAAAAAAAAAATTTAAAAAATTATTAAAAACTTTAGTTAAAATAGCACCACGTTGGGCGCCAGCTTATCGCGCTATTTTGAACTAAAACTTTATAAAACAAACTAAAATCAAAAATCCCCACGCGATAATTAAATTCCCTATTTGCCCGAATGGCACAGTCGCGAAGCGTGGGATTTAAGACGACCCTCGCGGTATGGTATCCTCGGACGAACGAACAACACGATCACACGAAAACCTGATAAATAAACTTCTTTTAAAAACTACACCGAAACTGCCGCAATAGATATATATATAGGTATATATATAAATATATATAAAAGAAACGGAAATTTTCCCGACACAAGGAAAATAATACCGAACACAAACCCTTTTTCAAAACCAACACAAATCGACAATCACTCAAAAGAAATTATTCATATACCAAAAATTATATTTCTTTAAACGCAATTGATTTGCGGGACCAGACCAACCTGTCTGAAATCCCTCGCACGATTCTTTGCAGAATCTATTCACCAGCTGGACTTCGATAAAATTCGATGTCCAGCAACAACTTGGCTCTGATGCGGGACGACACAAACAAAAAAAAGGAATAAGGAAGAGGGGGGGGGGGGAAACGGCCAAACAAATTCCAAGCAAACTACTTGAAATTCCCAGGACGGAAACACTTCACCAAAACAAATCACGACCGAACACAACCTGTCCAACTCTATTAAATTCCTCAAATTCAAAACACTAAATGGCCGACTGCCACAAATAAAATAAAGCAAAATAAACACTAGCTGGCAAAACTAAACCAGCGCGCAAAAATACTCCCTTTGGAACACTTGTCCTCCAGCCACAGTCCGACGATGGCAACAGCTCCACTTCACCACTCAAAAAAAATACAATTTAAAAAAAGGAAAGAAAATTATCCAAATTTTGGAAACAACTAATTTAAGATTCAATTCAATTAGAAAAACCAAAGCTTTTGCCACTCTCCTTCTTCCCTGCTCAAAAAGAACTAAAAGAATTAGAATATATGAGCGCCTATGACGCTCACTTTCCATTTATCTTCCCACATACATAGAGTGCGGCTTACGCAGAAACCAGTGTCCGCAGTCGGGGCTTTACCCATACCTATATGCGAAAAATCTCTTCAGATTTTTCTAGGGGTGTTTGGCAAATTTACATATACCCCCCTGCACCCACCAAAATGAAATATACATTTTGGCGGCACTCATGTACGTATAGGCGAAAGCATAAATGTTCTCAAATTCCCCTCCCTCAAACAGGTTCAAAGAGTATAAAAGCTTTAGTCCAGGTTTTGACATTTTACTATTGTAATGACGAGGCTGGCAATACCTTCATCGGATCGCCGCCGCTCACTGAGCTAACTTAACGAAAGCAAAAGCGATAGAAAGGAGAAGAAAGCAAGATAACTTTGACAGCTCAAACAAAATATTCAGTTTTCTTCTTCCGCGCGCCTGTCGCATTTCACCCGCGAGTGGCGAATTTGTTTTGCTTAATTTGTTAAGCAAAACTAATTTATAAAAAAAGTAACATTCAATAAAATTGTGCAGTGCGTTAATTCGGTCAGTGCGTGTGTGATTTTGTTCCTCCGATTTTGTTCGCCCGTCGCCCCGAACAAAAGGGAAACATAAAACAACCGTAATAGGTGAAAATAGTGTTAGGTGGCAACGGTAGTCTTGTGGCAGTGTTATTTTCTTAAAGGTGGCAGCTTTAGGTCAAAGCTATTGTGGTTTATATGTGAATTGATTTTTTGTGTCTGTATATACATGACAGCGTTTTGCATGCGGCTTGATGAAGTTAATCGATATTAGGTAAAGGTATTGTATGAGCATTAGTGGCTCTGGTGAGAAGGCGCTTAGTTCGCTACTTCATCTTACTTACAATCGCTGCGTTGTGGGTTCGATACCTCACCAGGGCGGCTAACATTTATAAGAAAAAATATATGTGTGAATATATTTGTAAGTGGCTCTGGTTCCTTCTCACCAAAATGGTTAACATTAAAAAAAAAACTTCACTTAAAAAAATTTTGTAAGTGAAGTTGTAAATTTTGAATCGGTTAGTGTTCCTGACAGACAGACAGACAGACCTGGACAAATATATATATTAATGTTCAATACCATTAAAATAGACGCAAAAAGAATACAAATGCCAAAATTTGGAGTCAATGGCTCAAAAATTACTGCAGTTATCGAGAAAAACTGATATTTACGGACGCACGCGTGTCCGGTATGGAAAAGTATGATCAGCATCATCGCCGGAGTTAATTTGTCAGTCTGTCTGTCTGTCTGTCAGTCCGCACGATAGCGGTCGCAGTTTTGGAGATATCGACTTGAAACTTAGAGTACATGTTTTTCTCGTGAATACTGAGATCAAGTTCGAGAATCTGCCAAATCGGACAAAAACTGGGCGTGGCTCCCCTACAACGATGAAAAAGGTCAACATTTTTCAAGTCTTTTTTATTGCTGCATTCGATTGGAAATGTTTAGAATCGTATTTTTGACATGGTCCGAGGATCCGAAACCACATATATAAAAGTCAAAATGGGGTCTTGAGACCAATTTTTTTTTTGTCGATTTGATTGGAAATTTCTAGAAACGGATTTTGGACATGGTCCGGGCTCCAAAACTATGTATAGGTGGCTCAAAATGGGGTCTTGAGACACATAATTTTATGTTCGATGTACTTCTTCCTACTGTGTGGGGGTATTTCAGCTTCGCTATAGCCGAAGATAGTCCACTCTCTAGTTTTAAGACAAATTAATAGACCTACGCAACTTTGAGTGCAACTTTGAGTGCTCCCCCATGCTTCCAGGGGGAGCAAATAACAAAATAAGATACCGTTTAATTCTAATTGGACAATTTCTGAAGTATTGCATACAAACATTTATGCTATTCCCAGTTTTAGTTTTGTCCAGCTAGATCTATCATTCGAAACACTGTGCAGTGGTATTGAATTCCACTTCGAATTCAAGGATTTCGTCAGCCTTTTTAAAGTTCGGGATGGACTAACGTTCGTAATTTTTAAGCTACAGGACTAAAATTTTGTACTTAGGTTAGCATTCGGGAAAAAAATAAAAAAGGGTGGTAAAGGGGGGGGGGTTTTAAAAAAGGGGTAACAAATTTTTTTAAAAAAAGAAGAAAATAAAAAAGAGTAAAAAACTAGTTTTTTAAAATATAACCCTTTAACCGACTAAAAAGCAGAAAATAAATTCCCTTCAAATTAATTTCCCCAATTTCGATTTAAAATTAAGGGCTTTTTGGCACTTCAAAATATGACATTAGGATCAAACCAGCCAAAAAACCTAATTTTAAATCGAAATTTGGGAAATTAATTTAAAAGGAATTTATTTTCTGCTTTTTAGTCGGTTAAATGGTTATATATGGTTTAAAAAACTTGTTTTTTACTCTTTTTTATTTTTTTTTTAATGCAATATGATTGAAAATACATGATCCTAAGAGTCCTCAGCATTATTTGTCCATTTAAAATTTTTGCTGATTTTTGAAAGAATTTTTGTATTAAATCTATTAATTGTGGATAATATATAAAAAAAGTTATACAAGAAAATAAGCAAACATATAGGTACAATGCTGATAATTTCCATAATTTATCCTGTGATTCCAAAAATGCCAAAACCATCAAAATACTTTGTCGCGAATTTAAACAAATCATATAAAAATATACATGCATATAAGAAAACAGCAGCAGGAGGGATGGAAATCACCAACAACAACCTGCGCCGCCAATCATAGTAATAAAACCAAACGGCAAAAAATTGCAAGATCAATAAAAAAAAAGAATCAAAACAAACGAATCAAGATCTAGTCAAAGAAAACGATCGAAATAAGAAAAGGGACAAAAACACAAATGTAAAGAAATGCAAAAACAAAAGCGAACCAACAACAAAAACATTTCTAACAGACTACAAAAAATTAAAAAATGGTAGCCAAATGCCGCAGTCTGTACACTCACTGTCCAAACTCCGCAGTCTGCTTACTCACCAGAATTGCACGAGCTCCGAGTTAGCAAAAAGGAAGAGCTTATGACGCTTCTCTATGAATATAAGCTATCTGCTTTTAGTATGTATATAGACATTCACCATACAGCTTGCTGAATTATATCGCCATTAGCTGAAGTTATTTTATAGCTGCCTGTGGTCTGTTGGTTGGAGCTTCGTCTGAAGTCATAGGTTCAAGCCCGGTGCCTTCCGTAGTTTTTCTTTTTTTAATTCCATTGCTTCATATTTTTTTCTTTTTTTTAATCTTTATTTTTTAATTCTTTTTTAATGTAACAGTTCAACTTTACACATTAGGCGACAATTAAATCATCATACAAAATTTCTTTCTATCCTTTACAAAATTTAATAAAAGTTGACATATTTCACAAATTATATTTTATGTGTATATAGATTATGGAGTTCACCTAATCGCCATTAGTTGAAATCATATTATAGCTGGCTGTGGTCTATTGGTTATAGCTTCGGCCTATGATTGCAGTAGTCATAGGTTCACGCCCGGTGCCGGCCGTAGTTTTTGTTGTTTTAATTTCATTGCTTCATATTTTTTATTTTTTTAAACTTTCTTTTTTAATGTAACAGTTCAACTTTACACATTAGGCGACAATTACATCATCAAACAAAATTTAATAAAAGTTCACGAATTTCACAAATTTCTATAAAAAAAAAATTTCATATAAAAACGTAGAAAATATTTTTGCATCTAAATATACACAATATATTTAGTAAACATTTAATTTTTCAAATTAGTGTTTTATTTTCCCTTGCATGGCACTGGCAAATTCAACCTCGATAGAAAATACTGTAGACTGGAAATCGTAATACTATCTGACAGTCAGGCGGCTCTTAAAGCTCTAGACTCTCACATCATTAGCTCCAGGCTAGTGGGGGACTGTCTTGCAAAATTAAACCGGCTGGGCGGAACCAATAAAGTTACGCTCTGCTGGGTGCCAGGACACGTCGGTGTGGAGGGGAACGAGGCGGCAGACGAGCTTGCGAGAAAAGGAGCGGCTACGCCCCTTACAGGGCCAGAGCCATTCTGTGGTATAGGTGCACACACTATCCGGGAAATGCTCAGAGAAAGAGTACGGGTGGACAGATCGAACTATTGGTTCGATCTACCTGGGCTACGGCAGGCCAAATCACTCCTTGGTAAATATAACAAGAGGAGGTTTGAAGCTTGTATCGGGCTGAGTAAGAACCGGCTTCGAATCCTAACGGGGTTTCTCACTGGTCACTGCAGACTGAGGGGGCATCTCACGAAGCTGGGCATTCTAAACGACGACTCTTGCATTTCTGCAATGAGGAAGAAGAAAGTCCGGGTCATTTACTGGAGTCCTGTGGGGCAATCATCCACACAAGGAGGCGCGTACTGGGAAAGTACCTGGTGCCAGAGCATGATTGGCCGAATCTAGATCCTCTTCTAATCTTGAAATTCCTAACGGAATTGGGGTTGGTGGAGGTCCTCTAAAGGTTGGCAGAGGTATGATTCGTGATACTTGGGGCATCGTCACCCAACACGGACTCGTAGTGGGGGCACAAAAGACCAAAGGTCGCAGTGCAAACCCCCCCTTTATTATTATTATTATTAAGTACCAAAAATAAAAAAAAACGAGATAGCAATTCTACGGGAGATGAGGGATCTTGCCGCATTAAAAGTTTCCGATGAGCTCCTGAAATCTTTGTGGATGCAGCGGTTGCCAAAGCAGATGCAAGCCATTCTATCAGTCAGTAGTGAATCTTTGAATATACTCGCGCTTTTGGCTGACAAAATATCTAATACATCTGGGGCTTGGGAGTTGAATGCAGTCTCCGTCATGTCGCCTACGCCACACTCTGCATACACACATAATTTGGATATGAAGATTGAAGCTCTAACCAAAAAAGGTGAAGAGCTTTCGAGCCGTTCACGCAACCATCGAAGTCCAGAAATTCATCCAATGGAAACCGTTTTCGTGGTATCACTTTACATTTGGTGATCGAGCTATAAAAAGCATACAACCTTGCTCAGTTGCGTCGAATACATGGTCGGAAAACCAGTAGGGACTTAATCTAAGGTGACGGATGCAACGCTTAAGTCAGAGTTTCTCATGGATGCCGGTGCTGATCCAGCACCAATCCAACTATTCACTGAGAATCAGTCTCCAATTAAAACATTTGGTACAAAAACTCTGTCTTTTAAAAATAATTTTCGGTGGACTTTTATATTGGCGGACGTAAAGAATCCTATAATTGGTACCGACTTCCTCGGGCATCATGGATTTTTGTTGAACGAATTCGAAGATTTGGTTATGCCGTATAGCCAAGACACACCCATCAAGCAAGCTTGCACGAACTGATGTTCGCGTCGTTTGAGTATTTGTAAGGTACTGATTTTATTTTAATAAAACACCTAAATATATAGGCACAAAAATGCACTTAAAACTAGACAGAATTAGAATATAATCAGCAGAGGCACGATAAGCGTCCCCGCATAGGCTATAAACTATTTATTACTTGTGTGTGTACTTTTCTTAATAGCGACAATAATAGAATACATTAGAATTGTAATTGGCCACACAGCCTCAACTCAAACTGAGTGTTACTAAACATGGGTTATGATGTGTGAGACACATCTTCTGTTTGACATTTTGTATTACTAGCGATAATTATGGATAATATTAGAAATGTAAAAGTGTTCATAAGTATTTTGAACATTCTGCCGGGGGACAGAAAAGACGATAGTTGCAATGTAAAGTGTTCATAAGTATTTTGAACATTCTGCCGGGGGACAGAAAAGACGATAGTTGCAATATAAAGTGTTCATAAGTATTTTGAACATTCTGCCGGGGAATAGAAAAGACGTTAAACAATAATTTTTCTTACGATAACTATAGCTATTATAATAATAAACAAAACTACCAGAACAAAAAAGTATGCTCGCTGATGTGATGGAATTTTAAACCTTTGAGATGTAGATTATCCGCGTGCAGTTTGCTTCTTCAGTTGATCAATTTCCTTGGTGTGATTGATGACAACCGATCCTAGAGGTTTTTATGGGATGCTCGGATAAGTTTTCAATTTCCTTCGTCAAAGATGTGTTGTTGATACGAAATAACCGTAGCTGCTTCCGATATCAAGATATTCCCTTTGACTGCTTGCTTTTTGCCGAAAAGTCTGACAAGTTTATCTTTCCAACGTTTCCACCATTTCCAAGAGTGTCTTTTAATTTGTGGAATTAATTTTCCTTCAGAATTTAAAATACGTATTTCATTGTTTGTGCTGACTGGATCCAGATGCTTCGTCGATATTATGCACTGATTTTGTGCGCACCATGCTTCACGGTACCGACGTCCTCCTTCATAGTTTCCGCCTCTGTCACGGACATCCTGATCATGGCCGTTTCGGTGATGAACACTACCTCGTTCCTTGCTCTCACGATAACATCTGCGTTGTAGGATTTTACCAGAAAATGTCTTCTCAATTTGTGGTTGTTGCTGTTTGGTGAACCTCCTCATCTTAAACCCAGTTAGCCCATGTTCTACAAATGGAACGTCTTCCACAATAGCTTGAATGTCCATATAGCTCTCACCCTCGCTAACCAACTTGTTGTCGCCATTGTCCTCTTCCGGAATACGACTCTCCCTCTCGACGCTGGCTCCTTCATAACATTCGGTTTCATTCCACCGTTTGTCGCCTTCCGTCGCGCTATCTACAGGTTTCTCAGCTGCGTTCATATCTTCCTGCTTTTCATCACCATTGTGAATGGTGTCTTCCGCCTCGCATTTGAATGATGATCCAATAGCATATGCGAGCTTTTCGCTTGTATCGAGCGAGTACAATTTTCTAGAAAAACCTTTGAAATATTCATCGGTGACTTTTTTTTTGTAAACAATTATGTCGTCGTCCACGTAGGCCATGCCATATGTTAATTCTTTTTGTATGTTCCAACACTGTTGTTCTATATTGTTATATATCATGTCAGTTTCATCATGCGGCGGTAGCTCTTCAAATGCTGCCGTTACTGATGCGAACAGTTCGTTGAGCGATTGTTTTGCATTTAAAATGTCATAATCAGACATGTGCTCCAGTTCATACGACGTATTTGTGACTAACATTCGGAGGTTCCCCATTCTCCTAATATATCCTCATGTGTGGTGTGTCACATTCAAACATCTTGTGTAGTTTAAATATGGTGGTGTAAAATTTTAAAATTTTTCACTGTTCCGATGTTAAAGCCTCGGTTACGCTTCTCTCACTGTTTAGGCCGTGAGAAACGCCACTTAAATAAAATTTTAAAATTTCGTTCGCACTTAAGCGATTTAGACAATTTTAAAAATTTTACAACGACTGTGTTTCCAATTTCACTAGCTCGTTTCTTTGAAGGACCACTGATCGAATATATTTCAATTCGCTTTGGCCTTTCTGTACCACTGAAAAGATACAACCATTCATAGTAAAATAATGCCATTAGTAGACAAACGAGCTAAAAAAGCCGCACACGCCTTGTCAGTAGCCAAGTGTCCCGGGTTCAATTCTCAGCGCGGCCAAAACGCAAGTAAGTAAATCAAAATTTATATGAACTAAAGAGTTCGAAAAATAATATCAGAATCATAAAATATAACATTTACATGCCACAAATCTAATTTAAAATGAGTGAAAAATATAAATTTAATTTAAAATGAACTAAAAAGGGAAATTCTAAAAATAGATGTTACCAATATATTTTTTGGGCTATTTTTAGCTCAGCCAATCAAAGGCGAATAGCGTCAAAACGAGGAAACGGAGGGAAATTAAAAAGACACCATCCAACTCCGCTTCGACGACCATGACTGCCAGCAGGCATACGCATGGAAGACGTAGGCCTGTTTATTTGTCCCGTTTCATATAAAAAAGAAGTAAAGGTTGGAAGCGGGGAGGGAAGGCATCCGAACTCCTAAAGAGGCATACTGGCATGCCTGCAGACACCCTCTTTTGACCACTGGGTGGGTTGCTAAGGCATATCATCAGATTAATAGGGAGAAGGCTGATATCGATAAAACTGCAATTATTACGCCGTTTGGCCTGTTTAATTTTTACGAATGACCTTTGGACTGTGTAATGCTGCACAAACGTTCCAGCGATTCATAAATGAAGTAGTGAAAGGTTCTGACTTGTATTGATCGGTTCATACGATGGGTGGAAGCTGTACCGCTCAAAGATGTCACTGCAGAATCCATCGCTTCCGCATTTCTCTTTGGCTGGGTGCATAGGTACGGTGTGCTTCGCATATCACCACAGATCAGGGCCGGCAGTTCAAATCTGCGCTATTTCGAGAATTTTTGAGAAATTGAGAGATGTCATCGAACTTTGAAAGCAGCAATCAAGTCGTATCAGAAACTCAGCTGGGACGATGCACTAACCATTGCCATTATGGGACTACATGCAACTGTAATTCAAGATATTGGTTGTTCCTCTGCTGAAATGGTTTTCGATTCAAATCTTCGTCTTCGATGATGCCAAAGCTTCAAATTATTGAAGTTGATTGAACTATTGAATTGTTATTTTCAGTTATACATTTAATACTGTTTTCAATTCTACTTCTGTACTTCTGTATTCTCAGATACAATTGTTTTTCTGGCAGTAAGTTTTCTAGAGCTCATTTTTGTATTTTCTTTATTTGAAATAAAAACTTTCATTCAATAGGTTATGGGCTCATGCATGGCTAAAGAAAATACGGTTGATCCACTTCAGACAAAATGGTTATTTTTTATAGTTTTGCTGGCATAAAGTAATATTTACGGGTCAGATTTTACAAATGTAACATCGTTTCATGTCGCCATTGCATAAATTCGTCACAAAATCGGGGTTTAAATCGGCAAAATTAGGACTAATTGCCACATCTGGCAGCGCTTTTCTTGAGATTTTTTAAAAATATATCTGGTAGCACAATCCTTATTTATGTCAGATGGTTAAGATGGCGGATAGTGTCAGAAGCGGCACTTCCTTATTTTCTTCTACCATGGGCTCATGCAAGAATTTTTGAGCAAGAAATTTTTCCCAAATTTAAATCGAATTGAAAATTTGCGCAAAGAATCTAAGGAATGGATTTAGCGAAGCATATTAAACCGCTGACGAGCGATGCAGATTGGCCTGTATGGAAGCGGAAAATTCGAGATTTGCTGGATTACCATGATGGACTTCTATGTGGATTTCAAGAAATTCGACAGTTCGTGCAGTATAAGGGCAGCGGGAACGGAAGTTCTTGAGGCAATTGGATGCGGAACTATTCAGTCTTTGTCAAAAGTAAATAACAAAGATCTGAAAATCACACTAAGTGATGTGTGGTATGTGCCGAATATTTCAAGAAACCTGTTTTCGGTGCTTGCAGCACAGGATCGAAATCGGAACCACAAGTTTAAGTCAACGACAACAAAATGCTGGCTAACAGTTGATGGTCAAACAGTGCTTTGTGGTTACCGACAAGAAGGTGGTTCACTATACAAAGCAGCCATGAGATCAGTTGTTCCGAAGCCAAAGGTGGCTGTCAACATTGCTGATACGAATTCATCAATGCTGCAGATCTATCATGAGAGATGGGGTCACCAAGATAAGTGCCATGTTAAAGATATGCTAGAGAGAGAGTTTGGCATCAAAGTGAAGCTAGATAAAGAGATTTGCGAGCCGTGTGTTTATGGCAAAGCGCATCGCCTACCATTCGGTGCCAGGGTAAAAGCTACAAAACCTGGTGAGCTGATGTCAAGCGATGTTTGTGGTCCATTTCCGGAATCTTTTCAAAAGAAGCGGTATCTAGTCGTGTTAAAGGATGCTTACACGAAGTTTCGCTATGGATTTATGATCGCAAATAAGTCTGAAGTCAAGGACGCACTAAGACAGGTTCTGGCGCATGCAAAGATGCAAGGGCATTCTGTGAAGGAGTTGTTGAGTGACAATGGTGGAGAGTTCGACAATGCAGAAGTCCGAGAAATTCTTCAGGAGACCGGAGTAACGCAGAGGTTAACTGCACCGTATACACCTGAGCAAAATGGTGGTAGTGAAAGAGATAATCGAACTATAGTCGAAATGGCCAGGACTTTAAGATTTTCCAATACCGAGGTTCAATATCCAGAAGCAATTTGGGCAGAATTCGCAAATACTGCATTGTATCTTCTCAACAGAACAGGGAAGTCGTCAGTGGCGGGTATTAGTCCATACACGCTTTGGATAAATAAGAAACCAAGAATTAAGCACCTACGTATAATTGGGTCCACTTGCTATGTTCATATTCCAAGCCAGAAACGGAAAAAGATGGACATGAAAGCTGTGAAGGGATATCTGGTTGGCTATGATGGAGACGAGCGTTATCGAGTTTATATCAAAGAAGAACATAAAGTTGTGTTATCAAGAGATATAAAATTTCACGAAAAAACAACAAATTGTGAAGAAGTTGAGCTACCATTTCGAGATATCGAGGCTACAAAGAAGAGAAAGAACGGTGAAGAACCTGAAGAAGAGCAAGAACGAGAAGAAGATTCTGTAGAACAAGAACGAGAAGAAGAATCTATGCAACATGAAGTAGAAGAATCTATGGAAAGAGAAGATACAATCAGTGAATACAGTGACGAGGATAACGGAACTAGAGCTGATAAAAGAAGGAGATCTGACGATAGTGATGAAGAAGAAGAAAGAATGGTTAAACGATTAAGAGATCGAACATTGCTGAAAAAGCCAGATTATTTCGAATCGATTGTTATGGCAGCAGAAGATTTCATCAACGTCATGGAAACTCCAGAAACGTATAAGGAAGCAGTGGAAAGTAAATACTGTGCTAAGTGAAGAAAGGCCATGGACTTAGAAACACCATTACCAAGAGGTGCCAAGGCAATACCATGCAAGTGGGTTTATCGAGTAAAGACTAATCCAGATGGAAGTGTCGACAAGTTTAAAGCAAGGCTGGTCATCAAAGGATTCAGTCAGCGCAAAGGAATAGACTACAGTCAAACTTTTAGTCCAGTTGCAAGAATGGGAACCATTCGTTCAGTCCTGAGCATTGCAGCGAGCGAGCAGATGTATCTGATGCAGTTTGATGTTTCAACGGCGTTTTTATATGGTGAACTTGAAGAAACTATATATATGAAGCAGCCGGAAGGATTCAAAGATGGTACTGAAGCAGTGTGCATGTTGGATAGAAGCTTATACGGACTCAAGCAAGCGCCAAGATGCTGGAACAAACGCTTTGGAAGTTTTCTATTAAAACTTGGATTCAGAGTTAGTGCAGCTGATCCATGTTTGTACGTACGGGAGAAAGGCGGTAAGAAGTTAATACTGACCCTGTATGTAGATGACAGCTTGGTTGCATCTTCAGATCCACAGGACTTAAATGTCTTTATTGAGGAGCTGAAATCAGAATTCAAAACAGTGTCCAAGGAAGCGTCATATTTTTAGGACTAGAAATAAAGAAGAGTGACGATGGGATCAAAATATGTCAGGAAGCATATGCAAGAAAGGTCCTCGAACGCTTTCATTTTTCCGAATGCAAACCAGTTTCGACACCTATGTTGAAGAATGCAGAAATTTCGAATTTGCGGGTACCATTGATACGGGTATAGTATACCAACGCAATACATGCAAGGGAATTCTGGAATGCTTTAGTGATGCTGATTTTGGTGGATGCTCGACAACGGGACGCTCAACAACAGGAGTATGCAGGTGGAGCAATTTCATGGCTGAGTAAAAGTCAGACTATGGTAGCCTTCGACAACAGAAGCCGAAATAGTAGCAGCAAATGAGGGAGCCAAAGAAATTATTTGGTTGAGCAGATTGTTTGGAGAAATTTTACTATCAATTCAAGTTCCTGTTCTTCAAGTTGATAATACAGCGGCTATCAGACTTGCTCAAAATCCAGAGTTTCATCACAGAACAAAACACATAGAGCTGAAACATTTCTTCATTCGTGAAAAATTATCAGAAGGAAAAATTGTTATGCAACAAACTACAACAGAGGAACAAGTTGCAGATATAATGACGAAGCCACTTCCTAAGATACGATTGAACATATTATGTACTCGAATGGGACTTTCGTAACGTGTTCACTTCAAATAACAAGGGAAAGTATTGAAGTTGATTGAACTATTGAATTGTTATTTTCAGTTATACATTGAATACTGTTTTCAATTCTACTTCTGTACTTCTGTATTCTCAGATACAATTGTTTTTCTGGCAGTAAGTTTTCTAGAACTCTTTTTTGTATTTTCTTTATTTGAAATAAAAACTTTCATTCAATACAAATTACACCATCGGATGGATAGACACATTCCGTGAGACGAAGCTAAATTTTAAAGCACTGCGGCATGGTCAACAGAAAACATTTTTGCAATTGGGTTTAAGCAGTTAATCGCATGTCTTCGTTAGATGCGATGCTGTTCGGAAACCTCTTCAACAACCTTATGATGGTCCATTCAGTATTATATCTCGGACAGATAAGATTTTAAAAATTTGTGTGTCGGGGAAGGAAAAGATGACTTCAGTGGACCGTTTGAAGCCAGCTTTTACATTGGATGATGCTGAATTATTTGATCCAATTTTAAGCCGCCAGCAGACTTCCGAACCAGGTGCAGTAACATCTGACACGGCACTTGGGCTGATGTTGAGATCTGGTCGTCGAGTTACTTTTGCTCCAGGTGTTTAAATATCGTTTCACTAGGGTTAAAACCATGGCATGGTTAAAACACTGTTTGATATTATTTTCAATTTGTTTATAAAAACCTTTTTCAGAAACTTAGAAAAAGAAATATTTTGTCATTCAAGAAAATTGTTAAAAAGAAGAAAGATGTCATCGGCAAATGTTGAGATGAAGGTCTGATCATTGGCATATCGGCTGTAAGGGCACTGCCTTGGTGTACATCGGCAAGATTATCAAAACTACGAGGAACGAAACTTTGATATTTAACAACAAATTTTCTGCGGGTCAAGTAGTTTTCAAGCAAGATGCGCATGCTTGCTGGTAATAGTTTCTGCAGTTTGGATATCAATCCTATATGCCACACCTTATCAAAAGCTTGGGTGATGTCGAGGAAACAGCAGAGCAGTATTGCTTTTTTCGAAGGATTTTTTAATCATGTCAACAATGCGATGAACCTGTTCGATTGTGCCGTGCTTTTCCCTTAATCCAAATTGGTGATTGGGTATTACACCTTTATCGAGTATTGTGGGTAAACAAATTTTGATCATGAGTTTCTCGAAAAGCTTCGACAGGGTAGAGAGTAAAATTATTGGGCGGTATGAGCTCACGTTGGTAGGGTCTTTTCCTGGTTTCGGAATCATCGTGATCTGCGACAGCTTCCATTCCATTGGGTAATGACTGGTTCTTAAAATTGCATTATATATGTGCAATAAGTGGGTTACAGCATTTGATGGCAGCTCTTGCAACATTTTAGCCCTTATTAAATCAAGACCTGGGGCCTTATTTGGGTTCAGTTTTGGCAATTGTATCCAAAAATGCTCTTCTTTTGATAAGTAGGGGTAAGAGTTTGGCCTGGTTTCGAAATGTGGTAACCAGCAATTTGCGGCTGTAGAGTTTGGAGTGAATACCTTCTTTAGATGATTTGCAAAAGCCATACCTTTTTCGGCATCACTTCTTGCCCAGTCACCGTTGGAACGAATTAGAGATTCTGCCATAATGGGTTGATTTAAATTTTTTGTAGCACGCCAAAGAGAGTAATTTGTTGAGCTCGTCGGTATAAGGTTATCCATGTATTGATGCAGATCATTTTCGGTTTTCGATTTTAATTCATTTTGCAGCTTTCGGGTAATAAGGGTCAGCTTTTCTTTCAGATAGGGTGATCTGAAATGTTGCCAATCACGTCTTACTGATATCTCTTCGGTTAGGAGCGCTGCTATGTTTTGGAGCACAACACATTCAGTTGTTCCTCAGTTTTCAGTGACACATTTAAGGTAATATGCTCTCTTATATATTTCCTGAATTTAATCCAGTTCGTATGTATGCTGGTGAGCCTGTCGGGTGGGTTGCCTTCTGCACTTGGCGCATATTTCACAGTTATAATTGTAGGTGTATGGTCAGACGAGAGTTCCACTGAAGACTCAATGGTCAGTTGAGTTCGTTTAAGGATCTTTATTACCGCAAAATCAATAACATCAGGAATTTTGCGACGATCTGTATTTTGTGCAAAAATCGTGCAGAACAGAAATTTTGCGACTATCTGTATTTTGTGCAAAAATCGTGCAGAACATAGTGCTTGATTCTATTCCTGATTAGAATCGCTGATCCGCCTCGTGCTTTTCCACCTGGGTGTTTGGTGTCATAGAGCTTGTATCCGGGTATATTAAAAAAATTTTTCCGCAAACGCCAAAAATGCTTTTTTGTGGTTTTCATACTGTAACTTTAAAATAGAAACCCTTTGTGTAACTTTCTGTAACATAACTTTTTTGCACCTTTTATGGTTTTACGGTGTAATAATTTTCGTAAGGCAATTGAAACATTATACTTTTCTTAAGGGGCGTCGATATGCTGTTAGTCCCTTGTCACAAAGAAAAGTAAATCAGTTTATTTGCTTTATGTTTATGCATTACACTCGTATGACTCATGAAAATGGAAGAAGAGATGAACCACTATTACAACAAGACAAAAGGTAGTGTTGACGATGTGGATCAGATGCTCTCCAAGTACACATCAACGCAAAACAAATCGTTCGGCGTTGGCTTTATTTTTCAATATGGTAGATGTAGCTGCGTTAGGAGCATTCTGTGTTTTCAGTAAACTGAATCCGGAGAAGTCTAAAAGGCGATCTTCTAGACGCCATTTCTTGACTCAGCTTGAGATGAAAAAAAGGGATGGTCGTACAGTTGCGAAGGGTCGATACAATATTTCCGTTTTCAATGATCTGAAATCGGAGCGGAAAGGTCGTACAAAATGCTCACATTGAAAACTCCAAAATGTGTGCCACCCATACCAAGAACTTGCCACCGCTCTGCACTGGCGCAAATTGTTGAATTTGAATGGCAGCCTATTAGCGTGTCACCAGCCAAGTTTTAAGTTTCGTCTAAATTCTTAAATTTCGATAAAAAAAAATTTTAACATATTTTCCATTTATATCCAAATGAATATCAATTTTTCCATTACAAACTATAAATTCTTCTATATTTTATAATAAAATACTAAAAAAAACGGTGTTCTTATTTATCATTTCCATATAAAATGTATGGCGGCCATTACGGATCACCGGTGACCCGCTCCCGCAGGGTAATGGGTATTCGACTTTGACTCACTCCAGCTAGGAGTCAAAATACATAAGTAACCAAAATCCAACAAAAAAAACGCTTTAAATCATGCTTGTGATAGCTATCCTAAAATCTGAGCTCTGAAATATTTGACTTTAAAGGTGAAATGGGACACCGGTGACCCGGAGGTTTAGGGTTAAGCTGATAAATTCATATAAGGATAATTTTGGTATTAGAAAAACGAATCTGAATTTAATTTTTTTGTGTCTTACACCTTTGACAGGTAAATAAAACTGCGCATCTAAAGCTAAATTTCTAGGTGGAGTAAATTCCGTTTTTACGAATAAAAAAAAAATTTCCATTTTATACAAAAATCTTGTGTTTCTAAAGTGCAATTCGCCATTTGGCATTGCTTCTTGCAGTTCATGCAAGAAATTGGCACCAATGATAAAAACGAAAATCATCGGGAGGAAAGTAAGACATTTTTGATTTTGGTTGGGTCGATGCTTCATTAGTGGTTGACCCACTGTACGCTTATCCGCTGCACTTGTGTTGGTCAAGCAAAGGACCTCAACCTCATGAGGAAATCAGGAAATGTATTCTTAGTATCTTCAGTATTCAAATGATGGTACAAAATGTACAAATTTACCATCGCCAAATTTAAGATAGAAGATACAATTTGTCCGTTTTCTGGTCTTCATCATAAAATAGTTTCGACTCAGAAGATCCAAAGCACCCATATGATTATTCCGTATACATATTCCTCAGAATAACCCTTGGAACAGATTCGGCTGAACATTTGAACAGTTCGATATCTGATGTCAGTATGCAGTTGTGGAAACGATTGATATGCAGAGTTCCTAGGCTATATGTTCCACGCCAAGTAAGTATGTCACCAACCCCAACAAAGTATAAAAATTTTCAAAGTTAACAATGTGATTGTCTAGTATGCATTTCTATGAGCCTATTAACACAGTCATTCCCATGACGCATGGGCATGCCGTTTTTAGAATTTACACTGACATGGGCATGACGAAATTTGACAGTTTTTATATGAAAATGAAAATAAACGAAGCACCTTTTACGTTTTTTGTATGGATTTTCGGTGCAAAATGTTTTCTTTGGAATTCACGAAAATCATTTGAAATCATATGAAATCGGAATTTTGGCAGACATTTTTTGACATAATTCTCTTGCCCTGGCTGCGCAGGACCGCCTTTAGATGGGCTCAGCTCAAGTACTACCAGAAGTCGTTGAAAGAATTTATTGGATTGATATGGAATATTTTTGCAAAATATACACTTGTTTCTACTTGCCAATAATTTTTTCAAAAAGACCAAAATTATTTTTTTTTAAAAAAAATTTTTAAAACGAAAAATTTTTTTTCTCGTTTTTGGCAATAATTTTAATTTGAATGCATGCAGCTGTCAAACCACAAAAGCACATAACAAGCTTTCAACAATACGATGACCTTACGTTGGTTTATGGAGCAAAATCTTGTTGGGTTGTGTAATCTATCCTTGTCCATGGTCATCACTAGACTGACAATTATTTTGGGCAATGGCTCAATTTTGTGGCAATGGCTCAATTTAGAGGAATAATGCAAGGTTAGCAGTAGGGAGCCGACAGCATTTATGTTTAAATTGTTTTGCACATTCGCACCATGTAAGTGCACAAGCAAATCTAGCTGTGCGACCTGTAACAGGTGCCGAAATTCCCTTTTGCATAGGGAAGTTTCGAGTCCACCGAATTCAAATAACCAGGTTGAATCCTCGCGGCCCCTCAGATTCCTATTTCAAACCCAAACTCAGCTAACCCTTCCCCTATTACGACAGTTCTTTTAGGTACCGCGATCGGATTACATAGTATATTGAAACTTCCATATCAAAATGTCAACGCTAAAGTTTCTGGTTTTAACAAAGTTGTATCGGTACACCCTCAGAAAATGTGCAGCTTTGCAATAGATTCGAATTTAAGGATCGAGGCAAAGGGTCTCATTCTACCTCAGCTCACCGGAAACGTGCCACCACATTCAATCAATGCATTGGATATTCAGGATTTGCCTGATCTACAGTTAGCGGATGCAAATTTCTAACAAAGTGCTAGAACATATGTTTCAATTGGAGCAGAACTTTATCAGAAAATTCTTCGAGAAGGGGTTCGTCAACAAGTATTGGGATCGCTTATCGCCCAACAAACTGTTTTTGGATGGATTTTTAATGGCCCAATGCCACTGAACGCTAGATCCTCGATCGTCTGACCTCGAGAGAAATCGTAACAACTTGGTAGTATGGCCTAGATCGTCTGACCTCGAGGAAAATCATCATTGTTCGGGAGTTCGACCAAGACCGGCGGACCTCGATCAGTACCTCGCGTCACGCCATGTCTGTCGCAGGAATGATCGTTGCCAGAAGCAGCGTCACCAGGATTATTGGCATCAGGACTGTCGTCGCAACGCATATCGTCGTGAGGAGTCTCAAAACGGTGATCACAAAAAAGTTATATTTGTATGCTCTTGTACCATGAGTAAATGCAGCGTATTGAGTTGGTTAAATATCTTTAAGTTAATTTGCAGTGATGCTGCAAGGCGAGCTGACTGTTTACGCCAAGAGCCTGTCGTTCTGTGATTTTATTTATATTTAAGTTTGAGATGTAAATGGCGTTTGACTCTCTTGTCAAACTCAAAAGCAGCACCTTCGGCTTCCCCGAAGGCGCCAAAGTAAATATTGTAAGGTGTCTGAATATTCACAGTCGTGTTCCCGACTTCATGCGCCTCTAATTTGGGCACGTACCCAGGTGCTAGAAGACCGATGTGCCCCAAACTGGCGGCACTGGCATCTGACTTGCTGTCGTCGTCGTTTGGGCTGTGTGGTGGCGGCGATATGCTTGGGGACTCCTCGCATGTCTGGTCACCCTGCGGTGGTGGCTGTGTGACAGCCTCATCTTCATCGCTATCGGTGGTGACATCGGGCAAATCGATAGTTGGAGTCCACCGATTGGCTTCTTCTGCTTGCTCGCGTATGATTTTTGCGATACGTTGTCGTGTCTTGTTGCCGACGTCCGTCCACCATAATGCACGTTCTCTCGTGGGCTAGGGCTTCTCGTTGGCAGGTGCCGACTTCAGGGAAACAAACCAGGAGCAGAAACCAGTGTTTGTCCTGGTTCGAAGGAATCACGATGTGCTGTAGTGCGAAAAGATCGATTCCCTTCGTTCAACGGTGAACCGCTCGGTGGCATCGGTGGGCCGACTGGTTGGCGACCTGCATCAGCCGCATTATCAAATAGCTGCTCATCATCTCCGTGCTTGGCTGGTTGTGAGTGTGGTCTGCCACAAGTGGGCGAGCATCGTGTCGATCAATGCATTGCATCGTTAAGCCACTAGCCCTATTGCAGGCGTCGATAGTCGGTCACTGAAAGTTTCCAGGTGGAACTGCGTGATCGGAAGGTACAGAGATCGGTGGGCTGGTGACAGTCCGGCGGTGGTGTTTGTGCCGTGATGGTCGAAGACCCCCGTAGCACGCTCACTTCTGATGGCATGGCCTGGGCTGCCGGGAGTGGCCGTATTGTTTTTACGTGTTGTCGTGCTGCTGCACTGGTCGAGGGGCCCTCTTCCAATGGTGGGAGTGACTTGTCCTCGGCCACGGGTGGTTGAGCCCGTCCGCGAGCCCTGGGTGTTTCGCGGTTAACCTCCGAACCGGTTGCCGGGCGCTGGCCGGCGCGTTCGGCGTCGCCCTTCATCCAGCGCACGAAAGTGTTCCTGCACCTCCCTTTCGCTTTCCTCCCAGCGTGCTTAGTCCTCCATGGTCAATTCAATGTCGGTTGTCGATGGTTGTCAACTGAATCTCGATCGTTCTCGAATTGCGTTGTCATCGGGGTGCATGTCGTCTATTTCGCCGTTGCTTTTCCATCGTGTGGTGCGCCGTTTTCTATAATTTGAATATCCTTAAACTGTCAAAGTTACATCAAAATTTCCCATTTGAAAGCGTACGGTTTTCTCAAATAACCGGTATCTGATAACGGTAAAAAGTAAATTCCAGTACATATTATTACCTTTCCAAGGATATCAAACAATTTCAAATCGGTTGAGATTTGACAAAGTTATGGGCATTATTCGCTTTTTGCTACTTAAATTTTCGCCAAAATTTCTTAAAATTCAAATTACCATAAATCCGTCAAGAAGTATTTTTTTGGGAAATAGTTCAAATTAGTATCTTAAATTGACGAGCCGAACTACTGACAAAATTTCAGCAAAATTAGAGACCTAAAGTCCGGATGGGTGCGCGAATTCACATGAAATGGCCGTATATACATTCTTGTCAGCGACAGACATTTTTCTCTGCCGCTGTATTCTGACCCAGTTCGTACCATTACCCACCTACTGCCTCCGGCGTACTATCTCTCTCCTGGACTTCTCGTAGCTCGCTTGATTTTTACGATGACCGGGGATATCAAGTCGATTACCTAGTATGGCCCGTCATACTTTGCTGTGAATCCCTCGATTCTTTTTACAGGTGATGCTGCCTCACCAGTACTCTTTGGCCAACTTCTCCAAGCTCCGATGTACAATTTTGAACATCTCGCGTAATTTGTCCGCTCGCTCTGTTTATCGCCAGCGTGATTTCCGGCAGAAGTTCGTCCCACCGCCTTTGATTATTCTCCGACAGTTGCGTCTTAATTGTCCTGTTGGACCGCTCTATCGCATTCTCCTGTGGAGTGTATGGCGCTGTAAACTGGTGTCTTACCCCGAGTTTCGCCATGTAGCTTGCTCGTGAATTGTGTGCCGTTGTCAGTCACCAATACCTGTGGGACTCCAAAAAGTCACCAAAATCCTCTCTCGGAACGCCTTCCGCAGAGTGTGCGTCGTTGCTTTTCGCATCGGGATGATTTCTACCCGCTTTGAGAACTTGTCCACGAAAACGCATATCATCGTGTTCCCATGAGTGGATCGTGGCAGAGG
This sequence comes from Heteromyza rotundicornis, assembly GCA_951394025.1. Taxonomy (NCBI): domain Eukaryota; kingdom Metazoa; phylum Arthropoda; class Insecta; order Diptera; family Heleomyzidae; genus Heteromyza; species Heteromyza rotundicornis. The sequence continues at coordinate 27,200,336 of OX596012.1, forward strand.
CCCCACAAAATCGGCGCACACAATTGTACATGGCTCCTCGGCAATATCCAACTCGCACAGCTCCTAACATATTTGAGTACCTCACGAAACATGCCAGGCCAGTAGTAACGATTGGCCACCCGCGCTGTCTTTTTCCTTATGTCGGCCGACGGGTCGGCCTGGTTTTCCGCCAACACCCGCTTCCATAGGGGCGTCGCCACATGCAGTTTCCAGGGGGCGCAGTCTTCGTCTCCAACCCGCCGTGAGATGCGTCGATAAAGTTGACCACCTTGAATGATATTATATCATTCATTGATATAGTCTGCGAACTTCTCTGGGCTCTGCTACATCTCCTCTTTGCACTTCCTTATCCATAGGCAGTCCTGACTGGTGTCGACAGTGGCGGCCGTTGCCATCAGCACATCACGTGGTTGCCGCGATAGCGCGTCTGCTATCACGTTCAGCTTCCCCTTCCTGTATTGAATGGTATACCTATCAATCAAGTTAAGCCACTTCAGGGACAAGTGGTCGGCGATGATCATGAATTCGTAGCCCTCCAGGTACTCACGTGTATGCCACCACGTGCTTCTGCTCCTCGATGTTCTGTGTTAACATCACTCCCAGAAATTGATCGCTGGCGTCCGTCTGCAGTGTGAATCTCTGGGTGAAATTTTGGCATATGAGTAACGGGGCTTCAATGAGGCGCAGTTTCAGCTGCTCGAATGTGTCCTGCTACTCCTGCTCTCACTTCCACCAACGACTTTTCTTCAGTACCGCTGTCAGGGGTTATACTACCTTGGAGAAATCGGGGACAAACCTTCGATTCCACGACGCGATTCCTAGACACGGATGGGCGAAATATTTTCGGGATCCGTGTGGATTCCGTCCGGCGTGATGATGTGACCCAAATAACGAATTTGTTGCTAGAAGAATTCGCACTTCTCGACATTTATTCTTAGGTTTGCGGCTTTCAGCCGTCGAAATACCCTGCGTAAATTTATCATGTGTTCCTCCAGCGACGCTCCAGTGACGATGGTGTCGTCCAGATATGCAAACGCGTAAGGCTCCATTTCCGGTCCGCTGATGCTGTCCAGGGCGAGCTGAAATGTTGCCGGTGCTGAGTGGAATGACACGCCATTGATACAGGCCCCGTCCTGGCTGCTTGTTCTCGGGCTCCATGGGCACCTGCATATGTGCACATTTTGTGGATATATTAAAATCGAAATTTATGTAAATATTAAAAAGAAAAATCAATAAAAGGGCCGATTAACGGCAAATCCTATTCAATTGGACAACAACCACTTCCACGTTGAATACATAATTTCAAGGGAAAGTATATCTAGGTTTAAGCACCTAGTTATACAATTTGTGTTTGTTGGAACCCAGTTCAAGTAAAGTATATCTCGGTTCAAGCACCGAGTTATACATTTTGGTGACCCCGAACAAAGGACGCAGCAACCAAACGCAACTCGGTTTATGTACCGCTTTTGCGACTGTTTGTCTTTAACTTAAAATACCATAGAATTTGGTGAAAAGCACCAGTTTGGTAACGCAAAAAGGATACAGCAACGCAACTCGGTTTATGTACCGCTGTTGCGACTGTTCGTCTTTAAATCCAAATACCATAGTACCTTTGTGGCGCACACAAAGGACTCAAAGGCACACCTGTGTGAGCCTACTCATCTCCAGCGAGTAAACAAATCCGCTACGCAAGGTTCTCCCGTGACAGCGCGCAGCTAGATAACCCCAATAACACCCAGTCGAATCAAACCAACACATTATGAGTAATCTGGACGACCTAATAAATCAGCAGGATGAAAATGCCACCAACATACAGAGGATCATCAGCAACTATAAAAAGACGTCTAAAGATAGAAAAACTGTAGAGTACCTTAATAGGAAGGCAACAGAACTGCAAGATTTGTGGACAATATTTCAAAGAGCTGACAACCAAATTCGCAGAGATCCAGCCACACCCGCAGATCACCAGTACTTCGAAAAGGATATTCATGCGTCACTGGGCGAAACATATAAAAAAGCCATGGAGGACATTCAAGAGTGCATTAAGGCATTTAATATAAAGCCTGCCGCGGCGCCCAGGGCTAAGGATGATAGCAGTGTAGAGCAAAAGGAAGGTGCTGATTCTGAAAAAACCGTACACTATGGAGTGGCATCAGTGCTGCGCAAGCAACAAGCATTAATGGCATCCATGAAACGCCTGTTAGGTATCGAAAGCGGAAAGGATCAATAACGGCAATATTTCGAAGGAAATATTGCAAGACTGCAGCGACTATGGAGCGAAGTTGAGAACACGAACTACAGATTATGGGAGGAGGCTTCATCACCAGAAGATGAAGAGTATGATTTCAATGCATACCTTGACATGGAACAACAGGTCCACCACAAGATGATCGAGTTGCATAATCTGGCAGAAGAAGTCCACTCCCGAGAAGGCCACTCTAAAGAAGCTCCACCGCCAGCTGCACCACCGTCGTTCCGGTTGCCACAAATAACTATTTCGATGTTCAATGGTGACTATCTGCAGTGGAACCAGTTTTTCGACATCATCAGCGAAATGGTGCACAAATCGCCAATCGCAGCAGTACAAAAGCTGTGGTATTTGAAGGCCAATTTGACCGGTGAAGCTGAGCGAGTGATCAGGCATCTAGTTCTAACCAAAGAGAACTACGAGACGGCTTGGAAGCTGCTGCAAGACAGATACCAAAATAGAAGATTGCTGGCATCAACATTGATAGAAAGATTGACAGGACATCCAAAAATGTCAGCTGAGTCAACTTCTTCAACTGCTCTAAAAGGCTTACACGACGTCATTCGTGAAAGTCTGTTGGCACTGGAGAATTTTGAAATATCGACGGAATCTTGGGATCCACTACTGCTGCATTTGTTAATCAAAAAACTAGATCGGCAGAGCCACATTCTTTATGAACAGTCATTGAAGAATCCCAAAGAGCTACAATCAATGAAGAGCTTATTGGACTTCATTGAAAATCGTTTCCAATCCCTGGAGGTCCTCGGTGGTCGAGAACGGACAAACACTCCAAAGGTCACAACAAATACATATAGGGTAGCAACAGCGGTAGCAGCATCTGCAACCTGCAGTTATTGTACCAGCAAAAATCACCCCCTATACTTTTGCAAGGAGTTCCTGAATGTGTCGGCGCAAGATCGACTAAACTGGGCTAAAATGCAAAAAATATGCTTAAATTGTCTCAAAAGCAGTCACACCTCAAAGAATTGTCCGTCCCGAGGCTGCACCAAGTGCAACAAAAAACATAACACATTATTGCATTTGGGAGAAAAGGAACATGCCAACAAAGAAAGCCGACCATCAACAAGCAATGCAAACAAACCATTCGTCAAGGTAGCAGTGACGTCACAAATAATTGGGGCCAACGAATCCATTGTCGAGCTATGTTGGACAGCGGTTCACAAACCAACTTCATCACAAAACGATTTGTGAACAAATTAGAACTACAAAGGGTTCCATGCCTCATTGGAGTCGAGAGCATCGGCCAGGTAAAAAGCCGTACCGCCGAAAGAGTACATCTACAACTCCATTCAAATGTGACCGATTTCACGAGCCGACTTGAAGCTCACGTTTTGCCAGAAATTGTTTCAAGACAACCATCAAAAACTATCAACATCAATAATTGGAAAATCCCTGATGGTATCCACTTAGCCGACCCGAAGTTCCACGAGTCCAAAGAAATCGATCTTCTTCTTGGAGCCGGGATCTTCTATTCATCGTTAGGCACTGGACAACTAACAATTGGAGTTGGACAGCCGATATTACAGAATACACGGTTCGGCTGGATAGCTGGGGGTGAATACAACAATCAAGACATTCCCAATGCAGCTATCACCTGCGGAATTTCCACTGAGGATGATTCCCTTAATACAACACTCGAAAAATTTTGGCTACTTGAAGCATGTGACACACGCAAAAACAACTTCACATATGCCGAACTTCGTTGTGAAGAACACTTTCTGCAGAATGTTCATCGAGACAACACCGGGCGATTTATAGTAAAATTGCCATTTGAACTCAATCCGGATCACCTTGGAGAGTCACGGAATATAGCTCTGCAGCGCTTTATGGCTATCGGAAGGAAAATGACCAAAAATCCTGAATTTAAATCCCTATACACAGCCTTCATGCGTGAGTACGATGCTTCCGCTAAAACTTCAACCAACGTATCGTTGAACAATCTTCTGGCCACAGGACCCACCATCCAAGAAGACGGCGTTACCATTTTACTTCGTTTTCGTCTCCCTCGATTTGTCTTTACAGCAGATATTGAAAAAATGTACAGACAAGTAAAGTTAGATAAAGACGATCAAAGGTTCCAGCTCATTTGGTGGCTAGAAGACTCGTCACATCCCATGAAGTGCTACAAGCTTACATCAATAACATATGGCACAACATCTGCACCTTACTTGGCTATGCACGTGAAATGCAGCAACAACTACGCTTCATGTTACAGTCTGCAGGTTTCAAGTTGAGAAAGTGCGAACCACCCAAAGTTACTTGAAGACATCCCACTAGCTGATCGCGAAGTCAAAGTGGAAATCGGGGAGACGCACAACGACACCATCAAGACAATGGGATTGACATGGAATCCCTCGAACGACGATTTTAAAATCAAAATTGGAGAAATAAGTACTGGGGAGATCACCAAACGTACAGCGTTAGCCGATATATCCAGAATTTTTGATCCCATTGGTTTCATCGCTCCAGTCACGACTACTGCGAAAATATTTCTGCAAGAACTATGGGAACTAAAAATCGACTGGGATATGGAACTCCCATATCCATTGCCCAACACCTGGTTGGCCTTCAAGAAAGACTTACTACTGTTAGAAAATATCAGCGTACCTCGGCATGTCTTTGGCCACACCAAGCCCAACAATCCACAAGTCCATATTTTTGCCGACGCATCAGAGCACGCATACGGAGCCGTGGCCTACATGAGGACGTCGCAAGCTCACGGTATTGTAACGAGGTAATTTTGGAGCCGGGGTGAAGCCGTCGGCGTCCGAGGTTCGTTACAAAAATTTGTAAGTTTTGGGACCGCGCGATGGCCAAAATTCCGTCAGATTGATTGTAAACAGGATTTAACTTGGATATTCACTTTATTTAATTTAATTTTTTAATTCATTTCTTAATTAATGTACACTCTTAATTATATTTTCTTGGGTTTATTATTTATTATAATTTTTCTGCTCCCTTCACGTTCAAAATCGCCTGCCTACCCAGAGTACTGGCCGCGGTGCGACTGTTGGGGTGTCCGTTTCACCAGTCAGATGAGAATCAAACGAGAGGGGGGTTGCAACCATGCGTCCGTGCGCAGGAGAAGAGCTAACAGAAGTTTTACAGGGAAAAGGGATTATGAGGGGAGAGGGTCGATAAATGGGACGGATCGTTGGTATTGCTTTCCCACTACAAGAAAGCTGTACGCCACGAGCAATCAGTGCACTGGCCAGAGAAAATCCTAAGCTATGTCCACTGTGCAGAAGGCCACAGGCAATAAGTGCGCTGGCAAGAGAAAACTAAGCTAGGTCTACTATGCGGGAGCTATGCATCACAAGCGATGAACGCGCTGGTGAGAGTAAAAAATCCTATACTATGTCTTTTACGGAAAGCTATGTGCCACGAGCAATAAGTGCGCTGACAAGAGAAAATTAGACTAGGTCTACTATGCGGGAGCTATGCATCACGAGCGATGAACGCGCTGGTGAGAGTAAAAAAAATCCTATGCTACGTCTTTACGGAAAGCTATGTGCCACGAGCAATAAGTGCGCTGACAAGAGAAAACTAAACTAGATCTACTATGCGGGAGCTATGCATCACGAGCGATGAACGCGCTGGTGAGAGTAAAAATCCTATGCTACGTCTTTACGGAAAGCTATGTGCCACGAGCAATAAGTGCGCTGACAAGAGAAAACTAAACTAGGTCTACTATGCGGGGCTATGCATCACGAGCGATGAACGCGCTGGTGAGAGTAAAAATCCTATGCTACGTCTTTACGGAAAGCTATGTGCCACGAGCAATAAGTGCGCTGACAAGAGAAAACTAAACTAGGTCTACTATGCGGGAGCTATGCATCACGAGCGATGAACGCGCTGGTGAGAGGGGGGACAATTCTACGCTATCTCTACTCAGGCTTGCCTACTCAATATCGAACACTCACCCAATGTCGCTGTCGAATTATCACCGACTCTCGGTGTGACGTTTTCTTGGTCTAGTCGAGGTGCGACTTATCGGTTTGACCGCTGGCGAAGAACTGACCTTTTCTGATTTCTGAATTTCTAACTAACCTCAGCGCAGACTCCTGTTCACCACTTGTGATTTTACCACTCACCACACTTAGTGCGGGTGGTGTTGCCAGTACTCGGGAAATCTAAACCTAACGTGCAGATGCCACATGGACATTTTACTTAATACTATCGTTTTGAGATCGTAAGTTTAATTTATTCTGTTGGCCGGGAATTCAGGAGCCAGAATAAATGGAGAGTTCGGAATAATAATAAAAAATAAAAGTATAATAACAAAAATTCAAAAGTAAAAAGAAAAGTATCAATTATAAAGATAAGAAAAGAAAAGAAAAATAGCTGGTGCTGCCGTCGGATGTGGTCGGATGTGGCAAGACTTTACTCCTCACAGTATCGTGAGAATTCGGTTTCTTTGAGCAAAATCACGTGTTGCCCCCACAAAGCAAATAACGTTGCCAAGATTAGAGTTATGCGCTGCAAAACTTACAGTAGAACTGATGCTGAAGCTCAACGATAGTGCGATATACAAAGGAGTAACCACATATTTTTGGACCGACTCCACGGTAGTGTTGAAATGGATCCACGCGAATTCATCGCATTATCACACCTTCATTGCCAATCGGATATCCGCCATTCAGCAGGTGACTACTCCACAACAATGGCGCCATGTACCATCTCAAGACAATCCAGCCGACCTCATATCAAGAGGCTTACAACCAGCCAAGCTAGTGGACAATATGTTTTGGCTATTCGGTCCGAGATACCTATACAAAGCTGTGACAAGTTGGCCACTCCAACCTCCTCGTGACCGATGCCTTTTGGAAGTTAGGCAACAGACAACGTCAACCAACGTCTTTACGGAAAGCTATGTGCCACGAGCAATAAGTGCGCTGACAAGAGAAAACTAAACTAGGTCTACTATGCGGGGCTATGCATCACGAGCGATGAACGCGCTGGTGAGAGTAAAAATCCTATGCTACGTCTTTACGGAAAGCTATGTGCCACGAGCAATAAGTGCGCTGACAAGAGAAAACTAAACTAGGTCTACTATGCGGGAGCTATGCATCACGAGCGATGAACGCGCTGGTGAGAGGGGGGACAATTCTACGCTATCTCTACTCAGGCTTGCCTACTCAATATCGAACACTCACCCAATGTCGCTGTCGAATTATCACCGACTCTCGGTGTGACGTTTTCTTGGTCTAGTCGAGGTGCGACTTATCGGTTTGACCGCTGGCGAAGAACTGACCTTTTCTGATTTCTGAATTTCTAACTAACCTCAGCGCAGACTCCTGTTCACCACTTGTGATTTTACCACTCACCACACTTAGTGCGGGTGGTGTTGCCAGTACTCGGGAAATCTAAACCTAACGTGCAGATGCCACATGGACATTTTACTTAATACTATCGTTTTGAGATCGTAAGTTTAATTTATTCTGTTGGCCGGGAATTCAGGAGCCAGAATAAATGGAGAGTTCGGAATAATAATAAAAAATAAAAGTATAATAACAAAAATTCAAAAGTAAAAAGAAAAGTATCAATTATAAAGATAAGAAAAGAAAAGAAAAATAGCTGGTGCTGCCGTCGGATGTGGTCGGATGTGGCAAGACTTTACTCCTCACAGTATCGTGAGAATTCGGTTTCTTTGAGCAAAATCACGTGTTGCCCCCACAAAGCAAATAACGTTGCCAAGATTAGAGTTATGCGCTGCAAAACTTACAGTAGAACTGATGCTGAAGCTCAACGATAGTGCGATATACAAAGGAGTAACCACATATTTTTGGACCGACTCCACGGTAGTGTTGAAATGGATCCACGCGAATTCATCGAATTATCACACCTTCATTGCCAATCGGATATCCGCCATTCAGCAGGTGACTACTCCACAACAATGGCGCCATGTACCATCTCAAGACAATCCAGCCGACCTCATATCAAGAGGCTTACAACCAGCCAAGCTAGTGGACAATATGTTTTGGCTATTCGGTCCGAGATACCTATACAAAGCTGTGACAAGTTGGCCACTCCAACCTCCTCGTGACCGATGCCTTTTGGAAGTTAGGCAACAGACAACGTCAACTACAGCATTGCAACCTACATGCCTACACAAAACTGCGACAAATGGGCCACTCCAACCTCCTAGTGACCAATGTCTCTTAGAAGTGATGCAGCAGACAACTGAAGCTGCATCATCTACATCTGTACCTGTTGAAAACCGCTAATCCAAAGACATATTTGAAAAAATAAACCACAAAAATTTATTTCGACGGCTCCAAAGAATAATAACATATGTGATTCGAGACGTGAAACACTTCAAACGCGATGCTTCTCACGTCGCACCAGCACCAACCGCGGCAGAAGTAGAGGAGTCATTGATACACATTGTCAAATATTTATAACAGGATGCCTTTGCTGATGACATTAAACATTTGAATCGTCATTCAAGTGTGAACAATGGAAGCCCCATCAGCAATCTATCGCCATTCATAGATGCCCAAGGCATTTTAAGGGTTGGGGGCCGCTTAGAAGCTTCCAGCCTTAGTTTTGATGCAAAACACCAAATGTTGTTGCGGTACGCCCATCCATGGACAAAACTGCTAATGACTGATTTGCATAGGGAGCACCTGCATGCTGGTCCTCAAACACTCACAGCGATCGTGAGACAAAGATTTTGGCCAATCAAAATAAAAACCTTGGCTCGCTCCGTCACTCAAAATTGCGTTCACTTCCTCATCGGTGAGCCATTAACATCTTCAATAGATAGTCATGCTCAACAACCGAACATTAAACTCCCCACGAGGTGGAAGCTTGTGATGCAGCTCAGAACGGAATTTTGGAGGAGATGGTCCATGGAATATTTGAATACCTTACAGCACCGCTACAAATGGAAGGAAGAATATCAAAATGTCAAGCCAGGAACAATGGTTCTAATAAAGGAAGACAATCTGCCTCCATTAAAGTGGCCATTGGGACGAGTAATTAATGTAATTCGTGGTGCGGATGGTCATGTCAGAGTTGACGACGTTCGTACAGCAAAAAACGTCTCACGAAGGGCAATTCATAGACTGGCACCATTCCCAGTCAATGAACATGAGGAAGACAACAATGCAAAAATATCAGCACAACCTCGGACTACTCCCGTCAGACTCAACGACAATCGCCCACATCAGTCAGAAGAAACAGTACGCAAAAGGCGGAAAACGTCATCGTTCAACTTGACTACCGGACTACTAGTGCTCATGCTGGCATTGCCCATTATAATGGCAACAAATATTGAAAACCTCGAATTCAAACCTGAACCTGGTATACATTTCGAAGGCATCGGTTCAGCATTAATATCTCGCTCAGAATAGAAGTTGATTATCTACTACGAATTAGGCCCATATTGGAATGAACTATCAGCCTTTTCCAATGGCACAGCGGCTCTACGACATTTTTGCCTAGAAATAAATCAAAAAAGTACTTGCACGAATGTGGTAACCCACCTTGAATATGTGAGAGATGAACTGAAGCTGGATACTAGTTTTCTAACAGCCAAGCGGGAAAAAAGAGGAGCAATAGACTTGATGGGAAACATAGCCAATTCGTTATTTGGAATCCATGACTCAAAATACGCTGGTTTCGGTCAAACCCTATAATGAGATCATCGCAGTCAATACACACAGGGACCAATATTTTCCAATGATTGCCCAACTTCTTCAATCTTGTACGCTGATGAGTATGGATACGTACTTGTGTTACAAAATACAATCAAGATACAACAAAGATGCCGAGATCTGTTCATGCGAGATACATCTATTCAATAATTAGCCACGCGATAATTGTGATCTGCAAAAAATAATAAGGAATGAAACATGGACTCAAATGGAAAATAAAAATCATTGGATCCCACCAGGTTAAATGCAGTCTGTGAACGGGATGTACAACAACTTATCCTAAAGGGCTCTGGTATACTCAAGTTGCAACCACAATGTGTTATTAAACATAATAACATCCTAATCCAAGGACACCAGTCTCACACTAGCAGTGCTCATTTTTCGTACACAAGCATCGGCAATTTAAGCGACGTCACAAAGCCAAACCAATTGCAGCCAATCTTGGACGAAACAGATAGTTATCATTATGCCAATCAACTATAAAATCTGAGCTACTTACAAACCGCACTTGCACATCAAACCAATCTTCCAATGCAAATCCAAAATTTCAAAACTCACCATTTCGCTGTGGGTTATACGGCACTCATCTTAGCTGCCGTGGGCATCGTTTATACCATCTGGAGGGCAAGGAGTTTGGCTATACTCCACCGCATCGATGTCGGCAGCCCACCACAACCCAGGCCAAGAACAAATGTTTACCAACCAAATCTTGCTGATGACATTCAATTTAAACATCAAGTTCATGAGCACCCACACGAGACATCAGATGAGATCAGCGTTTGTTGAACAACTGTTCAACGCCGGGGAGAATGTATAATCCCAGTATTGCATATTTGCGAAAATGCGCGCTTATGACAACAACACATTTAGCCTTGGCTAAAGTCACGGAGCATTGCACTGTGGCGATCACATTTCACGCCACTGCAATGTGTCGCTAAATGCTTATGCTGCAGTCTGTATTGTTGGCATATGTGCACATTTTGTGGATATATTAAAATCGAAATTTATGTAAATATTAAAAAGAAAAATCAATAAAAGCGCCGATTAACTGCAAATCCAATTCAATTGGACAACAACCACTTCCACGTTGAATACATCATTTCAAGGGAAAGTATATCTAGGTTTAAGCACCTAGTTATACAATTTGTGTTTGTTGGAACCCAGTTCAAGTAAAGTATATCTCGGTTCAAGCACCGAGTTATACACTGCCTGTAGTCGATGCACAAACGTCAATTCCCGTTTTTCTTCTTCACCAGGCCGGCTCTATGCATCCCTGTGTGATGAGCTCGTCAATTTGTTCGTCGATGATTCCCATCATCGCAGGATATCGGGGGTAGTACCGCTGCTTAATTGGTTGCTCATCCCTCATGATGATCCTGTGGCTGGCGATCGTCGTTGTTCCCCGTAGCGGTTCGAATGGTGGCAGATCCTCTTCCAGGAACCTATCTATTACCGCCTGTCCAAAATTCCTTGGCGTAGTCTCGGCTGAAGAAGCTCTGCGTGGCCCCAGTGTCGATTGTTGCCGTTGCTTCTCGCTTGTCCAGGGTGATAGTGGCAGCAATTCGGCGTCCATGCCTGTTGTCGCTTCCCGACCGCCTTCTACAGCCTTCGATGGTCCTTATTCCTTGCGCGCCGTAATCCCAGCAGAACAACACTCTGGGTTATTACAGCGTTTTGCCACGTGTCCAATTTCACCGCACCGGTAGCAGCTCCGCCTTAGTGGCTCATTGAAATTTGCTGGTTGCACCAGTCGATGTCTCTCCTCCGGTAGCCTCGTGGGTGTGCTGCGTGGAGCCTCAGTGTCGTCCTTGAGTCCTTCCATGTCCTGGGCAATGCCAGAAAGTCATCTAGAGTGATCTGCAAGGCAGTTGCGGAATGCGTCTGCGGATGGCATCGTCCAGCTCCTCAAAATATCGCCCGGCAGGAAAATCTTCAGGAAGCTGCGTTTAAAAGCATCGCATATTGTCCCCCGTCGATTGTTGTTACGGTACCAGATGAACGCTTTGTCGGTGAGCAATTCCGGCATCATTTTTGGCTTTTCGTCCTTCAAGATGTTATATGTGACGGCCAAATCCTCGACCCTTTCGATGAACGCCAGTGGGTCGCGTCCTCCGTTGTAACGCAAAGACCACTTCCGTACCCGTTCAATAATGGTGATGCCTGGCGATCTGTAACCCCACGGATTCCAACCATGCATACCAGCGAGAGCTGCTTCTGACGGGGATATGTGTATTGCCCATTGACGCACTAGCAGCAGCTCCGGCCGTTTGGGTACTTTCCATGGGTCGACTGGTTCGATTCCGATGAATGTTTCCCTTGACGGCTTCTGCTGATATGCCTGCTGTTGTTGCATTCGTTTCCCACTTTTGCCTTGGATATGTTGTTGCCGAGGGATTTCTCTTCTCTCAGTGCAAGGGGTACAGCCTCTCCTCTGAGCTAGCCTAATGGAATTCGTTGTCCTCGGCATTGTCCTCCGGTAAATGTCCTCCTTGACGAAGGCGACAAATTTTCTGAGCAGGTCCTCAACTCTGCCACTGCCGTCAAATCCAAATTCTTCTGCATAATCACGCAGATCATCGCGCCGTAGATCATCTATCCAGCTTGTTTTGACCATCCTGTACTTTCCTGTCATTCACTGTGTAAAAATTTGATTGATGAAAAATTCCTTGTATACTTCTTTTGTGTGAATCTGCTCCTTGTTGTGGCTTCCTATCTGCTTACTGGGAACGTAGGCGCAGCAAGGCGTGAACGTGGGCGTAGCAGAGTGTGAATGACAAGCGTCGGTGGGAAACTCGCGGACCAAAACGGGAACACGTCGACCGCCCGTACTTGCAGACCGCAAACTTTGACTTGTGATGGGGTGCACACTCGTAGACCAGGAAGATAGAAACCGGGCTCTACGTGTCACCAGACTAGGACCCTCGGAGGGAAATGATCAGCTTCAACCAGCCGCTGTTGTGTTCACGAGGAACACTCGCTGGTGGCTAGAAATGCTGCGCGTGCGTTGATTCCAATTCACTTAACTGGGCGATACCTTTGTGTATCGTCCGTTGTTGAACTTTGATGATAATTTGATTAACGTCGCTTGGGTGATGCCTTGGTTGTCACGCTCTCTACTATGCCACGTCTTTGCTTGCATGCTGGATTTGATGATTCGCAAATAGCCTGAAACTGATTCGGACAATTTTCACAATAGCTTTGTATAATTTGTAATATAAAATCAATGATGTAAATAAATGTATAAAAGCGTTTTATTAAAATACAATAAAAAATGTATCTCCTGTAACAAAATGGTGGTTATAATGAGTGACAATTTGTTGATTAGCGTTGTAGATGATTTCTTTTATTAAATTGGCAATAACAGTAACAAAAATGGAAATTAAGAGTAGTTATAAATAAATAAAGAGTTTTTTGAATGCACCTAAAACAATGAATAATTTGATGTGTTATAATAATTAATACAAACCTCTGATAGGCACACAAGGGGTTTTCACTGGCTGCGAGAATAGTACCAACAATTGGTAATTTATACTTTAAAGTTTGGTACCCATGTCCTCCTAACTTAGAAGTCTGATGATGGCGAACCATATTTCACGCAGATGGTGTGACTTGGCATCATCAGCATTAAATTTTTGGGACCACTAATATTCGCTTATCAACTTCACTACAACTCACCTGATTCGGACTGTTTTCACAATAGACCGAATCGGGGCTAAAACACTCGCTTTTATACAAATATTTATCACCAATCCTCGTTGGTGTATTGTAGCATCTGATTTTGTCGCTACATACATACATATATTGGCGTTGCAACCCTAGAGGGTTTTGGCCGAGCTCCGTAATGCAATTATCATGGGCAAGTGTATATGATAATTGTGGACCTACAGTTTATTGCCGGTTCCGAACGGCGGGACTCCCAAAGAAGAAGCTTTTTCATGGCAAAGTTACTCTCGCAAGATTGCCAGAACTTGGCGAGAGAGTGGCAGTCTACACAGAAAAACAGAAAACAAATTTCTGCCTTGCCCCAGGTGGGAGTCGAACCCGATACCTTCAGAGCAGAGGTCTTAGCCACTGCACCACGGCCGTTGGCCCTGATGAATTGTAGTAAGCATTTATTGGGTCGTTATCTACTGTTGCTTTGTGCTTTCTCCTGCTTGGGATTTTCCTTTATTAGTCTCTTTGAACCTTGATTGAACGATGCTTTCACGGTGTACCTTGCGATTGGTTCCCTCTGGACGTCGCTGACTTCGCTATTCGCTGTACGCTGATTCGGAAAATAAAAGAAGCTATGAGTCTTTGTTATATTACCCGGTCATGATTCAAAATATTAAAAATTTATAAAAGTATTTACAGTTGGATTATATGAGTATAAACAAAATTAAGTTTGAATAACCTTTTGTGGAAAGTAGACGGGTTATTATACCCCCACACTTACTGTGGCAGGGTATACTAACTTTGACACAACGTTTGTAATGTGTTAACCTTTTTTTCGGTGTATGGGAGCCACGCCCAGTTTTTATCCGATTTGGCTGATTCTCGAACTTGATCTCAGTATTCACGAGAAAAACATGTACCCAAAGTTTCAAGTCGATATCTCCAAAACTGCGACCGCTATCGTGCGGACGGACAGACGGACCGACGGACCCTATTATTTATACGCCCAACATAAAAGGTAATGAAAACTAGAGAGTGGACTATCTTCGGCTATAACGAAGCTGAAATACCCCCACACAGTAGGAAGAAGTACCTCGAACATAAAATGTGGTCTCAAGACCCTATTTTGAGCCCGGACCATGTCCAAAATCCGTATCTAAAAATTTCCAATCCACCAAAAAAAAAAAATTGGTCTCAAGACCCCATTTTTACCCTTATATATGTGGTTTTGGAACCTCGGACCATGTCAAGAAAACGTTTCAAAACATTTCCAATCGAATACAACAATAAAAAAGACTTGAAAAATGTTGACCTTTTTTTTCGGTGTATGGGAGCCACGCCCAGTTTTTGTCCGATTTGTCTGATTCTCGAACTTGATCTCAGTATTGAAGAGAAAAACATGTACCCAAAGTTTCAAGTATATCTCTAAAACTGCGACCGCTATCGGACGGACGGACAGACAGACGGACATCGCTAAATCGACTCCGGCGGTAATGCTGATCAAGAATATATATACTTTTCCATACCGGACACGCCTCCTTATGGGCGTTACAAACGTTGTGACAAAGTGAGTATACCCTGCCACAGTGAGTGTGGGGGTATAAAAATTGATACACATCACTGCTTATAAGCAATCCTGTATTGCACTCATTTCAAGGGAATTCGGATGATGTTATTCCCTAACAGTCTATACCCACTAGGGCTTTCGATCCCGAAGGCTTTTCGCAATCCCGGGATTTTCGGGACTGAAAATTGCAATCCCGGGATCCCGGGATTTTTCGGGATTTATACTTTTACAAGCAAAATTCATTTTAAAAAAATAAAAAAGTTTTTTATGTCTTTTATTGGAAAACTGATAGTTAAGATAAATAAACATAAACATTAATTTTAATTTATTAAATTTTTTATATATTATGAGCGATGAAAAGTTATATTTTTCTTGTATTAAACTTTTTTTATGGACTAATTTATTTAAAATGTAGTCCCGAAAATCCCGGGATTTATGAAAAAATATCCCGGGATTTTCGGGACTGAAAATGGACCGGGATCCCGGTCCACCCAACCATGCTAACATATCATACATGTTTTATTATGTTAGCCCACTGTAAAAACTATCAGCTTTCATGTTAAATAATTTTACAAATTAGTTAGCCATTATTAATATATATTTTAATTTCAACAAAATAATGCAAACACTAAAGAATTGTATCGAAAAGACATTATTTTAACAGTTCCATAAATTCATAAGAAATTAAATTGACAAAAAAAAACAAAAGAAAATCAAAATAAGCAATATTCAACAACATTGGAAGCATTCAACATGTTCCCTAATCAATATTTGCACGATTCATAAATTTTCAATTCAGGTATCAAAGTTGGTCGATATATATAATTTTTATAATATTTCAAGAAGCGAAAATAAATTTAACAAAAATTTAAGAAAAGAAACAATAGTTCGCCCTACTCAGATTTCTCCATCGATGACAGGCGCCTGTTACTAGGAGATGTCGAAAGCTTAAGAAAAATTTTTGTCAAAAATTATTCGCTACGTCAAAAATTTTGTGTATTACAATTTTTTCCCGCGATATATGTATGTATGCCAGACTTGGGAAATTGAGCGACCATTACCATTACCATTACAGGTAATGAAATTTTATTTCATTACCATTATCATTACCATTACTGCAATGGTAATTGTAATGGTAATGGCAATGAAGTAATGAAAATTTCATTGCAATGGTAAAGAAATTACCATTACTTCATTGCGATAGTAATGATAATGAAGTAATGAAATTTCCATTACTTCATTACCTATCTGCCCCAATTGCGTTTTTGCCACTTTTTGGGCAAATCATGCCAAGTTTAATTGTAGCTACCTCCAAGTTTGTCCATGGTAATTTTATTGATGATTCATGTCAGTTGCGATTAGGACAGCTTCTGAGTGCGTCCTTGGACATTTTTTGGATGAATCATGTCAGGTGAGATTAGGACATCTTCTGAGTGCGTCCTTGGACATTTTATGGATGATTCATGTCAGTTGCGACTAGGACAGCTTCTATGTGCGTCCTTGCACATTTTTCGGGTGAATCATGTCAGGTGGGATTAGGCCAGCTTCTGAGTGCATCCCTGGACATTTTATGGATGATTCATGTCAGGTAGGATTAGGCCAGCTTCTGAGTGCGTCCTAGAACATTTTATGGATGATTCATGTCAGGTGGGATTAGGACAGCTTCTGAGTGCGTCCTTGGACATTTTATGGATGAATCATGTCAGGTGGGATTAGGACAGCTTCTGAGTGCGTCCTTGGACATTTTATGGATGAATCATGTCAGGTGGGATTAGGACAGCTTCTAAGTGCGTCCTTGGACATTTTTTGGCTGAATCATGTCAGGTGGGATTAGGACAGCTTCTGAGTGCGTCCTTGGACATTTTATGGATGAATCATGTCAGGTTGGATTAGGACAGCTTTAAAGTGCCTTTGACATTTTTTGGGTGAATCATGTCTGGTGGGATTAGGACAGCTTCTGAGTGCGTCCTTGGACTTGGTGGGATTAGGATAACAACATACATTTTGTATAACTTTTATTTGATATATTGCTGTTAAAAGTATTGCCTGACATGATTCATCCGAAAAATGTCCAAGGACGCACTCAGAAGCCGTCCTAGTCGCAACTGACATGAATCATCCATAAAATGTCCAAGGACGCACTCGGAAGATGTCCTAATCCCACCTGACATGAATCATCCAAAAAATGTCCAAGGACGCACTCAGAAGCTGTCCTAATCGCAACTAACATGAATCATCCATAAAATTAAACTTGGCATGATTTGCCCAAAAAGTGGCAAAAACGCAATTGTAGCAGATAGGTCATGAAGTAATGAAGTAATGGAAATTTCATTACTTCATTATCATTACTATCGCAATGAAGTAATGGTAATTTCATTACTTCATTACCATTACCATTACAGGTAATGAAATATTATTGCATTACCATTACCATTACCATTACTGCAATGGTAATGGTAATGGTAATGGTAATGGTAATGGTAATGGTAATGGTAATGGTAATGGTAATGGTAATGGTAATGGTAATGGTAATGGTAATGGTAATGGTAATGGTAATGGTAATGGTAATGGTAATGGTAATGGTAATGGTAATGGTAATGGTAATGGTAATGGTAATGGTAATGGTAATGGTAATGGTAATGGTAATGGTAATGGTAATGGTAATGGTAATGGTAATGGTAATGGTAATGGTAATGGTAATGGTAATGGTAATGGTAATGGTAATGGTAATGGTAATGGTAATGGTAATGGTAATGGTAATGGTAATGGTAATGGTAATGGTAATGGTAATGGTAATGGTAATGGTAATGGTAATGGTAATGGTAATGGTAATGGTAATGGTAATGGTAATGGTAATGGTAATGGTAATGGTAATGGTAATGGTAATGGTAATGGTAATGGTAATGGTAATGGTAATGGTAATGGTAATGGTAATGGTAATGGTAATGGTAATGGTAATGGTAATGGTAATGGTAATGGTAATGGTAATGGTAATGGTAATGGTAATGGTAATGGTAATGGTAATGGTAATGGTAATGGTAATGGTAATGGTAATGGTAATGGTAATGGTAATGGTAATGGTAATGGTAATGGTAATGGTAATGGTAATGGTAATGGTAATGGTAATGGTAATGGTAATGGTAATGGTAATGGTAATGGTAATGGTAATGGTAATGGTAATGGTAATGGTAATGGTAATGGTAATGGTAATGGTAATGGTAATGGTAATGGTAATGGTAATGGTAATGGTAATGGTAATGGTAATGGTAATGGTAATGGTAATGGTAATGGTAATGGTAATGGTAATGGTAATGGTAATGGTAATGGTAATGGTAATGGTAATGGTAATGGTAATGGTAATGGTAATGGTAATGGTAATGGTAATGGTAATGGTAATGGTAATGGTAATGGTAATGGTAATGGTAATGGTAATGGTAATGGTAATGGTAATGGTAATGGTAATGGTAATGGTAATGGTAATGGTAATGGTAATGGTAATGGTAATGGTAATGGTAATGGTAATGGTAATGGTAATGGTAATGGTAATGGTAATGGTAATGGTAATGGTAATGGTAATGGTAATGGTAATGGTAATGGTAATGGTAATGGTAATGGTAATGGTAATGGTAATGGTAATGGTAATGGTAATGGTAATGGTAATGGTAATGGTAATGGTAATGGTAATGGTAATGGTAATGGTAATGGTAATGGTAATGGTAATGGTAATGGTAATGGTAATGGTAATGGTAATGGTAATGGTAATGGTAATGGTAATGGTAATGGTAATGGTAATGGTAATGGTAATGGTAATGGTAATGGTAATGGTAATGGTAATGGTAATGGTAATGGTAATGGTAATGGTAATGGTAATGGTAATGGTAATGGTAATGGTAATGGTAATGGTAATGGTAATGGTAATGGTAATGGTAATGGTAATGGTAATGGTAATGGTAATGGTAATGGTAATGGTAATGGTAATGGTAATGGTAATGGTAATGGTAATGGTAATGGTAATGGTAATGGTAATGGTAATGGTAATGGTAATGGTAATGGTAATGGTAATGGTAATGGTAATGGTAATGGTAATGGTAATGGTAATGGTAATGGTAATGGTAATGGTAATGGTAATGGTAATGGTAATGGTAATGGTAATGGTAATGGTAATGGTAATGGTAATGGTAATGGTAATGGTAATGGTAATGGTAATGGTAATGGTAATGGTAATGGTAATGGTAATGGTAATGGTAATGGTAATGGTAATGGTAATGGTAATGGTAATGGTAATGGTAATGGTAATGGTAATGGTAATGGTAATGGTAATGGTAATGGTAATGGTAATGGTAATGGTAATGGTAATGGTAATGGTAATGGTAATGGTAATGGTAATGGTAATGGTAATGGTAATGGTAATGGTAATGGTAATGGTAATGGTAATGGTAATGGTAATGGTAATGGTAATGGTAATGGTAATGGTAATGGTAATGGTAATGGTAATGGTAATGGTAATGGTAATGGTAATGGTAATGGTAATGGTAATGGTAATGGTAATGGTAATGGTAATGGTAATGGTAATGGTAATGGTAATGGTAATGGTAATGGTAATGGTAATGGTAATGGTAATGGTAATGGTAATGGTAATGGTAATGGTAATGGTAATGGTAATGGTAATGGTAATGGTAATGGTAATGGTAATGGTAATGGTAATGGTAATGGTAATGGTAATGGTAATGGTAATGGTAATGGTAATGGTAATGGTAATGGTAATGGTAATGGTAATGGTAATGGTAATGGTAATGGTAATGGTAATGGTAATGGTAATGGTAATGGTAATGGTAATGGTAATGGTAATGGTAATGGTAATGGTAATGGTAATGGTAATGGTAATGGTAATGGTAATGGTAATGGTAATGGTAATGGTAATGGTAATGGTAATGGTAATGGTAATGGTAATGGTAATGGTAATGGTAATGGTAATGGTAATGGTAATGGTAATGGTAATGGTAATGGTAATGGTAATGGTAATGGTAATGGTAATGGTAATGGTAATGGTAATGGTAATGGTAATGGTAATGGTAATGGTAATGGTAATGGTAATGGTAATGGTAATGGTAATGGTAATGGTAATGGTAATGGTAATGGTAATGGTAATGGTAATGGTAATGGTAATGGTAATGGTAATGGTAATGGTAATGGTAATGGTAATGGTAATGGTAATGGTAATGGTAATGGTAATGGTAATGGTAATGGTAATGGTAATGGTAATGGTAATGGTAATGGTAATGGTAATGGTAATGGTAATGGTAATGGTAATGGTAATGGTAATGGTAATGGTAATGGTAATGGTAATGGTAATGGTAATGGTAATGGTAATGGTAATGGTAATGGTAATGGTAATGGTAATGGTAATGGTAATGGTAATGGTAATGGTAATGGTAATGGTAATGGTAATGGTAATGGTAATGGTAATGGTAATGGTAATGGTAATGGTAATGGTAATGGTAATGGTAATGGTAATGGTAATGGTAATGGTAATGGTAATGGTAATGGTAATGGTAATGGTAATGGTAATGGTAATGGTAATGGTAATGGTAATGGTAATGGTAATGGTAATGGTAATGGTAATGGTAATGGTAATGGTAATGGTAATGGTAATGGTAATGGTAATGGTAATGGTAATGGTAATGGTAATGGTAATGGTAATGGTAATGGTAATGGTAATGGTAATGGTAATGGTAATGGTAATGGTAATGGTAATGGTAATGGTAATGGTAATGGTAATGGTAATGGTAATGGTAATGGTAATGGTAATGGTAATGGTAATGGTAATGGTAATGGTAATGGTAATGGTAATGGTAATGGTAATGGTAATGGTAATGGTAATGGTAATGGTAATGGTAATGGTAATGGTAATGGTAATGGTAATGGTAATGGTAATGGTAATGGTAATGGTAATGG
The DNA here is from genome assembly GCA_951394025.1 of Heteromyza rotundicornis. NCBI lineage: Eukaryota > Metazoa > Arthropoda > Insecta > Diptera > Heleomyzidae > Heteromyza > Heteromyza rotundicornis. The sequence continues at coordinate 27,221,442 of OX596012.1, forward strand.
TAATGGTAATGGTAATGGTAATGGTAATGGTAATGGTAATGGTAATGGTAATGGTAATGGTAATGGTAATGGTAATGGTAATGGTAATGGTAATGGTAATGGTAATGGTAATGGTAATGGTAATGGTAATGGTAATGGTAATGGTAATGGTAATGGTAATGGTAATGGTAATGGTAATGGTAATGGTAATGGTAATGCGTAATTAAAATTTCATTACTTTACAAGTCCGATGTATGCTAAATTTGAAATTTTTTTAACATATTGAATACTTCATGAATGAAATTATTGAATGAAGAAAGATTTTTAAAATTTGAAAATGTATGAGTATGAATTAGGGGTTTCGATCCCGAATGCTTTTCCCAATCCCGGGATTTTCGGAACTGAAAATTGTAACTTTTACAAGCAAAATGCATTTGAAAAAAAAAATGTTTTTTAGATGTTTTATTGGAAAACTGATAGTTTTAACTTAAATAAATAAACATAAACATTAATTTCAATTTATTAATTTATTTTATTATTTTAGTTTCCTTTTCTTTAGGAATCTACACAATTCAATTCAAAATATGCTTAAGTAAGGTTTCTGAAATTACTTTTGTATCAGTTTTCAGTTTTACTTAATTATTTTTTATAAGCAATTCATTTCTGTGCGTTCGCTAAGACTGAAAATACCACTTTTCTTCTGAAATAAATATAAATTTTTTTTCTTAAAGAAAAAATTTCAAGCTCAAACAATTTTATTCGTAATTTTTTTGATAAAATAAAAATTTTTAAGTTTTGAGTTTTCTAACTAATTTTCCAAACCTATTTTTCTGCTTACACGATTTTTTTTATATTTTATGAGCGATGAAAAGTTTTATTTTTGTTGTATTAAACTATTTTTATGGACTAATTTATTTAAAATGTAGTCCCGAAAATCCCGGGATTTAGGAAAAAATATCCCGGGATTTTCGGGACTAAATTGGACCGGGATCCCGTATCGAAAGCCCTAGTATGAATGAATAAAGAAATTAACTATAAGAAAAATCACAACAAAAAAATTTTTTGTCAATGGGTTTTTTGAGAAAAAGTACATTCTGGTGAGTTTTTGATCAATCAAACCACGATTGGGGAAAATAATTGCACCGCTAAAGCTGACTCGCTTTAAAACGGTGACATAGATCGTGCGTATCACGACTACTGATGACGTATTGAACGACGTTGGCAATTGCGATCGTGTAATACAAATTTGCGCTTCAAATTGTATTCTGCAGAAATCGTTGTTCAAGGCGGCCTTTGGCGCAGCGTATTTGCCTATGCACAATGCGGGTTTGGCGAGAAATAGCCTCAATGCGGATTGTTTTCCAACCAATTCCAATATTTCGTTCCGTGAAGAATATGATTGCCGGATCACCTTGCACGGATCTACATATTAGGACACACTTTTAGAAACATTGAAACAGCATTACATTTTCGTAATCCTTACCAATTTATTTATATCAATTGCAGTTCTGGGATTCCGGTGTGGCGATTAATCTGACCCAACAACACACAATTTTATTCAAATTCTTCTAATTTGTTGCAAGAAAAATATATGAACTGCTCCGCACAAAAACTATTTCAATTGTGAAAATTTTGTATCAGTCAAAACTTATTTTCTGAACTAAAACTGTCTCGGGTAATTCGGTTAAAAAAAAATTTTATGTCAAATTTATTTTGTAATATATTTTGGATGGAGAATTCCATCACAATTGGAAATTTTTAGAAACGGATTTTGGACATGGCTCCAAAACTATTTATAGGTGGCTCAAAATGGGGTCTTGAGACCACATCATTTTATGTTCGAGGTACTTCTTCCTACTGTATGGGGGTATTTCAGCTTCGATATTGTTCTAGTTTATATATATGTATAATTCTACAATAATATGTATATATACTAAGAAAAAATGATAAAATAAATTTATAAAATTGTCCCTATGAGTAGCGGTCCTAAAAGGTTTACAACAGTTATATCGCGACATTCTGTTTGCATAGTGTCATAAATTGGGGAAACGCCCGCGTACCGCACCACCATTATACGAAGTATTCTGGTTCGGGGACACAACGGGGTACCACGCTCCAATGACACCATACTTTGCTAAAAGAAAAGTTAATAGTGTTGCGCACCGAAATTCCTAACGACTTTGTAATGTTCACTCTTCTGATTCGGAAAATAAAAGGGTACCGAATCAGACGAACACACCGTTTTTATACTTTTTCCTTCGTTAAGTCGTTGGTGCATTGTAGCATATTCTTGTGTAGATCTATTGGTGTTTTGTAGCCATCATACTGTAGTTGTTCTCTTCACATTTCAGCCCTTCGTCACGTTCTTCGTCACGTTTCCTGTGTCGCGTTTCGTTAAAATTAACCAGCTGTTGTGGGATGGTAGGGTTGCCCTCTGCCACGTTTCATTAGATTTCTGTTGGTGAAATGTCAGGGTTGCCTTCTATCGCCACTGTTCGCTCTTAACATTATTAGAAATAAAGTAGTAGTACTTAGGTACCAAAAAAAAAAAAAAAACTTAAATATTAATTAACCTGTTCTTTTAAATGGATAATAAAAAATACCTGTTGCACCGTGATGTTTTCGTTGTTGCGCTTTAAACTTTTAGGGCGTCACAACATGGATTTCCAGATCTTCTTTTAAAATCGGTAGAATCGTATCTAGTAAATCGGAAGCAACAGGTGTTATTCGAATCATCAACATCAAAAACAATAGATGTTACCTCTGGAGTTCCTCAAGGAAGTCACTTAGGTCCTATTCTGTTTAATCTTTTTAAAAATGACTTACCTTCTATCATTAAACATTCGAATATACTGTTGTATGCAGATGGCGTTAAATTGTTTCTATTCTATGACATCTTATATCAACATAAATTGTTACAATCAGATCGGACCAGTATAGCTAACTGGTGTGATCATACCCAACTAGCGCCGTTGTTGCAATAAAGTATATTTAACTGACAAGGAAACAAATGCATGTCTATAAATTGGGTTGAGAAAACGTTCAAGGCTACTTAAATACAGCAACATTTTTACGTTGCATTGATGTTATTTTTTATGGAAACGCTGAAAAGAAACGTTTTCTCAACTTATTCGATGTTAAATCGCGGTTTGCGATTTAATAGCGTCAAATTTTCTGAATTATAAAAATGCTTGAATTTATCTCATATAAAAAACTAATTGTAACATATTTTGATAGAAAATAATTTGCAAAATATATTCTTAATTCCAAATTATGTGAGAGTGTGTGTCATCAAAAATCACTCATAAAATTAAATTAAAACGTAAAATTCTCGACCGCATGAAGACATTTTTCAAAACGCTTTAAGATTTAATGTGAAATATATCATTCTACACCTTATATTTTTCATGCGCAAATAAAATATACAAATATAAGCAAATATTTTGGAAATATAAAATTTAGTTGTTTACTAATTGAGCCCTATTTGGTTAAATTTGTTTTTCAAAATCATTCCTGGTCTTACAAATGTCGTGCTAAAAGTGTTTTTATCATATTTATTATTTTTATGTCATTCTTTTCATAATAAATTATTTCTACACAACCCAACTTTTTTTGCCAAAAATGTTTTAATATGGCCGCAATAGAAGTTGAAAATAACTTGTTTTTTTTTGTTGCATGGACCAGTAATAATACTTTTTATTTGTTATTAAAGTTAATTTCCAACATCCGAAAATATGTTGTATAAAACCTTGCAAAAAATGCAATATAACCAATGTGGCAACATCGTTCCCAGCTTCAGCACGCAGCGTTGCATTTGAAAGTATATATAAGTGCCAAATAATAAAACCGTATTAATTTTGCGTAAACCGCCTACCGCCTATTTCTTTATAAAAAAACCATTCTATCCAAATTGAAGGAAAACACAAAATTTAATAGAAGACCATTTTTTTGTAGAGTTGATAGTTATCGCGATTTTTTTAAATGAAGTTTTTTCTTCTATCATTGAAGTACAAGTATTGTATTTTACTTTTACTGTACAAACCAGCAAAATATTTAAAAAGTCCTAATAACATATTGTAATTAAAATACATGGAAGCTTTACTAGAGAGTGGACTATACCGAAGCTGAAATACCCCCACACAGTAGGACGAAGTACCTCAAACATAAAATTATGTGGTCTCAAGACCCCACTTTGAGCCACCTATAAATAGTTTTGAAGCCCGGACCATGTACAAAATCCGTTTCTGAAAATTTCCAATCAAATCAAGACCCCATTTTGATCCTTATAAATGTAGTTTCGGAACCTCGGACCATGTCAAAAATACGTTTCAAAACATTTCCAATCGAATGCCGCAATAAAAAAGACTTGAAAAATGTTAACCTTTTTTTTCGGTGTATGGGAGCCACGCCCAGTTTTTGTCCAATTTGGCTGATTCTCGAACTTGATCTCAGTATTCACGAGAAAAACATGTACCCAAAGTTTCTAGTCGATATCGCCAAAACTGCGACCGCTATCGTGCGGACGGACAGACGGACCGACGGACCCTATTATTTATACGCCCAACATAAAAGGTAATGAAAACTAGAGAGTGGACTATCTTCGGCTATACCGAAGCTGAAATACCCCCACACAGTAGGAAGAAGTACCTCGAACATAAAATGTGGTCTCAAGACCCTATTTTGAGCCCGGACCATGTCCAAAATCTGTTTCTAAAAATTTCCAATCCACCAAAAAAAAAAATTGGTCTCAAGACCCCATTTTTACTTATATACGTGGTTTTGGAACCTCGGACCATGTCAAAAAAACGTTTCAAAACATTTCCAATCGAATACAACAATAAAAAAGACTTGAAAAATGTTGACCTTTTTTTTCGGTGTATGGGAGCCACGCCCAGTTTTTGTCCGATTTGTCTGATTCTCGAACTTGATCTCAGTATTGAAGAGAAAAACATGTACCCAAAGTTTCAAGTATATCTCTAAAACTGCGACCGCTATCGGACGGACGGACAGACAGACGGACATCGCTAAATCGACTCCGGCGGTAATGCTGATCAAGAATATATATACTTTTCCATACCGGACACGCCTCCTTATGGGCGTTACAAACGTTGTGTCAAAGTGAGTATACCCTGCCACAGTGTGTGTGGGGGTATAAATATACTGAATTCCGCAAAAATGCGGTATTCAGTACTCTCCAAACGACGAAAAGTGCCGGCAATTCCGAAAGTGGTGTTTATCGTGTGTTTTTGCCGAGGGACAATTTAATTACATTGTCAAAAAATGACAGTTCGATACCGGATTAATCAATGTAAAGTGGTTGGCCGGGCAACAGAATTCTCGTCGCGGAAAAGAATGCGCATGGTCTGCAGAACATTACTGACTCTGAGGATGCTGTGGACAATAGAGCAGCCACCAATGCAGCAGATCGTATTTAATTTGTTTTGAAATTTATTTGAATAATTAGTAAATAAATATATAAATATTAGTAAATAAATATAAAGTGGCACTAATGTTGTAAAATACATCTAATAACCAAGAGAATAACTTTGTTTGGCACAAGTAACTCAAACAAAATGAGATCCACCCACTTATGTATAAAAATGTTGGAAATGTATAGAGACACAACAAATCCACACCATCAATGCAACTTCGATGGAATAATGTTGAATAAAACCTATTCCGAACTTTATTGCCACTTATTATGTGGCAGATTTTACGATTTATGCTATATCCGTATGTCTGAATGTCATTCAGTATGTCCATCCCTCTTATTGGTAAGAAGATTGAAGCAAGCTAGGCGGTCCAAACTTTGGACTTAACTCCTGCAGGTCCTAGAAGGAGTTGGTATTGCAAATGGGCTGAATTGGTCAACTGCCACGCCTGCCTTCCATACAAGTGAAAATCGTCTTTAGTAATAAATATAACCCAATTTCATGGAAATTGTGGTAGGAAAATTCTCCGTAAGATCTATTGTCCGCTTTGCGTCGGTGGTGATTTTTTTTTTTTTTGGCCTGGATAGCCGAGTTGTGTTATCTTCGGAAGATACGTAAATAGTTTGAGCTATTACGCATGCACGATTCGCTTCCTAGCGCCTACGTACTAAGCACCCCTCCCATTCACTTCCTTTGTTTCCCTGCGGAACCGCCAATTAAGGCATTACTTTGCAGGGCAGGATATAATCAGTTATTTAGCTGATTTCGTTCGTTGTAATATGTTGCGACTGCAACTGTCGATTTCTGTTCCATTGCTCGTCTTGACGGACTCGTTGCATAATTATTATTATGATGCTGCTCGCTGCTTCCCAAGCATTGGCGGACGTTAGCATGAACCTAATTACTCCATCTGGAGATACTGCTTCATTCATGAGTTCCCCTATCTGGGCTCGCTCGGGTCTAAATCTCAAACAGTCCATTAGTACATGTTCAGCATTTTCGGGTTTTCCTACGCAGTATATGCAGGTAGGATCATCTACATGTTTGTATTTATACAGGTATTGCCGGAAGCATCCGTGACCTGAGAGGAACTGCGTCAGATGGTAGCTGGTGTCACCATGGTCTCTGCCTACCCAAATGCTCACATTGGGTATTAACTTATACGCCCATCTGCCTTTTGTTGAGAGGTCCCACACCCGTTGCCATTCCGCCATGGCGCTGTTTTTTATAGCCTGCCTCATTTCTGGGGAGACCATCCCTTTTAATTTACAGGCCTCTTTCGCAATTATTTCTGTGGGGATTCTACCGGCAATTATGTTCGCCGCGTCCTCCGAGATCGTTCTGAATCCACAGCATACTCGCAGTGAGATTAGCCTGTACGCCGATTTTATTCCTTTCATGTAGGATTGGCACTTTGTCGCCGAGACCCATATTGGCGCTACGTACATTATTGTCGATGTGTTCACACTGGCTAATAATTTCCTAATTGGCTGCTTGGGGCCTCTGATGTTGAGCAGCAGCCTTGCTAGGGCAGCTCCAACTCGGGCGGCTTTACTTCCGATCTGTGCCAGGTGTTCTCTAAAGTTGAGTCTGTGGTCAAGCTGAGCTCCCAGGTACTTCAGATGCGGCGAGGATTGGATGTTGTGGTCTCCAACCCGTATTTCGATTTGCTCCACTTTTTTCCGGCTACTGATGAGAACTGCCAGTTGCAAACCTGCGATTTGTAGCCACGATTTGACGCTTTCGATTGCAGCGTTACAGTTTTGGGCCACCTCCTTGATTGCTTTGGCAACTACAACGATCGCTACATCATCCGCGTAGCCTACAATATTCACTCCTTCTGGTTTTCGTATTTTGAAGATTCCGTCGTACATGGTGTTTCACAGGATGGGACCAAGGACTGAGCCTTGTGGCACTCCGCCAGTTACTTCATACTTTTTGGGACCTTCCTCTGTGTCATACAGGACTAACCTCTGCTCGAAGTAGTTGGCTATAATCCGAAGCAAGTAGTCTGGTGCGCCCAGATTGTTTAGTGACCTTAAGGTGTAACTCCAATTAGCGGAGTTAAACGCGTTTTTGATGTCTAGGGTCACCACAGCGCAATATTGTTTTTTGCCCCCTACCCATCTTTCGCCCGCGATTGCTTTACTGTCAATTTCACATACTGCGGCGATAGCATCAACCGTACTACGCTTCTTTCTGAATCCGTACTGCCAGTCAGATAAGCCTGCTGGTCCTTCTGTGAGACATTCCAGGCGGGTGCATATGATTCTCTCGAAGATTTTCCCAGCTGTATCGAGCATGCATAGCGGTCGGTGTGAGGACGGTTCCTCTGGTGATTTGTCTCCTTTGGGAATAAGCACCAGGCGTTAGCGTTTCCATCTCTGCGGGAAGATTCCCTCTTCTAAGCACGACGTGTAGAGTTTACTGAAGATCTCCGGCTTCTTTTGTATTGCGCGTTTGAGGACAACATTCGGGATCCCGTCCAGACCGGGAGTTTTGTTGCTTTTTAGTCGTTTGGCCGCGTCTAGTACCTCTTCAGTAGTCACCGTTGGTATCGTTTTGACCTCACAGTTTAAACTTCTGGGGAGGGTGAGCGGTTCGTTCTGCGGAAAAAGACCAGCGACAATTTTTTTCATAATTGCCGACCGTTTCTGTTATATCTTCAAGCAGGTATTCTAGTACTTCGGCGTCTAACTTTTTGATATTCCAGCCGTTCTGTTGCACCTTCCGTTTGTTGTTGCGCCGAGGCAGGCAATCGGGGTGTTTTGGGAGAATCGCAATAGCTTGGTGATCACTGTTTGTGTATGCATCCATAACTTTCCATTTGATGCGTTTCGAGAGTGCCCTGTTGGCAAATGTTAGGTCAACAATCGACCCACCTCTCCCATTACAGAATGTTAGGGTATTGCCGTGGTTCAGTAGTACTAGGTCCAGGGATGCGAGGGCTTCCAAAAGAATCGTCTCTCTCCGATTGGTTCGGATACTGCCCCATTCGACTGCCCACGCATTGAAATCGCCAGCAATTATGACTGGTAACTTCCCTCTGACATCGTTTACTAACCGATCCAACATCTCCTCGAATTCGCTTGTACTCATACTTGGTGCAGCGGAGCAGCTGTAGAGGTGTATTCCTTTGACCTTGGCATATACAAAGCGGTCATGTTGCCTGCTATTTCTTCGTTCGAACGGCGGGCTACCGCAGGTCCATATTGAAGCTTTTTCGGTCTTGTCTTCTGCCCATTTCGCGTTTCCGCATGGTATTTTGTATGGCTTACTTATGAGGGCCACGTCAATCTTATGTTATTCAACCGTTTTTGATAATATAGCCTGCGCTGCCACACAATGGTTCAGGTTTATTTGCAGACATTTAATCATTTGGCTTGGCTCTTAATCGGTACGCCTCCTTGTACGCTGGACATTTGTAGCTTCCTGTGGGGTGTTCGTTACATCCGTTGCATCCTGGGTCGCATATGGCGCATTTCAGCTTAGCGTTGCAAGTTTTGGCTTTGTGCCCCTTGCTGCCACATCTGAAGCATATGTCCCCTCGGTCTTCCTTGTTTTGGCATTGCCTCGATATGAGACCAAATTCCAGACATCTGTAGCATCGTGTCGGATTGAAGCACGGCCGTAGGCGACACCTTATCCAACCGATGCGTACGTGTCCTGCTTTAAGTAGTGCGTTAGCTGCCTGTGCTGGTAGGCTTAGTAGAGCTGTTTGTGAGCCGTCTAATTCTTTCAACTCTGGCTGCGCTTTCATTTGTTTCAACATATCCGCGTATGACAAATCGCCTGTTTTCAATATTACGATTGCGTCTGGGCGTGTTGGGGGCCGCATGGGTCTGTTGGACCTCCTGTGTCTGCTAGGTTTTGTTTTCTTTCTCACGGTCTTCCACTCACCCTCGGATCTCGAGGGGTGGCTGTACCGTATTTCAGTGACGTTTTCCTTATTTAGTATTCTCGGATGGCCTATTTTCCCCAAGCTTTTTTGATTTTCGTCTGCATTCTTGAGACCTCCATGTTGTGCCCTGCCTTGGCTTTCAGTTTCACTTGCGTTTACTGCAGTCTCCTTCTTTTTCTTCGGGGGAGTTTGCCTAGTCTGCTGCGTCCCTTCTCTCTGCCTCTTAGGCGTACCTTCTATTAGGTGTCTTACCGGCGTGATTTGTTCACGTCGATGGGCCATCTCCCGCGTCACTCTTGTATGTAGCGCTTCCGATTCGAACAATAGTTCTCGCATCTGTAGTGCGATGTGGCGCCTTTTTTGTCTCCCATCAGACTGATAAGTGTCTGTATGTTTTCTCCAATTTTCGCAAGTGGATCTCTTCTAGTCGAGATATGTGCTGCGCTTTTCTTTTTGTTGTCACTGTGGTGGTTCGCTTCTTGACGTTCGAGTGTGTCTCCTCCTCTGCATCCATTGCAGGTGGTGAGGATATTTGGGTGCCGTATACATCTGGAGAACGGAGTATTCTTGTCAGCTTTTTAAAAGGGTTCAAGAAACTCTCTTCCGTTCTTGTTGTTGTAGCGATTTATCCGGCTGGAGAAGAAGATTAGGAGGAAGATGACGGAGGTACTGCCGATGGTCTTCATCGAACACCTCTTTTACAGCCATGTAAATTGTGTATGTCAATTGATGACGAGGACCTTTCTAATTTCAGTCCATATGAAGATATTTCTAATGTTATTGAAAACCTGAGCAGTATTATTGGTGTACGCAATTATATATATTATTCACCGAGAAAAAAGATAGCAGTAGAAATGACAGTTGGTCACTTTTTAAAGTAATTTTTTAAAGTAATTTTGTTTGATTTAACAGTTTTTGCCGTAGAATTAAACTTTTTTTCAACTTCTCGAACTGTTAAAAAAAACTGTCAATTCAGAACACTATTAAAAAAATAATAAAAAATCTTAGCAGTCAGCGAGATTTGAACCCTTGAACATGGTCTTTCAACCAACTAGTCAAAATGTCAACAGATTTAAAAACCATCAAAATGATGTTATGAACCGCGGAGTGTGTAACAGACAGTTTAGCAGATAGGAGATAGGTTTTCTGTTCTTCTGATACAAACAGTAAATTCGTCTCCATTTTGTTCAACTGCAACCAAACCACTTTCCCAGTCTTTTACTTATGTACGTATTTATTAAAGTTTTCCCCACATTTTCATGAATTCCTTGCCCATTTCTCATTTTGATGGGATATTCCCCGGGAAACCAAGGAAAGTTCCTTCTTTTCCTGACAACTCTGGTTACTCTGATAGTAGAGAAATTAACCTGTTAAACAGATTTAAGTTTTTCATTGCCATGCCCGCATGAATGGCATCATTGGCGCGATGGATAAGGTGTCGGACTATCAACCAGAAGCACGCAAGCCTTGACCAGGGCGATTTTGGAGTTAAGAAGAATCGTTCATAAAAATTATTGTGAAAATTCTCCTTTTTTTTTAAATTAAAAAAAAAGCGACGGTCTTACCGGGATTTGAACCCGGAGTTCCCGGGTAGCAGTCGGATATCTTCCCACTAGGCTACGGTTATCAACAGCGTGTCAACTGTCAATTTAACAGTTTTGACTATCGGATGGTTTTTAACCGCGAAAACTGTTAAATTTAACCTACTTTTTCGTTTTTTTTCTCTCGGTGTATACAATGGCGGACTGGTAATTAGGACCAACCTTTTGTAGTAATTTTGAGTGGCTACCCAAACAGAACATCACCTTGATGGCCATTGGAAAGGTCTATTGGACCCCATTATATGATGACTACCAGGACGCTTATCAAGAAAATCCTAGTTAAAAACTGACCTACTTTTCTAACTTTTTTCCTGGGGGCTATAAAGTTGTTTTTTTTTTGATGCAAAAATGTGTGTTTTTGAAAAACAAGCTACTTTGCTGAATAATCTTTAGAGACCGACCGAAATTCGTATTCGGCCGAAAAATAAAATATCGCTTTCAGCCAAATTTCGTTTTCGGCCGAAATTCCTACATTTCCGCCGAAAATTTCGGTTTGATAGAAAAATGTAACAAATAAATAACAAAGATTACACTGATCGACAAAACTGAACTTTTTGTGTGTTAAATATACATGATAGACAAATTCTTATGTATTTTGACACGCTGGATACGAAAATAATAATAATGAAATTTTTATAGCACCAAAAATGCAATTTTTGTGGCTTTTGCAGAAAAATGGAGCGTGCTGGAAAAATTTAAAGTTTATTTTCGGACTTAGCGTATCAAAATACATAAAGAACAACCAAGTGGATAAAAGCGGTATGTAACACAAATTTAAGCATTGATCATAGTTTCGAAGAATCAGAAGCGACAAAGAAGACATGTCCTATCGGAGTAGATCTAATACTCTCGCAATGATTTATAAATTTCTACTCCTCTACTACGGTAGCAGATTTTTCTACTTCCCTCAAGATATTTTCTACTACTATGGTAAGAAATCTACTCCTCAAAATATTATGTGAGTTTCATACAATGCAAAAGTACTATTCTTTCTACAAATCTGCTTCCCCGACAGAAATTTCTACATCTCGTAGAATTTCTAGTACTCTACGCATAAAACCATATCTAATCCCCTCTCTTGAAATCTACTACCCTGACAGTAATTTCTACTACTCTTGATTTCCACGCATTTGATAGTTTGCTTCTAAATTAATCTAATTCATGATCTGAACTTAAAATGATCGGCCAATATTCATAGTCAAATTAAGCTCCAACTTAACTTTAGTAATCTACTAACTTGACCGACTGAACTGGCAGCGACTAAGCGATTTCAGCCTACTGATAAGCTTAATTATGTACCACTTTATTGCATTAAAACTCACAATTGTTTCTTTTATTTTTTCGGTTTCGGCTTCGGTTTCGGCCAAAATTAAAAAAATGAGAATTCTGCTAATTCGGTTTCGGCCGAAAAAAAAAATAAAAAATTTCGGCCATTTCGGTTTTGGCCGAAATTAAAAAAAGCGATTTCGGTCGGTCTCTAATAATCTTTTCCAATCAATAATAATCCTAAATTTATATACAATTTTTAAAAAAAAATTATTTTGAAAAAAATTTTACAATTAAAAAAAAATTGTCGATTAAAAATTTTTTTACAAAATAAATGTTTACACATTGCCAACTTTCAAAAATTAAAAAAAAAATAGTTATAAACAATAATATCTTAAATTAGTTAATTTTGCAAGGGTTGTGACGAGCGTTTCCATATGGCAACGGGCAGAGGTGGGCAAACAGCAAGCGGTCCAAAAAAAAAAAGTTTGGAATTCGATTCTTAGGCCATTTCTAGGTAATCCTGAAAAAATCTTGAACAAATTCCTATTATTTCGCTCTTGTCATTAATGGGTTAATGTAACACTTTTGATTAAATTGATAAATGGCTCTCGGAATTCTACATTTTTTGTGTGTAAATATAAGGTTTTACACTATATGTCTATAAGGTTTTACACACTTTAGGTGTATGTGAACAACGCATTTCACTTTACAGTGCGTGTACACCCAACCTGCTCCCCCTAGCAGTTCTCTTGAACAAACTCTGCAAGTGTTCATACAAAATATGTCTCAATTTATGTCTGGTATGCAAAATATGACTATTATTATTATTATTTAACGGGATATGCACTGCGTCCAATAGTGAACTATTGTGCCCCGTCAAGGACTTATAGCAACTCTATAAGTCCTATCCCATTGAAAAATTGTAGTATCGGGCCTACTTCTAGGGATTTCAATATGTGTTCTGGTATTTGGTGGTCGCTCAGATATCTTTTCCGTTTTTGCATGAGTGCGGGGCACTCTCCTAAGATATGTTTTGAAGTTTCAGTGTCCTCCGTGTAAAACCTGCATTTGTCGTCCGATACTATTCTCAGTTTTGATAGGTGGTAGTTTAACCTGCAATGTCCTGTCAAGATCCCTGTTATTATTCTTATACTCTTTTTTGTTAAGTTCATACATTCTTTATGTCGCTTTAGGTAGTAAGTCCCTAGTAGTGTTTTTGATTGTTTCAGGCCTGGTAGATTGTCCCATTATGATTTCCTTAGTTTATCTTCTTCTTCTTTTAATATAATAGAGATGGTCCCTTTTCCCATTCCACAGAATGGTTCTGGCCCTATGAAGGGAGTTTCCACTCCTTTCTTTGCTAGTTCGTCTGCCATTTCATTACCTTCTATCCCTCTGTGACCCGGGACCCAGTAGATACAAAACCGAGTGTGCAGGCCATGCGTATTTAAGTTTATCAAGGCACTCCCACACCAGTTTAGAGCTTACCTGGTATGATTTTAGTGCTTTGATTGCCGCTTGACTGTCGGATAGGATCGCAATGGTTTGGTTCCGGTATTTCCGTTTGAGGTTGAAGTGAGCGCACCTATCAATGGCATATATTTCCGCCTGAAATATGCTGGTGTTTTTACCCATGGACTCAGAGTATTTTATCCTTGGCCCAAACACTCCTGCTCCTGTACCTTCTTCCGTAAGAGACCCGTCTGTATACCAGGTTGTCATACTTTGGTTTATTGTGTAATTTTCATGTACACCTTCCCACTCCTTTTTATTGCTAAGTTGTGTTGCAAATCGTTTGATGAAGCTGAACTTCGGTATCTTGTTATCTCTTGGTAGTGAGATTTCAGGGTGTTGCTTCGTAAGAATATCAATCTTCCGACTTATGCAACAAGCTGACCCGACGCTTCCTCCAGTTATTCTCAGTATAGCCCTCTTCGCCTGCGTCTGAACGTAGATGTGAAGAGGTGTTAATTCTAACAGGACTTCTAATGATGCTGTAGGACAGCTTCTCATAGCCCCAGTTATACACACGCACGCTAATCTTTTCATTTTGGTTAATTCATTGATAACCGTTTGTTGATTTGTTCTTCCTACCCATGTTATCGCTCCATATGCGATCATTGGTCGTACGATTGCAGTATACATCCATCGTAGTATTTTTGGTGTACAGCCCCAGTTATTCCCTGCGATGGACCTGCAGACCATAAATGCCCTCTTGGCTTTCTTTGATACATTATGTTGATTTTTCCAGAGTAGTTTCTGATCCAGGGTAATGCCCAGGAATTTTACCTCTGTTTGAAGCTTCACTTCCGTTCCGTCTAACATAATTGGTTTCAGGTGCTTAAGTTTATATTTCCTTGTAAATGGTACAATAGTTGTCTTTGCTGGATTTAAATTCAGTCCTACTTTTGTACACCATTTTTTAGTCACCTTCAACCCTTGCTGAATTCTTTCACATAGGGTATATTCAAATTTGCCCCTGCAAATAATTACTATATCGTCGGCGTAGCCCTGAAATGTAAATCTTCTTTTGTTTCAAAAGTATCTTCTAGTACATTTGTCAGTTGGTACAGAGCAGTTTCCGTTGATCTACCTGCCCCATATGCATGCTGACTAGAATCGTTGTTCTTACATAGTTGTCTACAATTTTCTCTAGAGTTTTCAGTACAAAGGAAGTTAAGCAGATTGGTCTGAAGGATTTCGGGTGCAGAGGATCCTTCTTCCCTACCTTCGGTATAAATACCACTCTTGCTCGCCTCCATATCTTTGGTATGTAACCCAAAGCGATACTGCCTCTCGCAATTTTCATTAGTGGGCATAGGAGAAGCTCTATGCCTTTCTGAAGTAGTCCTGGAAAAATGTTGTCTGCACCAGGAGATTTTAATGGTTTGAAGGTGCCCACCGCTCATCTTATGCGTGCTTCGGTACATATTCAGTTCTATACATTCCAATTCTCTTTCTTCGATCTACCTATGTATTCTATATGGTGTACAGTTGTTGTCCCTGAGGACCCTGGGAAGTGAGTGTCTAGAAGTAGTGTCTTCCACATTTTCCGTGAATCTTCCATCGTCCTTTTTAAGACTAACCGAAGATATGCTTTTATTCTTGGCCACCGTTTTATAGAGTCTTGACGCCTCAGTGGTATGCTCAATGTTTTCACAGAAACTTCTGAAACTCGAACGCTTTGCTCTTCTGATTTCGTTACTATAGTTTGTAAGAGTATTCCTATAGTTCGACCAATCTCCTGTTCTTTTTGCCCGATTGAACAACCTGCGAACATTGGTTCTCAGTTTAGATAAATCTTTGTTCCACCATGGTACGTCTTTTGATGAGTGTATTTTGCTGATTGGACAGCTTGCCTCATATGCATCATTAATAACTTTATTAAAGTTGTCTACCGCTGTTTCTAATTCTAGCTCATTCTTGATATTGTTGCCAGCTCCCATGTGGACTGTGTTATTGCTCAGATGATCTCAGATGATATTAGAGCCCGACCGATAAGCATTTTCAATTGGCAGCCTATTACTTTGTCCGATGCCGAAGGCGTATACCGAAGCCGAAGCCGATACTTAAATAAAAAACCATTAAAAACTTGTTTTTTCGTGTATTTTCATTCAAATTCGAGTGTATAAATACACATTTAGTTTTTTAAGGAACTAAAATTTTATTTAAACAAATAATAAAAGTAACCAAAAGAATTCACAAACAAATTTGGGCCTCCTAGGTCAAAACTAACAGGAGCCTTGGATTATCACATATATCCCGTTTAAGAAAAATTAGATTTTTTTAAAATCATTTTTAAAAATTTGGAGTAAAGCATAAAATAATGGGAATTTAGTAGAAATGGTAGAGAATTCTTCAAAGAATAAATCCTTCTAAGTAACTGTTTTTTAATGACTCCCCAAATCCGTCAGGTGATGGGCAAAGGATGTTCTAGTTGATGGTAAATACCACCTGTGAAGCTCTGAACTTTAAATGTAAAATTTTACCAAAATCGGTCCCGGATTTCAGCACCAGAACTACTTTTCATATATGTTGGAGCAGCAATTTGGGCTACATTTGTAAAAGGTAGAATCCTTCCGTGAGCCTCCTACCCCTATATTTGAAATTTCATACAGTTTACCAGGACTCCTTTTAACATTGACATCAGGGCGAGTATTAAGCTTCCAAATCTATATTTGAAATTCAGTAACCCACCCAGGAAATGTCCAAGGATGTACTTTGTGGCAGCTGTGACAGTAAAACGTCAGCTCAATCGGTTGTGTGAATACAAAATCTGCTCTCATAAATTCATTTTTTTATATCGGAAGTTATACTTTAAAAATATTAAAACAGCCCCGAGGCTCCGTGCGATAGTACAGTGACGCGTTTGCATAGGGCTCGCGATCACTTGCTTGGACACTTTTGTGAAATTTAAAAACAAAACGAAAATTTTTGCCAAGTAAAAACACAATTCGAATTCGCTTCATCAACAAAAACTTTATCCCGCGCAACATATCTGCTAAAACATTACACATTCTTTATAAACAAAATATAATCAGCTGATCCACTGACAGCAAAGTCAACACAGCGTTGACGTTAAAATTTCCCTCGGAAAAAAATATCCCAAAAAACATCTGTTTGCAGCGATCAGCGAGTACACAATCCGCATCGCGCCATCTATGCGTCGATTTTCTAATTAGGGTGACCAGAACCTTAAAAACGCGAAATTAGTACCAGTGTGACCGCTCGTCATGCAACGTACCCCTCCGTCATCAGTAGACAGTGGACGAAATGGTACAGCTCATCAGCAGCTGCAACTACAACAACAACTTTTGCAACCCCTGCAGCAAAAGCTTCCACAGCAAGACGGTGCGCAGCAACAGCTTCCGCAACAACAACAACAACCTATTCAAATTCCCTCGCCAGATATACAGTGGAGTTCCCATAGCGATACTGCACACGCAAACACAGGTAACTCTGTATCGTCAATTTCTTTGGTCGATACCCCTAGCAAATATATTGAAATCCCCGTAGGCCTTACCCCCATTCCTGACTCAAGTGAGACAAATAGCGGATTCTCAGAAATCGCTAATCGCATAACAAAGGTCGCTACTCGCTCCATTATTACAGGTCAAAAGAGCAAAATGCCGACAGTGCAGACAGGAATCGACATTTACTTCGCAAAGCGAGTACTATCGTCCCCCACTAATGGGAATAGGCATCCCGCAAAAATTCAAAAGACGAATCCCGTTAAGTCATCTCTCGAGCTTGGGCAAAATCGATATGCGATTCTTGCTGAAGAAAATGATTCGGATCCCAAGCCGAAATCGCAAAAACCCCCACCTATCTACCTGCGTGAGCGAAACTCTAATTCGCTCATCAAAGATATAACTCAAAATATTGGTCCTAATAATTTCCACGTGATTTCTATTCTCAGGGGACAAGTACACGAAACAAAAATCCAAATTTACAGCGAATCCAATTATAGAAAAATTGTCAATCTCTTTGATAAACTCAAAAAGAGCTACTACACCTACCAGCTCAAAAGTTCCAAAGGCCTCTCAGTCGTACTGAAAGGTATCGAGCCTTTCGTAGAATGCGACGAAATAAAAACTGCACTAAGCGATGAAGGCTTCCAAATAAAGTCCGTATTCAATATCCAGAATCAAAAAAAAATCCCACAGCCCCTTTTTCGTGTGGAACTAGAGTTCGACTCAAAATTGCTCAAAAAAGGTGAACCCCACCCGATATACTCGCTCAGATATCTGCTACATCGCAAAATCACAATTGAAGTGCCTCACAAGCGCAGTGGACCGATTCAGTGTCATAACTGCCAAGAATACGGCCACACAAAGTCTTACTGCACTCTTCCCAGCGTGTGCGTAATTTGTGGAGACCTGCACGAAACAGGTTCGTGCACAAAAACAAAAGAGGATTCCACTATTAAAAAATGTAGTAATTGCGGTGGCAATCACACTGCTAACTATAGAGGCTGTGCAGTCTATCAAAGCTTCATAAAAAAGAAGGAAAATGTTACGCAAAAACATGAAACATGGAAAACCAAAAAATTTCCTCCGCTATCAGCTGCACAATCCTTCGCAAACCCACTTACAAAACAAGGCGTTTCCTACGCCAGTGCCTTAAAAAGCGGTCACTCTGCCACTGTGCACGCGCAACCTGCTCCTCCTAGTAGTAGCCTTGAACAAACTCTACAAATATTCATGCAAAATATGTCTCAATTTATGTCTGGTATGCAAAATATGATGCAAGAAATGATAAAGAATCAAAGTCTTTTACTACAACACCTCATGTCTAAGCCATGAATGGTTTAAAAATATCATTCTGGAATGCAAACGGCCTGTGTCATCACAAACTAGAACTTCTCGAGTTCTTGAAAGAGTCCAGCATAGACGTTATGCTAATTTCTGAAACACACTTCACTGAAAAACACTTTTTCAATTTACCAGGATACAGACTCTATGACACAAAGCATCCAAGCGGAAACGCTAGAGGTGGAACCGCCATTCTCATTAAAAGTCGTATAAAACATTACGCTCTCCAGAATTATTGCACAGAATATATCCAAGCGACAAGTATTTCTCTCGATGAATACTTAAAAGGCCTAACATTAACAGCTATATACTGCCCGCCCAGACACAAAATATCTGAGCAACAATTCCAGACTTTTTTCCATTCTCTTGGACAAAAGTATCTCGTTGCCGGCGATTTCAACGCCAAACATACATATTGGGGTTCTCGCCTTATATCGCCAAAGGGCAGGCTCCTGTTGAACACTGTCAACAGACTCGGTCTTGACGTGATCTCTTCTGGCACGCCAACTTACTGGCCAACTGACAGTCGCAAAACCCCCGATGTCATTGACTTTGCAGTCTTCAAAACTGTAAAAAGGAGCCAAATGTTTATTGAATCCTCTCTAGATCTCTCATCAGATCATACGCCTACTATTATCACAATAAAGTATGCGCCAAGTTCTGAGGCCAATCCACCAGATAAACTGACCAGCAAAGTCACAAACTGGCTCAAATATCGAAAGTATATAAGCTCCCACATTATCCCTAATGTGTCACTAAAAACGAAAGTTGAAATACACACAGCTGTTAGTAATTTCACACTCTTGCTTTCCCAAGCAGCTGCAGCGGCCACTCCAGCCCAAATCCCAAAAAGCTCAACTCGCAGCTATGCAAAGTGTACTCCAAAGGACATAGAGCAGTTAATAAAAAATAAAAGGAAAATACGTCGCGATTGGCAAAACAACAGATCCCCAAATCTGAAAAAACAGCTTAATGATGTCTCTCGAATTCTAAAAAAGCAGCTTGAGAGGAAATCCGAAAGAGAATTCCAGCTATTTGTTGAACATCTCGCACCCACAAAATCAACAAACTACTCGCTCTGGCGAGCTGCAAAAAATATGAAAAAACCAATACTAACAGAACCCCCTCTAAGGCTGCCAAATGGAAACTGGGCCAGAAGCGATGCAGAAAAGGGTGCAGCTTTTGCCAACCACCTAAAAACCGTGTTCACCCCGAACACGACAGCTGGTGATATCCCAATACCAACATTAATCCCACATAATACCTCTTGTACAATCGCGATTAAAAAAAACGAACTTTTGGAGGCAATAAACAAAAGCTTGGACCCGAAAAAAGCACCAGGACCGGACTTGATAACGCCAACTATGATAAAAGAACTGCCAACAGTTGCAATAACCCACTTATTGCACATATTTAACGCGATTCTCAGAACATGTCACTACCCAGATGATTGGAAACTATCTCAAGTTACAATGATTCCCAAACCTGGAAAAGATCCCAGTAATGTGACCTCATACCGGCCTATAAGTTTGCTCTCTGTAATATCGAAACTCTTCGAAAAACTTTTAATAAAATTGATTCTACCGAAAATTCTAGAAAAACAAGTGATTCCCGATCACCAGTTTGGCTTCCGCGAAAAGCATGGCACTATTGAGCAAGTGCACCGCATTGTTGACTCAATAAAAGGCACTTTCGAAAATAAACAGTATTGCTCCGCTGTTTTCCTCGATATCACCCAGGCCTTCGATAAAGTCTGGCACGAAGGACTTATTTACAAACTACAGCATATTCTTCCCGCTAATATGCACTGTCTACTCAAAAACTACCTCACGAATAGAAAATTTGTAGTAAAATACAAAAGCTTTGTATCCCGAAAATACGAAATACTGGCCGGAGTACCACAAGGCAGTGTCCTCGCGCCCCTGCTATATATTCTCTATACTGCAGATACGCCCAAAAGTGATAGAACTCTCATATCGACTTTTGCTGATGACACTGCTATCATGTGCTCTCACTCAAACCCAGACATGGCATCACTATACGTGCAAAAACACTTGGACACTCTAAGTAATTGGCTACATCGATGGAAAATCAAGGTCAATGAATCCAAAAGCTGTCACTTAACCTTCACTCTAAGAAGGGGCACGTGTCCTGCTCTGAAGATAAACGGCCAAGTCGTCCCTGAAAGTTCCGAAACCAAGTATCTTGGAATGCATCTCGATCGCCGACTCACATGGCATAAACATATTGAATCCAAAATCACTCAGATCAAATTAAAGCAATTGGAACTAAATTGGCTAATCTCAAGGGCATCAAAGCTAAATCTCACATACAAAGTCCAAATATACAAAAGTATAATAAAACCCATATGGACATATGGAATTGAACTCTGGGGCACTGCCTCTCCCTCGAACGTGGAAAAACTCCAGAGAGTCCAATCTAAAATCCTGAGACAAATTGCCAGAGCCCCTTGGTATATAAAAAATACTAACATCCACAGAGACCTGAATATACCTGCAGTAAAAGACGAAATTCCGAAATTTACCTCGAAGTACAAGCAGAAGCTCATGTTTCACCCAAACATTCTAGCTAGAAATTTACTGAGACCTCTGAATCCCTCACGTCTCAAACGAAACTAATATATTCCCCATATATTAGTTACGATAACTCTACATTGCCTAAATCAATGGATATAGGGCAAATAGTTGTAATCTGAATATTATAAAATTAAGCTGAATTTCTGAATTTTTGAAAAATCATTGTTAGACCTAAGTTATTATTAGGTGATTCAATTGAATAAAATTACTATTAAAAAAAAAAAAAAAGCTGTAACCCCGTGCCACGCAATTTGAGGCGAGATTCACTCAATATTCGATGATTACTAAGTTAAATTTTAATCATATTTTTTGTTTTGTGAGCCTCCCATTGAAAATTCCATCAATTACACAATTTTTAAAAAATCGTATCGTAAAAAAAAATTTTGGTTTTCAGTGTCGCAAAAACAAGAAAAAAAAATTGAAAAGCTTCAGCAAAACTTCGGCCATTTTTTGTAAAAACCGAAACCGAATGTGCATTTTTGTCCGATAACGGCCGAAGCCGATGCCGAAGCCGATTAATCGGTCGGGCTCTAGATGATATATATCCCAATTTGTTTTCTTGGGATTTCTTATACGTTTATTGATTGATGGAGAGCCATCTATGTCAAATCTTAGCATCCTATGATCAGACATCGATGGCTCTTCAGAAACCCTCCAATTGTGAACCAGTCCCCTCATTAGAGTATTTCCTATATATGTCTAGGACCTCTTCTCGTGCGCTGGTTACAAAAGTTGGTGTATTTCCAACATTACAAATTTCCAATTCATTGTTGTCTGTGCTGCCCCACGCCTCGTTATGCGCGTTGGCGTCACAGCCGAGTGTAAGTGGTAACTTCTTCTCGTTACAGTAGCTCACCAGTCTAGTGACTAAGTCCGGTGGTGCATGGACGTCGTCTCCTGGGAAATACCCCGTCGCTACCACAACGTCGCGTATGATCCCTTTGATGTTGATTGGGATTTGTACCGCTACCAGGTCTCCCGAAAGAAATTCTGAAAGACATATATATTTCAAACCGTTAGTTAGTAACACACAGGCCCTTGGTTTTTCGCATCGTATGTCCCAAATTACCTGCGTGTCTTTACATGACAGACCTCTTATCTGCCCCCTGAAGACCCAGGGTTCCTGAACCAGCACTATTCCAATATTGTTCTTGGTGCAGATTTACCTGCGCAACCTTAGTGCGGCTCATGCTTACCATTATAGTTGGTCTTCCGCTGTCAGAGTGTCATCACTTTCCTCTGACAGTTTCTCATCCTGAGATTCATCATGCGTCCCCATGGTCAACATGGTTAAATAGAGGTCATCCAGTCCCTCAACCTCGTGAGATAGCAGGTTGACTTCCTCGACTTGCTCATTCTGTGCAGCTTCTATTTCCGCCACAACCTCTTCCGGTATATTTCCCGATGAGGCTTCCGCCGTATTCGGTTTAGTCTCCCGTGGCTTGTGGAGGTGTACAGGGATGCGGCCGAACCTGTACCGGAAAGTACAGTTGTTCGCCTTTATCGCCTCAAGCGAACGATCGTCAACGCCAAGCGTCATAAGCTTTCCCTTATTCTCGTCCTTGCTTCTAAAAATTCTCCAGAGCTCAGTTTGGAGTCCCTCGTTCTGAGCGATGAGGAGGCCCAAGAGTTTCTTGGTGTCCACACCTGCCGCTTTTGGAAGGTATACAGTTGTCATGTGTACATTAGGTATGTTGTCCCCACTGCACGTCGTCAACTCCACACCTTTCCAGCTCGACAGTTTAGGAACTGTCAACCTCAACCATTCCGCCGTTTCTTCGCTTGTGCAGTCCACCAGTATTAGGCCTGGTCGGAAATGGATGCCATCGAATTGGAGCTTGGACCTCCAACCCTTAAACATCTCCTCTACAACAGCTTCCTCAATCTGTCCTTGCTCTTCACGAGTGAGTATGTGCTCAGGATACAGTTTTGGCAGTATGGCCAGTGTTGTAGCCTTGACCGTGCTAGCATAGCTAACATCTGGCTTCCTGGTACCTGCCTTTGGCGCCACGCCCTTCAGGTTTCCTTCTCTTCACTTCGTTGCCATCGTGTGGGCTTAGTTCGTCGGTGCCTCGTTTCTTCGGTTCTGTCGAGTCCTTCGGTCTGTCCAGAGCCTTCTGCTTGGCAGCTTCCGGCGATAAGCCCTCCTTAATGTAGCGCAAATAACATTTGGCACCCGCGCCACTTAAGCTGGTTGACTTCCGTATGTCCCCACGAGTGGCCTGTCCTGATGTTAGTCCAGTAATCGTCGATGGATGTGGTTGATCTCCGGTGGAGCCCACTAACCCACGACTTTCCTTCCGTTTCTGTAATGTTGGCAACAGTCCGGTTTGTTGTTTGGTACCCCTGCCCTCCTTCCTAAAGTCCGATTTCCTACTTCTCGGTGTCACAATCGGTCGGTCAGTATTCTTGAAGACACGTTCCGCCCGATCTGCCAGTTGTGATGCGGTATAATCGCCCGCTGTTTTATTAATCTTTTTAAGACTATTCATACTTGTTCCCACGAGTGTAGGGGATAGTAGGTCCGCCGTGTCATAGCCCCCATTAACACGGTAAGGTCACGGTTACTCACAGAGATGACCTGGTATCCGTGAGGCTCCGTTAAAATACAGTCAGTTACCCCCGACTGCAAACTAACCATGAGCACGGGTCGCGTGACACCCCGGATTGGGGGCGCGTTGCTAACTTTAGCTAGCAATCGAAAGATGTCAATATACCATTGCCCGATGGTCGCCACTAGGAGGCAGTAAGTCTTCTTGGTTTGCTACTCAATAAGGATCGTTTCTGGCTTCCCCAGGTGGAGAAATCAGTCACTTTGCCTTATGAGTCAACATCCTGACCATCTGAAAATATGATAACAGAAATAATAAAAAAAAAAAAGAATAAAAATCAAAGTCTTTTACTACAACATCTCATGTCTTAACCATGAAAGGTTTAAAAATATCATTCTGGAATGCAAACGGCCTGTGTCTTCACAAACTAGAACTTCTCCAGTTCTTGAAAGAGTCCTGCATAGACGTTATGCTAATTTCTGAAACTCACTTCACTAAAAACACTTTTTCAATCAACCAGGATATAGACTCTATGGAACAAAGCATCCAAACGGAAACGCGAGAGGTGGTTCCGTTATTCTCATAAAAAGCAGGATAAAACATTATGCTCTTCAGAATTATTGCACAAAATATATTCAAGTGAAAAGTATTTCTCTCGATGAATACATAAAAGGCCTAACGTTAACAGCTATTTACTGCCCGCCCAGACACAAAATAACTGAGCAACAATTCCAGACGGCGACTTCAACGACAAACATATATATTGGGGCTCTCGCCTCATATCACCAAAGGGCAGGCTCCTGTTGAACACCATCAACAGACTTGGCCTTGACGTAGTCTCCTCTGGCACGCCAACTTATTGGCCAACTGACAGTCGAAAAACTCCCGACGTCATTGACTTTGAAGTATATAAAACTGTAAAAATGAGCCAATTGAATATAGAATCTTCTCTACATCTCTCATCAGACCATACGCCTACTTTTATCACAATAAAGTACATGCCAAGGTCAACCCACCAGATAAATTGACACATAACCTCCCACATTAACCCTAATGTGTCACTAAAAACCAAAGATGAAATAAACACAGCTGTAAGTATTTTCACACTCTTGCTTTCCCAAGCAGCTACACCGACCAATCCCACTTCAAACCCAAATAGTTCAACTGGCGGTTACGCGAATTGTCCGTGCGTCATGCGTCATGCGGATGCGCCTCTCGGTCGGTCGGGCGGGAAAGTTGGCCGTGGGATTCGTCGAATAAAAAAAATAAAAAAAATAAAAAAATATATATACATCAGCTTTTAAAAAAGAAAAGGCAAATACGCCGCGAATTTCAGAACCACAGAATGCCCAACTTGAAAAAACAACTAAAAGATATTACGAGAAAACAGCTAAAATGTAAATCAGAAGGCGTGCTGCCAAAAATATGAAAAAACCTGTGCTTGCGGAACCTCCCATAACGCTTCCAAACGAAACTGGGCCAGAAGCGATGCAGAAAAAGGTGCAGCTTTTGCCAACCACCTAAAAAGCGTGTTCACCCCAAACGCGACAACTGGTGATATCCCATTATCAATCCCACACAATATCTCTAATATAGTCGTGATTGAGAAAAAGGAACTTGTGGAGGCAATACACAACTGCTTGGATCCAAAGAAAGCACCAGGACCGCATTTAATGACGCCCACAATGATAAAAGAACTGCCAACGATTGCAATAACCCATTTATTGTACATATTTAACGCGATTCTCAGAACATGTCAGAACATGTCCAGACAACTGGAAACTTTCTCAAGTTACAATGATTCCCAAACCTGGAAAATATCCCAGTAATGTGACATCATACCGGCCTATAAGTTTGCTCTCTGTAATATCGAAACTCTTCGAAAAACTCGTAGTAAAATTGATTTTACCCAGAGTTCTAGATAAAAAAAAGTGAATCCCGATCACCAATTGGGCTTTCGAGAAAAGCATGGCACTATAGAGCATGTGCATCGCATTGTCAACTCAATAAAAAAATGTTTTCTTTTTCATTTATTTGCACTTTCTTTAAGTTGTTTATTTTTTGCTTTAATTCATTTTTTTATTTGCCAATTTCCTTAGAATCATTTGTAACAACATTTCCCCAAATTCAGTTTTGCCGGAATTTGAACAGAGAACCTCTGGAGTTTGGAATGCGCTCTAACCGACTAGTCCATTTCCATCGTTTTTCACAAGCGTCTAAATGTTTGTGTATTGCTCAGCAAATCTTATAAATTGAAGTTTTCAAATCAAAAAATAGAAGCTCACAAAAAAACGTTGTTTACTTTCTGCTTCATATATATTTCAGTTTAGACACAGAAAAATGATACCTGTGATAGATCAGTGTGCATTTCATATTTCCAATTCGCAGAGGTCGTAGGTTCAAGACTGGCTGGCGGCAATGAAGTTTTTTCTTTATAGAAAACAGTTAAATACGCGCGTATTGAATTTTTTTATGAGATACTGATTTCCAATTATTAAAATATTCAAATCACATTTAAATAAAAAATATTTAATTCTACTATGCGTTTGTTCGCTCAGTGTACCAATGTGGAGAAAATCCAAGGATCCCAATCAAAAATCCTGCGACAAATTACCAGAGCTCCTTGGTATATAAGAAACGCAAACATCCATAGAGATTTGAATATTCCCGCAGTAAAAGACGAAATTCCGAAACTTACCTCGAAGTACAAGCAGAAGCTCATGTTTCACCCAAACATTCTAGCTAGAAACTTACTAAGACCACTGAATCCCTCAAGTCGTAAACGAAACTAGTATATTCTCCAAATACTAGCTACGACAAATACGCAATGCCTAACTCAATGGATATACGGCAATAAAAAAAATCGAAATTAGTTTTAAACTGAATTTATAAAATTAAGCTGAATTATTACAATATATTGAAAAATCATTGTTAGACCTAACCTTTTGCATCAGACGCCCCATTTCCGTGTAGGAATTCGGGTCACGCTTCTTCAGCCGTCGTATCAAGCGTTTGGCGTTCAGCCTCTGCTTGACAGTCTTCCCTCTTGTCCCGCATCAATTGCTGTGTTCCCCTCAGCGACCAATGGAACATCGCGTTCCCCGAGCCATGGTGGAGTTGCTTCAGTTTGCCCGACAGGTTGCCCCCAGTTTTCTGCCCCACTTTCATGCCATCCTGACTTACCTAAGGCCAATGGGATATCGGGTTTCCCCGAGCCCTGGCAGTGCATAGTTCTGGTGTGTACAAACCACCAGAATGGCTAACATTTAAAAAGATTTTTTAAAAAAAAAGAGGAAAATAAAAAAAGAGTAAAAAACAAGTTTTTTAAAATATAACCCTTTAATTTTTTTTTCCCCCTTTTTCCCCAATTTTTCCCCTTTTTCCCGAATGCTTACAAAATACGAAAGTTAGAACTTTAAATTGGCTCTATCCCGCTTCGCTTTGCCCCCTTTCCACAGGGTACAAAATTTCATTTTGTCAATAAGAACTCATCATTGTAGCTTGAAGGAATTGGAAGTTATGGCATGTTTAAAAAAAAGGGGTTTGAGTCCCCCCCTACACGGAGTCCCCCCCACGGGTTTGAGTCCCCCCCTACGCCTCTGATGGACCCCCAAAGATATAGATAATAGAATGCATTGTCACCGGAGTTCTATCAGTGTTCCAAATTTCAGCTCTCAAGCTCATGTGGAAGTGTATGAAAAAGGTCGCCGCAGATTTGAGGAGATATATATATATATAGTCCACCCAAAGCAAGTTAATATAAGGCAGACAGACAGACAGACAGACAGACAGACAGACAGACAGACAGACAGACAGACAGACAGACAGACAGACAGACAGACAGACAGACAGACAGACAGACAGACAGACAGACAGACAGACAGACAGACAGACAGACAGACAGACAGACAGACAGACAGACAGACAGACAGACAGACAGACAGACAGACAGACAGACAGACAGACAGACAGACAGACAGACAGACAGACAGACAGACAGACAGACAGACAGACAGACAGACAGACAGACAGACAGACAGACAGACAGACAGACAGACAGACAGACAGACAGACAGACAGACAGACAGACAGACAGACAGACAGACAGACAGACAGACAGACAGACAGACAGACAGACAGACAGACAGACAGACAGACAGACAGACAGACAGACAGACAGACAGACAGACAGACAGACAGACAGACAGACAGACAGACAGACAGACAGACAGACAGACAGACAGACAGACAGACAGACAGACAGACAGACAGACAGACAGACAGACAGACAGACAGACAGACAGACAGACAGACAGACAGACAGACAGACAGACAGACAGACAGACAGACAGACAGACAGACAGACAGACAGACAGACAGACAGACAGACAGACAGACAGACAGACAGACAGACAGACAGACAGACAGACAGACAGACAGACAGACAGACAGACAGACAGACAGACAGACAGACAGACAGACAGACAGACAGACAGACAGACAGACAGACAGACAGACAGACAGACAGACAGACAGACAGACAGACAGACAGACAGACAGACAGACAGACAGACAGACAGACAGACAGACAGACAGACAGACAGACAGACAGACAGACAGACAGACAGACAGACAGACAGACAGACAGACAGACAGACAGACAGACAGACAGACAGACAGACAGACAGACAGACAGACAGACAGACAGACAGACAGACAGACAGACAGACAGACAGACAGACAGACAGACAGACAGACAGACAGACAGACAGACAGACAGACAGACAGACAGACAGACAGACAGACAGACAGACAGACAGACAGACAGACAGACAGACAGACAGACAGACAGACAGACAGACAGACAGACAGACAGACAGACAGACAGACAGACAGACAGACAGACAGACAGACAGACAGACAGACAGACAGACAGACAGACAGACAGACAGACAGACAGACAGACAGACAGACAGACAGACAGACAGACAGACAGACAGACAGACAGACAGACAGACAGACAGACAGACAGACAGACAGACAGACAGACAGACAGACAGACAGACAGACAGACAGACAGACAGACAGACAGACAGACAGACAGACAGACAGACAGACAGACAGACAGACAGACAGACAGACAGACAGACAGACAGACAGACAGACAGACAGACAGACAGACAGACAGACAGACAGACAGACAGACAGACAGACAGACAGACAGACAGACAGACAGACAGACAGACAGACAGACAGACAGACAGACAGACAGACAGACAGACAGACAGACAGACAGACAGACAGACAGACAGACAGACAGACAGACAGACAGACAGACAGACAGACAGACAGACAGACAGACAGACAGACAGACAGACAGACAGACAGACAGACAGACAGACAGACAGACAGACAGACAGACAGACAGACAGACAGACAGACAGACAGACAGACAGACAGACAGACAGACAGACAGACAGACAGACAGACAGACAGACAGACAGACAGACAGACAGACAGACAGACAGACAGACAGACAGACAGACAGACAGACAGACAGACAGACAGACAGACAGACAGACAGACAGACAGACAGACAGACAGACAGACAGACAGACAGACAGACAGACAGACAGACAGACAGACAGACAGACAGACAGACAGACAGACAGACAGACAGACAGACAGACAGACAGACAGACAGACAGACAGACAGACAGACAGACAGACAGACAGACAGACAGACAGACAGACAGACAGACAGACAGACAGACAGACAGACAGACAGACAGACAGACAGACAGACAGACAGACAGACAGACAGACAGACAGACAGACAGACAGACAGACAGACAGACAGACAGACAGACAGACAGACAGACAGACAGACAGACAGACAGACAGACAGACAGACAGACAGACAGACAGACAGACAGACAGACAGACAGACAGACAGACAGACAGACAGACAGACAGACAGACAGACAGACAGACAGACAGACAGACAGACAGACAGACAGACAGACAGACAGACAGACAGACAGACAGACAGACAGACAGACAGACAGACAGACAGACAGACAGACAGACAGACAGACAGACAGACAGACAGACAGACAGACAGACAGACAGACAGACAGACAGACAGACAGACAGACAGACAGACAGACAGACAGACAGACAGACAGACAGACAGACAGACAGACAGACAGACAGACAGACAGACAGACAGACAGACAGACAGACAGACAGACAGACAGACAGACAGACAGACAGACAGACAGACAGACAGACAGACAGACAGACAGACAGACAGACAGACAGACAGACAGACAGACAGACAGACAGACAGACAGACAGACAGACAGACAGACAGACAGACAGACAGACAGACAGACAGACAGACAGACAGACAGACAGACAGACAGACAGACAGACAGACAGACAGACAGACAGACAGACAGACAGACAGACAGACAGACAGACAGACAGACAGACAGACAGACAGACAGACAGACAGACAGACAGACAGACAGACAGACAGACAGACAGACAGACAGACAGACAGACAGACAGACAGACAGACAGACAGACAGACAGACAGACAGACAGACAGACAGACAGACAGACAGACAGACAGACAGACAGACAGACAGACAGACAGACAGACAGACAGACAGACAGACAGACAGACAGACAGACAGACAGACAGACAGACAGACAGACAGACAGACAGACAGACAGACAGACAGACAGACAGACAGACAGACAGACAGACAGACAGACAGACAGACAGACAGACAGACAGACAGACAGACAGACAGACAGACAGACAGACAGACAGACAGACAGACAGACAGACAGACAGACAGACAGACAGACAGACAGACAGACAGACAGACAGACAGACAGACAGACAGACAGACAGACAGACAGACAGACAGACAGACAGACAGACAGACAGACAGACAGACAGACAGACAGACAGACAGACAGACAGACAGACAGACAGACAGACAGACAGACAGACAGACAGACAGACAGACAGACAGACAGACAGACAGACAGACAGACAGACAGACAGACAGACAGACAGACAGACAGGACAGACAGACGGACAGACAGACAGACAGACAGACAGACAGACAGACAGACGGACAGACAGACAGACAGACAGACAGACAGACAGACGACAGACAGACGACAGACAGACAGACAGACAGACAGACAGACAGACAGACAGACAGACAGACAGACAGACAGACAGACAGACAGACAGACAGACAGACAGACGGACAGACAGACAGACAGACAGACAGACAGACAGACAGACAGACAGACAGACAGACAGACAGACAGACAGACAGACAGACAGACAGACAGACAGACAGACAGACAGACAGACAGACAGACAGACAGACAGACAGACAGACAGACAGACAGACAGACAGACAGACAGACAGACAGACAGACAGACAGACAGACAGACAGACAGACAGACAGACAGACAGACAGACAGACAGACAGACAGACAGACAGACAGACAGACAGACAGACAGACAGACAGACAGACAGACAGACAGACAGACAGACAGACAGACAGACAGACAGACAGACAGACAGACAGACAGACAGACAGACAGACAGACAGACAGACAGACAGACAGACAGACAGACAGACAGACAGACAGACAGACAGACAGACAGACAGACAGACAGACAGACAGACAGACAGACAGACAGACAGACAGACAGACAGACAGACAGACAGACAGACAGACAGACAGACAGACAGACAGACAGACAGA
This sequence comes from Heteromyza rotundicornis, assembly GCA_951394025.1. Taxonomy (NCBI): domain Eukaryota; kingdom Metazoa; phylum Arthropoda; class Insecta; order Diptera; family Heleomyzidae; genus Heteromyza; species Heteromyza rotundicornis. The sequence continues at coordinate 27,252,895 of OX596012.1, forward strand.
CAGACAGACAGACAGACAGACAGACAGACAGACAGACAGACAGACAGACAGACAGACAGACAGACAGACAGACAGACAGACAGACAGACAGACAGACAGACAGACAGACAGACAGACAGACAGACAGACAGACAGACAGACAGACAGACAGACAGACAGACAGACAGACAGACAGACAGACAGACAGACAGACAGACAGACAGACAGACAGACAGACAGACAGACAGACAGACAGACAGACAGACAGACAGACAGACAGACAGACAGACAGACAGACAGACAGACAGACAGACAGACAGACAGACAGACAGACAGACAGACAGACAGACAGACAGACAGACAGACAGACAGACAGACAGACAGACAGACAGACAGACAGACAGACAGACAGACAGACAGACAGACAGACAGACAGACAGACAGACAGACAGACAGACAGACAGACAGACAGACAGACAGACAGACAGACAGACAGACAGACAGACAGACAGACAGACAGACAGACAGACAGACAGACAGACAGACAGACAGACAGACAGACAGACAGACAGACAGACAGACAGACAGACAGACAGACAGACAGACAGACAGACAGACAGACAGACAGACAGACAGACAGACAGACAGACAGACAGACAGACAGACAGACAGACAGACAGACAGACAGACAGACAGACAGACAGACAGACAGACAGACAGACAGACAGACAGACAGACAGACAGACAGACAGACAGACAGACAGACAGACAGACAGACAGACAGACAGACAGACAGACAGACAGACAGACAGACAGACAGACAGACAGACAGACAGACAGACAGACAGACAGACAGACAGACAGACAGACAGACAGACAGACAGACAGACAGACAGACAGACAGACAGACAGACAGACAGACAGACAGACAGACAGACAGACAGACAGACAGACAGACAGACAGACAGACAGACAGACAGACAGACAGACAGACAGACAGACAGACAGACAGACAGACAGACAGACAGACAGACAGACAGACAGACAGACAGACAGACAGACAGACAGACAGACAGACAGACAGACAGACAGACAGACAGACAGACAGACAGACAGACAGACAGACAGACAGACAGACAGACAGACAGACAGACAGACAGACAGACAGACAGACAGACAGACAGACAGACAGACAGACAGACAGACAGACAGACAGACAGACAGACAGACAGACAGACAGACAGACAGACAGACAGACAGACAGACAGACAGACAGACAGACAGACAGACAGACAGACAGACAGACAGACAGACAGACAGACAGACAGACAGACAGACAGACAGACAGACAGACAGACAGACAGACAGACAGACAGACAGACAGACAGACAGACAGACAGACAGACAGACAGACAGACAGACAGACAGACAGACAGACAGACAGACAGACAGACAGACAGACAGACAGACAGACAGACAGACAGACAGACAGACAGACAGACAGACAGACAGACAGACAGACAGACAGACAGACAGACAGACAGACAGACAGACAGACAGACAGACAGACAGACAGACAGACAGACAGACAGACAGACAGACAGACAGACAGACAGACAGACAGACAGACAGACAGACAGACAGACAGACAGACAGACAGACAGACAGACAGACAGACAGACAGACAGACAGACAGACAGACAGACAGACAGACAGACAGACAGACAGACAGACAGACAGACAGACAGACAGACAGACAGACAGACAGACAGACAGACAGACAGACAGACAGACAGACAGACAGACAGACAGACAGACAGACAGACAGACAGACAGACAGTTGATTTTGTGACAGCCGCTAGCATTCGGTTGGCCAAAAATTCTGCTGCCACAACAGATTTCGTTTTCTGGGTGTATACATAAGTAAAGCACCTGCTCTTCTTGAAATTTGTTAAAAAAAAAAAGATCTGTCCAAATACAAAACACTCTGCGGAATAAAAATTTCTGTGTCGAAGCCCTTTACGTCTGTTGAGCTTATAACCAAGCCGTTGCAAGCATGCTCAAACAAATTTTAATCTGTCTACTTTAATTTTTTTACCTTTTCAGTGTCTTCTACGAGTTGGAAGCAAATGGTCCTCAAACAATTGTGATAATAAAAATGAAAGTTCATTGCACGTGTCATGCATGTGTAGTCATATAGGATATTTCAGGTAACGTATACATTTAACCAGATTTAAGGTAATCTAGCCTTATCCACAAGATTTGGAACGTGGTTTTGTGTTTTAATCTTTAATTTACATTTCATATACACGCTGAAGAAAAATATGATTGCAGCTGATCGCAGAGATCCTACCTTTTTCGCTATAATAATATTATGATTGTAGTGGCCATAGCTGCTTGGAATGAAAAACTAATGATATTTAAATGATTTCCGCCCATATTCAATTTCAAATTAAAATAAAACTTAACTTTATACTCTACAAAGCGGAATAAAACTTGACAGATAATTAACTGAATTGACACCTACTAAGCTGAAACTTTAAATTTGACCTTAACGGCCCTATTCTGGGGAGGTAACAAAACCCACCTCAGTTACAATTGAATATTTTGGTTACAGATGTGACAATTTGGAATTCTGAGGATATATTACGGTTACAAATTAAATACACACTTTCAGTGGTTTGGAAGACGTGGGCATTATTTTGAACGTTTTAGAAACATAAATGGAAGACTTGGAACGTTTCCTTCTTTTTTAAAAGTGTTCCAAGCATCATAGAAACTGAAAGTTAAGTAAACGGTACGTGGGCTCGACGTCGCGGACCAAATCAAAGAGTTAAATTTAACTTTAATTTACTTTTGGATAAATAAATGGTCAAATAATAAAAAATTCATATATCTAACACAAGTCCTTTTTTATACGATTTTTCCGACTAAAAAGCAGAAAATAAATTTCCTTTAATTTAATTTCCGCAATTTCGATTTAAAATTAAGGGTTTTTGGCAGATTTTGAAGTCGCCAAAAACCCTTAATTTTTTTTCTCCCCCTTTTTCCCCTTTTTTACTCTTTTTCCCGAATGCGAACCTAAGTATAAAATTTCAGCCCTGAAGCTTAAAAAAAATACGAAAGTTAGAACTTTGAATTGGCTCCATCCCGCTCCCCTTTGGAGCGAAGACAGGGTGCGGAGAACGATCAAAGTACAATTGTTCTCACAACTAATCACACCAATAATTCGTTGCTTTCAATAACTCATGACTGAAAAAGTTACGCAGCGAACAAAAGCTATTACGATCGCTCGCAACCGAAAGAAATGCTCGTAAATATCACGAATGAAAAATCTTCACTGCAAGCGTCGGCGGTTGGTTCACTCGTTGATTCGGTCATTTGGATGGAAATGATTGAATCACGAGCGTAAACCTTTTGCATCCTCAAAGACTTGTTTCTGAAGCAGGCAAGTTATAAAGACGGTTGAGGATTTTTACAATATTACTTTTATTAATAAATTTAAATGTTTATTGTTAAATGATAATTTTTAAAATTAACCAAACGACAATAACAAAACAATTTCAATAATCGACATTATTTTTTACACCCGCGCCTTACGAATTTAAAAAAAAAGCTCACGATCGATTCAAAATTCAATCTTCTTGAGATCAATTAATTTTGCGATGATAAATTGACGTGATAATTTCTTTAGAAAACGAGCGTAATCCCAAAAACATTGCACTCGTTCCATGTGTACACATTTTTAACGAGCGAGCGTACGTACAAACAAAGAGCAGTGCGTCCGCACAGGCAGAACCAACGTCTCATCATGCAGGTGATCTTCAGGGGTCATGGAATGACACCCTGTAATCATCCTCAGAGCCGAGTTCTGAACTGTTTGGAGCTTTTTCCACTGAGTATAGCTCAAGCTCAAGCCCATACTGGTGAGGCGTAATCGATAAGGGGACGACCTATGGCTTTGTAAGAGTCTACACTGAGCGAACAAACGCATAGTAGAATCAAATATTTTTTATTTAAATGGGATTTGAAAATTTTAATATTTGGAAATCAGTATCTCATATAAAAGTTAAATACGCGCGTATTTAAATGTTTTCTATAAAAAAAACTTCATTTCCGCCAGCCAGTCTTGCACCTACGACCTCTGCAAATTAGAAATAAGAAATTCACACTGATCAATCACAGGCACAATTTGTCTGTGTCTAAACTGAAATATATATGAAGCAGAAAATAAACAACGTTTTTTTGTGAGTTTCTATTTTTAGATTCGAAAACTTCAGTTTACATTTTTAGAAGAAAAAAATCAACGCTTGCTGAGCAATATATAATTGAAATTTCTATTTTCAGATTTGAAAACTTCAATTTATAAGACTTGTTGAGCAATATACACATATTTAGACGCTTGTGAAAAATGCCGGAAATAGACGAGTCGGTTAGACCGCACTCCAAGCTCCAGAGGTTGTCGGTTCGAATCCCGGCCAAACTGAATTTGTGGAAAGGTGTTACAAATGATTCTAAGGAAATTGGCAAATAAAAATAAATAACTTTAAAAAAATGCAAATAAAAAAAAGGAATAATTTTTTTTTGCAATTTAAATAAATAAAAAAATTTAATATTTCCTTATTTAATTTCAATATTTCCATATTTAATAAAATTTTAAATACGTGCATATTTGATTTAAATGAAAACAGCTAAGGAGCACTATCAAATACGTTTATATTTGATTTAAAAACATTTTCATTTGATTTCAATATTTTTTTCCCTCAGTGTAGTATCGTCTCCTAAGGAGACTCTCCTTATTTTTACCCCAAGTAACGCCTGCTGATTTTTTTCTTCTAAAAATGTAAACTAAAGTTTTCGAATCTAAAAATAGAAACTCACAAAAAAAACGTTGTTTATTTTCTGCTTCATATATATTTCAGTTTAGACACAGACAAATTGTGTCTGTGATAGATCAGTGTGAATTTCTTATTTCCGATTTGCAGAGGTCGTAGGTTCAAAACTGGCTGGCGGAAATGAAGTTTTTTATTTATAGAAAACATTTAAATACGCGCGTATTGAATTTCTATATGAGATACTGATTTCCAAATATTAAAATATTCAAATCACATTTAAATAACAAATAATTGATTCTACTATGCGTTTGTTCGCTCAGTGTAGACTCTTACAAAGCCATAGGTCTACACATAGATCTGACCAAAGCCTTCTATTTTGAATACCGATTTCGACAGAAATCGCACTTTTATGTTTTGTTGAGTTGAGCTTGTGTTGGTTTCGATTTTGAAATATAGGCACGATATGTGTCGTTTTTTTAAAGTTTTAATTTATAAAATTTGTTGTGGAGTTATTTTTGTTGATTTTAAGTGGTAGTTTTTTTGAGATATTTTTCGATAGTGTTTTGGAGTTTGAACGTGGGATCGGAGATTGGCACCCAGAGAAGTTTTGAATGATTCGAAAGGGGGTATTTTTCTGTGCTAGTCTTATTTCCACCAGCTAGTGTAGTTTATTGCGGCAAGTCAGCCATTTGTTTACTGGTCCAAGTAGTGACCTTTGATTTTAAAATTAGGTTAAATTTGTTTTTGGGTCAAAGAGTTTTCGTTTCCTTTTTGCGTTCGGGTTTCGTGTGTTTCTCTGATCATTGATTACGATTGTTGGAGAAATGGAAAGTGAGCGCCATATATGCGTTCATATAGACAGGTTCTTTAGTTCTTTTTAGGCAGGGAAAAGAGTGCGAACAGATTTAGTGGACTAGCGTTTTTTTTTTAAATTTAAATTTAAATTTGAGTAGTGTTTAAAAAAAAGGATTGTGGTTATAATTTTTAAATTTGATTTTTAAATTGTGTTTTTGTGGTTGCTGGGGACCTTGTCGAAACGTGGAGCTGAGGCAGGAGATATTTTTGAAGGGAGTATTTTTCCGCTCTGGTGTTATTTCCATCAGCGGGTGAGATAGTGTTTTTGGTGTTTTTATCTGTGTCAGTCGGCCATTTAGTTTATTCGAAGTGTATAAAAGGAAGGGAAAAATGGTAATAGAGTTTGTCAAGTTGTGGCAAGTCGGTTGTGGCAAGTCGGCCATTGGTGTTTCGAGATTTTAATAGTGGAATTGGTCTCCGTCGGTTTTGTGTTTCTGGTTTCCCCTTTCCCATCCAATTTTTGTTGTGGCGTCCCGCACCTGAGCCAAGTTGTTGCTGGACATCGATTTTATCGAAGTTTTTAGTGCAAGCGAAAAGCCCTCAAGTAGTGCAAAAGCGAAACTTAATAAACATATCTCCGCGATAAGCCTTCATAAAAGCCCTCAATCAGCGCAGAGGAGAAAACAAAAAATAAATATAAAAACAGTGTTCTAAAAGAGTGCAACTAAGCGAACAGTGAGAAAAGAGGTTCCCTAGTAACTTTCAAGGTAAACGGGAGGTGTAACGCACCAGCCGCTCCACTCGCAATAAAAACATTAATAAATAATAAACAAATTTTGTTCACAACGAGAATTAATCCTGCAACAACCCTTGATGTCACGCCCTCAAACAACGATAAAGCACCTCGCCGTATTCATAATTGTATCGTAAGTTAAGCTAGAATATAAGATATGACAAAATTGTAATAATAAATAAGGAAAGATACGGTGAAGAAAAAATAATATAAAATAAATAAGTAAGGTAAAAGAAAAGCAAAGAAATCGTAATTAGTTACACTCCAGAGTAGAAAGGTACATATTCCATTCAAAAAAATAAACTATAATATAAACTAAGAAATAAAAACTAAAAATTATAATTTTTTTTCTTTCTCTCTCTCTCTTACAATAAATTAAATAACATCAACGATAATTAACTTGATTCTAACTATAATATTACATTTTCATAGTAATAAATTAAAATGGCAAACCCAAACAATTTAATCCGTCCCTCCGTTTTGGTTGCCCCCAACAACCAAGATCCTTCCGCCTCAAACGACCCACCTAGAACCGTCAATTTAAATGATTTAGTACCACTCATATCACAAATAGCGACCGAAATCCTACAACGTCAAGGCACAAACATGGTCCAAACCACCTTAAGCCCAAATCGAAATCTATCTACCTTGACTGACCAAGGAATTGACGAACGACACGCGAATAACTTACAGGACTTAGATAAAGTTCCGGACGTCGTGAAAAGTTTGCGAGAATTCTCAGGCAAACAAGGTGAATGCAACTCTTGGAAAAAAAGTGTGGGAAGAATCCTTAAGATATACGAACCGCAAAGAGGAACGCCTCGATATTATGGAATCCTTAACATTATAAGAAATAAAATTGTAGGCAACGCCGATATAGCCTTGGAATCATACAATACTCCACTAAACTGGAGCGCGATTTCCAAATGTCTAACCCTTCACTACGCCGACAAAAGGGATCTCTCAACTCTCGAATACCAGATGACTGCTCTTATCCAAGGCAACTCTTCGATCCAAGATTTTTATCAAGCGGTGTACTCACACCTTTCATTGATACTAAACAAGTTAGGCTGTTTAGAAGCAAGCAACGAATCGATACGCCTTTTGACCCAAACTTACCGAGATAAGGCGTTAGATACCTTTGTTAGAGGCTTGAACGGGAATCTATCACAACTATTGGAAATGAAAGAACCAGCAGACCTACCCCAAGCACTCCATCTTTGTCTTAAGCTTGAAAACCAAAGCTATAGGTCTGTATATGCCCAAAATAATAACCAACACGAAAAAAAGATTCAATTTACCCGCCCACCACCACTCCCGTCTAGGTTGAGTAGATCTGTCCCACAACCTAGGAACATGCCATTCTATCCACAAGTGGCATATATACCACAAAATCATCAGTACCGCCAACAACCGAATTTCAATAACCAACAGCAACATTATGTCAACAACCAACAGCAACAACATTTTAATTATCAATACCCTCAGCAAAAAGCAAACACCCAAACGGGTAATCCACAAAGACCACAGGCTCCTAAACCGCAACCAATACCGGAACCCATGGATATTGACACAACGTTGCATACTAAGAGAATAGACTGTATGAACAGACCACAACAGAACCAATTTAAACGATCAACACGACCCCCAAGCGTTGACGCCCAACCCAAGGTACAGCGAACATTCCACATTGAAACAGAAAACGAATACGCCGACCAAATACCAGTCGAACAAGACGATCAATACGATCAATACGATCAATACGATCAATACGATCAATACGATCAATACGATCAGTACGATCAGTACGATCAATACGATAAATGCGATCAAACCCTTCAAGACTATCTGTCTTCTGCAGAAAAATTCGAAAATTCCGCAGATGAGTTAACAGAGCTGAGCGACATTCATTTTTTAGAATGACAAGCTCTTCGTTGCCTTATTTTCAGTGCCGAACGAAGAGCGGTAACATCCTCAAGTTTTTAGTCGACACAGGCTCTAGCAAAAACTTCATCCAACCCAATTTAGTAAAAAAAAACCCCATTCCAAATAATGAAACATTCCTTGCAAAATCAATAGCCGGAGACATCGAAATAAGTAAGCACACTTTCGTGAATCTGTTTAATCTAGAAAACAAAATTAAATTCTATCTTATGCCATCATTAAAATCTTTCGACGGAATCTTAGGTAACGATACATTAAAGGAATTAGACGCAGTAATATTCACTAAAAACAGCTACATGCAAATAGGTAATGATAAAAAAATCAAGCTTCAACAATTAATCTCCAAATCCGTGAACTCAATAGTTATACGCGACGAGCATTTGTCTCCCTCGCAAAAAAATGGGATGAACAGCATCACTACAAAACACCCAAAATTGTTCATGGACCCTGATGAAAAATTGACTTATACAACACGAGTGGTTGGCGAAATACGCACCTCCACTGACACCCCCGTATACACAAAATTCTATCCTTATCCTGTCTCCCTCAAATCAGAAGTTGAAAATCAAGTTCAAAAGCTATTAAGCGATGGAATTATTAGACCTTCACGTTCTCCCTACAACTCCCCAGTCTGGATAGTGAGTAAGAAGCCAGATTCATCTGGAAACAAACAATATCGACTAGTCATAGACTACAGAAAGCTAAATTCACTTACAATATCCGACCGTTACCCAATCCCCGAAATCAACGACGTCATCTCCCAGTTAGGAGAAAACAAGTTCTTTACAGTCCTAGACTTAAAAAGCGGATTCCTCCAAATCCTACTCAATCCTTCAGACTCAGAAAAGACAGCATTTTCAATATGTAACGGGAAATTCGAATTCACACGGCTCCCCTTTGGTTTAAAGAACGCACCAGCAATCTTCCAACGCGCTCTAGACGACATACTTCATGATCACATCGGGAAGATATGTTACGTCTACATAGATGACATAATCATCTTCAGTAAAACTGAAGCGGACCATCTCGAACACATCCGCCAAATCTTTACCACCTTGCAAAATGCGAATTTAAAAGTTCAACTGGACAAATGCGAATTTTTCAAAAAGGAAGTTGAATTTTTAGGTTTCGTTATATCATCAAACGGGATTAAGACAAACAAAAAAAAAGTTCAGGCTATATTACAGTTTTCACTCCCAAAAACGACAAAAGAATTGCGATCTTTTCTTGGCCTATCAGGGTATTACAGAAGATTTATAAAGGACCATGCAAAGTTAGCTAAACCTCTGACATCTCTCCTAAGAGGGGAAGAAGGCAGAATGTCGAAAAGAAAATCAGCTTCAATACCAATAACCATAGAAGCCGCAGCCGAAGAATCTTTCAACAAAATCGAAAACACCCTTGTTTCGCAAGACATTGTTCTCGCGTATCTAAATTTCAAAAAAGATCTTGAACTAACAACAGACGCATCAGATTTCGCTGTAGGGGCAGTACTGTCCCAAGAAGATAGACCGATTGCATTTATTTCTCGAACGTTAAGTAAAGCCGAAGAGCATTAGGCAACAAACGAAAAAGAAATGCTAGCAATCATATGGGCTTTGAACGCATTGAGAAACTATTTATATGGTGCAGTCAAAGTAAAGATCTACACTGATCACCAACCTCTAACCTACGCTCTCAGCAACAAAAATAATAACAACAAAATGAAGCGCTGGAAGGCCATTTTAGAGAAATATAATTACGAACTTCACTATATTGCTGACGCTCTCTCAAGATTACCCATAGACACCCCAGTAAATTCACTATCAACAGCAACTAATTCCGATGACAGTTCAGGACAAAACTTAATATACAGCGTAGAAACACCAATAAATGTATTTAAAAACCAAATTATTTTAAGCGAAGGTCACATACCTAATTACAAATTCGAAATAGTTTTCCCAACATACCACCGACACCACATAGCAGAGGAACATATCAGTGTCCCAAAACTCACACAAATCTTAAAAAAATATCTCAATCCATCAGTCATCAACGGTATCAAAACATCCAAGCAAATCATGGCTAGCATACAAAAATTATACTCTGACCACTTTAGCAAATACCGCATCCGCATCACTAGAACTCAGGTCGAGGACATCAAAAACGAGCTCGAGCAGGAGCAAATAATTATCACAACGCACAAAGAGCTCACAGAAATGTAAGGGAAAATAAATTACAAATTCTTGAACAATACTACTTCCCAGCTATGTCCAACAAAATTAAAAAAATTGTTAAGCAGTGCCTTAACTGCCATCAAAATAAATATGACCGACACCCAGTTAAGCCCGAACTAGGAAAAACTCCAATCCCACACCACCCCGGACAAATTCTTCATATCGATATCTATAAAACAGATAAAAATCTTGTCCTCACAGCATTAGACAAATTCTACAAATACGTGCAAGCTAAGATAATTAAGTCAAGAGCTGTAGAGGATATCAAAGAGCCCCTCCGCCAGCTTTTATTCTTATTTGGCGTACCAGTCACCACCGTTGTAGACAATGAAAAATCTTTAAGCTCAGCCTCAATAAGTTTCATGGTCAAAGACCAAATGGGAATCGAAGTAATCAAAACACCACCCTACGCGAGCACCGTTAACGGTTAGGTCGAACGTTTCCATTCGACACTGTCAGAGATCATGCGCTGCTTAAAAGTAGAAAATATCTACCAAAACTTCGGAGAACTTTTGGACAACTCTGTCAGTAGTGTTAATATGGGGTTTCTGGGTTTAGGAGGAGCAAAATTCCTCCAGTGAAAAAAATTGAAAGATTTAAGCTCTTTTCGGTCTTTTTTGCTCCTCCTCTCGAGCTCTCCTCCATCAACATGCTTGTTTCGCCACCTGGCGGGTCTTTTTATATGGTTGGTGTCTTTGATTTGGTTGCTGTCTAGGTTGAAAGCCAAAAATTTTTCACAATTTCTTCATATCAACCTGATTTAGCCCAGAACTTTTTTTCGAATTATTCGTAAATATACTATTGCTGACGTGATCATATAGTTACGCTGGGACTGATTCGGGTTAAAGTTTCTGGTTGGAGTTTGTATGGACTAGTTGTAAATTAGCAATTGTTGAAACATGCTGTTATCGCTTAAAATTAAAAAATTTTTGGATCAATATAAAGATCTTATTATGGAGGAACATTGGACAAGACTTGTGGATGGTTTAATTCTGGTTACTAATGTCCAGTGTGTTGGAATGTGTACATCAAAACATGGAACACATATTAGGAACTGTTCTTGGAGCAACGACAATTGTACAGTAGGACCAGATACGTGTAGCTGCTACTCATATGCTAGAAAATGTATTGATATTGAGGATCTTATGTCAAAATATGAATTACTTGAAAAAAGAATAAAACAGAAAAACATAATTTAAACTTTATAAAACATCGTTTTCTCTCACTAAGTATTCACGTTTTTAACTTTTATAATTGCACATCAAAGTGCGGTGATCAAAATAGCTGACTTTGAATTCCTACAAGCAGAAGGAAAGAAGAAAAAATAATAACATCGACGAAGACATTTTTTTAAATTCATTTATTTTTTTTTTATTTTTAGAAATGCATATAAAAGTAAAATAAGATTATGTGTGTGTGTGTGTGTGTAGATCTAAAAATTATGAATATAACTGCATCAGTAGCATTACTCTTTTACAGTTTATTTTCGGAATCTGAAAAGAGATAAAAAATAATAATAATAATATGCAATTAGAAAATAGAATATAATAAAAAAAGTATTGCTGTACCTTTAATGGAGCATATATTTAGTTCAGAAAATCCTTCATTGTCCTCTCTAATCAAATGAAATTGATTTGAACCGATATTCTCTATGTGCTCTTCCTTTAATGTGGTATTAAACATTGGTGGTAGATACACCAAATATTCATTATCCAGCAAACATCTCACTTTTTGCCCGTACCGAGTTTCAACGCGTTCAATTTTTGTAATCACATACTTTTTAGCTAAAAGCATGTTGCGAACTGAGAGATTTTTTTTTGGGACATATTTCCACTTTTAAATAGTTTTTGGAGTTCAGCGTTCATTTTTTCGTTCTAAAATTTTTTTTTTTTTTATACTTTGTATTTTGATGTGCTCTAGCTATAAGTGTCTCTGACTATGCGACTGAAACATAACTGCTTTATAGATAGAGTACATCACCATGCTTTTATACATGATTTCATACCACGAAAATGCAAAACTAAATCAGACTAAACAAAACTAAATTAAACACGTTTGATTTTTTATTTTTAAACAATCAACAACCAGACACTTTTAATATTCCAGTAGGAGTATATATCTGTTTACGTTTGATTCCTTTAAAACAGCAACAGTGGAGCGCTAATACTCCAGCATACTTACTGTAGCATACAATGTAGCAATGTAGTTTGTTTATCCTAAATAAAGGGAAACAAAACCCAATAAAAGACTTTTGATTTATTTAAACAATCAACGATCCAGACGCTTTTAATATTCAAACAGGACAGGGACGTAACCAGGGGGGGGGTTTGGGGTGTTCGAACCCCCCCCCCGAAATCTATGAAGTAATAGAAAAATGTATCTAATAGTTATGAAATTTAAAAGAATTTAAGAGAAAGTTCCGTATCTCCTGGGTATTTTATTGTATTAAAAACTTTCGTGTACCAAAAAATGGAAAAATTCCAGTTTTAGCATTCGTTATTAATCTTCGAATATCACGGTTTACATTTACATCAAAGTGAAACAGCTTGTGAAAGTTTAAAGTTATTCGAAATTTCCTGTGAATCAAATGAAAGTGTGTTTAAAATGAAAGCAGGGACATACCCATGATGGGGAGGGGGGTTTTGAGGGCTTTAGGCCCCCCTCCCCGAAATATATGAACACAATACGTCGATTTTAGAACAAATCCTTTTCTCATAAGCTCCACTTCAGGATTTTTTTCAAATTTTTTATTACACCTTTTTTTTATAAAAAATCAAAAAATTTATTTTGAAAAAAGCGTTTTCTAGTTTGTGAAAAAATTTGTGAAAACCCCCCCCCGAAATTTTTTTCTGGTTACGTCCCTGAAACAGGAGTATGATTCTGTTTACGTTTGATTCATTTAAAGCAACAGCAGCGGATCGCTTATACTCTAGCATACTTACTGTAGCATACAATGTAGCAATGTAGTTTGTTTATACTAAATAAAGCGAAACAAAACCTAATAAAATACGTTGGATTTATTTAAACAAGCGACGGTCCAGACGCTTTTAATATTCTAACAGGAGTATGCATTTGTTTACGAATTGGTGCCTTTAAAGTTTAAAGCAACAACAGCGGATCGCTTTTTCAAAAAAGTCAAAAATATTTTCTCATGTGGCTTGAAATTGGCTACCTCCCAAACAAAAAATCTATGAGTCTTGTGAACTTATTTCTCATATATAAAGGGAGTAACAGAAAAATAGTTTAACATACTCGATAGCTAAAAGAAACCGGCATCATCAATAACAGCAACAACACCAGCATCAACAACATAATCTCAGAAGTAAATACATTTTTTTTTTTAATACACATATATAAATTATTTAAATTTATTTTTAGCATAAATTATTTAAAAAGAAAAAAAATCAAAATTACTACACTAACTCCAGTACAACAATCGCGTGATAAATATATATGTGAGGTATTTGGTGAAACATTATCATCAAAGTATAATTTAAAAAGACATTTTAATAGTAAACATGGTCTGACCTGTTTCAAATGTAATATTTGCAATAAAGTCTTTACTAAAAAGGCTTATTTAGAAAAACATATAATCAGATGACATCATGAAGTTAAAAATATTGATGAGCAATTGCCATCGTGTAGTTATGAACGGTGCAAACAATGCAATCTATATATATAAAAGAGACGTGTATGTTTGTCTCGAGTGGACGCGAAAACTACAGCACCGATTCTCACCAAAATTTATATATGTGTTCTAGGGGTCGTGAGTCGTGACATAGGATAGGTTTTGACACGCCCACTTTTACCGCCCACAAGTTAGAAAATACGAATTTCTCTCACATTTGTGAATCTTTAAAAGCAAATACATAACATATGATCAACAATCAACTTGGTTGCCACCTAGGACTTAATTTTTCCCCACCCAAGCAGTGTTACCATATCTGCGGGCTTTTTTACCTTTCGGTTTCTTTCAAAGTATGAAATCGATTTGCTAAAGTATTTCACGTCGATGTACCGATCACAAATTTTGACAACTTCGTGTATTTTCAACATTAAATGCAGCAGGGAGTAATAATTAAGGTTATTTCCATTTGATTGCATGTAACTTTTCAACAATGGAAAAAACCTAAGGCAATGCCAAAATAACACGGCTTCTCCTTGAGTATTACATATTCGCAATTCCATAATTTGCCCCAATCTCCCAGTGCACATTTTACGCCCACTTTCACAGTACTTCATTTCCACTTAAATGCACTTGCCATTTACATTCCAAATAACTACGGAAAAATGTCTATTGTGAATGGAAATTAAATTATACCCAACTTAAAGCTCCCCACACAATGCCGCGAAATTTCCCCAAAAATTGCTCAAAAATTGCAAGGCGATATTCGGCTCGGACAAATTTTTTCGTGCTGAAAAATTTCACAAAAACAAAAACAAGTGCATATCATTCTATAGCGCACTATCGTATTTTCAAGAAAAAGTACCACGACACCAACGAAATTTTGCATTCATGTGTGGCGACCTTAAATGCGCACTGCGAAAGTCGCCCACTTTCACAGTAACCCTACACACAGTACTTCATTACAGCAAAGATATTGGAATAAAAAATTTGTTTGCGGTGAAAAATTTCAAAGCTACAACTAAAAATGTGTATCATTTATAAATTTTCTTTAAAAAAACGCAGTATCGCATATTCAAGCAACATTTTTGTTCAAGTTCCGTACCGGCTGCGTATTTTCGCGTTGGCTTATGGGGACCTTAATGCAGGCAAACCGCCATTAATATTACGAGAAGACGTCCATTTCGAATAAAAATTAAATTAAACTTGACTTAAATGCACACACTGCAATTGGCCTTTTCGGCAAATAAGCACTGCAAAATTGTCCCAACAAGTTATAGAAATCACTTTCTTCCCACAAGAAAAATTTACAAAAACACAACAGAACGTCTCTCAATGTGGCAACACTCCTCACAGACGGGGCGCTCAACCAGTGCAGCCAACTTTAGGCAAATTTCCCTTCCTAAGGGAATTTTTGGTTTAATTTTGTCTAAAAGGGATAAATGTACTTATTTTTACTTAATTTGGAGGTGCACTTAGACCGTAGGAGCGAACACAACATTTGTCGCGAACTCCAATCGTAAACGAAATTCCGTTCGTGCAACCATTTACACTGACTGAATATTCCCTCCCGCACCAGCATCGGAATCTACAGATTTGTTCGTTTTCAAGTGTTTACACTGCCGGGCCATTTTGTGCGAGCATTCGGCTACGTACCAAAGCTCAAAGATCGTAATCCAGTCGTTTGTACCGGCCGATTTAACGGCATGTGCTTCAAATACTTATACCAAATGTCATTTAATTTAATTTCAATAATCTTCCAAACATACTTTACTGCCCTACATACATACATACAATACGAATCATTCATTCATTCATCAAAACCTATTTCAATACCAATAGCTACATCAATTTTCCTCCCTATAAAATTGTACAAAATTAACTCCACAGTATAAACACCAATTAAACATATATATTTAAAAATTACTTTCATCCATTCATACATTACATTGCAGACAATGCAACAACAAAAAATTATTTAGGCCCAGCGAAGCGGACCGGGCCCAGCTAGTTTAGATATAAAAAAAATTGACCGGAGTCGTCACAATAGAACTAACAACCATAAGGAGGATTGCATTATTCTTCTTAATGATGATACGCACATCATTAAGAGTCTATTTAAGTCGCGTATACAAACGTTTGCATACACAAATAGAAAAGAAGATGTGCTTGTACCCGACACATTGCTAAAAAATGCTGAACAAAGCATTATAGATTATTTGAAAAATGTTTTGTTAGAACATATTATCATAAAATGCAACATTGAACTGTTTGCAGAATATGTAAAATTTACAAAAAATAATGAAATTGAAAACGACGATAGTGCTGAAATAAGCATCAAGTCATTTCAAACAAAGATGATTATTATTCAAAATGATGTAGAATTAGGACATTTATTCGATAATCTTTGTTCAGAAATAATAAATAAAATGGAATCATTCCAAGAAAGAGATAGCGGTTGGTCTCTAATATGTATACATAAAGTATAAGTAAATATAAACAAATATGCCCCAATAAAAGGATCAAAATATATGGACTACCATTGTTTATTCGGAATAAACATGCGTGTATCAATATAAAAAACAATGATGAATATTGTTTCAAATGGGCTGTAATATCAGCATTAGAAAACGATGATTTGAAACAAAACTATTCACAGTACATTTTAATTATAAATAATCGTCTTATAACGCTTTCCACTGGTGTAAGTATAGATTTTGCAAATTTAAGCTTTCCTTTATCTATTGAAGACGTTGTTATATTTGAAGAAAATAATCCCAATATAAGTTTAAATGTATTTGGATGCGATGAGGAAAAAAAATTAATTTTCGGTCCGTATTATAAGACGCGTTGTGAAAAAAATATACATATAAACTTGTTGTACGTGCAGAATAGCGATGGTACTAATTCACATTTTGTATGGATAAAAAACATTAGTCGACTATTGCGTACGCAAGTTTCAAAACATAAGGGTGTTTATTATTTTTGCAATTTTTGTTTACAACACTTACCTAGTGAAGCGTCACTAACAAAACATAAAATGGAACGTAACAAAAAGGTTACAAAAATGCCAACAGATGTGGACAATATTCTAGAATTTAAAAATTTTAAAAATAAGCAAGATGTACCATTGGTTATATATGCAGATTTTGAGTGCATTTTGAGTGCATTTTGAGTAAAGAGAATACGTATACATCAAAAAATTCTATAAATATTCAGAAGCACATACCAATTGCTTCCAGCTACTTTATAAAATCATCTTTCGATTCTACTCTGAATAAGTTTAAAACCCATTCAGGTAGTAATGTGATTGATGTTTTTATAAAGTTTTTGGTAGAAGATACAAAGGATTTAGCTGAAAACTATTTAATGAAAGTAGTACCACTAATTCGTTTAGAACTGTACGAAAGAGAAACACAATCAAATAGCGTAAATTGTCATATTTGCAATCAAATTTTGGGTGATGACAGAGTCATTGATCATTGTCACTTAACTGGTCAGTATCGTGTTCCAGCACATTCAAAATGCAATTTAGACTATCAAGTACCGAGATTTATTCCCATAATTTTCCATAATTTTTCTGGCTATGACTGTCATTTATTTGTAAAGGCACTAGAGACGTATCCTGGGGATATGAGCGTTATTCCTCTAAATAAAGAATTTTATATTTCTAATACAAAGAGAATTCATATAACAGAAAGTTATATTTTACAGTTAAGATTTCTTGATTCTTTTTGATTTATGCCCTCAAGTTTAGATAATTTAGCTAAATATTTAGATTCTGATTAATTGGGCGCAGGCCTTGCCCTTCTACGAACTATTCGATAGCTCTCGAAATCGTTTTCAAAAAAGATAAAAAACAGAAAATTCGTTTGAAATTAGTTATCTTTTCTTTATTTTTGTTGTATATTTTCCTCAGAAAATCTTACCGGCTTTTCTTGGCTGTGGCGGCTGCTGCTTCGTATGGTATTCGGACGAGAGATAATTAATATTTAAAAAGCCAAAAAGCCGTCGGCAAAACCGAAATCGCCATACTTGAAAGCAGATTTCGCCACAGACAACAGCGCCCCCTACATTTAACAAATTTATATAAGGTAGCGTTCATATTTACGCGGTTGGCGTGAATATTGCCGCCCGCCTTGCAGCATCACTGCAACTAAATCTAATAGTAAATTACAAAATTTCATGGTGATCAGAGCAATATAAATTAAATTTAATAAAAATACAAATTACATTTGGAATTTCCTCTAAAAATTCCTCCACAAATTAGGGGTTGGACGAAAGTGACGTTGCTGCTCAAAGGCGCGCTGGGATTGTGTTGGCTCAAGGGTATGAAATGAAAACGTCAGTTCAATCGGTTGTGCGAATAAAAAATCTGCTCTCATAAAATCAATTTTTTATATCGGAAATTCTACTCTAAAAATATTGAAACAGCCCCGAGGCTTCGTGCGATCGTACAGTGACGCGTTTGCATAGGGCTTGCGATCACTTGCTTGGACACTTTTGTGAAATTAAAAACCAAACCAAAAATTTTTGCCAAATAAAATCACAATTCGAATTCGCTTCATCAACAAAAACTTTATCCCGCGCAACATATCTGCTAAAACAATACACATTCTTTATAAACAAAATATAATCAGCTGATCCACTGACAGCAAAGTCAACACAGCGTTGACGTTAAAATTTCCCTCGGAAAAAAATATCCCAAAAAACATCTGTTTGCAGCGATCAGCGAGTACACAAACCGCATCGCGCCATCTATACGTCGCTTTTCTAATTAGGGTGACCAGAACCTTAAAAACGCGAAGTTAGTACCAGTGTGACCGCTCGTCATGCAACGTACCCCTCCGTCATCAGTAGACAGTGGACGAAATGGTACAGCTCATCAGCAGCTGCAACTAGAACAACAACTTTTGCAACCCCTGCAGCAAAAGCTTCCACAGCAAGACGGTGCGCAGCAACAGCTTCCGCAACAACAACAACAACCTATTCAAATTCCCTCGCCAGATATACAGTGGAGTTCCCATAGCGATACTGCACACGCAAACACAGGTAACTCTGTATCGTCAATTTCTTTGGTTGATACCCCTAGCAAATATATTGAAATCCCCGTAGGCCTTACCCCCATTCCTGACTCAAGTGAGACGAATAGCGGATTTTCTGAAATCGCTAATCGCATAACAAAGGTCGCTACTCGCTCCATTAATACAGGTCAAAAGAGCAGGAATCAACATTTACTTCGCAAAGCGAGTACTATCGCCCCCCCCTAAAGGGAATAGGCATTCCGCAAAAATTCAAAAGACGAATCCCGTTAAACCATCTCTTGAGCTTGGGCAAAATCGATATGCGATTCTTGCTGAAGAAAATGATTCGGATTCCAAGCCGAAATCGCAAAAACCCCCACCTATCTACCTGCGTGAGCGAAACTCTAATTCGCTCATCAAAGATATAACTCAAAATATTGGTCCTAATAATTTCCACGTGATTTCTATTCTCAGGGGACAAGTACACGAAACAAAAATCCAAACTTACAGCGAATCCAATTATAGAAAAATTGTCAATCTCTTTGATAAACTCAAAAAGAACTACTACACCTACCAGCTCAAAAGTTCCAAAGGCTTCTCAGTCGTACTGAAAGGTATCGAGCCTTTCGTAGAATGCGACGAAATCAAAACTGCACTAAGCGATGAAGGCTTCCAAATAAAGTCCGTATTCAATATCCAGAATCGAAAAAAAATCCCACAACCCCTTTTTCGTGTGGAACTAGAGTTCGACTCAAAATTGCTCAAAAAAGGTGAACCCCACCCGATATACTCGCTCAGATATCTGCTACATCGCAAAATCACAATTGAAGTGCCTCACAAGCGCAGTGTCATAACTGCCAAGAATACGGCCACACAAAGTCTTACTGCACTCTTCCCAGCGTGTGCGTAATTTGTGGAGACCTGCACGAAACAGGTTCGTGCACAAAAACAAAAGAGGATTCCACTATTAAAAAATGTAGTAATTGCGGTGGCAATCACACTGCTAACTATAGAGGCTGTGCAGTCTATCAAAGCTTCCTAAAAAAGACGGAAAATGTGACGCAAAAACATGAAACATGGAAAACCCAAAAATTTCCTCCGCTATCAGCTGCACAATCCTTCGCAAACCCACTTACAAAACAAGGCGTTTCCTACGCCAGTGCCTTAAAAAGCGGTCACTCTGCCACTGTGCACGCGCAACCTGCTCCTCCTAGTAGTAGCCTTGAACAAGCTCTACAAATATTCATGCAAAATATGTCTCAATTTATGTCCGGTATGCAAAATATGATGCAAGAAATGATAAAGAATCAAAGTCTTTTACTACAACATCTCATGTCTAAGCCATGAATGGTTTAAAAATATCATTCTGGAATGCAAACGGCCTGTGTCATCACAAACTAGAACTTCTCGAGTTCTTGAAAGGGTCCAGCATAGACGTTATGCTAATTTCTGAAACACACTTCACTGAAAAACACTTTTTCAATTTACCAGGATACAGACTCTATGACACAAAGCATCCAAGCGGAAACGCTAGAGGTGGAACCGCCATTCTCATTAAAAGTCGTATAAAACATTACGCTCTCCAGAATTATTGCACAGAATATATTCAAGCGACAAGTATTTCTCTCGATGAATACTTAAAAGGCCTAACATTAACAGCTATATACTGCCCGACTTTTTTCCATTCTCTTGGACAAAAGTATCTCGTTGCCGGCGATTTCAACGCCAAACATACATATTGGGGCTCTCGCCTTATATCGGCAAAGGGCAGGCTCCTGTTGAACACTGTCAACAGACTCGGTCTTGACGTGATCTCTTCTGGCACGCCAACTTACTGGCCAACTGACAGTCGCAAAACCCCCGATGTCATTGACTTTGCAGTCTTCAAAACTGTAAAAAGGAGCCAATTGTTTATTGAAATCTCTCTAGATCTCTCATCAGACCATACGCCTACTATTATCACAATAAAGTATGCGCCAAGTTCTGAGGCCAATCCACCAGATAAACTGACCAGCAAACTCACAAACTGGCTCAAATATCGAAAGTATATAAGCTCCCACATTATCCCTAATGTGTCACTAAAAACGAAAGTTGAAATACACACAGCTGTTAGTAATTTCACACTCTTGCTTTCCCAAGCAGCTGCAGCGGCCACTCCCGCCCAAATCCCAAAAAGCTCAACTCGCAGCTATGCAAAGTGTACTCCAAAGGACATAGAGCAGTTAATAAAAAATAAAAGGAAAATAAGTCGCGATTGGCAAAACAACAGATCCCCAAATCTGAAAAAACAGCTTAATGATGTCTCTCGAATTCTAAAAAAGCAGCTTGAGAGGAAATCCGAAAGAGAATTCCAGCTATTTGTTGAACATCTCGCACCCACAAAATCAACAAACTACTCGCTCTGGCGAGCTGCAAAAAATATGAAAAAACCAATACTGACAGAACCCCCTATAAGGCTGCCAAATGGGAACTGGGCCAGAAGCGATGCAGAAAAGGGTGCAGCTTTTGCCAACCACCTAAAAACCGTGTTCACCCCGAACACGACAGCTGGTGATATCCCAATACCAACATTAATCCCATATAATACCTCTTGTACAATCGCGATTAAAAAAAACGAACTTATGGAGGCAATAAACAAAAGCTTGGACCCGAAAAAAGCACCAGGACCGGACTTGATAACGCCAACAATGATAAAAGAACTGCCAACAGTTGCAATAACCCACTTATTGCACATATTTAACTCGATTCTCAGAACATGTCACTACCCAGATGATTGGAAACTATCTCAAGTTACAATGATTCCCAAACCTGGAAAAGATCCCAGTAATGTGACGTCATACCGGCCTATAAGTTTTCTCTCTGTAATATCGAAACTCTTCGAAAAACTTTTAATAAAATTGATTCTACCGAAAATTCTAGAAAAACAAGTGATTCCCGATCACCAGTTTGGCTTCCGCGAAAAGCATGGCACTATTGAGCAAGTGCACCGCATTGTTGACTCAATAAAAGGCACTTTTGAAAATAAACAGTATTGCTCCGCTGTTTTCCTCGATATCACCCAGGCTTTCGATAAAGTCTGGCACGAAGGACTTATTTACAAACTACAGCATATTCTTCCCGCTAATATGCACTGTCTACTCAAAATCTACCTCACGAATAGAAAATTTGTAGTAAAATACAAAAGCTTTGTCTCCCGAAAATACGAAATACTGGCCGGAGTACCACAAGGCAGTGTCCTCGCGCCCCTGCTATATATTCTCTATACTGCAGATATGCCCAAAAGTGATAGAACTCTCATATCGACTTTTGCTGATGACACTGCTATCATGTGCTCTCACTCAAACCCAGACATGGCATCTCTATACGTGCAAAAACACTTGGACATTCTAAGTAATTGGCTACATCGATGGAAAATCAAGGTCGATGAATCCAGAAGCTGTCACTTAACCTTCACTCTAAGAAGGGGCACGTGTCCTGCTCTGAAGATAAACGGCCAAGTCGTCCCTGAAAGTTCCGAAACCAAGTATCTTGGAATGCATCTCGATCGCCGACTCACATGGCATAAACATATTGAATCCAAAATCACTCAGATCAAATTAAAGCAATTGGAACTAAATTGGCTAATCTCAAGGGCATCAAAGCTAAATCTCACATACAAAGTCCAAATATACAAAAGTATAATAAAACCCATATGGACATATGGAATTGAACTCTGGGGCACTGCCTCTCCCTCGAACGTGGAAAAACTCCAGAGAGTCCAATCTAAAATCCTGAGACAAATTGCCAGAGCCCCTTGGTATATAAAAAATACTAACATCCACAGAGACCTGAATATACCTGCAGTAAAAGACGAAATTCCGAAATTTACCTCGAAGTACAAGCAGAAGCTCCTGTTTCACCCAAACATTCTAGCTAGAAATTTACTGAGACCTCTGAATCCCTCACGTCTCAAACGAAACTAATATATTCCCCATATATTAGTTACGATAGCTCTACATTGCCTAAATCAATGGCTATAGGGCAAATAGTTTTAATCTGAATATTATAAAAATAAGCTGAATTTCTGAATTTTTGAAAAATCATCGTTAGACCTAAGTTATCATTAGGTGATTCAATTGAATAAAATTACTATAAAAAAAAAAAAAAAAAAAGCGTACGAGGCCCAAGTCCAACCGACTGATAGCTGACCAGCTCAAGCGTACGAGGCCCAAGTCCAGTCAGATCACAGTCGTGCGCTTCTATGGATGGCTCAAGCGTACGAGGCCCAAGTCCATCCATATCATCGTCGCGCACTCCCATGGATGGCTCAAGCGTACGAGGCCCAAGTCCATCCGTGCTGCAGCCTTGTGCTTCATATGATGGCTCCAGCGAACTAGGCTCCAGTCCATCCCTCTTTTTACTATGCGGTTCACATGATGGCTCAGACGAACGAGGTCCAAGTCCACCATCCGCAGTATCGACGCTTCCGCCACTTTCGCAGAAGTTTTGCGCGTTCGTAAAACGACGCGATCCGTATTCTTTTCGGATATCTAAAACCCGAACTCTATCGTCTCGGCCGGAATATTTTTTCATATCTCTGCCTAGCCGCCACTCATTTGGAGATAGCCTTTCTTCACTCATTATCTATAACTTCTCTAAATTTTTCTGTGTAGTTTTCCATTTTAAATATTTACGCCCATCCTCATTTTTACGAGTGGTTTTGTTATAATTTTTCTTACTCTTATTTTTATTTAAATGCCAAGAACTTTTCTTTGAGACTTCCTTAAGTTCTGGCAAATTTGACGACTGATCCTGCAGTGAAATTTGATTAAAGTATACCGAATATGTCGGTTTAATTTAAACCCCATTAGGGGGCAAAGGCCCAGTTAAGATCCACCCAAAAACTGTTTTCTGAGCAATGAGTGACCCTAGAATACCTCTTCGTATTCCATCTAAAACAATTCGTGGATATATGTCACCTCCAATGAGGACATCCACTTGTTCGCTTTTATAAAAATTATGATCTGCCATTTGCAAATCAGGTAAATTCTGCACCAAGATCCTATCGATATAAACTGTGGGAATGTTACCGCTTAATTGAGGAAGAATGAGATCCTTCGTCTCTATTCTTACCCTAGGATCAATTGGTGATCCTATTACAAAATTGCACATTTTTTGAATTTGTGCCGAAATTACATTATTCAGCCCTGCTACTTGTGCATTCACGCTTTGAATGGGTATATACAGCCGTTTCTGCGAACGCGCTGATATAAATGTGCCCTCTGACCCAGAGTCGATTAGCGCTCTGGCCGTATAAACGGAGACTGAATGACATATGGTCACGAAAGCTGTCCCTAACAGCACCCCTTTTGTACTCGTTGTGAAATGCGTCTGAACCCTATCGACGTGACCTTGCGAAGTGGATGGTTCAGTGGATAAATCACTTGAAACCGGAAAATTGTTTTGATTTGCACCATCTGATGGCGCAGGAGAATTAGGCGGTGACCCAAGTCATTCACGATGAAGTAGCGAGTTATGACGCCTCTTGCAACTAAGGCACTTGTAATTGCTCGTACAATCTTTCACCTCATGAGAACTGGCCAAACAGTTTAAACACAGATGCAACCTCCTTACTGTTGACAACCTGTAACTAACGTTCATATCTAAAAATTGTGGACAATTCCACAGTGGGTGTTGTTGCGTATCACAAAGTTTACAATTCGCCTGGTAAACGTTTGCATTATGGGAATTTACTTTTCTATTCTGATTTTGGGAGTATTTATTTTGGTAGCCACCAGTTCTTTGGTTAAGCGTACCTCGAATATCTGAAACTGTTTCTAGAGTTTGAAATCTTTCAGTCAGAAAACTATCTAAATCAACCCATTTGGGGATTGCTGTCTTATTTTTAATTCTTTGCTCCCATAAGGAGAGCGTTGCTTCTGGTAAGCAAGTTGAACATAAATACTCGAAAATTGCATCCCAATTTTCAACATTAATTGTATACAGTTCGAGAGCGGATATACAGCTATTTATATCCCGCTGTAATTTCTTTATAGCGGACCCCGACTCCGAAGTCACTGGCTGAAGGCCGAACAAAATCCTCAATTGACTATTCACTAGAATTCTTTTATTTTCATACCTATCTGATAGGTAATCCCACGCCTGCACAAATCCATCATTTGTGAGAGGGGACTTCTTGACTATATCTTTAGCCTCACCTCTAGTTTTTTGATTCAGGTGATATAGTTTCTCAACTGAAGTTAGCCCCGAATTTTGAATATAAATTGCCGTGAACATGTCACGAAAAGTGGGCCATGAGATATAATCTCCATAAAAAAATCTCAGTGTCACATGGAGGCAACCTCATGTTGCTAGTTGACGACCGATTTTCATTTGAACTTAGGAGCATAGTAGAACTGGGAGGGGGCGTTAAAAGATGAGCTGTCAGATTTTGAGCAAATTCACCCATCATGGCAGCACAGGCTACATAAGCCTGATAACAGTTTCGGTACCTATCTTTTACTATTCCTAAATCGCCACTAGACTCCGAATTGTCGGTTGAGGATGACCGCGAACACTTTTCATAAGCTGCCTTTACTTTCACCCATATATCTTTAAATTCCTCACGTTGAACTTCCAACGAAAAAGTAGAATGGACACTCTGACCAGTTGTATTCCGTTTCGAATTCAAGGATTTCGTCAGCCAGACGATGAAATTCCTTTAAAGCAGCCATTTTTCACAAAAATATCAATTTACAAAAATCCCACTAAAATTTCCAAAAAACCAAAAAAGTCGAAAAATTTGTAAATAATAATATAATTAGAATCGCTTATTTTATTTAAATATTTTTCGAAAATATTTAAAAGGCGATAAAATAGTGCACAATTATTTTTCTATATATATTTCAACCCTTCGTCAGTGTCGAAATTACTGACGTAGGGCGCACTTCAAATACACTACAATGAGAGAATTGGGAAAGGAAAAACAACAAAAAATACAAATCGGCCAAAATATATATTTAAATATTTGAATTCGCTTATTTTGAATATTTCACTAAAAATATTAAAAAAGCTATACACAAATATCCAATTCCCTATTTAAATATTTTGCTCTGCGATCAGATCCAGTCAAAGAAATATTTCGTATTTCTTAATGACTGACTGTGCCGTACACAAATTTCGCTACAATAAAGAGTTACTCTCACGTGGTTGTTGTTGCACTTTTTGATTGGATTCTGCTCCCGCGTTGCTAAATTTTTACTTTAGTTAGTGTGTTCACTGGGTCACTTCTTTTCACCTTTCACAATTTATTCGCACTGAGTTTAATTTAATTTTAAATTTACTTTATTTTACTTCAATTTACTATTTAAAAAACTCTATAAAAAAGCGAACGTCTGTCCGCTGCCAAAATACCGAAAACTAATTAAAGCAAACGACAGAAATGCAGCAACAACCTGCAGTGGAGACTTTTTCTAGTGAGAGCGGGTGGGAGTATGAGTTTGTGTCTGTTTTTGATAATTTGTACACAGTGCAGAAATCAAATATTTTTCAAATGCAAGTTCTTAATTTCTCACTTCGAGTATGGAGTACCTTCGTTTGATTGGTATTATTCTCTTTTTAATTCTTTACTCAAAAATATACTTTGTTTGGAAATTATTTCAACTTTTATTAGAAAAGTTATCGAAGTTCAAATTGGCGCCAATGTACGCTGCTTTGTAAAGAGTTGGCAGAATAAAAAAAGACAATTATCGTGTACAAATTATTTGAAGCTTTATTTTACAAATCACTTCACTTTCAAAATAAAATCACAAAATTGTTTTTGGAATAATGAAGAAAAACGAGAGTAAATGAGTGGCTTCGGCTGGCTATTGAGCGTATGGAAAATTTTACTTTATTTTAAATCACGGATAAATTTTTGGTGTTTGTTTTTGTTAATATTTTAAAAATGCGCACATATGATCACCATTAATAAATGTAACGCACCTTTTTTAATTTTGAAGCAGCAGCTTAGATGATGATAGTGATTGATGTGGAGGGCTTTTCTTCTCAGTTTCAAATTTGTTTGTTGTGGAGGTCTTTTCGTCTCCTTTGGAATGGATTCGGGATTGAAGGACCAATAATTGGGAGCAGGCCTTGCTCTTCTACATTCGATAGCTCTCGAAATCGTTTTCAAAAAAGATAAAAGAACAGAAAATTCGTTTGAAATTAGTTATCTTTTCTTTATTTTTGTTGTATATTTTCCTCAGAAAATCTTACCGGCTTTTCTTGGCTGTGGCGGCTGCTGCTTCGTATGGTATTCGGACGAGAGATAATTAATATTTAAGAAGCCAAAAAGTCGTCGACAAAACCGAAATCGCCATACTTGAAAGCAGATTTCGCTACAGACAACAGCGCCCCCTACATTTAACAGGTAGCGTTCATATTTACGCGGTTAGCGTGAACACTGATAGTTTCAAGATCCTAAAATCAGA
This sequence comes from Heteromyza rotundicornis, assembly GCA_951394025.1. Taxonomy (NCBI): domain Eukaryota; kingdom Metazoa; phylum Arthropoda; class Insecta; order Diptera; family Heleomyzidae; genus Heteromyza; species Heteromyza rotundicornis. The sequence continues at coordinate 27,280,556 of OX596012.1, forward strand.
ATATTCAAATCCCTCAGAATATGAACTTTTAAAACGGAAAGGTATATTTCCTTATGATTATGTCTATTCAATTGAAAAATTGGAGGAAAATATGTTACCCTCTCGCAAAGAATTCTTTTCATTATTAACAAATAAAGACTGTAGTGATTCTGATTATGAACATGCGTTGAGTGTTTGGTTTACATGTAAATGTCAAACCTTAAACGAGTACATGCTTCTATATTTGAAGACAGATGTACTGTTGTTGACTGACGTTTTTGAAAATTTCCGTAAATTATGTAAATCCATTTATCATCTTGATCCATGTCATTATTACACAACACCCGGTTTATCTTGGGACGCAATGCTAAAAATTACTGAAATCAAATTGGAATTGTTCACCGATATTAATATGTATAATTTCGTTAAAAATGGTATTAGAGGGGGCATAGTACAATGCTCCAAACGTCAGTCAGTTGCTAATCATAAATATCTCCAAACATACGATTGCAGCAAACCTTCTCAATATTTAATGTACTTAGATGCAAATAATTTATATGGTTGGGCAATGTCGGAATGTTTGCCTCAAAGTGACTTTGAGTGGTTAGAAAATGTAGATAGCTTTAATATTTTAGATGTAGAGGAAAACTCAACTTTTGGGTATATTCTAGAAGTTGATTTAGATTATCCTGAAGAGCTTCATGATAGTCATAATGACTTACCGTTCTGTGCAGAATTAAAAAAACCACCAATTCTGCAAATAAAAGAAACTATACAATACACTATCGTACTCTTCAACAGTGTATTAAAAATGGGTTAAAATTAGTTAAAATACACAGAATATTAAAGTTTAGACAATTAGCTTGGTTAAAAAAATATATTGATCTAAATACTGTGCATAGACAAATGCTAAAAACGATTTTGAAAAAAATTTTTTTAAACTTTTAAATAATGCGGTATATGGAAAAACAATGGAAAATGTTGATAAAAGGAAAAATGTGCAAATCGTAACTGAGTGAGGGAGTAATCGTAAACATTTGGGTGCTCGTGCTCTAATAGCTAAACCTAATTTCCATAGCTCTACGAATTTCACAGATAATATGATTGCGATACAATTGAATGCTGACAATGTGACGTATAATAAACAAATATATTTAGGATTTTCAGTTCTTGAATTATCTAAATTAAAAATGTATAATTTTCATTACCAGTACATGAAACCTAAATTTAATGAAAAATTATTTCTAAACTATATGGATACGGACTCTTTTATTTACACAATAGAGACTGAAGATTACTATCAAGATATTTATCCCGATCTTGCTCTACATTTTGATACCTCGGAGTATCCCTTAGATAATAGATTCAATTTCCCTCAACAAAATAAAAAAGTTTTGGGGATGATGAAAGATGAGAATAATGGGGCGATAATAAAAGAGTTCATCGGACTTCGTTCTAAAATGTATTCGATAAGCACTTTTGGAAATAAAGAAATAAAAAATCTAAAGCAGTTAAAAAATAATTTAAAATAAGAATTCTAAAAATAAATATAAAATTATACAATGTTTTTTAATTCTAAATCTTTATTTTCTTAAATCAACAGCATTTTTCAGCGCACATGAGTATTGACAAGATGAATGGTCATTACAATTAATATTGGTTAACATTTTATTGTTTATTGTTTTTAAATTTTCACATAAATATTCAACTAAATCGTGTATTTGTGAGATATTTAAATAATCTTGGAGCCACACCTTCTTCTCAGAAACCTTTACAAAGATTTTGTGAATAAATAAGTTTGATTGATGGAAATGTTTTACATCTTCTAATGAAAGGCACCATCATCCCATTTAAGTCCATGTTCATTGTTAGTTAACCAGTTATTTTGTTTTTGATATCCATTGCTCAACTGATGGAAATTGAACGGTGGTTTAATTAAAAATTTAGCACAATGAGTAATATTGTAGCAAATTGCTAGCTCCTTTAATATAAATGTGTTGTTAAAGCTTTTGAAACCTTGGATATCAATAACAGCAACGTCCACACATCTGTTCATATTGCGGCTTTTTGTTAAACTAATTTTACGTTCTCTAAATCTCATAAGTGTAGTTCTTTGATATGAGGTTCTATGCATGTTTTCTTATTTCACCAGTACGCAATAAGCAGTTGTACCGGCTTAAACAATTGTGTTTGTTTTAAATTCGATGCGAATATCAATGGGACCGGTTTTAACTTTTTCATTCTGATGAGTTACATCAATTAATATAATAGGATTTTTCATATATTGTTCACGAGTTAGTAAGGGTTGCGGTTCACGCATGTAATAACTTTGTTGAAACTTTGAATACATATCATAGAGCAAAGAATAACGATCTTATGTAAAGTTAATATTAAGATCATCGTATGGATATGTTTCAGAATATAGATGAACCTCACTAATATCGCAATGTTGTAGTTTCATCTCCTTTTCAAATGTTAACAATACAAATCGAGGTCTTTCGTTTTGTGGCGCTAATTTAACATTCCATAAATGATTTTGAGCGTTAGCAACAAACGGATTAAAACAACAATCCCAACTTCGAAATGATAGCGAGATTGGCTGTCGACTTTGAATTACTTTAAAAATTTGTAGTTTTGATGAATCATTCAATTGGATATGAGGTACCTTCCAAGAAACGTGGGTTATTAATAATTCTGGAACCTCCTGGGACTCAGTCGATATCAATTCATGTTTCGCGTTCAATAATACTTTATTATAATCTTCGGCGAAGCCCAACAACATTTTGAGTGGAACACAAAAATCAAAACATGATTTTTTAAGGTGTAACTCATCAATCGGTGTCCATCCAGCATTTCTAAGCATAGAACTTTCATTAGCATTTAACGAAACAAAATTTTTTGTTGTTATTGTCGCACCCAAATGGCGAGTACGGTCAATTTCTACACCATTTAGTTCATATCGAATTTCATCAAATAAATAACTCATACAATTATTTTTCAAACGAATGTTTTCATTACCTTTTAAGGATACTTTTCCCTCAATATAGAGTAGACTTTCACTGGGTAGAATATAAAGATCTTGATTTTGAATTGTGATGCGTATTTCATCATTGTTATTAAAAGATTGTAAGTACGGTGCATAGCTATGAAATTTATTTTTAGTGATACGATCGTCATAGATCGGTTTTTGCAATATATCGATTATTTCACTCATATTTGATCTATTATAGTTTTAATTTAAAACCCAAATATTTCAAGTAATTCTTGTTCGCAGTTGAAAGAGCTTTGTTTCGATTTTGTTGTTGATTTTGATGATAATTCGTTTTATGTCCACGTTGATCAACAGCTAGGGGCTTACTAATCATTGGAGATCCTCTCAAAGGATTTTTATAGTATATAATCATTTTTTTTGTTTTACTCTTCCGGTTTTAAATGAAGTCTGAGTGAAATTGTTTCTCCACGAAAATTAAGGAGTTCCCCGTCTTGATTAACTAATCATTGGGCTTACTAATCATTGGAGATCCTCTCAAAGGATTTTTATAGTATATAATCATTTTTTTTGTTTTACTCTTCCGGTTTTAAACGAAGTCTGAGTGAAATTGTTTCTCCACGAAAATTAAGGAGTTCCCCGTCTTGATTAACAATTTTGATTGTAATTGAACTTATTTCTCTTGTATTAACTGGTAAATAAATAAGATTATTCGGAATTTCATCTATTTTGTAGCCGGGTTCAACATTAATTGAAAACTGATGTAGTGTATGCGACAACACCCCGTTTATATATGAACCACTGACAATATTGCATTCAATGGAGACTATATTGTTTTTTGTTATCATCAAACTATTATTTGATGCATACTCTTCGCCTGCTTTCAATACAATTTTATCGAAGCCCAACAACGGTGCGATACTCCGTGGTTTATTGAAAAAAATATCATCAATTGCAGAGAATATACACACTTGCATTGTGTTATTATTCGCAACTATTTGAAGAATATTGTCATTGCTAGTGATGAATGCATTGCTTGCGTTGTGTTCTTTGTTAGCGCTGACTTCTTTGGTAACAAGATGTTCATACTCAAATACGATATGCTCGACTATATCATCATATTCATTCGATCCAATAGGTATTTCAATAACATGATTACCAATATGAAACATGTTATTGTCTACATCTATATTAGGTGTTGAATGATATGCATGAAAATTTACAACAGCACATTAATAGTTTTTATTCAACTGTATTGGGGGGAAATAATGTTCAGTTAAAATTGACTCGTTACCGCTTAAACTTATTGTTATTGACATCTTGGACGTTATTTATGTACTAACAATGAAAAAACGTTGTTATATTATTAAAAAAGAAAAGTTTTTGATTTTATTCAGTAAAAATACATGTTACATTTTTTTATTTTACTACATCTTTCTTACTTATCCATGAATTATGATTATTGGGGAACCCTAACCATTTAACAAAAACTTTATCTCCTTTGGTTTTAAGAATCTTCTCCACCAAATATGTATGTTTGTGTTTTGTATATGATGAATTGTAAATATTTCAGTTGTCCAGTTTGGTGTGTAGCCTTTTTCAAAAACATGTTTATATTTACTAATTCGCACACTATCGTTAATCTTGAATCTCGGTGTACGATACATTTTCAAGTTGTTATATGCAGTATCTAATATATCCTTTTCATTAGATGGGTTGACATTGCATGGAGCTAACTGAATAGTTCTATGTACTCTATTATTGTAATCATTAATTAAATTTTGATACTTTTCAATCCACTTGTATGTTCCATGATAACTAAACTCTATCCACATCATTTCCTTTAGCGTTCTGTTAAAGCGTTCGGCAATAGATGCTTTCAATACACTATACGTTGAGTAATGATTAATTTTATGTTGTTGCATCAAGTTGTGAAATACTTTGTTGAAAAACTCTTTTCCGTCATCAGTTTGAAGGTAACGTGGTATGCGTCCTTGTATGAGTATACTTTTCATGGCTTTTGTAACATCATCAGCTTTTTTTGTTTTCAGCGCTACTCCCCATGAAAATTTTGAAAATGTGTCTATAACTGTGAGCAAGAAGCGATAACCTTTATTATATGTGGAGTATGTACACATTTCTACAAGATCAGCCTGCCAAAGATCATCAATACCCTTCATTATCACCTTTCGACGTGGGAAATTTCGTCGAGATTGTGTATGTAGCTCTGCAACTAGGTTTCTTTTACTCATTTTTTTAATTTTTATTTATTTATTTTTTTTTTATGTGGTGTAGTAGTTGATGGTGTTGTTGTTGTTGATGATGACGATGATAGAATAATACAATATTTAAGGTCCAAAAAGGTCGCGTGGACCCAATTTCGTAAAATCGTAACCTAAATTACTTTTATCCTCTTTTGCAGTCGCTGGCATTTCCCTCCTAATTTCTTCAATATTTTTGTTCATAATTTCAATTTGCGTCTTTATTTGCTCTATATTTTTATCGAAGCGTTCTGAATATGTTTCGACACGGTCGTATTGTTCTCTCATGAGCTTATCTATCATATTTTCAATTAACAACTTTATTTGATCTATATTTGTTTCGAAGTGTTCTGAATATGTTTCGATACGGTCGTATTGTTCTCTCATGAGTTTATTTACGAAATCTTTCGTTGTTGCATCATTAGAAGCAATGGGTGCGCCCAAATTAAAAATTCGTTTAGAATTCATATTAATATTTCGATCATGATCAAATGTAAAACCAATATCCATTATTATAGATTTTTTAACATTGCTGTGGGTTCGTTTCGCATTGTGGGAATAGCGACCAAATTTATCAACACTCATGGCTCTATGCTTATACTATTATATTACCCTCAATTCTTCAATGATAGAAACAATTTCGTTATTGTGATTGTTGTGACCGGCTGACTGTGATGAAATTAATAGTCGCAAACGATCTACTAGTTCATTAGGATTATCCCAATATACGTAATTTGTTTTAGTTGAATTTCATTTCATTAGCCCAGTTTCTTTATGTGAGGATTTTATTGGTGTTGATGTTGCTGTTGTTGTTGTTTATGACGTTGATGATAAATTAGCATTAAACAATTTTTGAATAATTTGTTTATATTTATGTGCTTTGGCTCCTTTTATTTGTTTGTGTGCGTTAAAATTGCGTTTATGGACATTCGTAGCTAATAATATCGATTTGTAAGTATTTAATTCTGTTTCGTTATATGTTTTTGGAGGTTTTTTATAAAATAACAGACTAAACAGACCGTCTGTGAAATCCCAACTGTTAGCTCCAATTTGTATTTTATTAGCAGTTATTTTAAGGGGCAATTTACCAAATCGCCAATTACCATCTAAACCTCTGTTGACTCCATATACCAAATCTAATTTGTTGATTTTATTCAACAATGATAAATCTGATATTATTTTGGAACTATTGCTATCATTTGTGTTGTTAATAGTAGTGTCTTCATTCGTATTTGTATCGCTTCTATTTGTTTCTGTTTTGAAGAATTCGGATTCGTTTCTTTGAATTGGTGAACTGAACGCTAGAGCTTCTTTTCTTTGAGTTGGGTACATAGAGTCTAAATTTATAGATTTATAGGTGTCATCATCATCATCATCAGATTTATTCTCGACCTTCTCCTGTTTAAATTTGTATACTTTTATATTTCTTAGCTGTATCAATAAACTCCTTTAATGGTTTTGTTATGGGTGAAAATTGTTTTTCTAGATTATCAGTTTCTGTTAATTCTCCAGTCTTTATAGCTTGAAACTTTCTTTTTAAGACATTCCTCGCACTTATAATGTTTTTCATCAATTTTTCATCCATTGAACTTAATTTTGTGTATCAGGTTTCGATCACACCAGATCAGGTTAAATAGCAGATCACAGGTTAAATATCAGATCAGGTTAAATAACAGATTAAATAACAGATCAGGTTAAATAGCAGATCTGGTTAAATAGCAGATCAGATCTGATCTGATCAAAGTTTTATATATTCTTAATGGGTGAATTTCTATAGAGCGTCCTTTTATAATTTAATAAATATATCTAATCCCTTTCGATATCTACCATTCTCAATGGGGTCATCTTTATTTATAACAAGAAATCCGTGTTTATCTCGCCAACATTCACTACACATTTCCATAAAGTTTTTAAAACTCATGTCTGTACCCACATGATCGTTATATATATGTTTAATATTTATTTCATCTTGTTTAAACATTATAATCATATTTGCATTGTCTCGTATCAAATGTTTGGGTATTCGTGTATACGTTTGACATAAATAGAAACTATCAATATTGTTAGGTCGACCCATACAGAAATAAGATCGTATATTATTTTGTTTTTCGCATGCAACATCATCGAATATCATTATCGAATTACTTTTCGCCTTTTCTGGTAGTAAAACTTCATCATTCTCAGAAAATGTAAAATATCCCATTCCCTTGATCGGTTTAATCAATTTACTCAGATATTGATATTTCGGTTGATGCAATGACTTTGAATATATGTAAATATTTTCAAATTTTAATCCATTCGGACTCTCTATTAAACTCAACATTACGTTAGTTTTTCCACAATTCGATGGTCCCACGATTAATGTTCTCAATGTATTCGGTAGTAGCGATCCATGTCTTGGTTGCTGATTTGATAAGTGAGGTGTTGCTTTAGCATCCAAATTTTGCACAACAATCTGTTTTTGTTGTTTTGTGAAGCGCATCTTCATAACAACTAAAAAATTGTATATATAAACGAAAACTTTTATATAATATTTTTAGTCAAAAAAAAAAAAATATATATAATGGGAATGACATACATCAAACGTTTTAGTAAAAAACCAACCATCAAAGGCTATGGTTTACTTGACACAATTATAAACAAGTTACCTATAGAACTACATCTACCAGGATATCAGTTTTGTGGACCAGGAACAAAATTACAAAAACGTTTAAAACGTGGCGATCAAGGTATTAATCCACTCGACGCTAGTTGTAGAGAACACGATATTGCGTACTCTAAATCTAAAGAATTAAATCAGCGTCATATAGCGGATAAAATATTAGCTGAACGAGCTTGGGAACGGGTAAAATCTAAAGAAAGCAGCATTGGTGACATGCAGCCGGTTGGTTCATAACAAACGTCATGAAAACTAAAACCAAACTAGGTATAGGGTGTGTAATGAGAGGGCCGAAAAAACGTGGATTGAAAGTTAAAAAAACATTTTCTTCAGCAATAAAAAATGCGACTAAAATGTTAAAGAAAGTTAAGCCAGACAACATTCAAGACGCTATTCAAATTGCTCAAAAATCAATTAGATCTACCATAGGAAAAAAAAAACATTCTATAAAAATTCCTCGAGTAATATCTGTACCCAAAGTAGGAGGGTTTTTACCACTTGTAACTATACTAATAGCACTCGGTGCAATCGGTGCATTAGCATCAGGAGGTTCGTCAATTGTAAAGACCATTAATGAAGCGAGAGCAGCAAAAGAACAATTGCATGAAGCTCTCCGGCATAATAAAAATATGGAAGCGATTGCAATCGGCAAAGGTTTACATCTTAAACCATATAGAAAACGACTTGGATTCTATTATAAACCCTATTCAAAAAACTCTTAAGTAAGCTACACAAAAGAGCATTAACTGATGTTGATTTACGAAAATTCGCTGTGAATATACCACACTTTAGAGGAGTATTTATGCTAGATGAACTACCAAAACGCGTACATCAAATTGAAAGCGGTATTGTGAATCTGGATCCATCTAGTGGAATTGGTACACATTGGGTAGCATATTACAAAGACAAAAATCGGAAGGAATATTTTGATAGCTTTGGGAACTTACCTCCTCCGAAGGAAATCATCAAATATCTTGGAAATCGTAACCTAACGTATAACTATAATCAATTACAAAACTACAATTCTTTTAACTGTGGACATTTATGTCTAAAATTTGTATTTGAATTTATTTAATAAAAACAAAAGTTTTTTAAACATATTTTTTTTGTTTCAATTATTATATAATTTTCTTATATTTAATATCCGAAGAGGAATATTTATTCTGATCATTCTTCTCGTTGGTGTTCTTCTTAAATGGGTTTTGAATTATTTTATATTGTTGCTCCTTCTTTTTACCGTCCCCAATTAAACACTTTGATTCCATGCTGCGTGTTGTGGTATTTCTTTCAAAAATATAAAAATGTATACAAGACTTCTTTGATATACTCCTCAAAACAGAATGAAGCCAAACTTCAAAATATCGCCTTGTACAAAATCTAATTCTCTTTTGTTTATAAAAATACATGTTCAATCACATATTTATTTGTTTTGTTTCTTTTTTGAATATGCATACATAGTTAAATATAGCTGAATTTGCAAATTTAAGAAATATTCATATATTTTTCGAGGTTTTGTCTTCTACATTTTTCAATTTGTAGTGCTGGATACATTATCCTCTTGGAGTGCTCTCCTCCAGCGAAACAAGTCGTCGTCGTGGGTGCAGCACTAATACCGCAATCGTCCCGAGTCACAATGTGCTGCGATGACTCGGGACGATTGCACGGTTGTTAAAAACGATACCATTATAAATGGAACCCGCTCTACGCTTCGTTCCGATATTGGGAATTTCCTCTGAAACACATGAGAATAAGCCCCTGCAAGGAAAAAAAGAAAACAAAATTCAATTAATAAGTTTTTTCATTGTTTTAATTTTGATTAATATCGCTTACTTTGAATATAACTGGCGTCAACTGCCTCGTCAGGACTCCGTGCATTACGCAGGACATATTGGACATTATCGTCCAAATCCCACTCAGCAGCCCTAATACTCGCAAATAATCGATGCACATTATTCATGTTACTGGTTTCTTTTAGCTATCGAGTATGTTAAACTATTTTTCTGTTACTCCCTTTATATATGACAAATAAGTTCACAAGGCACATGGATTTTTTTGTTTGGGAGGTAGCCAATTTCAAGCCACATGAGAAAATATTTTTGACTTTTTTGGAAAAACGATCCGCTGTTGTTGCTTTAAACTTCAAAGGCATCAATTCGTAAACAAATGCATACTCCTGTTAGAATATTAAAAGCGTCTGGATCGTTGCTTGTTTAAATAAATCAAAAGTCTTTCATTAAGTTTTGTTTCGCCTTGTTAGTCGAATTTCAAGCCACATGAGAAAATATTTTTGCCTTTTTTGAAAAAGCGATCCGCTGTTGCTGCTTTAAACTTTAAAGGCATCAATTCGTAAACAAATGCATACTCCTGATAGAATATGGAAAGTGTCTGGACCGTTGCTTGTTTAAATAAATCCAACGTATTTTATTAGGTTTTGTTTCGCTTTATTTAGTATAAACCAACAACATTGCTACATTGTATGCTATAGTAAGTATGCTAGAGTATAAGCGATCCGCTGCTGTTGCTTTAAATGAATCAAACGTAAACAAGGTTTTGTTTCGCTTTATTTAGTATAGACAAACTACATTGTTACATTGTATGCTACAGTAAGTATGCTGGAGTATTAGCGCTCCGCTGCTTAAATGAATGTCTGGCTTTCAGCCCAGCCAGCAACCAAATCAAAAGATCTCCCAGTCCATACAAACTCCAAACAGAAACTTTATCCCGAATCAGTACAAGCGTAACTATATGATCACGTCAGCAATAGTATATTTACGAATAATTCGAAAAAAAGTTCTGGGCTGATTCAGGTTAATATGAAGAAATTGTGAAAAATTAAATTTTTGGCTTTCAGCCTAGACAGCAACCAAATCAAAGACACCAACCATATAAAAAGACCCGCCAGGTGGCGAAACAAGCTTGTTGATGGAGGAGAGCTCGAGGGGAGGAGCAAAAAAGACCGAAAAGAGCTTAAATCTTTCAGTTTTTACACTGGAGGAAACCCCATATTAACACTACTTCTGTCCACAAATACAATTACTTAATTCATAGCACCACTGGTAAAAAACCAATAGAAATGTTCTTCGGAAGAACAGTCAGCACCGACCCTTTACAAATTTACAAATTTCCCATTAAGACATATCGACCAGCTGAAATAATATTTGTAAAAATAAATAAACGATTAGGCAATAAAATGTCCCCAAGATACAGAAAAGAAATAGTTAAAGAGGACAAATCCTCATGCGTTCTAACAGAATCAGGCAAGGTCGTACACAAAAGCTGAACACTTTTAACCATTCTTTATTTATTTCCTTGTCCTTCATTTCGCAGAATCCTTACTACTTGTCATGCCGAATTTCAATTATTTAATTACTCCTCGACACACATGATTGCTATCGACAATGGACTAACAAAAATACAAGACGGCACATTCAAGATAATCCACTCTACAGATTTGGAACAATACGGAAACTTTCTTAACGACATACTTACCAAGGTGGATAAGGACGTTCCTAAAACCAACATATTCCTTCCCTACCTTTACCACGACATCCACCAATCCCAGCAAATCCTGAATTCAATTGTACCCATAACAATAAAAAAGCAAAAAAGAGCTATTAACATACTCGGCACGGCATGGAAATATATTTCCGGAAGTCCCGACCACGATGATTTCGAACTAATCAAAAATAATATAAATAACTTAATGACAACAAGGAAATCAAAATTGCTATAAATAAATTTAAAGAAGAAAATATGCCTTTCCAATCAATAGAAGAAGCATAGAAGAATCATCAAAGATAAAGATATTGCATAACCAAACAATGTTACTTTATATTATAAAGATACCATTAACAAAAGAACAAACCTATACCAATGTAATTTTAAAACCTGTAAAAAAACACAATAGAACGATTAAATTTAAATATCAAGAAATTATTCACAATAACAAAAAGAAAATGTACGCTGCAATTAATAAATGTAACAGTTTTAATTCTGTAAAAATATGTAATCAAAACGAGTTAATCAATATTAGCAACGACACTTGCATTCCACCTTTACTAAAAGGCCTTAATTCATTTTGCACATTTACCAATCATCACCATATAAATGAAATAGATGAAATAAAACCAGGAATCATTTTACTTAATGCTTGTAACAATATAGTAATTATCGGAAACAAAAATTACACTATAAATGGTACATTTTTGATAAAATTTCATAATGAGACAATTAAAATAGGAAAACAATTATACAAAAATTTCATGGCACCACAATTAAATATTGAACCACTCATTTTTCAACAAACACCATTTGAAAAAGAATTTATGAATATTTTATCACTTGAAATGTTAAGCGAATTACACATCAATAATACCAAACATATTGTACTTCATAGAAAAGAATCGACTATGAATAAATATCTACTAATTATTTTCGTAAGCATATTTGTCACCTTTGTAATAGCATTAAGAACATGTTGTAAATTAAAAAAAAAAATTTTAATACAAACGTCAATACCGACAGAAGTGAAAAAACACGAATTACCAAATATTGCAAACCCTACACTTCAAAATGTGACCACATACCCAAAGTTCAATGACATACCTTTTATTTAATTAAACGTTTGCGGACAACCGTCTTTAAGAGAGGAAGAGTTAACGCGGTCAACGCTTCAAATCCTAAATCGCACCGACAGAAGTGAAAAAACACGAATTACCAAATATTGCAAACCATACACTTCAAAATGTGACCACATACCCAAAGTTCAATGAAATACCTTTTATTTAATTAAACGTTTGCGGACAACCGTCTTTAATAGGGGAAGAGTTAACGCGGTCCACGCTTCAAACCCTAAATCGCTGTTTCATCGATTCTTTTATAACAATAACCAAAATTGCTAGCGTAGCGTCTGCACTTTTGCAATTGCTTCAAAAGAATTGATGACATATCTTTATACGCTCCTGCAACATCCCGATCTGCAGAGCGCTTTACTTATACGTTTATATAAGCAAACTTTCGTATCCTACGACATCCGTCGCATGTAAGCACCCTTTTCAATTATTTGAAATTATGATTAATGAAAGACATGATTAATCGGTCAGCACTATAGCTTTCAATTTGTTTGAAAGCACTTGTTTCTTCATTTGTATGTTCTTATAAACATTTCCGAAAAATGTGTCATTTCGAAATTGACCGCTTTTCCCAACGTGATATCTCAACAAAACTGATTATTTCCAATTTTTACTTACGTTTAACATGTCTGGTTTAAAAAAAATTTTTTTGAGAGAAAAATTATATCTTATCAAAAAGAGAAATATCTGGATGAAAACTCCCATCAAATGCGGATCTTCTGCAAGTGTTGTTTTACAATTTACGAATAAGAAAGTTGAACCTTAAGAAAAGTGTAAAACTTGTTATTGATGACTGCCTCACTCTTTGGAAAAAAGCCCGGATACCGACCAAATTGGTATACCGCTGCACTGCTCAGTTGGAGGCCTTGTATGAAGAATGGAGACGGTTGCAAAAAAGTGATAAAAGAAGCTCTGAAACTAAACTAACCAAAGAGAAAATGTTTGCGAAAAATTAAATAATTATTCGATATTTCCAAAAAGCAATGCTATGAATCTAATGAAAATGGCCAAAAATCAACATTTTTTAAGTGATCAAGGAAAAAAAGCATACATCTGCAAGTCGAAACAGTTGAAGAAAACTTGGTCACAGGTAAGGCGCCTAAAATTTTGATAAAATACGGTAAATTAGGACTATATTCAAAATTGCTCTCATTCCTTAAGAACATTTTAAAAGCGATTTATCTTCAGCCGAGGAGGATGTCGAAGATAGCAGATCGGATTCCTCACGCAGCTTGTTTTTAGGCCATTCTTCATCGAAGCAAGCACGGTCGTCTGAAAATATTGTGTCAGTCAACAAAAACAAGCGAGCCCAAACTGAATTCTTCACCTCAAGACTTGCAGCCGCATTGGATCGGTGCAAAATCACCGACAGAGACGCTTTACATTTGCTGACTGCTACGCTCGAAGCACTTCATTTAGATTGTTCAGAGTATGTACTCAATCGGAGTTCCATTCGGAATTATAGACAACGTTTTCGAGAAGAGCGATCAAATACTATCAGAAATAGGTTTCTTGCCCTTAATATTCCGTTTGTAGTGATGGGATGGCAAACTTTTGCCAGCGCTAACAGGTACAGAAAATGTTGAACGTTTACCCATAGTTGCGTCATGTAATAACGTTGAGCAACTGATAAGTGTTCCAAAGCTAGCTGATAGTACTGGAAAAGAAATCGCGTCGGCTGTTTTTGAGTCACTCGAAGAATGGGTATTGATTGCAAAAACTCAAGCTGTAGTCTTCGATACCACCGCGTCAAATACTGGTCATTTAAAGGGTGCTTGCATACTTTTGGAGCAACATTTTATACTTACCATGTCGGCACCATATATAAGAGCTGGTATTTCGCTCGACATGGGACAAATTAAATAGAAATAACTACTTGCCAGGAGTCTCCGATCCGCACGTATTGTATAATTTTAAAGACTCATCTGCAGACACCATACGATTCTGTCAACAAGCTCTTCATACAAAATTAACAAGAGAAGACTATACTGAGTTGCTTGAGCTGACAATAATTTTCTTAGGTGGTACTCCACAGCGAGGAGTATCTTTTCGACGCCCTGGAGCATTTCATCACGCAAAATGATTGGCAAAAGCAATATATAGTTTGAAATATTTATTTAGGCAGGAGTTCCATGTGAAGAATTTAGAGGGCATGAAGAACATATGCGTTTTTATAACAATGTGTTATATAAAGCCGTGGATGAACTGCAACAACGCATCGCAGGCATTGATGATAGATATGCGTTTTATGAAAGATGTGGTGGAGTTTCGGAATGTGAATGAGAAAACGGCTTGTATAGCGATACACAAATTTGTGAACCACTTGTGGTATTTTAGCCCTGAAGCAGCAGCGTTTGCATTTTTTGATTCAAACATATCTTCTGAAACTAAACTTAAGATGGTCAAAAAAAATATTTAAGACTAGTGACGAATCTCAGAATGAAGAAGATGTAAAGCGAATTTTGTTGCGGTCTGAAGACTGAAGAGATTTTATTACACCTGAATCAAAAAGTCTTTTTGAGCGGTTTCAAATTAGGTGCGATTTTTTTGAAATTTCCTTCACGGTCAAAACCTCATAAATTCGCTAAGATTAGTTAACGATACAGCCGAGCTAAGAGTAAAACTAATCTCAGATTTCAATGGATTCTTAACAAAAAATAGAGATCAACAACAACACCTACTAAAGGTATAATAAAATTTATTTTATTTTAATTTACTAGTTAAAGAAATATTACAATTTTTAACCAGGTGGTTCAAAAATACTATCTCAACCTTACTAGTAAAACTCATAACACAGGTCGACATGGTTTTACTTCTATATTCTCGTATATTTTTTATGGACCATTCTGTGCACAGTGCTATAGAAGTACTTCGTTGCTGCATTATTTCAAGAGTTATAGTATAAAAACGACGTAAAGATCGGATTTTGCATGTTTGCAATTTTCAAAAAAACTTAAGTGATAGCGAAAAACTGAGAACGCCATTGTGCTCAGAATGGTCCATAAAGATATACGAGAATGTGGAAGATGTAAACACTTCGAAATATGTTGGTCTGCGTAATCGAAGTTGAAATGAGATTTTTTTTTCCAATTTTTCATTTAATTAAACAAATGTAAATTGCTGTTTACTAAATAAGTAAACCAAATGGCACATAAATGTAAACTTGTAAAAATCCTGATTTAAACATAAAAATGTTTTAATTGCAAAATTGTTACCACTGTTCTTAGAATGTCAAAAAATAAAAGAATTATGGATTTTGAGAACGATATTGTTGTGCATTGAATTTAGTTTCCAATGATATCGATTGAAGAGGAATTTTTAGGACAAAACTGGAAACGCCATTGTGTTTAGAAGGGCAAAATACATAAGAATTATAACTATTAAAATATAAATTGGAAAAGGTCCTTAAAAATTCAATTTTTAAGAATATAATTTGAAAATAAACCTTAAGGACAAAACTGGATACGTTATTGTGTTTAGAAGGGCAAAATACATAAGAATTATATTTAAATGTTAATTTGAAAAAAATCCTTAAAAATAAATTTTTTAAGGATATTGTTTGAAAAGGAATTTTTAGTACAAAACTGGAAACGCCATTGTGTTTAGGAGGCAAAAATACATAAGAATTAGGATTTTTAATTCGATACTGTTCAAAGTGTACACTACGCGACCATAAATCGTAAAAACAGGTGAAAATCCTTAACTTTAGGTGTGTTGCGGCATCTCTAAACATCAATATTATTTTCTGAAATGTTTAAAAAAAAATAAGTTTTTTTAAATAGTTTTTTTTTGCCTTAAAAAGAGTGCGATATAGTCTAGAAGCAATATTGTTCCAAATGCGCTTTTTTCAAATATGTTTGCGAAAAATTTACATTTGTATGTTATAGTTGACCCATTGTGATGCCCATTAGTTGGTTTTCCAACCACCCCGAAATTCTAACAAAGGCGAGCATATCATGAAGGGGTTTTTTAGATAACTCCGCCAGATCATTGAAAAAATATGACCCCAGGGTTCTACGCATTAGATGTTGTAAGCTTGGACATCGACAGAGGAAGTGATGGGTGTCCTCCTCCACTTCCTCGTATATATGTGTTCTAGGGGTCGTGAGTCGTGACATAGGATAGGTTTTGACACGCCCACTTGTACCGCCCACAAGTTAGAAAATACGTATTTCTCTCACATTTGTTAATCTTTTATAGCAAATACCATATGATCAACAATCAACTTGGTTGCCACATAGGACTTCACTTTTCCCCCACCCAAGCAGTGTTACCATATCTGCGGGTTTTTTACTTTTCGGTTTCTTTCAAAGTATGAAATCGATTTGCTAAAGTATTTCAAGTCGATGTACCGATCACAAATTTCAACAACTTCGTGTATTTTCAACATTAAATGCAGCAGGGAGTAATAATTAAGGTTACTTCCATTTGATTGCATGTAACTTTTCAACAATGGAAAAAACCTAAGGCAATGCCAAAATAACAAGGCTTCTCCTTGAGTATTACATATTCGCAATTCCATAATTTGCCCCAATCTCCCAGTGCACATTTTACGCCCACTTTCACAGTACTTCATTTCCACTTAAATGCATTTGCCATTTACATTCCAAATAACTACGGAAAAATGTCTATTGTGAATGGAAATTAAATTATACCCAACTTAAAGCTCCCCACACACTGCCGCGAAATTTCCCCAAAAATTGCAAGGCAATATTCGGCTCGGACAAATTTTTTCGTGCTGAAAAATTTCACAAAAACAAAAACAAATGCATATCATTCTAGAGCGCACTATCGTATTTTCAAGAAAAAGTACCACGACACCAACGAAATTTTGCATTCATGTGTGGCGACCTTAAATGCTCACTGCGAAGGTCGCCCATTTTCACAGTAACCCTACACACAGTACTTCATTACAACTTAAAATACCCAAAATTCCGCCGCCGCGGTACTTTCTCGAAAATTCTTCCAGCAAAGATATTGGAATAAAAAAATTTGTTTGCAGTGAAAAATTTCAAAGCTACAACTAAAAATGTGTATCATTTATAAATTTTCTTTAAAAAAACGCAGTATCGCATATTCAAGCAACATTTTTGTTCAAGTTCCGTACCGGCTGCGGAATTTCGCGTTGGCTTATGGGGACCTAAATGCAGGCAAACCGCCATCAATATTACGAGAAGACGTCCATTGCGAATGAAAATTAGATTAAACCTGACTTAAATGCAGTGCAATTGGCCTTTTCGGCAAATAAGCACTGCAAAATTGTCCCAACAAGTTATAGAAATCACTTTCTTCCCACAAGAAAAATTTACAAAAACACAACAGAACGTCTCCCAATGTGGCAACACTCCTCACAGACGGGGCGCTCAACCAGTGCAGCCAACTTTAGGCAAATTTCCCTTCCTAAGGGAATTTTTGGTTTAATTTTGTCTAAAAGGGATAAAGGTACTTATTTTTACTTAATTTGAAGGTGCACTTAGACCGCAGGAGTGAACACAACTTTTGTCGCGAACTGACTGAATATTCCCTCCCGCACCATTTATTTATATATTTATTTATCTACTGGGCTATTGCCCTTACAGATATACTTAACCAGCATCGGAATCTACAGATTTGTTCGTTTTCAAGTGTTTACACTGCCGGGCCATTTTGTGCGAGCATTCGGCTACGTACCAAAGTTTAAAGATCGTAATCCAGTCGTTTGCACCGGTCGAATTAACGACATTTGTTTCAAATACTTATACCACATGTCATTTAATTTAATTTCAATAATCTTCCAAACATACTTTACTGCGCTACATACACTGAAAAAAAAGACAGCTTTAAACCAAGTAAATTTGGTCCATTTGGACCAATTTTTTCCTTAATTTAAGGAATTTTTCTTAATTTTAAGGAATTATTCTTGAATTTAAGTAAAAGTGCCTTAAAACGGAAATCACCGCCTCTTTAAAACAAATTTACATTTTTCTTTATTTTAAAGACAGCTGATTTTATTAATTGTGAATATATTTTTTCCATATATTTAAAGAAATTCGTTTTTAATATATGGAAAAAATATTTTTTTAGTATACGTGTCCTCAATTCTAGTATTTATTCCTCAATTTTAATAAATATTTTCCTATTTTCAATTCAAAGAAAATCGTACTTACTTTTAGTAAAAATCTTTGTTTTTAAGAAAGATATTTTTATAAATTGAAAGTAAGATTCAGGTTTTTTTTAAAAAGTGAGTATTTCAAAATAGAAATTACTAAAAATAGAATTGATTTAAATAATAAAAAACAAATATTTCGCATAAATATAAATTTTTTAATACCCGGTGCGGGAGTTGAACCCGATACCTTTTGATATTGAAGCGGAGGTCTTAACTACTGCACCACAGCAGCTGCTGATATGTCTGATTTTACTAATTTTAGTAAATTTTAACTTTATTTAAAGAAGTTCGTTTTTAATACAAGGAAAAAAAATTGTTTTTATACGAATAGAATAGAATTGATATAAATAATAAAAAAATATTTGGCATGAATATAAATTTCTGCTTGTCCCAGGCGAGAGTCGAACCTGATACCTTTTGATCGGGAAGCACAGGTCCTAGCCACTGCACCACGGCCGCCGCTGGTGTGAAACGTAGTGAAAATTAGATACCAGCGCAATTATGCTGTCTATAGCACAGTCTGTTGATTGGTCTTGTCATAACGCCAAAGGTCGCAGGTTCGAATCCCACCGAAGTGAAATCGTAAGTACATAATTTTATCACTATAAATTGTAAATTTAATTTAAGTTAATAAAATGAAATATGATTTTAAAAAATATACAAAAATGAACAAATACAATAAAAAAAAGATTTTTGTAGAAATTTTTGTCTTAAAAACGAAGAAAAATTTCTTAGAATTAAAGAACTTTTTACTAAATTCAAAGAAATATTCCTGTTATGAAAAAAATAAGTATTAAATTTAAAGTCAAAATATATACTCATCTTACGTAAAAGTGTTCCCTAATTTCGAAGCTATCATGACTTTAGTGCTGTTTCATTCCCCTTTTTTCTTTGGATTAAGGCATTTTTCCTTAACTGGAGTACACTTTTTTTCAGTATACGAATCATTCATTCATTCATCAAAACCTATTTCAATACCAATCGGTACATCAATTTTCCTCTCTATAAAATTGTACAAAATTAACTCCACAGTATAAACACCAATTAAACATACATATTTAAAAATTACTTTCATCCATTCATCCATTACATTGCAGACAATGCAACAACAAAAAATTATTTAGGCCCAGCGAAGCGGACCGGGCCCAGCTAGTTTACTTATACTTTAATATTTCTTTTTTTTTTTAATATGTATGTAAAAGTAATTTTGCATATCTGTTTGTTGAGTTCAAATTTTTAAAGAAAATTGTCAGCCCTAGACTCAGAAAACTACACATCCCAAAAACAAAGAAAAAGTTTCCTCAAAAAAATTTCTCTCATTTAAATAAAAATTTCTCTAGTTTGAATAAATTTTCCTTGAAATGAGTAAACATTTTCTCATTACTTGCAACCATGGTGATCAATTTGAATATACCATTTTCTTCAATGTTGGGAAATTTGAATTTATCAATCGACGCGCAAAACATTTCAAAATTAGTGAGGAAACGAATTCTGGTTTATACTTTGATATATATATTAATGTATACAAAAACTACCAAAAAAAAGTATGTAATACAAATAAAATTGTATGACATATATAATATATAATATAATAGTATACTACTATAGTAGTAGAATTAGTAGTAATAGTAAAATTAGTAGTAGTACTAGTTATTCTTGTATGAAAAAAACAATGGTTTGAAAAAATTTCCAAATTGAAGAAACATTTCCTAAATTTATGGAAAAATTTCTATCTTTTCAGAGAATATTTTCTTTAAAACAAAGGCAAACATTTTCCGAATTTTCCGAAAATTACAGAAAAATTTCCTAAAATTGTAGAAAAATTTTTTCCTTTCAAGATTTTTTCTCTAAAACAAAGAAAAAAGTTTCCTTAAATTAAAAAATTTCTTCACTCAAATTATGAAAATTTTCTATGGCGAAAAATCAATCCCATTTTTCCTCAATTTGATAGCCGTTTTTCCTCAATCGAGGTAAGTATTTTTCAGGGTGCATATCTCGTTTCAGCTACAGATTAAAATCATCAGCTAATAAAACGCATATTAATAAAACACGAATTGGGTTATGAATGCAAGAGAGAATTCTTGCAAACATAACTCAGTGAAGGAATAAACAAGATTAACGTGATAATAAACAATAGAATTAAAAGAATTATGAAGTATCAGAATTCATGCGACGAATATGAATCTGATCAAACATAACTTTTCTCTACTTTCCGATATTAGACTTAACAAAAAAGTACAAGGACACAACAATCAAAGCAGTTAATTTTACAAACAAATTTTACGACAAATATTACAAATATTAATTTAAGTATTTTATTTTTTTTATACGAAATATAAAAAATCAAATATAAATAGGACCGTTAAGCCAAAGCTGGGCATAGTTAATCGAGAATTTAATTTCGTTAACCCAGTAATAGTTAATCAAAAATTTAACTTCGTTAAACTAAAAAGTTAATTTCGTTAAAAAGTTAACTTCGTTAAAAGTTAAATTAAATAATTAAATTTTCTATAGAAAACAAAACAAAAAATTTTTTTTTGACAAAAAACATAAACAATATATTTTAACTACATTCAATTGAATGCCTTTACTCACAGACCCTTTTTTGGATCGGTTTCAGCCTTCTATATGCAAATTTGCTTTAAAACTAGAGAGTGGACTATCTTCGGCTGTACCGAAGCTGAAATACCCCCACACAGTAGGAAGAAGTACCTCAAACATAAAATTATGGGGTCTCAAGACCCCATTTTTGAAGCACCTATAAAAATTTTCTAAAAATTTCCAATCAAATCGACCAAAAAAAAATTGTTCTCAAGACCCTATTTTGACCGTTATATATGTGGTTTCGGAACCTCGGACCATGTCAAAAATACGTTTCTAAACATTTCCAATCGAGTGCAGCAATAAAAAAGACTTGAAAAATGTTAACCTTTGTTTCGGTGTATGGGAGCCACGCCCAGTTTTTGTCCGATTTGGCTGATTCTCGAACTTGATCTCAGTATTCACGAGAAAAACATGTACCCAAGGTTTCAAATCGATATCTCCAAAACTGCGACCAAAACAGACGGACATGGCTAAATTGAGTCCGGCGGTGATGTTGATCAAGAATCTTTATACTTTTCCATACCGGACACGCCCCCTTATGGGCGTTACAAACGTTGTGTCAAAGGTAGTATACTCTGCCACAGTGAGTGTGGGGTAGGGATGTCAGTTTTCGAGACCTTTGCCAATCCCGGGAATTTCGGGATTGAAAAATGCAATCCCGGGATCCCGGGATTAGTCCCGGGATATGGATTTTTTTTCCATTCCACCAAAATTCAGTAAAAAAATGTTATAATAAATCGAATTGAATTGCTTTTAATATACATATACTATAATATTTTGGAAATTGCGCAAATAATCTAACAATATTCAAGGTTTTTATTGGATTTTTTTTAAATTGAATTTATCACATCTATGATTTGGAATATTAGAAAAAAGTTTGAATAACTTTAAAATATGTAGAATAAAATACTAATTGGAATAGATTTGGTCTTTGGAATCTTGGGTTTCCGGTCAGAATAAGATCATTTTAAAAATGTGTCGTTTGATCCACATTTCTCGAACAACTCTTGACCTGAACATTTTGCGAACATGTCCCGAACGATGTTCGATGTATTTTTTATCCGATTTCCATTTAAACAAAATGGATGTGAGTGCTTTATAGTCTACTAATTTGCAAACAGTTTGGAACTATTTTTTGCTTTAATTTGTTGACGTAATGAAAATTGCCTTCACGCATTGGTACAAGTTTCTGCAATGCGTATTGCATATTTTTATATGTATAACTCATATAGTTTATGTATGAGTATATCAATAAACTTTTCGCCAATTTCATTTATTTTTTTTCTTTAATCCCGGGATCCCGGGATTGACATACCTAATCGCAATGAACCCTTAGTAAGTGAATGATTATGTAAAATATTTATTCATTAAGTAAATTAATATTTAAATCAATCAATAACTCAATCGTGCAGAATTGGAACGTTTTGATACTCAATATACCAAACGTACCATTCTTTTAGATTTTAACGCTGAGCAAGATGGCGTTTCATCACGTCAGGTTTCCGAGAAATTCAGGATAAAAAAAATGTTGAAATTGACAAAATTCAGTAATTTATCAAAGCAAAAAATTTTTACTATTGTTTGTTTTGAATATGTGAATGGTTTATTTTAGTACCATTAATTTTTTTGGATTATATTTTAACTCTAAGTTACAGTGAAAAATAACGTGGTACTCCATAAAGCAAACCAATGGCAGCCATATTGCTTCTTAACGGATTTTGGATGCTGATAAAGATGGTGTCCAAAGAAGGTGGATTTTAAGCTATAACGCGAATTTGGCAAAAATAGTGTTGAAAAATTCCATGGTTGCTAAATTTTGTAGTAGATTTTTCTTCGCAATTCTTTTGTGCAATGATTGATTTAAAAAAAATAGAAATTGTTCACCTTTTACATATTTTTGAGATTCGGCCGTACTGTTGTGGCCCATTAAACACATGAGCCACGCATTTCAACATCACCCTGTAGCATGTTTGTCAGCCAAGCAAGACCTGACACAATTAAGTCTCCAATTGCAAAATGAGCGATTGAGGGCTTTGGCTCGATCGAGGTGCAATGCACTTGCGAGATTGTTGGGTCAGCACTTTTGTTTGGTTGGCAGCAACCGAAATTAAATACTAAGAGTTAGTTAATAAAGTGACATAAAAGCGAACAGACGCGGTTTTATTGTAACATTGGCGCAGCCGGGTAGTTTTTAATCCGCATTCAAGTTGACTTAAAATTTTAAATTCACGCAATTACCAACAAATATCCACTCAGATAAGTATACTTTCCTTTTCTTTTTGGACAGGCAAAAAGGGAGTGCGAAAATTTTAGTGGTGTAACCGGGAGTTTAAAGAATAATTTTCTTTTTTTTTTAAATTTTTCAAATTTTGGTTTGGGCCAGTGTTGTGGTCATTAAATTTTAGATTGCTATTTTTGATTTTCTTTTGATTTGTGGTTACCACAGGTTACCATCAAGGCAGTATTTTTCCGCGCTGGTGTAATATTATCAGCTTGTGGTTTTTGTGTTTTCTGGTGGCATTGTAAAGTCGTGATTTTCTTTGAGATGTTGTTTGGTCGTTTCCCCCCCTTCTTCCTCATTTCCAATTTTTGTTTGTGGCGTCCTGCACCTGAGTTGATTAATGGCGCAATCTAGTGATGCGAAAGTAGAGCTAGAACGGTTAAGTGCTGAGGCAGAGAGATTTGTTCAAAAAATGTGGGCAACTTTGAAATTATTCTGCGGGTCTAAGGAACAGTATATTCTGATCAAGGATAAGGTAGAGGGATACTTAGGAAATCTTACGGCGCTAGAAGTAGCGGATTCGATTCTCAAGGAACTTTTGCGTATTTTAGAAACACATTGGAAAGACTCGGACGAGGGAATTGAGGGTTTGAGAAAAGAAATAGAACAGCTGAAAAGGAGCTACAAGTCATTGAATAGTCAGTTGGATAGCAGTTTGAGAAGTGGGGAGGAAAACGAGAATTTAAGAAAACAGCTTAGGGTGCGGAATATATCGGAAGAGAGTATACAGAAAACACTAAGTCAAAGAAGTAGAGAGGAGTTCCATACCTTGGACAGAGCAAATCGTAAGATCGAAGATTTAGAGACAGAGAACAGACTTTTGAAACAGGAGTTGACGAAAGCGCATGGTAATTCGTTTGTGCACAAAGAGGCAACAATTCACGACTCCCGAGAATTACATAGTACGCGACAGTTTCCGGAATATGAAGTCAAGATGAATGTGCATGAGATAGCTAAACTAGTCAACAGTGTGGTACCGTTGTTTGCGGGAGTAGAAACGCTAGACTTACAGGCGGAAGTGCACAAATTTATTCAAGGGAGTGAGTTAGCTAGGAAGGGAGTGAAGGACAAGGAGTTTCAAGATTTTATGGCATGCGTCAAACAGAGATTGTACGGCGATGCATGTCAGGTAGCAAATTCGATTAATCCTTTTAGAACAGCACAATTGAGCGTAGATGCGGTTGGAAAACAGAGTCTAGAAGATAGTTGGACGGGATCAAGGATGCCGACATGTTCGTTTTGTAGGAAATTTGGGCATACAAGGGACGAGTGTTTTACAAGAAAAAACACACCTTATTGCGAAAGCTGCGGAGCTTATGGTCACGAGGTTAGTTGGAAGTGCTCTGAGCGGGGGAGACAGTCAAATGAAGGTAGTGGGTATCAAGGGAGCGGACAGGCGGGGAGCAGACAGGAGGAAAATGTGGCTCGGAATAGAAATGGAAACGACAGAAGCGGAGCAAGTGGGGATTTCGGCCGTGGTAACACTCGGATGAAGTGTTTTTGGTGTGAGAAACAGGGACATAGGGTTGCGGATTGTGACGCGAAGAAGCATTATTTGAGAGATCAGGGAATACCCCCGGGGGGCCCACTCCACGCCAATAGGATTGGAACCCCAAAATACCGGAAAAATTGGGCAAGGGGGGAAGCTGGTAGTGGGTCCAACGTCGGTAGCGTCTGTGGGCACAATGGGACTCCAAAACTGTAAGATATCGAAGGAAATTAAGACAGGAGGAATCGAGGTGAGGGAGACAGAGGAACTCACAAATGCGGTAGAGCACACGAGTACGAGTGAAGCTATGGGCATAGTTGGTGTCGCATGGGCGAAAATGATGATAATATTATACGTGTGGCAATGCATAATATTATTTATGGGTGATAAGATAAGTGTGCTGGCTGAGAAGGGGGAGTCTATGGCCAGTAGGAGCAAGAGTTTCATGTTGGGAAAATTAGCACATGAAATGGGTTTGAAAATAAGGAAGTTCCAAACAGTTTGCGATAGGGTGGTGGAGAAATTAAGGAGAAGGATAGCGGGATTTTACGATCACAGCATTTCGGGTGGTACAGCGACGACTCAGAGAGTGGTATGGAACAGACAAGGAGTACTAGGAGTAAAAGATGTATTCGTGAAAATCCCTTGCAAAGAGGCCAAGAACGAGATGCCTATATTATTGGTGGATTCGGGAGCTGAAACGAGGAGCGCAATGGTGGAATTCCCGGAGTTGAACGAGGGCAATACAAAGGATTTAAGTGGGGCTTTTGGTGGGTATGTGACAACATTGGGCTCCACTAGAATAGTGCATAGCCAAGTGAGAAATCTGAGTTTTACGATGCACGTCGTATCATCAGAACAGGGTGTGCCATCAGATGGCATAATAGGGAGGGATAACATTGTGACGACCCCAAAAATATGGTGACGTCACATTCTCGCGACAGGCGATGGTCGCCAGCATATTTTCAAAATATTTAGGTCTTGAATTAAATGTTTCTTTTGAATTTACAATAAATATCTGAATATACCAATGTTTAAATTTAAGTCGGCTAAACGGGGCGAACAGTGGCACACTGGTCACCGAGTTGATTGGTGTTAGTGAAGAAAACGACACCTGGTCACCGTATCAACGACACGACCCAAACGACGAACAACCAGACGGGTTGTAAGGTTGGAATCGCATAAGGGAAAAGGAGACGACGATAGAGGCACGGCAAATCATGTACCACAATTCACCACATGATACGACAGAAAGTCGAGCAACAAATCACCAACAGGAGTTGGTGATTCCACGGCCCTATATAAAGCGCACACTCGACCTGATTTCGGCCTATTGCGAATATTCCGAAATCAGGTGAGTGTCTTTGATAATAATAACATAGTAGTTAGGAATTTGTTAGGAACTCTGGGTTGGGACAAAAATGGTGGCAGGGCGGCAGCCGCCTGTACCGGCAAATAACTTCCGCCCAGTCACCCTTTTTGGATTAGGAATTCTGGGATGGGACAGAAATGGTGGCAGGAGAAGCAGCCGCCTGTACCGGCAGATAACTTCTTCTCCAGTCACACTTTTTGGAGTAGGAACTCTGGGCTGGGACAAAAATGGTGGCAGGTAGGCAGCCGCCTGTACCGGCAAATAACTTCCTACCAGTCACACTTTTTGAGGTTAAGTAAAGGGGGACAGGACCGAAATAGTGGCAGGGGGGCAGCCGCCTGTACCGGCAAATAACTTCCACCCCAGTCACTCTTTTGGGACAATAGGAATTTTTGGATGGGCACAAGGATGAGGGCAGGGAAGTAGCCGCCTGTACCGGCAAATAACTTCTTGCCAGTCCTCCATTCTTATAAAATTGGAATTTTTAGTAGTTTTCATTTTTCAAAAGAACATTAGGAAAAAAGGGGATAATTAAAGTTTCATACAGCTATTAAAATTTACCATTTTTTCTAACTAAACTTCCTTTACAGCCGCTAATTGAAATTTATATTTTTTCTTTTCATTTTTTAATTAAACTTTCTTTTTTTCCCCTCATAATTAATTTACAATAATCATATAAAATTATATTGCTTTTTGATATTTACCCTCCTTTTATAAAAACCCTATTATATCACATTTTACTAATCGCTATTGCGAATATTCCGAAATCAGGCTACTTGCGAGACTACCAGCGTGGAGGCAAACGTGTGAAGAGCAGCGGAAAATCTCTGGAAGAATACCTGGAGTATATATCAAAGTCAACGAAGTATATGGAAAATACGAGGGTCCTCGAAGGACAAAGGATTTTTGAACCACGGACAACATTGTGTGGTATTACACAAATATCCTTGGAGACATTTTGGTCTGCCGTTCATGCTCACCACACCCACGTTCAAGCCTTGCTACGCCTACGCTCGCACTAGCCACGCTCCTGCCTATCCTTTTCGAAATCGCACTACGCATCCCGACACCTACGGTATCATCAACTATCGCCACATATCTACGTCGTCACCCCACCAATTGCCAACGTCGCCGATCAGCTATAACGCCATCAGCTATTATTGAATAAAGTCTCTGTTTATATTATAATCTCTGTAAATTATAAATTTTTTCTGTCAACGAAGCCCTGGACATCCGACGAGTCCTTACCCCAGCCTTTGCGACGTTACAGATGGCGCCCGAGCAGGGACAGTAAACAGAAGAAGACGAAAAACAACCACCACCCAATAATCAAATAAAGAAGCCACCACCAGGAGGCAGCAGATTTAACAACTTAAAACAGCAGCGATTGGACATAAAAAAAAATTTGAACGGCGAGTAAGTGAACGCAGAATGGTGAAAACGACCTGGATCAACTACCTGCGACGCGATGAGCTACGCACATACGCCCAGGAATTCGGTTTCGACGGCAGCGGCAGCGTCGAGGAGATGAGGAAGCGGTTTGTCGCTTTCGTAAAGGAGGAAGGAGCCGACAGCGAACATATGGAGCGGCTAATCGAATTGGAGGCCAAGCACGCCCGCAGTCAGGAGGCAGGTATGTCAGGTGCGGCAGCAGACGAGGAAGCCGGTGACGAGGAATACCACGAGGCTAGCTCGGAAGAGGGCAGTCTACCACCCCCACTGAAGGAGACCATGGAGCCGGCACCGACGAGCAGCCACGTCAGGAAATGGGAGGCAAATGTGTCTTTTATACCCCCACCAGTGAAGGCGGCACGACGAGAAGTACCAGCCAGTGTACCAGCGGCTGCACCGATGAACACCCCGATGGGATACCCATGGCCGTATCATCCACCACGGCCCACGATGATTGAACAAGTGAGGAAGTGGACAGTGCGCTATAATGGCGGACCCGACCCCATCGCATTTATCGAGCGTATAGAGGAGCTAGTGACCACATACAATGTCGGTAAGGATGATATGCCGCGAATGATGCCGGAGCTGTTGACGGAGAAGGCGCTCACCTGGTTGAGGAACAACAACCGCCAGTGGACGACGTGGGAATCCTTCAAGAGCAGTTTCCTGTCGTTTTTCCTACCAGGACGCTACTTCGAGCAGTTAGATGACGCCATCCGCCAACGAGTGCAGAAGCCGCGAGAGGACTTCAAGGACTACGTCCTTACCTTGCAGGACATGATGAGGCACGCCAACTATGGGGACGAGGAGAAACTCAGCCGGATCTACAGGAACAGTCACGTGGATTATCGATGGTATGTAAAACGCCGAGACTTCACCACGTTAGACGAGCTGCTGACATTGGCGCAAGATTTAGAGGGACTGCAGGAGGACACCAATGCATCCCGGAGCACCCCGATGCGAGTGACAGAGGAACGACACCAGCTTGCAGAAACAGCCGGTGCACCGAGGCCGTCACGACGGACTTGCCATAGATGTGGAGAGGAAGGACATTTCCGGAGCGAATGTACAGGGAACCTGGTCTTACACTGCTGGGAGTGCGGTCGGCGAGGCATACGCACATTTGAGTGTTGCAGAAGGCAGGCGGGAAACGACAGCGGAACCGGCAGAGAACGAGGGGCGGCCGGCGCTCCGACTACCGAACCCCTCCCACAACGCGAACTCTAGATTTTGATGGACGCCGAATCTCTGCACTGGTTACCCTTGATGGTGTAGAGGCAACGGCAACAATCGACACAGGGGCCACACGGTGCTTCATTAGTCGCGATTATGCGAAGCAGTTTTGGACACCGCTCAACAAAGTCAACATCCAACACGACATACGGCTAGCGGATGGATCATTGACCACAGTCACCGAGGCTCTGGTGCTGGAGGTGGCCATGGGAGGCCGATCAAAGAGGATGATGGTATTGGTGCTGCACACCTCAACGGACCCGCTTATCCTCGGGTTGGACTTTTTGGGACATATCCACGCTACGATGACTCTCGGAACCCACACGGTAAGGATGCACTCACAGATTAGGGATGCTGACGGAGAACTGGTGGAACAAGAAGAGAACAGGCGACTGGCCGACGACAGCACTCTGCGGGGCGCCAAACCCAAGCAAGGGGTACGTGAAAGGAGGAGAAGCAGTTCACGATCTGCGCAAAATCGGAATCAGAGGCCACGCAGTTCACAGTCTGCACGAAGTGGAAAACTGGGAGGCAGTTCACGGTCTGCAGAAAATCGGAATGAGGGAGGATGCAGTTCACAGCCTGCGCAAAACTGGAATTTGGAATGCAGTTTACAGCCTGCGCAAAATGGAAATCTCGGATGCAGTTCACAGCCTGCGGAAAACTGGAATTTGGAATGCAGTTTACAGCCTGCGCAAAATGGAAATCTCGGATGCAGTTCACCGCCTGCGAAAAAGGGAATATTAGGATGCAGTTCACAGCCTGCGCAAAATGGAAATCTCGGATGCAGTTCACCGTCTGCTAAAAAGGGAATATTGGGATGCAGTTCACCGCCTGCGAAAAAGGGAATATTAGGATGCAGTTCACAGCCTGCGCAAAATGGAAATCTCGGATGCAGTTCACCGTCTGCTAAAAAGGGAATATTAGGATGCAGTTCACAGCCTGCGCAAAACTGGAAGTTGGAATACAGGTCGCCGCCGGCTCAAAATGAAATCCTGGGAGGCAGTATACCGCCAGCGCAAAATGTAGAAGTGGGAAACAGTTCACGATCTGTGCCAAAACGGAACATCGAGCAGGATACCCAGGGTGAAGTAAGACTCCAGGTAATGTGTGACAAAGAGAGGGAGCAGTTGTTAATTGATAGGTTTCTGGAGGAGGAGTTGCCGCCGTTTGAGGAATTGCGAGGAACCACGACCATAGCTAGCCACCGCATCATCATGAGGGATGACCTGCCGATTAAACAAAGGTATTATCCCAAGAATCCTGCGATGATGGGCATTATCAACGAGCAGATCGATGAGCTCATCCAGCAAGGATGCATTGAGCCAGCAAGGAGCCCACACAGCGCTCCGATCGTACTGGTGCGGAAGAAGAATGGAAAGTGGCGCCTGTGTGTGGACTACAGGCAGCTGAACGCCAAATCGGTGCCGGATGCATATCCGCTACCACGCATTCAGCACATCCTGGACAGACTCCGGAATGCGAAAGTCATCAGCACCCTGGATTTGAAGAACGGCTATTGGCAGGTGCCAATGGAGCCTGGAAGCAAGCAGTACACGGCGTTCACCGTGCCAGGTCGAGGACTGTATCAATGGTGCGTAATGCCATTCGGCCTTCATTCGGCACCAGCGACATTTCAGCGCGCCCTGGACGGGGTCATCGGGCCGGAGATGGAGCCACATGCATTCGCGTATCTCGATGACATTATTGTCACGGGAACCACACTGGAGGAGCATATGACCAACCTACGGGAGGTCTTCCGACGATTACGGGCGGCGAATCTGAAAATTAATGTGGAAAAATGTGAGTTTTTTAAGCAGGAAATACGCTATTTAGGTCACATTGTCACGCCGGATGGAATACACACAGATCCCGAGAAGATCGCAGCGATACAGGAGCTAAAGCCGCCTACCAACTTGAGGGAGCTGCGCAGATGCCTGGGCATCGCGTCCTGGTATAGGAGATTTGTGCCGGATTTTTCCAAGGTGGTCCAGCCATTGACTGCATTGCTGAAAAAGAGTCGTCGGTGGAAATGGGAGCAGGAGCAGCAGGAAGCATTCGAACAACTGAAGCTGCGACTCACCGAAGCACCAGTGCTCATCTGCCCAGATTTTTCGCAGCGGTTCACCTTGCAGACAGACGCTAGTGACCAAGGCCTGGGCGTAGTATTGACGCAGGTTATTGAGGATCAGGAGCGGGTAGTATCGTACGCCAGCCGAAGACTAACAGCAGCAGAAATCAACTATTCACCCACCGAAAAGGAGTGCCTCGCCATTGTGTGGGGCATAAGGAAGATGCGCGAATACCTGGAAGGCTACGAATTTACCATCATTACGGACCACCTGTCGCTGAAGTGGCTGAACTCTATTGAGAGTCCTTCAGGGAGGATCGCTCGCTGGGCGCTGGAGCTACAACAGTATAGGTATACAATTCAATATAGAAAGGGGAAACTGAATGTGGTGGCCGACGCACTGTCGCGTCAGCCACGAGATGTATTGAGAGCAGCAGAGGCGGTGAAGGACAACAACGAAGGCTGCAGTTGGCTGACAAAGCGGAAAGAGGAGGTGCAAAAGAATCCGGAGAAGTTTGCTGATTACATGCTGCAAGGTGACCAACTATATCGACACATCCCGAGGCGAGTAGGTGACGAAGATTGCGCACCGTGGAAGTTGTGCGTGGCAACACCCTTGCGGACGCGGGTGCTGGCCGAGAATCACGATGACCCCACCGCTGGACACTTTGGAATAAGGAAAACAATTGCACGAGTAGCGAACAGGTACTATTGGCCAGGTATGTTTAGGGCGGTAAGTCAATATGTGCGCAGCTGTGAGAGCTGCCAAAAATTCAAGCCGGAGCAACAGAAGCCAGCCGGTCGGATGCTGACGCAGATTGCAGAGGAGCCATGGGCGATACTCTGCGCAGATTTTGTGGGGCCATTGCCCCGGTCAACGCACGGCAACACCATGATGCTGGTTTTCGTCGATAAGTTCACCAAATGGGTGGAGATAATCCCCATGAGGAAGGCAACCACAGACACACTCAAGAAGGCGTTTCGCGAACGAATCCTGGCGCGATTTGGTGTACCCAAGGTATTGGTGACGGACAACGGCACCCAGTTCACAAGTAGGGCGTTCTGTAAGTACATGAAGGAACTTGGAGTTAGGCATCAGTTCACGGCACCCTACACGCCGCAGGAGAATGCCACGGAACGGTCGAATCGAACCATCAAAACGATGGTGGCACAACTGTCGACAAATAATCAAAGGCGGTGGGATGAACTCCTGCCAGAAATCACGCTGGCGATCAACACAGGCGTGTCCGAGACGACAGGTTACAGCCCCGCATTTCTTGTTCAAGGCCGGGAACCACGACTACCCAAGTCCCTTTATGATGAAGCGACAGTGGGCACTGGACAGATGATACAAACGCCGGTGGAACGCGCCGACAAACTCCGAGAAGTATTCGACATAGTGCACAGGAGTATGGAGAAAGCCGCCCAGGACCAAGCGAGGCATTACAATCTGAGACGACGAGCATGGCAACCAGAGGTTGGACAGATGGTGTTGGTACGTCAGCATCACCTTTCTAAAGCAATAGATGGATTTACGGCCAAGTTGGCACCAAAATTCGATGGCCCCTACCAAGTAGTGGATTTTATCTCACCGGTGATTGTGCGCGTAAGGAGGCAGAGCGATTCGCAGGAGCGAAACGCACATGTGAGCGATTTACGCGAATTTAGGGAAAGGGATAGTGCATCGGAGGCAGTGGCAACGACGTAGGGTAAGCAAAGGTAAAGAACAAGGGTAAGATAGCAGTAGCAGAAGGAAAATGCCTGCTACTGCACAAATAAATTGAATCACACACTGAATATTTGAAATTTCATAAAGTAGAACATAGCTTTAGGGATCTGAGGGATTATGAGCCATGGGATTACATTGGCAACCCGGAAATACAAGATGGCGATAAGAAGAAGGAACAGGTGGCAGGACGACAGGCCATATACACAAGAGAGAAAGAGACGACTAGCTGGAGATTACGACGATCAGAACAACGAGCTTAGATGAAAAGCTTCATTCGATCTGCAACCATCACAGCCATCATATCAAGTGCGCAATAGAATTTACGAATTTCCAAACAACGAAAGTTTCAAAAATTAGCAAAAATGGGAGAAGATCCAGCAAATTGGACGCGAAGCGTGGAAAGGGCACGCGAACACTATCGCGCTCTAGACGAACAACGCCACCGAATCCAGGTGCTAGGAGAGGAATGGACGGAAGAAATCGCAGGACCAAACCGACTGCCGCTACGCCATCGCGACGGAGGAACCCCGAACACACAGCGGCTCACCCAAGGAGCACCAGGCCAAGGTATCACGACCCGAAGCCGGGGTAGGACACAACACGGCCAGGGTACCAGTTACACCAAGGCAAGGCCCACCACCGGCCAGAAAACCCTTCCTGCAGGCCAGGTGAACTCACTCGAGGGGCCATCAACTAGCGCAGCGGCACGACAACATGCCGCCCCATCACGAATACGTAACACGGGAGCGGTGGCCCGCACATCCACGAGGCCAAAATCTACTCGCCACACAGCTTTACCGACCAGCGAACTACGACGCATTGTGCCTGTAACCCCCGCCCCAGCGACGACCGTACTTCCAACGGCTGTGCCACCAGAATATCGGTGGCCCGCAGAGCTATGCACAGTGACAGGGCGAACATCAAACTGGAACATAACGGTATACGACTACCAGCGTTTGGCAAAGGGCCAATGGCTTAACGACATCCTGATCGACGCCGGTCTCGCTCATCTGTGGGCGGACGTCCTAACCGAGGAACAACGCGACCAAACCGAGGTAATGAGTAGTTATCTAGTGACCAGGTTGCTACAGGCCAGCACTCAAACAACGGCCGAGCGTTACAAACTGGTACAGCGATGGACTAAGAGGGTCAACATCTTCACACGGCAGTACATCCTGATTCCCGTCAACCAGGATAAGCACTGGTTCCTCATCGTCGTGTGTTTCCCCAACATCACCGCCGGCGAACGAACGTGTACCGACACGCAGACCCCCTGCATCATGGTCATCGATTCCCTGGCAAGCCAACCACGGCTACAAGCCGTGACATTAATAAGGGAGTACTTACAATGCGAATACGCCACACGCTACCAGGCGCCACCAACCGACCGCCGTTTCACCGAAATGCCGATGAGGGCACTCCCGGTCCCACAGCAGGAAAACGACTCCGACTGCGGGATATTCACTCTCCTCTACGCGGAGAAGTTCTTCACCGCACCAATCAGCAACTATGCGCAACCAACTGTGGGCCTTAGAGCATGGTATAAGCCCAACGACGCGGATCGCAAACGCCGCAAATTAACACGCATGATTCGCGAACGAGCCGCCAAAGACAACCGATGGGCACCAATCCTCGACCTCCCTGATATAGCGACAGACAGCAGCACCCATGAGGAGGACGAGAAGTACACCCACATCACACCACGACCGGTCAGCATTAGGGACCAACCCGATACCGCCGCTACCCCGACAGCACGGGCACCCAAGAAGGAGGCCGACCACCCCGACGCGAGCAGGCCAGAGGAGCCTACGGCCCCGGAGGATAGAGATCGCACATCCAACGCCAGTGCCATCACTATAGGTTACCTACTACCCATGGCCGTCGATGGTATCGCTTTGAGTGAGCATGACATCGGGGCAATGGTGGATGTTTCACCCGACGGCACCCCATACCTGACGTTGCACCATGATGAGGCAGACGAAGGCTGGTTAGAAATCCCGACCCCTGGCGGGTTGATGGCATGGTCATGCCCTAGCATACCATCCCCAGCGCAACCAACACACACTCCATCACCAAAACGCCCAACAACACCCCACACGCCAGCCCAGGCAACAACACCTACACGAGAGGAGGGGCAGGCCGTAGAAGAAGAGTTCGCACTCAGTCCAGCCGTGGTGCGCCGAATAAATCAGGCCAGAGCCCGGAAGGCCCCTGGACAGAGGAGCCGTTTCCGGGTCCGACGCAACGAAGGCGATTACCTGGTCACCCTAGGACGGAGCGGGACAGAGGTCGTCCGTTTTCGTCCGCGGAAGTAAAGGGGGGGTGTGACGACCCCAAAAATATGGTGACGTCACATTCTCGCGACAGGCGATGGTCGCCAGCATATTTTCAAAATATTTAGGTCTTGAATTAAATGTTTCTTTTGAATTTACAATAAATATCTGAATATACCAATGTTTAAATTTAAGTCGGCTAAACGGGGCGAACAGTGGCACACTGGTCACCGAGTTGATTGGTGTTAGTGAAGAAAACGACACCTGGTCACCGTATCAACGACACGACCCAAACGACGAACAACCAGACGGGTTGTAAGGTTGGAATCGCATAAGGGAAAAGGAGACGACGATAGAGGCACGGCAAATCATGTACCACAATTCACCACATGATACGACAGAAAGTCGAGCAACAAATCACCAACAGGAGTTGGTGATTCCACGGCCCTATATAAAGCGCACACTCGACCTGATTTCGGCCTATTGCGAATATTCCGAAATCAGGTGAGTGTCTTTGATAATAATAACATAGTAGTTAGGAATTTGTTAGGAACTCTGGGTTGGGACAAAAATGGTGGCAGGGCGGCAGCCGCCTGTACCGGCAAATAACTTCCGCCCAGTCACCCTTTTTGGATTAGGAATTCTGGGATGGGACAGAAATGGTGGCAGGAGAAGCAGCCGCCTGTACCGGCAGATAACTTCTTCTCCAGTCACACTTTTTGGAGTAGGAACTCTGGGCTGGGACAAAAATGGTGGCAGGTAGGCAGCCGCCTGTACCGGCAAATAACTTCCTACCAGTCACACTTTTTGAGGTTAAGTAAAGGGGGACAGGACCGAAATAGTGGCAGGGGGGCAGCCGCCTGTACCGGCAAATAACTTCCACCCCAGTCACTCTTTTGGGACAATAGGAATTTTTGGATGGGCACAAGGATGAGGGCAGGGAAGTAGCCGCCTGCACCGGCAAATAACTTCTTGCCAGTCCTCCATTCTTATAAAATTGGAATTTTTAGTAGTTTTCATTTTTCAAAAGAACATTAGGAAAAAAGGGGATAATTAAAGTTTCATACAGCTATTAAAATTTACCATTTTTTCTAACTAAACTTCCTTTACAGCCGCTAATTGAAATTTATATTTTTTCTTTTCATTTTTTAATTAAACTTTCTTTTTTTCCCCTCATAATTAATTTACAATAATCATATAAAATTATATTGCTTTTTGATATTTACCCTCCTTTTATAAAAACCCTATTATATCACATTTTACTAATCGCTATTGCGAATATTCCGAAATCAGGCTACTTGCGAGACTACCAGCGTGGAGGCAAACGTGTGAAGAGCAGCGGAAAATCTCTGGAAGAATACCTGGAGTATATATCAAAGTCAACGAAGTATATGGAAAATACGAGGGTCCTCGAAGGACAAAGGATTTTTGAACCACGGACAACATTGTGTGGTATTACACAAATATCC
The DNA here is from genome assembly GCA_951394025.1 of Heteromyza rotundicornis. NCBI lineage: Eukaryota > Metazoa > Arthropoda > Insecta > Diptera > Heleomyzidae > Heteromyza > Heteromyza rotundicornis. Next base: position 27,317,196 of record OX596012.1, read on the forward strand.
TTGGAGACATTTTGGTCTGCCGTTCATGCTCACCACACCCACGTTCAAGCCTTGCTACGCCTACGCTCGCACTAGCCACGCTCCTGCCTATCCTTTTCGAAATCGCACTACGCATCCCGACACCTACGGTATCATCAACTATCGCCACATATCTACGTCGTCACCCAACCAATTGCCAACGTCGCCGATCAGCTATAACGCCAAAACATCGACGACTATTGCCACTGTTCGCCCAATAAAATCCAATCGAAATCTGTAACTTTTTGAAATTTGAATTATTATTGAATAAAGTCTCTGTTTATATTATAATCTCTGTAAATTATAAATTTTTTCTGTCAACGAAGCCCTGGACATCCGACGAGTCCTTACCCCAGCCTTTGCGACGTTACAACATGTGGAACCATTCGATAATTAATGCGCTCGATAAGGAAATAACTTTTTTTAACAACTTAAAGCAAAGAATTTTGAGGTTGCCTCTAAGATCTATGGATGATTTGAATAATGTGTATTACAACAAAGACGTAACAGTAGGGAAGCGAACAATCGTAATAGTACCTCTAAAAGTTAAAACTATGGTGCACATTCCAATTTTAAATGCGACTGACCATGATTACATATTTCGACAGGATTTTACTACAAAGTTTACTAATTTTAACCAATTCAAAATACCGAATGGCACATCTATTAATAATGTGAACGAAATAGACATTAAAGGAAGAATTGGAAAACTTTTGGAAGGGGACCAGTCGTCATATACCCCGGTTCTAAGACATTAGATCCCAACACTAGCGGAGCACCCTCCAATAAGTCAGAAGCAATATAGACTGCAACAGGCACATAGGGAAGAAATTGAGAAGCAAGTAGACAAACTATTAAAAGACGGAATTATAGGACCCAGGACGTCACCATGGAATTCACCTCTTCTTCTAGTTACAAAGAAGGGGGGGAATTTGGTCAGAAAAAATGGAGATTGGTCATTGACTATAGGAAGCTAAACGACATTACCATAAAACAAGTTTTTCCCATTCCGCGGATAGAGGAAATATTGGATCAACTAGGTAGCAGCAGGCATTTCACAACTTTAGATCTGGCTAGTGGGTATCATCAAGTGCTGGTGAGTGAAAAGGATAGGGAAAAGACAGCTTTCAGTACCGGCCTCAGGCATTTTGAGTTTAACAGGATGCCTTTTGGATTGACGGGGGCACCTGCGACGTTCCAAAGGATTATGAATCATATCCTGACAGGACTGCAGGGGATAGACTGTTTCGTTTACCTGGACGATATTGTAATATACAGAAGAAATTTGGCTGAGCATGAGAATAAATTAGGTAAGGTACTGAATGTGCTGAGAGAACATAACTTGAAGTTGAATACAAATAAATGTCACTTCTTACGACGAGAAGTTATATATTTAGGCCATAAATGCTCTGAGTCCGGAGCGCTACCGGACCCAGAAAAGGTGGAGTGCGCAAGGTAAATCCCAATACCCAGAAATAAAAAGGAGGTTCAGGTCTTTCTAGGTCTGGCGAATTACTATAGGAAATTTATAAAGAATATGGCGTATATAGCATTGCTAATAAACAGGCTGCTGAGGAAGGGAATTAATTTTGAATAGACGGCCGACTGTCAAAAGGCATTTGACTGTCTGAAGGGCGCCATCACGTCTCCGCCTGTTTTAATTTATCCAAATTTTTCGAGCCCATTTATGGTCACTACTGACGCCAGTAATGAGGCAATTGGGCAATCTTATCCCAAGGGGAAGTAGGGGAATACAGATCAATAGCCTTTGCTAGCAGGGCGCTAAATGATGCAGAAAAGAACTATTCGACGATCGAAAAGAAGTTTTTAGCGATAGTCTGGGCAACTAGAAATTTTAGGGCTTATCTATTGGGCCGACACTTCACCATATATACTGACCACCAACCACTACGTGGGATAGCTAACTTGAAGGATCAAACATCAAGGTTAGCTCGGTTTAGACACAAATTATCTGAATACGACTTCGATATAATCTACAAGCCCGGGAAGCGTAATTTAAATGCGGATGCATTGAAGAGGATACCAGTGGACAATTCCGCGGTTGGGGTGGTACAAACACGTTCGAAAACCAAAACTGAGCTAGCAGTACCTGATTTGTCGCAATCCGTGGATAGCGATGATGTCCCCCACGGACATCCCGACAAAGTTACGATACTAACAGAACCAAGGGACATAGAAATTGTGTTAAAGGATTTTCACGACTCGCCATTAAGAGGTCATCAAGGCTCGAAAAAAAACCTTGAACAGGATTATGCAACAATATAAATGGAAGGGAATGAGGAAACAAATTGAGAAATATGTTAAAAATTGTTCAAAGTGTCAGGTGAACAAAAGTTCAAAGCTAACTAAAATGCTGATGATTCACCCCTTATCGGCCATTTGAAAAGGTATATACGGATATCGTAGGAATTTTGCCCGAGACCGTATCGGGAAATAGGTACATACTTACCTTCCAAGACGATTTCTCGAAATATTTTGTTTGTGCTGCCCTGCCAGATGGAGAGGCAAGCACAGTTGCGAAAGTTTTCTTTGACGAAATTATAACGAGATATCCGGTCCCCAAAATTTTAGTGACAGATAATGGCAGTAATTTTACATCAAAATTATTCTCCGATACATGTAAGATGCTTGGTATTAAGAAATTACACATAACACCATACCATCCACAGGCAAATGGTTCGTTAGAAAGAAGCCATCGACCGTTAGCGGAATATTTAAGGAGTTTCGTAAAGGAGGACGGTTCTAATTGGGACCAGTGGCTTACAGCCGCAATGCATGTCCACAATAACACCCGGCATACCTCTACGAAACAAACACCATTCCGAACACTCTACGGATACGATGTTGAAATGCCCACGAGCTTGGCCCGAAAATGTCAGCCTGTTTACAACGCAGATGATTATCCTAAGGTACTGAAATATCAGATACAGAGGACTCATGAAATAGCTAGGGAAAACCAAGAGAATGCTAAGCGGGTGTCAAAGAAAACTTACGATAATACAACACATTCTATCGTATTTAAGGTGGGGGAAAAGGTTGTGATGAAGAATCAGCTAAGAAAAAATAAGTTTTCACCAATTTGGTCAGGGCCATACGAGGTAATTGAAGTACTTAGTCCGGTGACAACAGTGCTTTTGATGAAGGGAAAGAAAAAGAAAATTCACAACAATTTGTTGAAACTTTTCCACTGTCGGAAGGGGACATACTCTTAAGACGAAGACATGACTGAACTATTGGTACCTACGAACTCAAAATTACGGACAATGAAACTAAAAATAATTTTTACGGACAATGAAAAAAAAAAAAAAAACAAAAGAAATAATTAAATAAAAAAATAAAAAGAGAATACAATTTTATATAGATTTACAGAAAATAGTATGATTTAAATCTTGTATTTACAAGATTCTAAAAAAGCTTATGACAAAATTATATTGAAATAAAAGTAAAATGATAAGTACTAATTATAATATTTTGTAATATAAATTCATATATATGCACACAAACTATAGTTATTTTCTTTTTATATAGATACTACTTCAATTTTATTTTTGCATTAATCATTATACATAACTAGTAGTAGTCTTATTTCTATACGTAGATGATGATGAGATTTGTCGTGGTCCTGATCCTAAGCTGGGTAGCAGGTAGCGGAGCGGCATCGGTTGAGATCTCCGAACTATCGGAAACGCCGCTATTCTTTGATAATGTGGGCACCACGATATTCTACATGGACGAGTGGACAATTATGACAAAGTTCAAGCCAATTGAGCTGAAGGAATTCTTGGAGCAGATAACCAGCTTCCAGCAGAAAATACAAGACATGTGCGAGAAGCTACAACCAAGCATGTTTTTTCCAAACGTCAACAGCAAGCTTGGCACCACTGCAAGTGACAAACTCCATAATATCGAAGCTCCGCGATACTGAAGAGATTCAAAGCACGTTCAAAATTCGGCAACCTAGACGATCATTAAACTTCATGGGAGAAATGTTCAATTGGGCATTCGGAGTCATGGATCAAAACGACGCCAATAGAATATACGGCCATCTGAATGATATCGAAGAGAGAGGCAGCGAAACGTTTGAAGTCATGAAAAGACAAGTAACGGTAGTGGCCACAAATTACAAAAAGTTATCGAAGCCTTTGCTGACAACAATACGTGAAATTGAGGTGTTGCAAACCAAGCTGAACGAGACAGTCACTAAACAAGCGACAGAGTCCAAGAGCCACAACAAGAACTTTCACGAAATCGAACTATCGTTGCAGATTCAAAGGATGGACGTGACATTAAACTCAAACCTGCTTGATATCCAAAGTCAACAGCAAGTAGAATTGGCGATACTGTATGACTTATATAAAGGAAGTCTACACCCAACCATACTTGACAAGGAGGATGTGGATGCGATGATAACCCGACTCTCCGTGGATAATAAATCAAAATAGTTGCTATCCCGAAATTTCGATGTTCACCGGACCGCGAAAGTTAAGGTATTTCCAATAGATGGCGGCATGGTGATTGTGGCCAAAATACCGCTACCAGACCAAACAAAAAGCACGTTATACAAGGTGTACCCGGTTCCACTATTCCTTAATGTGCAATGGGATATAGTGACAAAGTCATCTTACGACTACATGGCAGAATCCAAAGATCGTAGAGAGTTCATCGGCCTCTCGTTACACGAGGTTTCAAATTGTCGACAACTGGAAGTGGACGAAACAACGGAAATCACAATGTGCAAGCACCCTGGTAAAATTCTCACGCGGATGAACACAAATTGTGAGGTCAACATGATGCAGCACACCCCAGTCGGAGATGACAGATGCAAACATGTGGTGGAACCACAAAACAAGCAACGGGATCCTTATAAAGACAGAAACAGCGAATAGATGGATCTTCAATTTGCGGAACAGGGAGACTTTTGATGCTGTTTGTGAGGACTGTACATCGTCCTCACAAACATCGTACAGTTACACTTTCGGGATTCGGAGAGTTAACGATAAAGGAAAAATGAAGTTCGAATAATTTACAGACTCGATTGCTGTACGAGTACCATCACGAGAGCAGGCACAGCATAAGTACTCGACCAAACAACCACGCAACACTAATTGAAGGCTTGAAAGCAAACTGGACGAAGTTGTTGGACGAAGTTGTTGGCGAGAGAAATTTCGACGACCTAAAGTCCTAGGATAGTTCAAGAAAGAACGAGGCGACAGATTGAAACAACAACAAATATAGAACCAGAAAAACATACAATACAACTACAGCGGAAGGCATCAGTAATATCATCAGGACCGACAATGGGAGTAGTATAGGTATCTATAAAATAAATTAGAAGATTTATGAATATTTTGCTTAAATTGTGTTTTCTCAGAATTTTAAAATTAAGTGCCAAATAGATAAATAAATAAATCATTAAAATTGATAAACTACATATATACTAAGAGTTATGTGAATTTTATAGTAGCTAAATAAATAAATAGTAGATAAATAAATAAATCATTAAAATTGATAAACTACATATATACTAAGAGTTATAAGAATTTTTTTAGTAGATAAATAAATAAATAGTAGATAAATAAATCATTAAAATTGATAAACTAGATATATACTAAGAGTTATGTGAATTTTATAGTTGTTGATAATAAGTTTCAAGTTTCAAGAAAGGATTATTGTCGTATCCAAAATAATCCTTTCTTTTCTGCGGGTGGTGAGGAATGTTGTGGCCCATTGAACACATGAGAGACGTATTTCAATATCACCCTGTAGCATGTTTGTCAGCCAAGCAAGACCTGACACAATTAAGTCTCCAATTGCAAAATGTGCGATTGAGGGCTTTGGCTCGATCGAGGTGCAATGCACTTGCGAGATTGTTGGGTCAGCACTTTTGTTTGGTTGGCAGCAACCGAAATTAAATACTAAGAGTTAGTTAATAAAGTGACATAAAAGCGAACAGACGCGGTTTTATTGTAACAGTACATTCCGAAGCCGATTATGGGCCGAATGTGAAATTTTAGGCCGAATGTGGCCGAAGCCGAATAGTCGGTCAGACACTACTCTCGTCGTAGCAAAAAGTGAGAACCCAGTCCCTTCCTTTGATTTCCACGCATTTGATAGTTTGCTTCTATATTCATCTAATTCATGCTCTGAACTTAAAATGATCAATTTCAGACTACTGATACGCTTAATTATGTACTACTTTATTACATTTAAATTCACAATTTTTTCTCTTTTTTCCGTTTCGGCTTTACTATTACGATTGCGCGCACGTAAAAACAAAAAAAAAGTGTTCCACTTTCCAAAAAACATAAAATATCTTCAAAATATTTAAGCACATGGCTACACTAGAAGCGAGGATGGAATGTGCAATTTCTTTCCATAACAGGCGGAGAGGCATGCCTGCATGCCTGGGTAATTGCCTACTGGGTATCATCAAGTGGTAGCAAAATGTATTCCGCAATAGTCGACACACATCTTCCTCACACTTTTGAAATCATAAAAAATATCGTTTTTTTGTTGTTTTTCTTGATAGTTTTTGCACAAAGCACATTTTACGCGACCCGTTTTGAAATTTTCGTTTGCCGCTCAAGAGTAGAAAAAACCGACTACAAAAATTCAAATTTTTCATTGCTCTAATTTGAACATCAGCTGATTTTGACATATGAGACCATGATGCTGGTTCGAATTTGAAGTTACAGTCTACAGTATAACTGCATGTCCTGATATACTGTAAACTGAACTAACTAGTCCATGCAACAAAAAAAATGAGTTACTTTCAACTTCTATACAGGCCATATTAAAATATTTTTGGCAACAAAAAGTTGGGTTGTGTACAAATAATTTATTATGAAAAGAATGAATTAAAATAATAATATGATCAGAACCGGTTTCAAATAGGGTAGGTCGTCAGAAAATATATTCTACTTAACCCTACCAAAATTCTGGAAGTTGTACACTGTTAAAAAGGAAATTTGATTATGTTTTAATAAACCCTTAAATGTCTTTTTGCCGTCCATGGCTTAGAAGCTATTCCCGGAAACCTGATAAATAAAAAAATTAATTAGACAATGTAATGTTAAGTGGGTGGCGAACTGACCCTGTATATAGGGATCTATTTTGGTTTTTACAGTAGGTGGAGTGGCACGGATACTGCGACTTGCACTTTTTATACCCCCACAAATACTGTGGAAGGGTATACAAACTTTGACACAACGTTTGTAACTCTCACAAGGAGGCGTGTCCGGTATGGAAAAGTATATATATTCTCCCAGTGGTCAAAAGAAGGTGTCTGCAGGCATGCCAGTATGTCTATTTAGGAGTTCGGAGGCCTGCCCTCCCCGCTTCCAACCTTTACTTCTTTTTTATATGAAACGGGACAAATAAACAGGAATGTCTCTAGCTGAGAGGCCTTACGAAATTGACTACTGGGCTAGGTCAGCATCGCCGCCGGAATCGATTTAGCCATGGCCGTCTGTCTGTCCGATAGCGGGCGCAGTTTTGGAGATATCGACTTTAAACTTTGGGAACATGTTTTTCACTTCAAAAGTAAGAGCATCGAGAATCAGCCAAATCGGACACAAACTAGGACAAACAAGACAAAAAAAAAGTAATCATTTTCCAAGTTTTTTTATTGTTGTTTTCGATTGAAAATGTTTAGAAATGGATTTTCATAAAAATGATTTTGGACGTAGTCCGAAGCTGCAAAATCACCTATAAATGGCTCAAAATGGGGTCTTGAGAACAATTTTTTATGTTGAGGTATTATTAAACTTCTACAGCTTCGGCATTGCCAAAGTTAGTTCAGTCTCTAGTTTTTTGATTTTGTTTTAGCGCCTGGTTTGCGTTATTTTTTATGATTTTTAATTTTTTTATCATCTAATAAGTATAAAATTTATAAATTTGTATTGTTCTACAGGTTATCGGCCATGAAGAGATTCGGTGAAAACGCTATTGCCCTACGTCCACCTCCAACTAAAAGCATAATAAAATTCCCCAACAACATTCATATACAAACTGGAACCATGAATATGTGGAGTACTGATATGCCCACTGCTGTTTTCACGATGATAACAATATCAAACGAAAGTTATACAGGATCAACATTCATCGAATTTCCCAACGAACATAGTACATCCCAAACGAAGGTCTCTAATATTACTATTTATGATAAAGCGTATACAAAAAGCGTCAACTTAAATAATAATATGGAAAAAGGTAAACTCGAAATTGATGTAAACATAAATACCAATAGTCATAAAAACCTCTTATATGTAGCTATCAAATTTTTAAATAATTTACCAAGTTTATAAATGTGATATTGCGTAGCCTGGAAAAACCATTGAAGTCAGGCATACAACACACCAAAATTTCCGCAAAGGAACCAATTGTCAGGCTTGCCAACAGGGTCATTTTGACCCGGAGACTCCGGGTTTGGAAGTCAATCTCCGGTCTCCGGGTTTAACAGAATTTTCTCCGGGCATCACAAGTTTTCGTCTATTTTGGGAACATTATTTTGTCATTCAAATTTTAAATGATATAAATCAAATAACATTACCCTGCAAAATTTGAACGTTTTGAGACTCCATAAACCAAACTTAAAGGATTTTTAACGCTAAACCAGATGGCGGTCTCAGAATTTTTTCATCACGTCAAGTTTTTGAGGAATTCACTGCCACATTGGCAAACTTCCAAAATTCAGCAAAAATTGGCTAAACCTTCAAAACTAGCTATTAGTTACTTATATTTTTGCGATTTTTTGTTTTTAATATATGAACGGTTTAGTGTAGCACCATTAATTGGTTTTAAGTATATTTAATCTCTAAGTTACATTGAAATTGAACTTGGTGCTCCAAAAACCAAATCTATTGATCCTGAATTGATGCAAATTTGAGTCTAAACAAGAGCATTTTGCATATTGGGTATAAAATTAAAAGGATTCGCCAAAGTCCATATAATTTTATATACTTCAAATATCAGACCTATTGATCCTTAAAGATTTTTTGATGATGAACAAGCTCGTGTCCACAGATTGGCTTTATCTCGTCTAGTTTTTTACATTAGAGTTTAAAGAAAAAACTATGAAATACAATGTTCATTTCTTTGGAAATTGACTTCGCAAATTTACAACCTATAGCTCATTTTAAAGGATAATCATAACACTAAACGAATACATAAACAGAAACTTTGAGCAAAAATCCAAAATCTCGTAATAACTCGTGTTGGAAAAATCGTGTTGGAAAAATTCTGCGAACACCATATTGTTCAGCGTTAATCCTTTTAGAAAAGATAAGTTTGGTTTATGGAGGTTTCATTTAAATAAGTTATGCAAATTGTATTATTTGAAAATTTAGAACGTTTGTATGACAGCGCTATCTATGTCTCATCAAAACTCTAATACTACCGATTTGACGTTTAGATCATTTTCTTTTGGTGGAGCTGTTGTGAGAAACGATTGCCACAATCTTTCGCCCACGCAACCATGATCTCAAGGATAATCCAATTTCTATCATGACCCTGTGATCTCATCGTTTCTCACAACAGCTCCACCAAATCAAACAGTATTAATTAAATCATTAACATGAAATCATCCTTATTCATTTAATACGGAAAAGTTAATTTAAAACAAAAATCGGGATTAACATTCTTAGTTGAAACGTTTTTAAGAACATTCACCTTTGAACAATTAATTGTACTCTTGCGCTCTTTTTAACAGCATCCGCTATTGTCATTTCTAGCATTCCTTATCTTTTCTTAAATTTCCCTTATCTTTCTTTGTTATACAATGCACGTAATTATTAATTTTTTTATTATGGCGATCTGGCACGGTTGCAGAACAGTGAAAAAGAAACCCCCCATCCGACGAGCAATAAGGCCGGTGTAAATGCGTGTACTGCTGTACTCTGTCTCCAAATAACATCCGCCAGCTAAATCCTTATTCGTTAAATGCTACAATATAAATAATTGGCGCCCAACGTGGGGCCTGATTACAACAATATATTTTATTTCCATCATTTGTTTCACTCTTATAGTCACACAAAATACATATTCGGCTCGGATTTTATTCTTTCTCTATCTATGCAAATTTTTTTCACTATTTGTCCAATTGTCAATATTTAACTTACCTTTATTTCTGTTAGCTCGGAATTTCATGGATATTGTATATGTGCAACACTTAGATGTCTTCATTTACAACCAACGATTTCGAGTTAAACGTCCTATTTGTTTAGGGTTTTTTTTTGTCTGAGCAGCACTCGCGAGAATTCAGTTTTTGGATGTATAAGCCGAATCTGACCGCTGTGTCAGTCAGATAAATAAATTTACCCTACATTACTGTTCAAGGAACTACGGAGTTCATATACAAAGAATTCTTGCCTGAACAGTTAAATCTTTCTCTTTTCTATATTTTATCAAGTATTTCTGTTTCGCAATTGAGTATTTTTTTCACAACAGTTTTATGCCATTGGAAAAAAAATCAAACAATATAATCAATATATACCTATTTTATTTTTTTTTTCTGCTCTTAAAATATTTTTTTAAAAACAATTTTTTTTACGTTTACTAAAATTATTATTGAGTATACTGTAACTTTAAATACAGATACAATAATTTTCACCTAAATTTATTTGGTATTGGGAATTTATTTAAATAATTCTGATCAAATTTTAGTTTTGTCGGTGTTCGAATTTTATTTGCATTGCTTCGAAAAATGTCAATTCGACATAGGACATTGCCGCATCTGTTGTAGCAGCAAAGCAATCCACTTGCAGTGCATGCAATAATGTAATAGCATCTAAATCACTATCTCATTGGACCAGCTGTGGTCATTTATTTCACAAATCGTGTCTAACAAAATGTTTGAAGTGCAGTACTTTTTGTCTAGTTTGCAATACTAGAATTGCGAGTGATACTACTGTAACTACCCCGTAATGACGCATTTCCGATGCAAACTACCGATCATGCCAGCACATCAGGCGCTGGACTTGCAACTGGAAACCAACCAGAACTTTTAATGCCTAACCCAGTTACCATTTCAAACGATTCACTGAGGGATATGATTACGTCCGCCGTGTCTGCACAACAGTCACAACTTGTCGCATCTTTGAATGTTCAAATATCTGATTTAGTCAAAACCAATATTGAGGCTAGTTTAGCAAGGTTGAATCTTAACAACCCCATGGTTTCGCAAACGAATGGCGCACCAGTGCCAGCATGACACACAAACCAATCTTCACCACATATGCGTTCTCTGTCAGCAGTTGAACAACAAACTTTTCAAGACTTTATGGGTTATCAATAGGGATGCCACATGCAAAATGATCTTCGTCTGGATTTTGAAAAAAAATATCTGGAATTTTCCGTTTTCAACTGGACATTCAAAGAAAAAATCGGAAATTTTTTTTCATGGCATACTTTTAAGAAAAAATAAAGTAGGAATTGGATAGCAATATGCAAGAATATACATTGGTTACTCCTCACATAAAAAAAAACCATTAAATTATATAGCTTATTATGAAAAAAAAACACCTTTACAGGTCTATTCTGGCGCGGTTAGAAGTTTTTAACCGCCTTTATTACCTTCTCATTGGCATGCAACAAACATTTTAACTTTTGTCTTGCGCCAGAAAAGACCTGTAAATTTGTCTTTTTCAGTTTTGAAAGACGTTGAAAGCTTTACAATTTCAGTTTAAAAACAGTACAATGCTATTCTTTCCAGAAATATTTTGTAGCAAAGGGACGCTTGTAACAATTTACTGTTTTTAAAAGTGTATAGAACTTTTTACAGTTTTATAGTTAGTCTGACATTTTTGTGGTCGAAAGCAATAAGCACTTAAGTCGAAAGAAAATTTCAAAATGGTATACTTTTTAAATAAAGGTTGTGTGGTGTGCTGTAGTTCCATAAATATTTCAGAAGACTCTTCGAAAAATGTCTAGAATGACGTATACAGTCTTATTCAATTCGTGCTTAATTACTTAAGAGGATATTGTCTTTGGCCGCAGAAATATTTCAGATTTTATGAAATCAGCCATCATTCTACTTAAGGTAAGGAACCTAAGTTATTTAAATGGCTAAAAACCAAAGCATATTAATCAAATTAGGAGTGATTTTGACACTTCTCTCTTTCTCTCAATGCATATAATGTCAAACTTAAAAAAATCCTAACCCAAAATAAACGTAAATTTTTTAAATTTAAAATAAGAAATTTGTGTGGCAATTTGAATTCGGGTAATAAAATGAAGAGAAATTTAAATATAAAGCGATGTGCAGTGTGAAGTAATGGCGGAAGTGTGCAAGAGTTCCAACCGCCTCGTTGTGAAACAAAACGCCAGCGTTGGATATCGAACAGCGGGATTGTCCTGGATAGCTCTTAGCGCTTTTGTTTGATCGGATAAGGGTTAAACAGTTTTGCTTAAAATTTGTAACAGGACAGACCCTGTACTCAAAAATATATGAAACGTCACTCCTACTTTGATTAATATGCTTTGCTAAAAACTCATTAGCAGTAATTGAAAAAAATAAAACTATTTGACAGAAAACTTTATCATTATAATAAAAACGAAAACACCATTAGGTTTTCTGACTAATTTAATTTTTTTTACTGAGAAATATCAGAGAAAATTTTGTCTGGACAAATTATTGAAAAACTGGACTCTGGACACATGACAAAAAATCTGGACAATCCAGACGAATCCAGACCGTGTGGCAACCCTAGTTTTCATCCATCTGGTAATAATACGAGTCATAGCTTGCATAATCGTTCTGGTAACCATGTATCAAATAATTCCGCTGCTGGCGTAATTTCGTCACCTGATTTGAATGTCCGTTCCGACAAAGTCTTACAAATCATTTCCAATTGGAAAATAAAGTTTACTGGAGGTTTGAATGGCTTATCAGTCAATAATTTTATTTACCGCATAGAGGCGTTGACAGAACAGACTTTACAAGGAAACTTTTATTTACTGTGCAGGAATGTAAGTGCTTTATTTGACGAAAAGGCCAGCGAATGGTTTTGGCGATTTCACAAGTCAGTGTTGGCCATAACCTGGTCAGAAATGTGTCATGCCCTTAGACAGCAATATAAGGATACTAGAACGGATGTGGACTTTCGCGAAAAGATTAGGGAACGTAAGCAAAAGCCGAATGAGACTTTCGATAGTAATTGGGCGCAGGCCTTGTTTCTCTGCGAACTCTTCGATAGCTCTCGAAATCGTTTTCAAAAAAGATAAAAAACTGAAAATTCGTTTCAAATTAGTTATCTTTTCTTTATTTTTATATATTTTACATATTTTATATATTTTCCTCAGAAAATCGTACCGGCTTTTCTTGGCTGTGGCGGCTGCTGCTTCGTATGGAATTCGGGCGAGAGTCATAATTAAGTTTTAAAAAGCCAAAAAGCCGTCGGCAAAACCGAAATCGCCATACTCGAAAGCAGATTTCGGCACAGACAACAGCGCCCCCTACATTTAACAAATTTATATAAGGTAGCGTTCATATTTACGCGGTTGGCGTGAACATTGCCGCCCGCCTTGCAGCATCACTGCAACTAAATCTAATAGTAAATTACAAAATTTCATATTTATAAAAAATGGAGGGAGTACATTTATAAAAATGGTGATCAGCGCAATATAAATTCAATTTAATAAAAATACATAGAAATTACATTTGGTAATTTCCTCTAAAAATACCTCCACAGATTAGGGGTGGGACGAAAGTGACGTTGCTGCTCAAAGGCGCACTGGGATTGTGTTGGCTCAAGCGTACGAGGCCCAAGTCCAACCGACTGATAGCTGACCAGCTCAAGCGTACGAGGCCCAAGTCCAGTCAGATCACCGTCGTGCGCTTCTATGGATGGCTCAAGCGTACGAGGCCCAAGTCCATCCATATCATCGTCGCGCACTCCCATGGATGGCTCAAGCGTATGAGGCCCAAGTCCATCCGTGCTGCAGCCTTGTGCTTCATATGATGGCTCCAGCGAACTAGGCTCAAGTCCATCCCTCTTTTTACTATGCGGTTCACATGATGGCTCAGACGAACGAGGTCCAAGTCCACCATCCGCAGTATCGACGCTTCCGCCACTTTCGCAGAAGTTTTGCGCGTTCGTAAAACGACGCGATCCGTATTCTTTTCGGATATCTAAAACCCGAACTCTATCGTCTCGGCCGGAATATTTTTTCATATCTCTGCCTAGCCGCCACTCATTTGGAGATAGCCTTTCTTCACTCATTATCTCTAACTTCTCTAAATTTTTCTGTGTAGTTTTCCATTTTAAATATTTACGCCCATCCTCATTTTTACGAGTGGTTTTGTTATAATTTTTCTTACTCTTATTTTTATTTAAATTCCAAGAACTTTTCTTTGAGACTTCCTCAAGTTCTGGCAAATTTGACGACTGATCCTGTAGTGAAATTTGATTAAAGTATACCGAATATGTCGGTTTAATTGAAACCCCATTAGGGGGCAAAGGCCCAGTTAAGATCCACCCAAAAACTGTTTTCTGAGCAATGAGTGACCCTGGAATACCTTTGTATTCCATCTGAAATAATTCGTGGATATATGTCACCTCCAATGAGGACATCCACTTGTTCGCTTTTATAAAAATTAGGATCTGCCATTTGCAAATCAGGTAAATTCTGCACCAAGGTCCTATCGATATAAACTGTGGGAATGTTACCGCTTAATTGAGGAAGAATGAGACCCTTCGTCTCTATTCTTACCCTAGGATCAATTGGTGATCCTATTACAAAATTGCACATTTTTTGAATTTGTGCCGAAATTACATTATTCAGCCCTGCTACTAGTGCATTCACGCTTTGAGTGGGTATATTCAGCCGTTTCTGCAAACGCGCTGATATAAATGTGCCCTCTGACCCAGAGTCGATTAGCGCTCTGGCCGTATAAACGGAGACTGAATGACATATGGTCACGAAAGCTGTCCCTAACAGCACCCCTTTTGTACTCGTTGTGAAATGCGTCTGAACCCTATCGACGTCAACTTGCGAAGTGGATGGTTCAGTGGATAAATCACTTGAAACCGGAAAATTGTTTTGATTTGCACCATCTGATGGCGCAGGAGAATTAGGCGGTGACCCAAGTCATTCACGATGAAGTAGCGAGTTATGACGCCTCTTGCAACTAAGGCACTTGTAATTGCTCGTACAATCTTTCACCTCATGAGAACTGGCCAAACAGTTTAAACACAGATGCAACCTCCTTACTGTTGACAACCTGTAACTAACGTTCATATCTAAAAATTGTGGACAATTCCACAGTGGGTGTTGTTGCGTATCACAAAGTTTACAATTCGCCTGGTAAACGTTTGCATTATGGGAATTTACTTTTCTATTCTGATTTGGGAGTATTTATTATGGTAGCCACCAGTCCTAAAGTCTGAAATCTTTTAGTAAGAAAACTATCTAAATCAACCCATTTGGGGATTGCTGTTTTGTTTTTAATCCCTTGCTCCCATAAGGAGAGCGTTGCTTCTGGTAAGCAAGTAGAACACAAATATACGAAAATTGCATCCCAATTTTCAACATTAATGTTATATAGTTCGAGTGCGGATATACAGTTATTTATATCCCGCTGTAATTTCTTTATAGCGGACCCCGACTCCGAAGTCACTGGCTGAAGGCCGAACAAAATCCTCAGTTGACTGTTCACTAAAATCCTTTTATTTTCATACCTATCTGATAGGTTATCCCACGCCTGCACAAATCCATCATTTGTGAGAGGGGACTTCTTCACTATATCTTTAACTTCTAGTTTTTTGATTCAGGTGGTAAAGTTTTTCAACTGACGTTAACCCGGAGTTTTGTATATAAATGGCCGTGAACATGTCACGGAAAGTAGGCCAAGAGAGATAAACTCCATAAAATATCTCAGTGTCACACAGAGGCAACCTCATGTTGCTAGAAGACGGACGATGTTCATTCGAATTCACAATCATACACAGAAAAAAAAAAGATAGGTTAATCTAACCAAAAAACGTTGTAAAAAAACAATTTTTTATTTTATATGGAAAACACAAACAACAATTACAATTGTTGTGGTTAATCTAATCGTCAAAAAATTGTTAAATGATTTGCCAGCATGGTCGTATTTCGGCATATGATTCGCAATGTCATCGCTCGATGCAGAAATGCAACCATGCCGCAAATATTTCATAATTCTGAAACAGCATGACATTTAATACAAGAGAGAAAAATTATTATATATGGCTGTCTCGTTTTCGCTCTCAAAGCAACAAGTGCTGCATAATATATGAATAATTTATATTCGACACTTGACTCATGAAGTACTTGGTTCCATTAGTATGCGATACTATTATTGGTATTTTAGGGAAGTTTGTATGAAAATTGTTGGGTCGTAATAATAAAAACGTCTTAGAGCAATTGCTACGTGCATTTACTTTACTCAGAGATTTTATTTCAAATCAAAATTGAATGAAAATTATCGTAAAAATTATTAAGTATTCACAAGAAAGTATCCGGTTGTATCGAATACAAAAAAATCGAATTTTCGCAGCACTAGAAGATGGCGTCCAATTTGTTTACATTTTACATTTTTGATATTTCGAAAAGAATTTTTAAAATCAAATTATGACTATGTTATAATTAATTATTAACAAATATTGTTATTTTACGATTTTATAAATTGTGCAGAATGTTTTTCAAATCGTTTTTTCCCGGGAAAACATTAATTTCAATATTACAATATTATTGTAAACTTAATGAAATATTAAAATATTGCGTTTTGTGGAAGCGCGTTAGTTCTAAGTAATGAATATTATATATATTCGCAGTAGAAATGATGTTGCCCGACAAATTTGTGTACGAAATGTAAATTATCTCGTTTTTAAAGTCTTGGGCTTACATTAAATTAATTTAAGCTTCATAAATATATTTCAATACAACACATCTACAGAAATACCAAACACATCAGCTATCTTTTTCTTGCATTCTTTTTCTAATATGTATCTATTTTTTTTTTCGCTCAATTGTATAATTGCTTTCTCTGTCTTCCATAAAGTAATATACGAACAATTTTTAATTGTACGCCAACAAAATTTGATTGTACGCCAACAACTTTGAGTCGGTTCCATTTACAACGTTTCTTGGTTGCTGCATTTTTAATCGTCTTTTTTGGTTAGATTTACCTACTTTTTTTTTTGTGTGTAGTAGAACTGGGAGGGGTGTTAAATGATGAGCTGTCAGATTGTGAGCAAATTCACCCGTCATGGCAGCGCAGGCTACATATGCCTGATAACAATTTCTGTACCTATCTTTTATTATTTGCAAATCGCCACTAGGCTCCCCATTACTGGCAGAGGGGGACTTCTTGACTATACCTTTAGCCTCACCTCTAGTTTTTTGATTCAGGTGATATAGTTTCTCAACTGAAGTTAGCCCCGAATTTTGAATATAAATTGCCGTGAACATGTCACGAAAAGTGGGCCATGAGATATAATCTCCATAAAAAATCTCAGTATCACATGGAGGCAACCTCATGTTGCTAGTTGACGACCGATTTTCATTTGAACTTAGGAGCATAGTAGAACTGGGAGGGGGCGTTAAAAGATGAGCTGTCAGATTTTGAGCAAATTCACCCATCATGGCAGCACAGGCTACATAAGCCTGATAACAGTTTCGGTACCTATCTTTTACTATTCCTAAATCGCCACTAGACTCCGAATTGTCGGTTGAGGATGACCGCGAACACTTTTCATAAGCTGCCTTTACTTTCACCCATATATCTTTAAATTCCTCACGTTGAACTTCCAACGAAAAAGTAGAATGGACACTCTGACCAGTTGTATTCCGTTTCGAATTCAAGGATTTCGTCAGCCAGACGATGAAATTCCTTTAAAGCAGCCATTTTTCACAAAAATATCAATTTACAAAAATCCCACTAAAATTTCCAAAAAACCAAAAAAGTCGAAAAATTTGTAAATAATAATATAATTAGAATCGCTTATTTTATTTAAATATTTTTCGAAAATATTTAAAAGGCGATAAAATAGTGCACAATTAGTTTTCTATATATATTTCAACCCTTCGTCAGTGTCGAAATTACTGACGTAGGGCGCACTTCAAATACACTACAATGAGAGAATTCGGATTGGGAAAACAACAAAATACAAATCGGCCAAAATATTTTAATTCGCTTATTTTGAATATTTCACAAAAATATTAAAAAGCGATAAAGAAATAAAAATTCCCTCTTTAAATATTTTGCTCTGAAATATTCAGTTTCAGTCAAAGAAATATTTCGTATTTTCTAAGACTGACTGAAAACACAGAATTTCAGTTTTGTTTTATTCCCGCGTTGCTAACTTTAGCTTTAGTTAGTTCACTTCACTTTTCGTTAAAAATATAGCACTGATTTTATTTTAATAATTTTACTTTACTTTGCTTTGCTTTATTTTAATTTAATCTACATGTAAATAAATAAAAAATCCAAAATAAGCGAACGTCTGTCCGTTGCCAAAATACCGAAAACTAATTAAAGCAAAACGACAGAAAATAATGCAGCAACAACCTGCAGTGGATACTCTTTCTAGTGAGAGCGGGTGGTAGTATGTGTTTTGTGTGTATGTGCTTTTGGTTATTTTTGCACAGGTCAATGTGTCGAATATTTTTCAAAGATCTTTTTATTTCTCTCACTCTGAATATGGAGTACCTACGTTTGATCGGTATTATTAGTTATTAATCTCTTTTATTTCGTTTCCAAAAATATGTTTTGGTAATTATTTAAACTTTTATTAGAAAAGTTCTCCAAATTAAATGAACAGAGATTACGGAATTAAAAGAGAGACTAATTTTATAGCACTATTGGAAGCTTTATTTAAGAAATCACTTCACATTCAGAATAATATTACGAAATGCTTTTGTTGTAGGAATGAAGACAAACGAGAGTAAATGAGTGGCTTGGGCTGGCAATTGAGCGTATTGAAAATTTTACATTTTTTTATATCACGGATAAATTTTTAATATTTTAAAAATGCGCACATATGATCACCATTTATAAATGTAACGCACCTTTTTTAATTTTGTAGCAGCAGCTTAGATGATGATTGTGATTGATGTGGAGGGCTTTTCTTCTCAGTTTTAATTTTGTTTGTTGTGGAGATCTTTTCGTCTCCTTTGGAATTAGGGTTGCCACATGCAAAATGATCTTCGTCTGGATTTTGAAAAAAAAATATCTGGACTTTTCCAATTTCAACTGGACATTCAAAGAAAAAATCGCAATATGCAAGGATATACATTGGTACTCCTCACATTGAAAAAAACAATTAAATTACATAGCTTATTATGAAAAAAAACACCTTTACAGGTCTATTCTGGCGCGGTTAGAAGTTTGTAACCGCCTTTAGTACCTTCTCATTGGCATGAAACAAACATTTTACCTTTTGTCTTGCGCCAGAAAAGACCTGTAAATTTGTCTTTTTCTGTTTTGAAAGACGTTGAAAGCTTTACTTCAGTTTAAAAACAGTACAATGCTATTCTTTCCACAAATATTTTGTAGCAAAGGGACGCTTGTAACAATTTACTGTTTTTAAAAGTGTGTGTTTACAGTTTTATAGTTTAGTCTGACAATTTTGTGGTCGAAAGCAAAATTTCAAAATGGTGTAGTTCCATAAATATTTCAGAAGACTCTTCGAAAAATGTTTAGAATGACGTATATAGTCTTGTTCAATTCATGCTTAATTACTTAAGAGAATATTGTCTTTGGCCGCAGAAATATTTAAAATTTTATGAAATCAGCCATCATTCTACTTCTTTCCTTAGGGTAAAAGTTATTTAAAAACTCATTCGCAGTAATTGAAAAAGTAAAACTATTTGACAGAAAACTTTATCTTTATAATAAAAACGAGAACGCTATTACATAGGTTTTCTGATTTATTTTATTTTTTTTACTGAGAAATATCAGAGAAAATTTTGTCTGGACAAATTATTGAAAAACTGGACTCTGGACACATGACAAAAAATCCCCTACATTTAACAAATTTGTATAAGGTAGCGTTCATATTTACGCGGTTGGCGTGAACAGATAGTTTTTATGAAACTATTGTTGATCTATCCGATCGTTTATATGAACCGTTACCGGATACCACTCTTGTGGAAATTTTAAGACGTAATCTCTTACCGGAAATACAGCATGAAATCCTCAATATGCACATCTATTCAGTAGAACATCTTCGTGACGTTTGTCGTCGGCGTGAGTTTTTCATGCAGGACATTCGTAGAAAACATGGCTTTGGGTTTCCCAAAGCTCCACCAATTCAAAAGCGAATATCGGAAATGGAGAGCAATTTGGATGGCGATGTGTATGCCGATAGGGTACCGGATACAGGGAACGAAGAAGTTTCAGAAATTAATTTAGTTTGCTGGAATTGTCAGAAACGTGGACACAGATATCAGGACTGTTTATGCGATCGTACTGTTTTCTGTTACGGTTGTGGTGCACCGGATACTTAAAAGCCAAGCTGCAAGAATTGTAGTTCAAAAAACGGGAGCAACGGAAAAAGTACGAAAAAAGACCAGCAAACCGAAACGGAGATGTAATAAGCATTCTCAGACCATCAACCGGAAGTGACAACAACAAAACAGGAAATGACTCAGATTTTTCAAATTTTTCACAAATTAAACCTTTTCACGTTTGACTAAAAGAATATTATGAAACTCGAGATAGAATTTTCTATGAAAATTCTAAGCCTTCTCGCTCAGTTCTGCGTATGCGTATGCGGAAAAAGTTAAACAATTTAACAAGAAGTTTGTTTGTTCAGTCCTTGATAAGCCACGTGATGTGAGGCCATATGCTGAAGTGATTCTCTTTGGTGTAAATATGTTGGGTTTGACGGCGCTTCAATCAGCTGTATTGGTTCAGAAGCGGCCAAGGAATTTTTAACTTCCGGTTCTGCATTTAGAAAATTAAAATCTTCAGCCAAACCAGCAGACGATAAGAGGCAGGATGTGATAGGTTTTGTGGATACTAGCACTTCATTTAAGGGAGTTGAAAAACAGTTGGCAAGCCAATTGGAGAATATTTTTTGAAACTTGTTGAAGTAAAAGTTGTAACCTTGGGCGCAGGCCTTGTTCTATGCGAACTCTTCGTTAGCTCTCGAAATCGATTTCAAAAATGATAAGAACAGAAATTTCGTTTCGAATTATAATATATATTTTATTTCTGATTTCAAATCATTTCGGAAATTCTTACCTACTGCTTCGGATGGTATTCGAGAAAGAGTGATGATATTCAAAAAGCAAAAACGCCGTCGGTAAAACCGAGATCGCCATACTTGAAAGCAGATTTCGCCACAGACAACAGCGCCCCTACATTTCACAATTTCTATAGGGTTCCATACAGAATTACGCTGTTGGCGTGAACATTGCCACTCCCCTTGCAGCATCACTGCAACTAAAGTTACTAGTAAATTACAAAATTTCATATTTAGAAAAAATTCATGGCGTACATTTATAAGAATAGTGATCAGCGCAAAATAAATTCAATTCAATAAAAATACATAAAACTTACTCTAACTTACTCTAATTACACCGTTCGACAAAACTTACTCTAATTTACTCTAATTACACCGTTCGACAAAAAAAAATTTTGGTAAAGCACATGATCGGGACCCACAGATTCTGTTAGAGGGGGTTAAAAAAGATTACCCGTGTGTCACAGTTTTTCTGGATCAGTTCTTAAAACCGATTAAATCGCATTTATGCATTTTGCATTTTTCTCATTCACATAATAATTCGTCAAAAAAATTTTCATTGAATCTTAAATGTTAAAAATGGATTTGATAGAGTAAAAACATATCTTTAAAAAAGCATGTACACTTTTTACAATAGGATGTAAACTCATCCCGCTAGACTAGAAACTAAGGAATCCCGGGATTTTTACAAGCAAAATGCATTCAGAAGTAAAAAAGTTTTTTATATGTTTTATTGGAAAACTGATAGTTTTAGCATAAATAAATAAACATAAACATTAATTTCAATTTATTGAATGATTTTTTTTTTATAACCCTTATATTAACTTGCTTTGGGCGGACTATATATATATATATATATATATATATATATATATATCCTCTAATCTGCGGCGAGCTTTTTCATACACTTCCACATGAGCTAGAGAGCTGAAATTTGGAACACTGATAGAACTCCGGTGGGGTCCATCAGTGGCGTAGGGGGCCGGGGGGAGACTCGAACCTTTTTTTTAACATGGCATAACTTCCAATTCCTTCAAGATACATTGATGAAATTTGGTAGGTGAGTTCTTATTGACAAAATGAAATTTTGTACCCTTTGGAAAGGGGAGCGGGATGGAGCCAATTTAAAGTTAAAGAAATTTTTTACTTAGGTTCGCATTTGGAAAAAGAGTAAAAAAGGGGAAAAAAGGGGGGCGAAAAAAATTAAAAAAAAAAAAAAAAGAGTAAATTTAAAATGCATAAATGAGATTTAAACGGTTTTAAGAACTGATCGAGAAAAACTGGGAGTCACGGGTACTCTTTTTTAACAGCCTCTAACAGAATCTGTCAATCCCGATCATGTGCGTTTTTTTAGTTTCGGACGGTGTTATACAAGACAATAAATCCACCAGTTGATTCCTCTGGTCGAGAAACGAACAAAATTTTATGGGGAGGGGGGACCGCGAATAACCCTGTAAGGAGTTATAAGGCGATTTCTGTGAAAAATTTAAAAAAAAGTGTTTTTACTTTTTGTTTTCTTACTTCTGAATTACTGTAACTACAAAATACCTCTTAGTAATTTTTTTCTCTCCGATCAACAGTTTTTCCTATGAATCAGATTTTGTGAATTGGTCTCGGATTTTTTTCATACAAAAATTCATTCTTAAAAATCTAAAAATTATGTCCAATTTTGATCTTAAAAAAGTTAAAATTTTTGTATGAAAAAATTAGAGGTATGCTCACAAAATCTGATTTATAGGAAAAACTGTTCAACGGAGAGAAAAAATTACTAAGAAACATTTTGTAGAGAATTTTGCAAGGAACAAAATTGCATCAATCATAAAAAAAAACTAAACAGAGTTTTCGAAATAATCATGACTATACACAAAATTTTACAAACAAAATTGTTTTTTGCATTGCTAATAAATTTTGACGTATTTGAGACCGTTGTAAAATGCCTTAGTTGTATTCAACTAGAAAGCAACACAAATTCACTTGTAAATATTATTAAAGCAACCATTCTATCAAAAATAGATTACGGTTTACCAATTTTTGGCATGACATCACAAAGGAATTTGAATAAAATATCCTCGGCTTATCACTCGGCTGCCAGGCTATCACTGAGAGCTTTCCGTACTAAACCATTATTAACATCCTAACTGAGACAGGACTTCCCGCTCTAAAAGACAGACTAACTCACATGACAAGACGGATGGTGGTAAAGGCAATACATTCAAACGGCTCGACCATTAACCAGCTAAAATTAAATCTAACGAAACGAAAGAAAAGAAATCGTAAAGAATCAACGCTTCAAAGAATCATGGACGCCGCCAGGGACATGGATATTTTCATCATGCCGACCATACCTCCTCGACAATATGTTCCACCGGGGACACTACAAAACGATTCCATCGAATTATATTTAGCCAAATACAATAAAAATAACACAACACCCGATATATTCATCCGAGAATTTCTCGAAATTCGAAACAACCACCCAAATTGGAAACTTATTTTCACTGACGGTTCAAAAACCGGAGACGCTGTTGGATTCAGCGCAGTATATGAAAACTCCACAATAACCAAAGCTATTCTTCCACCATATGCATCCGTTTTCTCAGCTGAGGCAGAAGCAATACTACAAGCAACCACACTAGCTAAATCCGTCAAACAAAAACACTTGATTTGCACCGACTCACTTTCAACTCTCCTAGCAATAAAAAACCCAAACAGCAATGACAACACAATATTCTCCATAAGGAACATACTGATAACCAACGTAAATAAAATTCGTCTTCTTTGGGTACCCAGCCACGTGAGTATAAAAAGGAAATACACTCGCAGATTCAGCAGCAAAAGAAGCAACCAGACCACCATTAAACCTAACAATATCAACAAATACAAAAGATCTAAAAAACGCCATTAACAAACACCACTTCCACTCCATTAGACAAAACTGGACTGACAACTCACACCACTACAAAACAATAAATCCTATTCCACTTATTCCCCTCTTCCCAGTGACATTGCCTAGAAGATTTTCAATTTTTGGGGAATATGGTTTATTCCTGGGCATTCGTATAAGAGGTGTGTTATGCTGAGATATTCGGTATTGCAAAAATGACAGGTTGGAGAGCTGGTGTTTTCGATGAGGTGTTTTTGTGTGAGCCTTGTGTGTCCGAGCCGGCAGCGGGTATTAACTATATATTATAGTTAATACCCGCTGCCGGCTCGGACACACAAGGCTATATATTATAGTTAATACCCGCTGCCGGCTCGGACACACAAGGCTCACACAAAAACACCTCATCGAAAACACCAGCTCTCCAACCTGTCATTTTTGCAATACCGAATATCTCAGCATAACACACCTCTTATACGAATGCCCAGGAATAAACCATATTCCCCAACAATTGAAAAATCCAAACATTGAAGAACTACTAAAAAATGTCAACCACGACAATATAAAAATTTTCATAACTTTCATTTGCAAACTAAATTTATACTTTATTATTTAACCATTTTCTTTTAACTATTTTGAATTTCTTACTCATAAGCCGAAGGTCCTAGTTACTATTGCTAAATATGAATAAGGAAAATTGTAATTTACTTACTTTTACTCCCAACTAAATAAATAAATATGCACTGTCTACTTAAAAACTATCTCACGAATAGAAAATTTGTAGTAAAATATAAAAGCTTTGTCTCCCGAAAATACGAAATACTGGCCGGAGTACCACAAGGTAGTGTCCTCGCGCCCCTGCTTTATATTCTCTATATATTCTCTATATGCCCAAAAGCGATAGAACTATTATATCGACTTTTGCTGACGACACTGCTATCCTGTGCTCTCACTCAAACCCAGACATGGCAACTCTTTACGTGCAAAAACATTTGGACACTCTAAGTAATTGGCTATCACGATGGAAAATAAAAGTCAAAGCTGCCACTTAACCTTCACACTACGAAGGGGCACGTGTCCTGCTCTAAAGATAAACGGCCAAGTTGTCCCTGAAAGTTCCGAAACAAAGTATCTTGAAATGCACCTCGATCGCCGACTCACATGGCATAAGCACATTCAATCCAAAATCACCCAGATTAAACTAAAACAATTGGAACTAAATTGGGTAATCTCAAAGGCATCTCAGCTAAATCTCACATACAAAGTCCAAATATACAAAAGTATAATAAAACCCATATGGACATATGGAATTGAGCTCTGGGGCACTGCCTCTCTCTCGAACGTGGAAAATCTCCAGAGAGTCCAATCTAAAATCCTGAGACAAATTGCCAGAGCCCTTGGTTTACAAGAAATGCAAACATCCACAATGATTTGAATATATAATATTCCTGCAGTAAAAGACGAAATTCCGAAACTTACCTCGAAGTACAGGCAGAAGCTCACGTTTCATCCAAATATTCTAGCTAAGAATTTACTGAGACCTCTGAATCCCTCATGTCTCAAACGAAACTAATGAATAACGACAACTCCACATTGTAGTTTACATTAAGATTAATTTATAAATATTTTTTTTAAATTAAGTTGTATTATGAATTTATGAATATTCATTGTTAGACCTAAGTTAATATTAGGTGATTCAAATGAATAAAAGTACATAAAGAAAAAAAAAAAACTAAAGACGATTTTCACTTGTATGGAAGGTGGGAGTGGCAGTTGACCAATTCAGCCCATTTGCAATACCAACTCCTTCTACGACCTTCAGGAGTTAAGTCCAAGGTTTGGACCGCCTAGCTTGCTTCAATCTTCTTACCAATCAGAAGAATGGACATACTGAATGACATTCAGACATACGGATATGGCAAAATCCACTCAAGAAGCTATGCTAATTTTTCATAAGTATAACAAGTACACAATCTTACTTTAAAACCAATTTGTAGATAAAATATATAAATCTTTATATGAAAAAAGCTTAAAAAAAATGTAAATTTACTAGGGTTGTGGCGAGCGTGCCCATATGCAAAATGCAAAATGCAAAGTGATAAAAAAGTAACACCGAAGTAATAAAAGATTTTTTGAAATACGTTTTATTATACTTTGATATTCTCCTCAAATGATAGAAAACAAACATCCGTAATATATAACTTTTTGTAACACTGAAAAATATTCTTAGCGGAAAGGTCGCGCCATTTCGCTGTTTTTTCCCACTTTTTTAAAATACTACTTTCAATCATATTCAATCAGTAGCGACCGTGGTGATCGCTACTGAAGTGCGATTGCTTAGAGTTATATATCAAAAGAAAGATCTAAGCATGCTTTATTAAAATCAAAAAACAGATTAGTGATATTTGTTCAAATATTTTTTTAATTGAATATTCCGTGGAACGCTATCGTTACCATATGGTAACACTCGTCGTGAATGGGTTAATATTAAAACCTTTTGGTTTGACTTTATTTATTTTAAATGTTATTTGTTTTGTTTAATGTAATATTATTAAATATTATTTCTTTGTTGAATTAAAATGAAATTAAACTTAAAATATTGTTTTTTCTTTTATTTTATACTAGCAGGGCCGGATCCGCTTTGCTGGCCCTAAAAAAGTTCGTTTTGCCTTTAAGGTCATAATAAATTAATGAAAACAATTGTCAAATATATTTATTGATAGCCCAATTGTAGCATTTTTAAATATTGAAAGGTGCCACGCCCCGCTGTCCAATTCCGACCATATGTATCTTTGAACTTAGAATTGAAAGCATAAAACCATGTCCCGTTGAAAAATGTTCATTGGGAGCCAAGTGTAACATTTTTTAAAATATTGAATTCTATGGGAAGTGCCACGCCCCGCTGTCTAATTCCAATATGTTGCATTGCAGGCATAGAAAGATTTCCCGTTGAAAAATATTCAATGGGAGCCAAAGAATGGCACTTTGAAGTATTTTATTGTATGGGCGGTGCCAAGCCCCTTTGTCCAATTACGCCGATATGTTGCATTTAGCTTAGAGTTGAAACCATGAAGCCATTTGCCGAGTTTCGTTGGGAAACATTGTGTGGAGCGTTATTACAGCATTTTCAAATATTGACTTGTATGGGCGGTGCCACGCCCCATTGTCTAATCCCGGCCATTTGTAGCCCAGATTATGGCTGGTGTCGTATAGTATGTTCATGGCAAATTTATTTTTTTGTGATCAAAAACGTCTGAGATATAGCAGTTTTTACGACTCACGAACCCTAGAACACATACATAAATTTTGGTGAGAATAGGTGCTGTAAGCTTCATAATTATTTTCATGCAACACATCTATGGAATTGTGAATCACATCAATCATCTTTTTCTTTCTTGCATTATTTTCCTAATCTTCTTTATTTTTTGTTCGCTCAATTTCATGAATAGTTTTCTGTGTCTCCCTAATGTGTATTGTATTAATTCATTTGAATGGTACTCTAACAATTATTCACCTTAACACATTCAATAAAATATCCAATACGCGGATATTTGATTTAAATAAAAACAGCTTAGGAGCACTATCTAATATGTTTTCATTAGATTTCACTATGTTGTTACCTCAATGTAGAATTACGAAAATAAAATAACTGAAATTATTTTGTATAATACATATTTTTGGAAAATTAGCTTGTCTCGAGGTAGTTATTTTTGTAGAATGTGCACAGGAAAAAATCCAAGCTATAATTTGATGTACTTATATATTTTTTTTAGCTTCTACTCTTCCTTATGTGATACCACTTATGATACTAATGATGATTGCTGTTTTTGTAATCCTGTTTGCGATCTACTATCGACGCCATCCGACAAATTCAAATGAATCCATAACATCAACAATATGCACTGTAAGTTAGTTTATTATTTTTACTTAGAGAGATTAACTTTTCCTACGATGTCCAAAAGAACTTTTAAAAAATTGTTTGGTCATTTGGTGTTTTTTCAAAGCCTTGTTGTTTTTCCAATTTAAAATGTCATCTAAATAAGTAAAATAAGGGAAAAAGTGTACAAAATTTCTAGTCATTCAGTGGTATGATTTCGCGGCGAAGCAAAACATATGTTTTGTTACCGCGAGTGGCAGAAAACGCTTATCCTTTTTGTAATATATTTATTGTTCGCTATTTGACTACTTGTCGCCGAGTGTTGTTTTATTAACAACGAGAAAATAACAAATGTCAAAGCTAAGTTAGAAAGATTTGGTGATGCCACACATCTTACAAGCATATAAATTAGCACATTAATGGTCTTCATAAGAAATATAGTGAAAACTGCAGAAACTGAATATTTTTATACAAGCGTAAATTAACTGTCAAAATTCGTATACGTTTCTGAAAATTCGTACTGATGATACCTTTGTTTTAACTGATGAAGTTATTACTGTTTATAAGCTAACGTTTAGTGTGAATTAGAACGAATAACTCATATACTTTTTCATAATTTCTGCGTCATCGTAATTTGTCAAATTTAA
Organism: Heteromyza rotundicornis; assembly: GCA_951394025.1. Classification (NCBI taxonomy): domain Eukaryota; kingdom Metazoa; phylum Arthropoda; class Insecta; order Diptera; family Heleomyzidae; genus Heteromyza; species Heteromyza rotundicornis. The sequence continues at coordinate 27,345,852 of OX596012.1, forward strand.
ATAAATCTTTGTCCGCGAAATCGCGTCCTGTGGACACCACGAAGTCCCAGTATTCGCTATTTGACGCGCCATCCATGGTCCGCATGATTTTTGCATGCTGGACATCTTCTTCCAAATGTCGAATTTTCTGCGAAGATGCAGGTTACTCTTCCTCCGAAAAAAGTACTTCCGATGCAGAAATGCTTGCCTTGAACGTAAAAAATAAAATTAGCTTCAGATTTTTGAAAAATGCATAAATAACAATGTGCAACAAATTTTTCCGACCTGTTATCGGTCAAGGTGGGTCGAAAGCAATTATATAGAATAGCAAATTCCTCAGTGGGTTTTGCTTAAAATCTACACTTCTTGATGCAGTTGGGAGCTCAATACCGTTATCATTTATAAAGGTTAAAAGTTATGGCCGAAAATTAATTTTGAAAAATACAGCTAAACATGCAAATTTAAAACCGCTATATCTTTGGAAGGGAAACTAATTTTGCAAAACCCATTGAGGGTTTTGCTACTCTATATGAATACTTTCGACTCATCTTGACCGATACCAGGTCGGATTCCATAACCTTAAAATTGTCGCACAGTGTCAATTCACATTTATTAAATTTGATGTCGTATGCGAATTGTATGTTGCGTTTGGTGCACCCAGTTTTTTGGCACCTTGGCCACTTTTTGTTGCTCCCATTCTGTGGAAAGCCGGCTATGGATATTTAAACAAAATTTAAAACTATTATTCCATTTCATTGTCACCTCTGATCGAGGCAGCCCTAATTCAACCGTCAATTCATGCTAGAGAGCCTCGAAAAAGATTAAAACAAATTTAACACAAGAACTTATTTTTGCTGCCATTCGAGAATTAACTGTTCAATGACAAACAAAAGAAAATTGAAAGCAAGGAAAATTAAAGCTGATCGCAATAATAAAGTAAAGGATTTACACTTTTGCGTGCACCAAAAAAAATAAATAAATAAATTTGACAGCGGATTTAATACAACCTTCAAAAACACAGGTTTCAGAGTTGTATGGTCGTAAAATTTTTTTTATGTAAAAAAGCAATAACATTTTTATGACTATTGTATGTTTTTACAACAATATGACTTTAAGACCAATATGACACCTTTGTGAACTCCCTTAAAGTATTCTATTGTCGTATATTTTAAAATGTAACCAATCCTTTATTCTTATTAACTTTTAGCATTTGGATATCCGAAAGCACGATGATGGAATTAAATATGCTACGATATACGATTATCAGTTAATGCGTGGACGTTTTTAATTGCCCATTTCAGTGTTGGCATTTGAGAATCTCATTTTCGCACCGAATAGACTCTAAAAGTGTACTAATATCATATATGGCCGATTCCGCATCAAGCTGATACTTCTTATCGGCGAAAATTTTGTCACGCACCACATTCAAAGCCCTTGGTATCCTGTATTTATGTACCAAAGGGTTCCAATAATTACCGTTATATTTGAATTCAGTAAAATATTAAATTTTAAAAAATACCAAATTACCTATATTTAAACTAGAGAGTTTAAGCTCCGGCACCGTCTAAGCTAAAACACACTGAAGCAAAAAGGTCCTTAAAATCAATGAAAAAATGGATTATCACAATGAGTAAATCATTTAATTTTGACCAAAGTTTGCAATCATTGGCTCAATGAATATATTCATGCATGTTTAAAGGAATAAGACCTACACAGAAAAAAATTGTTAATGTACAACTTTTCAAAATGTATGAAAATTGGAAATTTGTTTACCGAGCTGGTAAACTGGATTAACCGAAAAAAAATTGTTAAAATAAATCTTCGAAATTCGATACAAAATAGTTCTAATAATCGAAAAAGTTGTTGTTATTGTAAGTTCTTTTAACTCAATTGTTGGTTAAATGTGAATTTATCACAAATTTACTGAAAAATTTACAACTTAACCTAGAAAAAAACGGTGCAATAAATTTACCATCTCTCATCGGTGAAACGTACCGACATTGGAGGGTTTTTAAACCCTCTTTTTCGGTTAGATCTACCGATTTTTTTTTGTGTGTATGATCTATTCATACGGGCAATGACTGCATTCATTGGCTTTGCTTTGGTTGCAATCAAAATCTTATCGAAACTGGTCTTATTTTTTTATTTGTTTATCGTACAAAAAAAAACTGCTAGATTACATTTGCAACCAAAACACGGCTAATGATTCGGAATGTATTATCTTAGTCCTAATAATTCTGAATTCCAAAATGGCGGGACTCTAGAGATTGTGCTTGTAACGACCCAAATATATTGGTGTCGTCACGACGTTAAAGCAACGATAACCAAAAGGATATATTTATTCCGTTGGTGATACTGATCAAGAATATATATACTTTTCTATACCTACCACGCCTCCTTCGCCTGTTTTTTTAAATTTTTATTTTTTGTTGCCAAGCTTGTTAAATTACCTACAAAACGCATATTTAAAAAAAATTTCCAACGCTTTTTGAATTTACCAAACTTTTTAGAAAAAAGCATGTTTTGCAAAATTATGAAATGCTTATCGGCCCTCCTGTTAGTTGGGGGAAAACTAAGTATGCAGAAGGCCCCTACAATCTCTGAAACTTTCAACAAAATCGCGACAACTTGAAAAAAGGGGCAAATTTCACGTGGAATGTCCCATATACAATAATTTTCAATATCCTTATCCATACTATTTATAAAATTAAAACGTAAATTTCTTTGTAACGGGTAGGAGCAAAAACTAGCCACCCGATTTTCGGTATTAAGTTTTATTGAACATTTAATCGTATGCTTACAGATTTCCGTTCGATTGCATTGACATAGTCTGGGGCCGAATTACGGCATTCGTGATCGAGCAAACTCGTTCGAAATTTTTGAGTTTGGGTTTACGGCACTCGTTATCGAACAAAAATTATCGAATTTGAAGTGAAAAATCATTCGATCGCTAAACAGTGCACGAAATAATTTTACGATTATTTTGATTAAATGTGCCAAATAAAAACGAAATGTAAGTTTAATTGTAATTATAAATAATTATTTCAACATTAGGGGATGTGTTTTAATATTTTAAGGCAAATGCAAACAAAATCATCTCAAAGGAATTGTACTAACTGATGTTCGCGTCGTTTGAGTATTTGTAAGGTACTCGAAGGTTCAAAGGACCAATATACGAACTGATGTTCGCGTCGTTTGAGTATTTGTAAGGTACTGATTTTATTTTAATAAAACACCTAAATATATAGGCACAAAAAATCACTTAAACTAGACAGAATTAGGATATTATCAGCAGAGGCACGATAATCGACCCCCGCACAGGCTATAAACTGCCTACGGGAAAAAGAACCGGTCCGGGACAGTCTCGTGACAGGTCCCTTTTGGACAGGGATCGGTCCCAAAAATGTCACCTTTATATGAAAGCAACCGGTCACTTTAACGTTGCGTTGTCATAGGAGGGGGTAATTTGCCACCATATAGGCACTTGGAGACTGTCCCAGGACTGTCCTAAGGGAACTTATTAAAGGGCAATTGCCACCATATACACACTTGGCGACTGTCGCAGGACTTTCCTGAGAGACTGCACTGGGGGTCAATTTCACCTTATTTGAATGCATTAATTGGTTGTGTTTTGGTTGCAATCGTAATCATGTCAAAACGTGTTGCTTATTATACCCCCACACTCACTGTGGCAGGGTATACTAACTTTGTCACAACGTTTGTAACGCCCATAAGGAGACGTGTCCGGTATGGAAAAGTATATATATTCTTGATCAGTATCACCTCCTGAGTCGATTTAGCGATGTCCGTCTGTCTGTCCGTCCGTCTGTCCGTCTGTCCGTCTGTCCGTCCGCACGATAGCGGTCGCAGTTTTGGAGATATCGACTTGAAACTTTTTTTACATGTTTTTCTCGTGAATACTGAGATCAAGTTCGAGAATCAGCCAAATCGGACAAAAACTGGGCGTGGCTTCCATACACCGAAAAAAAAGGTAAAAATTTTTTATTGTTGTATTCGATTGGAAATGTTTAGAAACGTATTTTTGACATGGTCCGAGGTTCCGCAGCCACATATATAAGGGTCTAAATGGGGTCTTGAGACCAATTTTTTTTTTTTTTGTGGATTTAATTGGAAATTTTTAGAAATGGATTTTGGACATGGTCCGGGCTTCAAAACCACCTATAATTGGCTCAAAATAGGGTCTTGAGACCACAATTTTTTATGTTCAAGGTACTTCTTCCTACTGTGTGGGGGTATTTCAGCTTCGGTATAGCCGAAGATAGTCCACTCTCTAGTTTTTTTATTTGTTTGCAATTTGCAACCAAAACACGACTATTGATTTCGATTGTACTATCTGAAATAAAAATTTGTACAAAAATATGAAATTGTTAAAATTTAAAACTGTAAAAAAGAAAAAAAAAATTTTTTAATAAAAATTACAAAATAAAATATTTTAAATCTGTAATAAAAAGGAAAAAACTGGTAAAAATTTAAAAAAAAGTAATAAAGAAAAATGTAAAATTGTAAAAAAACAAATATAAAAACCATTCTCAACCAAATATATTTATATACCCTGCTATGCACTTCTCTCTTTGACCGCACTGATTTTAATACTCGAATGCCAAAACAGAAAATCACGAACGGCCAACAAAATAAATGGAGTGATATAATTGGAATTCGTTTTTAAAACCGAAAAAAATCGACAGAAACAGTTGAGCTCGGGTCGAACTGCCACCGTTTGCAGACTATTGTGCATGATTCTGTAGAAGTCCTCTTTTCACCGGTCCGAGAACCGGCCACACAGCCTCAACTCAAACTGGGATGCTCGGATAAGTTTTCAATTTCCTTCGTCAAAGATGTGGTGTTGATACGAAATGACCGTAGCTGCTTCCAACATCAAGATATTCCCTTTGACTGCTTGTTTTTTGCCGAAAATTCTGACAATTTTATCTTTCCAACGTTTCCACCATTTCCAAGAGTGACTTTTAATTTGTGGAATTCATTTTCCTTCAGAATTTAAAATACGTATTTCATTGTAATATTGTATCGAACTGCAGCCAAAGGAGGGTGGTATTGAACCGAATGTTGGATCATCTCGCCAAGAAACATAATGCAGCGGGCACATTTCCAACTGCATATTGGAATCGTCCACTGGCCGAAAGTGACAATGTTGACAATGATGGAAATCGAAAGCTTGTTAATTGTAGTTCTCCCAATACATAATTAAATGCCTCTTAACCATTTCATTAATCTGCAAATAAATTGCATTAAATTTTGCGAAATTTCACTACACGCTGCTGCCGCCAATGACAAAGTATTGCTTTTATCGCGAAGTTGTTTTCGTACCCGCACTAAATTACATACGCGTTAAAAACAACACGGGATTCATCTTAACTTCTGTAAAAAGAAGTTTTCAGAGGTTTATTTATAAAAACAATTTTAAAAACTTTCATTGCCGAATGAAAATTTTACAAACAAATGATTTTTACGTTTCTTATAGTGGCATTTGCACTGAAAACTAGTACAATGTGAAAAAAATTTCGAATGAAATCTAGTACGTTTAATACAAATATAGAAACGAAACGAATCGAATGCCGTAATTTGACTACTTCTAACGTATCGAAATTTCGAATTTCGGCTCCTGTACTTGCAAAACATTATTGTATGTTTCTTTTAAGGCATTCAATCCCGAAGTGTTTTTGAAAATCCCGGGATTTCGGGATTTGAAATTACAATCCCGGGATCCCGGGATTTGTTCGGGAATTTCGGGATTTTCCAATTGAATACAACAGTTAATATAAAATTAAAGAAAACTAGAGAGTGGACTATTTTCGGCTATACCGAAGTTGAAATACCCCCACACAGCAGGAAGAAGTACCTCGAACATATAAAAATGTGGTCTCAAGATCCTATTTTGAGCCAATTATAGGTGGTTTTGGAGCCCGGACCATGTCCAAAATCCATTTCTAAAAATTTCCAATTAAATCCACAAAAAAAAAAATTGGTCTCAAGACCCCATTTAGACCCTTATATATGTGGCTTCGGAACCTCGGACCATGTCAAAAATACGTTTCTAAACATTTCCAATCAAATACAACAATAAAAAATGTTTACCTTTTTTTTCGGTGTATGGGAGCCACGCCCAGTTTTTGTCCGATTTGGCTGATTCTCGAACTTGATCTCAGTATTCACGAGAAAAACATGTACCCAAAGTTTCAAGTCGATATCTCCAAAACTGCGACCGCTATCGTGCGGACGGACGGACGGACGGACGGACAGACGGACGGACAGACAGACGGACATCGCTAAATCGACTCAGGAGGTGATACTGATCAAGAATATATATACTTTTCCATACCGGACACGCCTCCTTATGGGCGTTACAAACGTTGTGACAAAGTTAGTATACCCTGCCACAGTGAGTGTGTGGGTATAGAAATTGGTCTCAGGACCCCATTTAGACCCTTATATATGTGGCTTCGGAACATCGGACCATGTCAAAAATACGTTTCTAAACATTTCCAATGGAATACAACAATAAAAAAGACTTGAAAAATGTTTACCTTTTTTTTCGGTGTATGGGAGCCACGCCCAGTTTTTGTCCGATTTGGCTGATTCTCGAACTTGATCTCAGTATTCACGAGAAAAACATGTACCCAAAGTTTCAAGTCGATATCTCCAAAACTGCGACCGCTATCGTGCAGACGGACAGACGGACAGACGGACGGACAGACAGACGGACTCAGGAGGTGATACTGATCAAGAATATATATACTTTTCCATACCGGACACGCCTCCTTATGGGCGTTACAAACGTTGTGACAAAGTTAGTATACCCTGCCACAGTGAGTGTGGGGGTATAAAAATGGTTGCAACAATATTTTAAGTTTAATTAGACAAAGAAAACATATTTAATAAATATTACATTACACAAAACAAATAATATTTAAATAAATATAGTCAAACAAAATGTAATTCTTTTTAAATTAGATTGATCGAACAAAATATTTTTTTTGCCACGCTGAATCCGAATATAATCATAAAATTCTGCCAGCTCCATTTCATGCTAAACACGAAAAACTTACTTTCAGTAGTTTTAGTATTATAGTGGGAACGGATACACCAATTGTTGTTTAAAACTATTAAAATTGGTGTCCATTCAAAAGTAAAACACACACAAAACATTTTATCCAATAAAAATTGTTTAAATTGAAAAAATTTTATTCAGATCGATAAAAATTGTTTGTCAACCTTTATTTACATAAATGTTGTAAATTTTTATGTGTTTGTAGCACTAAATCTACAAAAGTGGGTTTTGTAAATTTACCAATTAGATAGAAAGTAAATGCACGAAAGTATTTTTGTGTAAAAACGTCAAAAATATCTTAAACAATGCATAAAAAATTCATTTTTGAATCCCGGGATTCCGGACTCAAAATCCCGGGTTTCCGGGGTTGAGAAAACTTCCGGGATCCCGGGATTGAATGCCTTAGTTTCTTTCCACTTTCTTCTGCGTATAGATCGCTGAGAGGGAAGAGTTTGAAGTTTTTTATATGGAATTTTAGTGCTCTTTCTTATTTATTTACCATGATTAGAGGTGTGTGATTGTGGGGAATTACCCATTTTTCGGGGAATTTCGAGCTGTGTGCAGGTGGAGAATTTTCCCATTTCGCTTCTCTTTTGTGAATGCTGTATTTTTTTACGTGGGCAACGGCATGGATGAATGCTATTGATTATATACAATTAGTCAGAACTGAAATTAATGACATGTTTATACCGTTTTCTTAATAATAAGATAATCATGTGAAATTGAAATTGAAATTAAGTAGTATTTAATTCGAGCAGTGGCAAATGGTCACCCACATCGAACAAGGGATACCCAGTTTTTCAACAATCGAAATTGGTTTCAACTCCAACGCGCGACATGGATAAAAGTGCTATAAGACGAAAAGAGATCACGATAGAAATTAATATATATATTTGTCCAGGTCTGTCTGTCTGTCTGTCTTTCTGTCTGTCTGTCTGTCCCTAACGCTAACCGATACAAAATTTACAACTCCACTTAAAAAATTTTTTTAAGTTGTTAACCTTTTTTTTTTTTAATGTTAGCTATTCTGGTGGTTTGTCCACACGACGCTGCGGTCGTGAGAAGGAACCAACCAGAGCCACTTACAAATATATCCACACATATATTTTTTCTTATAAATGTTAGCCGCCCTGGTGAGGTATCGAACCCACAACGCTGCGATTGTAAGTAAGATGAAGTAGCGAACTAAGCGCCTTCTCACCAGAGCCACTAATGCTCATACAATGCCTTTACCTAATATCGATTAACTTCATCAAGCCGCATGCAAAACGCTTTCATGTATATACACACACAAAAAAATCATTTCACATATAAAAAAATAGCTTCGACCTAAAGCTGCCACCTTTAAGAAAATAACACTGCCACAAGACTATTCTTGCCACCTATCACTATTTTCACCTATTACGGTGGTGTATTAGATTTTCATATTACACTTTCATAATACACTTTCCTATACACTGCATATATTCCCAGTACAACATTAAGGTCCGCACACATCAACGCGAAGTACCGCAACCGCAGCGAAACTTACTCAAAAATGTTTCTTGCAAATGCGAAAATATATTTGCTTAAGGTGAGAAATTTCATAAAAACAAATAAAAATGTGAATCATTTATAAATTAAAATTCCCGAAAAAAAATACTACAAAATTAACACCTTTCTTAAAAGTCACTAAAGAAATTGTAAAAGGGGAAATCAAAACTTAAAAAAATTTATTTCTTGGAAAGCTGATTTTTGCTACAATAAAAGATTCAGATTCGGTTTTAGTACGTCAAAATACATAATACGAAAATAAAAATTGAAAAAACCCAATGAATAAAACACTTTGCAATAAAAATGATCGACAATCGGAAATAATGTTTAGCCGTAACAGGTGAAAACATTGTTAGGTGGCAACGCTAGCCTTTTGGTAATATTATTTCCTTAAAGGTGGCAATGGTAAATCAAAGCTATATTTTTGTGTGTATATACACATTCACCATACAGCTTGATGAACTACATCGCCATTAGCTCAATTTATTTTATAGCTGGCTGTGGTCAGTTGGGTAGAGCTTCCACTTTGTCTGCGGCAGTCTTGGGTTCAAGCCCGTCACCGGTCGTATTTTTTTTTTGAATCCATTGCTTGATATTCTTTTTTTTTTTTTTAATCTTTTTTTTTAATTCTTTTTTAATGGAACAGTTCAACTTTACACAATTACATCATCAAACAAAATTTATTTCTATTCTTTACAAAATTTAATAAAAAATTACATATTTCACAAATTTCTATAAAAAAAAATTACATTTAAATTTTGAAAACATAGAAAATATTTTTGCATCTAAAATATATTTAGTAAACATTTAATTTTTTAAAATTAGTGTGTTTTTTTCCCGTGCATGGCACGGGCAAATTTACTAGTATAAAGATATCGACCTTAACAACGCTGCGAAAATATTGCTACAATATACCAATGGTTGGGATTCCAAACCAGGGTTGGCAACTGAATCGAATAAAGGTTTCGGTTTCGGTTTTACTCCCACTTGCCAATCGGTTTTGGTTATCGGTTTCGCTCCTTGATTTTGAAAAGGTTTCGGTTGGTTGGAGCGATTGAAAAGGTTTCGGTTTTAAAAGGTTTCTAGATGGCCCAATATTAGGAAATTTTATATCAATTCAATATAAATCAAGGGTGCTGAATCTAACTACATTTACCGAATTTCCTTATCTAATCGCATTTTCAAACAAAACAACGTTTGAAACGTCCATAAGGACGCATGTCCGGTATGGATAAGTATATATAAGTGTTAGAGAAATGTCAGAGCAATTCTCGAAAAAAAACAAATTTAATAAATTTTTAGTCTGTCTTTATTGGTAGTCAATACAAAAGTGATTCTTATTTAATTTCTACTTAAACTTTACACCTACGATTTAACGGCTACGTCTGCTATTGTCATCAATTCTTTTGAAGCAATTGCAAAAGTGCAGACGCTACGCTAGCAATTTTGGTTATTGTTATAAAAGAATCGATGAAACAGCGATTTAAGGTGTGAAGCGTTGACCGCGTTAACTCTTCCCCTCTTAAAGACGGTTGTCCGCAAACGTTTAATTAAAAAAAAGGTATGTCATTGAACTTTGGGTATGTGGTCACATTTTGAAGTGTAGGGTTTGCAAAATTTGGTAATTCGTGATTTTTTACTTCTGTAGGTATTGACGTTTGTATTATAATTTCTTTTTTTAATTTACAACATGTTCTTAATGCTATTACAAAGGTGACAAATATGCTTACGAAAATAATTAGTAGATATTTATTCATAGTCGATTCTTTTCTAAGAAGTACAATATGTTTGGTATTATTGATGTGTAATTCGCTTAACATTTCAAGTGATAAAATATTCATAAATTCTTTTTCAAATGGTGTTTGTTGAAAAATGGGTGGTTCAATATTTAATTGTGGTGCCATGAAATTTTTGTATAATTGATTTCCTATTTTTATTGTCTCATTATGAAATTTTATTAAAAATGTACCATTTATTGTGTAATTTTTGTTTCCGATAATTACTGTATTGTTACAAGCATTAAGTAAAATGATTCCTGGTTTTATTTCGTCTATTTCATTTATATGGTGATCATTGGTAAATTTACAAAATGAATTAAGGCCTTTTAGTAAAGGTGGAATACAAGTATCGTTGCTGATATTGATTAACTCGTTTTGATTACAAATTTTTACAGAATTATAACTGTTACATTTATTAATTACAGCGTACATTTCCTTTTTGTTATTGTGAATAATTTCTTGATATTTAAATTTAATCGTTCTATTGTTCTTTTTTACAGGTTTTAATATTACATTGGTATAGGTTTGTTTATTTGTCAATGGTATCTTTATAATGTAAAGTAACATTGTTTGGTTATGCAATATATTTATCTTTGATAATTCTAATGCTTCTTCTATTGATTGAAAAGGCATATTTTCTTCTTTAAATTTATTTATAGCAATTTTGATTTCCTCTGAATTAAGGAGCATTGAATTTATGATATTATTATTTGCCCATTGAATGGCATATCTAATATTTATAAGTTCTTCTTTTATAATTTTAATTTTGTTGTGAGCACTTTGTATCATATTGTTATAAAGGTTGTCATCCTTTCTAATAGCGTTTATTATATTATTATTTATTTTCGTTAAATTATTTATTCTTTCGTTTATTTTATTGTTTATAATTATTTGGTTGTTATTGTTGTCATTAAGTTCATTTGTATTATTTTTGATTAGTTCGAAATCGTCGTGGTCGGGACTTCCGGCAATATATTTCCATGCCGTGCCGATTATGTTAATAGCTCTTTTTTGCTTTTTTACTGTTATGGGTACAATTGAATTCAGGATTTGCTGGGATTGGTGGATATCGTGGTAAAGGTAGGGAAGGAATATGTTGGTTTTAGGAACGTCCTTATCCACCTTGGTAAGTATGTCGTTAAGAAAGTTTCCGTATTGTTCCAAATCTGTAGAGTGGATTATCTTGAATGTGCCGTCTTGGATTTTTGTTAGTCCATTGTCGATAGCAATCATGTGTGTCGAGGAGTAATTAAATAATTGAAATTCGGCATGACATGTAGTAAGGATTCTGCGAAATGAAGGACAAGGAAATAAACAAAGAGTGGTTAAAAGTGTTCAGCTTTTGATGTTACTTTTGTGTACGATTTTGCCTGATTCTGTTAGAACGCATGAGGATTTGTCCTCTTTAACTATTTCTTTTCTGTATCTTGGGGACATTTTATTGCCTAATCGTTTATTTATTTTTACAAATATTATTTCACCTGGTCGATATGCCTTAATCGGATATCTTTTTTTATTATGATATTTCAGGTCCATCTGCTGCTTTTCTTTGAGTTTTGCTATGTTTCTAAGTCTTGCCTGTTCGAGTTGTAAAGGGTCGGAGCTGACTGTTCTTCCGAAGAACATTTCTATTGGTTTTTTACCAGTGGTGCTATGAATTGAGTAATTGTATTTGTGGACAGAGTTGTCCAAAAGTTCTCCGAAGTTTTGGTAGATATTTTCTACTTTTAAGCAGCGCATGATCTCTGACAGTGTCGAATGGAAACGTTCGACCTGACCGTTAACGGTGCTCGCGTAGGGTGGTGTTTTGATTACTTCGATTCCCAATTGGTCTTTGACCATAAAACTTATTGAGGCTGAGCTTAAGGATTTTTCATTATCTACAACGATGGTGACTGGTACGCCAAATAAGAATAAAAGCTGGCGGAGGGGCTCTTTGATATCCTCTACAGCTCTTGACTTAATTATCTTAGCTTGCGCGTATTTGGAGAATTTGTCTAATGCTGTGAGGACAAGATTGTTATCTGTTTTATAGATATCGATATGAAGAATTTGTCCAGGGTGGTGTGGGATGGGAGTTTTTCCTAGTTCGGGCTTAACTGGGTGTCGGTCATATTTATTTTGATGGCAGTTAAGGCACTGCTTAACAATTTTTTTAATTTTGTTGGACATAGCTGGGAAGTAGTATTGTTCAAGAATTTGTAATTTATTTTCCCTTACATTTCTGTGAGCTCTTTGTGCGTTGTGATAATTATTTGCTCCTGCTCGAGCTCGTTTTTGATGTCCTCGACCTGAGTTCTAGTGATGCGGATGCGGTATTTGCTAAAGTGGTCAGAGTATAATTTTTGTATGCTAGCCATGATTTGCTTGGATGTTTTGATACCGTTGATGACTGATGGATTGAGATATTTTTTTAAGATTTGTGTCAGTTTTGGGACACTGAGATGTTCCTCTGCTATGTGGTGTCGGTGGTATGTTGGGAAAACTATTTCGAATTTGTAATTAGGTATGGGACCTTCGCTTAAAATAATTTGGTTTTTAAATACATTTATTGGTGTTTCTACGCTGTATATTAAGTTTTGTCCTGAACTGTCATCGGAATTAGTTGCTGTTGATAGTGAATTTACTGGGGTGTCTATGGGTAATCTTGAGAGAGCGTCAGCAATATAGTGAAGTTCGTAATTATATTCCTCTAAAATGGCCTTCCAGCGCTTCATTTTGTTGTTATTATTTTTGTTGCTGAGAGCGTAGGTTAGAGGTTGGTGATCAGTGTAGATCTTTACTTTGACTGCACCATATAAATAGTTTCTCAATGCGTTCAAAGCCCATATGATTGCTAGCATTTCTTTTTCGTTTGTTGCCTAATGCTCTTCGGCTTTACTTAACGTTCGAGAAATAAATGTCTATCTTCTTGGGACAGTACTGCCCCTACAGCGAAGTCTGATGCGTCTGTTGTTAGTTCAAGATCTTTTTTGAAATTTGGATACGCGAGAACAATGTCTTGCGAAACAAGGGTGTTTTTGATTTTGTTGAAAGATTCTTCAGCTGCGGCTTCTATGGTTATTGGTATTGAAGCTGATTTTCTTTTCGACATTCTGCCTTCTTCCCCTCTTAGGAGAGATGTCAGAGGTTTAGCTAACTTTGCATAGTCCTTTATAAATCTTCTGTAATACCCTGATAGGCCAAGAAAAGATCGCAATTCTTTTATCGTTTTTGGGAGTGAAAACTGTAATATAGCCTGAACTTTTTATACCCCCACACTCACTGTGGCAGGGTATACTCACTTTGTCACAACGTTTGTAACGCCCATAAGGAGGCGTGTCCGGTATGGAAAAGTATATATATTCTTGATCAGTATCACCTCCTGAGTCGATTTAGCGATGTCCGTCTGTCTGTCCGTCTGTCCGTCTGTCCGTCTGTCCGTCTGTCCGTCTGTCCGTCTGTCCGTCTGTCCGTCTGTCCGTCTGTCCGTCTGTCCGTCTGTCCGTCTGTCCGTCCGCACGATAGCGGTCGCAGTTTTGGAGATATCGACTTGAAACTTTGGGTACATGTTTTTCTCGTGAATACTGAGATCAAGTTCGAGAATCAGCCAAATCGGCTGATTTGGTGGATTTAATTGGAAATTTTTAGAAATGGATTTTGGACATGGTCCGAGGTTCCGAAGCCACATATATAAGGGTCTAAATGGGGTCTTGAGACCAATTTTTTTTTTTCGGTGGATTTGATTGGAAATGTTTAGAAATGGATTTTGGACATGGTCCGGGCTCCAAAACCACCTATAATTGGCTCAAAATAGGGTCTTGAGACCACATTTTTATATGTTCGAGGTACTTCTTCCTACTGTGTGGGGGTATTTCAGCCTCGGTATAGCCGAAGATAGTCCACTCTCTAGTTTTTTGTTTGTCTTAATCCCGTTTGATGATATAACGAAACCTAAAAATTCAACTTCCTTTTTGAAAAATTCGCATTTGTCCAGTTGAACTTTTAAATTCGCATTTTGCAAGGTGGTAAAGATTTGGCGGATGTGTTCGAGATGGTCCGCTTCAGTTTTACTGAAGATGATTATGTCATCTATGTAGACGTAACATATCTTCCCGATGTGATCATGAAGTATGTCGTCTAGAGCGCGTTGGAAGATTGCTGGTGCGTTCTTTAAACCAAAGGGGAGCCGTGTGAATTCGAATTTCCCGTTACATATTGAAAATGCTGTCTTTTCTGAGTCTGAAGGATTGAGTAGGATTTGGTGGAATCCGCTTTTTAAGTCTAGGACTGTAAAGAATTGGTTTTCTCCTAACTGGGAGATGACGTCGTTGATTTCGGGGATTGGGTAACGGTCGGATATTGTAAGTGAATTGAGCTTTCTGTAGTCTATGACTAGTCGATATTGTTTGTTTCCAGATGAATCTGGCTTCTTACTCACTATCCAGACTGGGGAGTTGTAGGGAGAACGTGAAGGTCTAATAATTCCATCGCTTAATAGCTTTTGAACTTGATTTTCAACTTCTGATTTGAGGGAGACTGGATAAGGATAGAATTTTGTGTATACGGGGGTGTCAGTGGAGGTGCGTATTTCGCCAACCACTCGTGTTGTATAAGTCAATTTTTCATCAGGGTCCATAAACAATTTTGGGTGTTTTGTAGTGATGCTGTTCATCCCATTTTTTTGCGAGGGAGACAAATGCTCGTCGCGTATAACTATTGACTTCACGGATTTGGAGATTAATTGTTGAAGCTTAATTTTTTTATCATTACCTATTTGCATGTAGCTGTTTTTAGTGAATATTACCGCGTCTAATTCCTTTAATGTATCGTTACCTAAGATTCCGTCGAAAGATTTTAATGATGGCATAAGATAGAATTTAATTTTGTTTTCTAGATTAAACAGATTCACGAAAGTGTGCTTACTTATTTCGATGTCTCCGGCTATTGATTTTGCGAGGAATGTTTCATTATTTGGAATGGGGTTTTTTACTAAATTGGGTTGGATGAAGTTTTTGCTAGAGCCTGTGTCGACTAAAAACTTGAGGATGTTACCGCTCTTCGTTTGGCACTGAAAAAAAGGCAACGAAGAGCTTGTCATTCTAAAAAATGAATGTCGCTCAGCTCTGTTAACTCATCTGTTGAATTTTCGAATTTTTCTGCGGAAGACAGATAGTCCTGAAGGGTTTGATCGCATCGGATTGATCGTATTGACCGTATTGACCGTATTGACCGTATTGATCGTATTGATCGTCTTGTTCGACTGGTATTTGATCGGCGTATTCGTTTTCTGTTTCAATGTGGAATGTTCGCTGTACCTTGGGTTGGGCGTTAACGCTTGGGGGTCGTGTTGATCGTTTAAATTGGTTCTGTTGTGGTCTGTTCATATAGTCAATTCTCTTAGTATGCAACGTTGAGTCAATATCCATGGGTTCCGGTCTTGGTTGCGGTTTAGGAGCCTGTGGTCTTTGTGGATTACCCATTTGGGTGTTTGCTTTTTGTTGAGGGTATTGATAATTAAAATGTTGTTGCTGTTGGTTGTTGACATAATGTTGCTGTTGGTTATTGAAATTCGGTTGTTGGCGGTACTGATGATTTTGTGGTATATATGCCACTTGTGGATAGAATGGCATGTTCCTAGGTTGTGGGACAGGTCTACTCAACCTAGACGGGAGTGGGGGTGGGCGGTTAAATTGAATCTTTTTTTCGTGTTGGTGATTATTTTGGGCATATACAGACCTATAGCTTTGGTTTTCAAGCTTAAGACAAAGGTGGAGTGCTTGGGGTAGGTCTGCTGGTTCTTTCATTCCCATTAGTTGTGATAGATTCCCGTTCAAGCCTCTAACAAAGGTATCTAACGCCTTATCTCGGTAAGTTTGGGTCAAAAGGTGTATCGATTCGTTGCTCGCTTCCAAACAGCCTAACTTGTTTAATATCAATGAAAGGTGTGAGTACACCGCTTGATAAAAATCTTGGATCGAAGAGTTGCCTTGGATAAGAGCAGTCATTTGGTATTCGAGAGTTGAGAGATCCCTTTTGTCGGCGTAGTGAAGGGTTAGACATTTGGAAATCGCGCTCCAGTTTAGTGGAGTATTGTATGATTCCAAGGCTATATCGGCGTTGCCTACAATTTTATTTCTTATAATGTTAAGGATGCCATAATATCGAGGCGTTCCTCTTTGCGGTTCGTATATCTTAAGGATTCTTTCCAAGAGTTGAATTCACCTTGTTTGCCTGAAAATTCTCGCAAACTTTTCACGACGTCCGGAACTTTATCTAAGTCCTGTAAGTTATTCGCGTGCCGTTCGTCAATTCCTTGGTCAGTCAAGGTAGAGAGATTACGATTTGGGTTTAAAGTGGTTTGGACCATGTTTGGGCCTTGACTTTGTAGGATTTCGGTCGCTATTTGTGATATGAGTGGTACTAAATCATTTAAATTGACGGTTCTAGGTGGGTCGTTTGAGGCGGAAGGATCTTGGTTGTTGGGGGCAACCAAAACGGGGGGACGGATTAAATTGTTTGGGTTTGCCATTTTAATTAATTATTATGAAAATGTAATATTATAGTTAGAATCAAGTTAATTAAGTATCGTTGATGTTATTTAATTTATTATAAGAAAGAGAGAAAAAAAAATTATAATTTTTAATTTTTATTTCTTAGTTTATATTATAGTTTATTTTTTCTTAATGGAATATGTACCTTTCTACTCTTTAGTGTAACTAATTACGATTTCCCTGCTTGCTTTTTTTTTTACCTTACTTATTTATTTTATATTATTTTTTCCTTTACCATATCTTTCCTTATTTATTATTACAATTTTGTCATATCTTATATTCTAGCTTAACTTACGATACAAATATGAATACGGCGAGTTGCTCCATCGTTGTTTGAGGGCGTGACATCAAGGGTGGTTGCAGGATTAGTTCTCGTTGTGAAGAAAATTTGTTTATTATTTATTAATGTTTTTATTGCGAGTGGAGCGGCTGGTGCGTTACACCTCCCGTTTACGTTGAAAGTTACTAGGGAACCTCTTTTCTCACTGTTCGCTTAGTTGCACTCTTTTAGAACACTGTTTTTATATTTATTTTTTGTTTTCTCCTCTGCACTAATTGAGGGCTTTTATGAGGATATGTTTATAAGGTTTTGCGTTTGCACTACTTGAGGGCTTTTCACTTGCACTACTTGAGGGCTTATCGCGGAGATATGTTTGTTAAATTTCGCTTTTGCACTACTTGAGGGCTTTTCGCTTGCACTACTTGAGGGCACTGATAACGCGTGGCTTTGTCGGCACTATTATCCTGTCTACTGTACTACTTGAGGACTTTTGTAGAAGGATACGCGTTTATTTTATATTCGCTCGGGCGCCAGTTAGAGAAATGTCAGAGCAATTCTCGAAAAAAAACAAATTTAATAAATTTTTAGTCTGTCTTTATTGGTAGTCAATACAAAAGTGATTCTTATTTAATTTCTACTTAAACTTTACACCTACGATTTAACGGCTACGTCTGCTATTGTCATCAATTCTTTTGAAGCAATTGCAAAAGTGCAGACGCTACGCTAGCAATTTTGGTTATTGTTATAAAAGAATCGATGAAACAGCGATTTAAGGTTTGAAGCGTTGACCGCGTTAACTTATATTCATGATCAGCATCGAAAACAGATTAAGCCATATCCCCGTCTCTCTGTCACCATACAGGCTGGAATGTTTTTTTTGAGACATCGATGTAAAACTTTGGGTTTACGTTTTTATCTCCGAATTGAGATCAAGTTCGAGAATCAGCTAAATCGGACGAAAAAGGCTGCCATATAAAACTACGAAAAAATAGCGAAAATTTTCCAAGTCTTTTCAAAAACCATAAAAATCCCTGCGCACACAGAGGCGTTATTCATGCCGCAGGCGGTTTCGAAATTAATTTTGTCACAAATAATTGTATTTTTGAAAATATAGCGTTTTTTATACAGCCTGTTTCCATAGCAATACAATAAATAACAAACACAAAAAGCCAGTTTCAAAACCAATTCGAATCAGTTTGAAAATAAACCTTTTGACTGTTTCCATAGTAGTCTAATAAATAACAAACAAAATAGTCATTTTCAGAACCATTTCAGTCAGACTTTTTGATTGTTTCCATAGCAATATAATAAATAACAAACAAAATCTACTGCGGTGAAATCGCTGCCTGTGTGAAGCACTTTGCGTTTTCGAAGCTAGATTTTTTAAATATGGAAATGGTTCTGAAATTATATAGCAAATATCGCCTTTGTGTGCGCCGGCCTTATAAAAAGATTTATTGAATATTTAAAAAAAAAATTTCCTATACATATTTTAAAAATATATGAAATAAATAAATGAAATACGATGAATTTTCTCTTAGGAAAAAAAACTTCAAGTCAATTTTGTGTACGAAAACCTTTTGAAAACCGATTAAAAACCCGTAACCTTTTCAATTGGTTTTGGTTGAACCCATTCAATCGGTTACGACGAATCGGTTTCGGTTTAGGTTTCGCTCCCTAAAATGAATCGGTTTCATTCGGTTTCGGTTTCGGTTACGGTTTCGGTTGCCAACCCTGTTCCAAACTACTATAAAAGAGCGGTGTACTCCTGAGTCGGTCTCTTTTGGGAATTCCGAATCAGGTGAGTCAGAGCTAACTAGTGTAAAATAAGTGTTAAATATTATAAAAGTAGAAGTAGTATAATGAAGGGATAATGGCAAGGCCTTTTTAGTGCACCATTACGGGTATCAACTAATTTGCAATGGCATTATTCCAGATAGAGAAATAGAGGGTGATATTGGTAAGGAATTTTTAGTGCACCATTACGCGTATCAATTAATTGGCCATGGCAATATCTCAACTAGAGAGAATGCGCGCTTATCTGTGTATCGATTGCGCCTACGACAACCACACGTCTACGCATTGTATGAATTGGTTGAAAAAGAGATGGTAATATTTTGCATTTAAAAACATATTGGTATGACTGAAACAGAGTTGTCAAATTTTTATAGGACGATTGATACCAAATTCTGTTAACCTCCTCAGTTACGTGTATGAAATTATAGGAGAATATATGTTAAATACAACATGCTTAATCATTTTGTTTGAACCTTATCGTCTCCTATACAAATATCAACAAATTTCTAAAGTGTCAATAGAAATGTCAACGCTTTTATTTGGCAAATTTTCAAATTGTTTTTAAAATGAAAATTTTTTTTTGGTTTCGGAACCTCGGACCATGTTAAAAATACGTTTTTAAACATTTCCAATCGAATGCAGCAATAAAAAAGACTTGAAAATGTTAACCTTTTTTTCGGTGTATGGGAGCCACGCCCAGTTTTTGTCCGATTTGGCTGATTCTCGAACTTGATCTCAGTATTCACGAGAAAAACATGTACCCAAAGTTTAAAGACGATATCTTTAAAACTGCGACCGCTATCGTGCGGACGGACAGACGGACGACGGACAGACAGACGGGCATGGCTAAATTGACTCCGGCGGTGATGCTGATCAAGAATATATATACACGCCCCCTTATGGGCGTTACAAACGTTGTGTCAAAGTTGGTATACCCTGCCACAATGAGTGTAGGAGTATAAAAATGTTTAATCACATTTAGCTATGAAAGTACAACATAAAAAAACACATATAACATGCTCAGCGGAAAAGAGCAATGAAATATACTGACATACATTTCATCGCATTACATCGCATTACATCGCTTTTTTATTCTGAGCGTGTCATTGTATCATTGTTTTATGAAAAGTATGCCAAGAATTTATTTCGGAAGTTCCAAAATAAAAGTTTACTGAAAAAACCAAAAAATTACACTATCTGAGAGCAAAAATTAACTCGTTTAACCAACACAAATTTTCTATGTAAAATGATTCAAAAAATAGTATTACAAAATGTATTTCTCGACAATTTTGATGGGGTGGTAAAACTGTTCATATAACCTGTTCTAAAAACAAATTTTAAAGCTTTTTTTACCAAATTAAAGATATTAACTATTCATAACCATTTAGCTCGACATGGAATAACCTATCGGAAAATCAAGCTTTGCAAATGCACAAATATACATGTCATGTCCTATGTCTTATACTGTATATGAAGCACTTAGTATGCGATACAAAGGTAGCTATTATGTAGGAACTGAGGAAACCCCAGGAGTTGTGGCAATTTTTTTAGATTTGGAATAAAAAGCAAAAATGTGCCATTGAAGGGAAAAAGGGGGAGCTACGGAGACTTTTGTAGCCAGTGGGACACAGGTAGTGAAAGAAGAACAATCCCTCTCAAAGAGGTAAGCCTGGCATCCCTATTCTGCGTGCAATATAATTTAATTCGAATATGACTCAATGGTGTTGAAAAAAATGAATATATTCCTGAAGGTGTACAAGGTGTTACGGGTTTTGAAATGGCCCCAAACCAATAAAAATGGTGTATAGACCAAGGGTTCGGTTAGTCTAAAGTGTTGGAGATTTGCCTGACATTGACCGTCTTTCGTGGTTATCCAGTTCTTCCTTTGTGGTTATCGAATCCGAAAATGTTGGTTCATCCTTTCAGGCCTTATTATCCACATTATCCACTATAGTAACAAATTGAGGGTTTAGTGCCCTCCTGTTTTTTGACAAAAACATAATTTCATAATTTACTGAATAGCAACAAACCAAAATGCAGCAATATAAAATGCTGACAGAAATGTTTATTAAATGCATTATTTGATTTATATCTTTTATAATATTAATAATAAAAAAAATGTTCCCAAAATAGATGAAAACTTGTTAAACCCGGAGAAAGTTCTGCTAAACTCGGAGCCCGGAAATTGATTTCCAAACCCAGAGTAACCCGTTTACTTTCCACAAAAGGTTAATCAAACTTAATTTTGGTTATATTCATATTAAATGGGCGTAGGCCTTGTTCCTCTGCGACCTCTTCGTTAGCTCTCGAAATCGTTTCAAAAATACAAGGAACAGAAAATTCGATTCCAATTAATTATATTTTGTTTCTGATTTCAACTCTTTTCGGAAATTTTTACCGGCTTTTCTTGGCTGTGGCGGATGCTACTTCGTATGGTATTCGAGAGAGAATGATTATTAAGTTTCAAAAAGCCAAAAAGCCAAAAAGCAGTTTGAAAACACCTCAGCGTAAAAAAATTTGGTCTTAAGACCCCATTTTGAGCCATTTATTGGTGGTTTTGGAGCTTCAGAACAACAAAAATCCGTTTCTAAAAATTTCCAATCAAATCTTCAAAAAAAAAATGTATCTCAAGACCCCATTTTGCCGTATTTAAATGCGGGTTTGGAAGCTTGGACCATGTCGAAAATCCATTTCTAAACATTTCTAATCGAAAACAAGCGTACGAGGCCCGAGTCCAACCGACGGATGGCTGACCAGCTCAAGCGTACCAGTCCCAAGACCATCCGTGCTGCAGCCTTGTGCTTCAGATGATGGCTCAAGCGAACGAGGCTCAAGTACATCCGACTTTTTACTATGCGGTTCACATGATGGCTCAGACGAACGAGGTCAAAGCCCACAATCCGTACTTCCGTCACTTTCGCTGGTGTCGCAGAAGTTTGACGCGTTCATATAATATCGCGATCCGTGTTGCTTTCGGATATCTACAACCCGAATTCTATCGTCTAGGCGGGATATTTTTTCATAGCTCTGCCTAGACGCCACTAATTTGGAGATAGCTTTTCTTCACTTATTACTTCTAAATTTTTCGGTGGGGTTTTCCATTTTAAATATTTAAGCCCTTCCTAATTTTTACGAGTGGTTTTTATGTAACTTTTCTTATTCTTCTTTTTATTTAAATTCCAAGAATTTTTCTTTGCGGCTTCCTCAAGTTCCCGCAAATCTGACGCCTGATCCCGCTGTGAGATTTGATTGTAGTATACCGAATGTGTCGGATTAATTGCAGCCCCATTAGAAGGCAAAGACCCAGTAAAGATCCACCCAAAAACTGTTTCCTGAGCAATGAGTGACCCTAGAACACCTCTTCGTGTCCTCCAATGAGGACATCCACTTGTTCGCTTTTATAAAAATTTGGATCTGCTTTTTGCAAATCAGGTAAATTTAGCACCAAGTTCCTATCGATAGAAACTGTGGGGATATTGCCGCATAATTGAGGAAGAATGAGACCCTTCGTCTCTATTCTTACCCTAGGATCAATTGGTGATCTATTACAAAATTGAACATTTTTTTAATTTGTGCCGAAATCACATTATTTAGCCTTGCTACTTGTGCATTCACGCATTTGGTGGAAATATTCAGCCGTTTCTGCAAACGCGCTGATATAAATGTGCCCTCTGACCCAGAGTCGATAAGCGCTCTGGCCATATAAACGAAGCCTGAATGACATATGGTCACTAAAGCTGTCTCTAACAGCACCACTCTCCTACTTGTGGTGAAATGCGTTTGAACCCTACCTTGCGGTGTGGATAAATCACTTGAAACCGAAAAGTGGTTTCGATCTGCACCACCTGATGGCGCAGGAGAATTAGGCGGTGACCCAAGTCCTTCACGATGAAGTAGCGAGCTATGACGCCTCTTTCAACTAAGGCACTTGGCCAAACAGTTTAAACACAGGTGCAACCTCCTTACTGTTGATAACCTGTCGTTAACATTCATATCTAAAAATTGTGGACAATTCCACAGTGGATGTTGTTGCGTATTACAAAGTTTACAATTAGCTTGGTAAACGTTTGCTTGATGATAATTTACTGTTCTATTCTGATTGTTGAAGTTTTTATTTTGGTAGCCACCAGTCCTTTGGTTAAGAGTACCTCGAATATCTGAGACAGTTTCTAAAGTTGTCTAAATCAACAAATTTGGGGATTGCTGTTTTATTTTTAATTCCTTGCTCCTATAGGGAGAGCGTTGCTTCTGGTAAGTGGGTCGAACACAAATATACGAAAATTACATCCCAATTTTCAACATAAATTTTATATAATTGCAAAGTGGATATACAATTATTTATATCCCTGTAATTTCTTTATAGCGGACCCCGACTCCGAGGTAACTGGCTGAAGGCCGAACAAAATCCTCAGTTGACTGTTTACTAAAATGCGTATATTTTCTTACCTATCTGATAGATTGTCCCACGCCTGCACAAATCCATCATTTGTGAGAGGGGACTTCTTGACTATATGTTTGGTTTCACCTCTAGTCTTCTTAAGGTGATATAGTTTCTCAACTGAAGTTAGCCCCGAGTTTTGAATATAAATAGCCGTGAACATGAACAGGTCAAGATATATAATCTCCATAAAAAATCTCAGTGTCACACGGGGGCAACCTTATGTTGCTAGTAGACGACCGGTTTTCAAGTCAATTTGGTAACATAGTAGAATTAAAAGGGGACGTTAAATGCTGAGCTATCAAATTGTGAGCAAATTCACCCATCATGACAGCGCAGGCTACATATGCCTGATAGCAGTTTCTGTACCTATCTTTTATTATTCCTAAATCGCCACTAGGCTCCCCCCTTGGTGGTTGAGGGGGGTGACCGCGAACACTTCTCATACGGTGCCTTTACTTTTACCCATAAATCTTTAAATTCTTCGCGTTGTACTTCTAACGAAAAAGTGGAATGGTCATTCTGACCAGTGGTATTGAATTCCGCTTCGAATTCAAGGATTTCGTCAGCCAGACTATGAAGTTCCATTAAAGCAGCCATCTCACTTAAAATTCCAAAAAAAAAATCGAAAAATTTTAAATTAAAAAAAAATATTTAAAATCGCTTATTTTATTTAAATATTTCTCAAAAATATTTAAAATACGATAAATTACTGACGTAGGGAGCACTTCAAATGCACTACAATGACAAAATTGCCAAAGGGAGAACAACAAAAAATGCACCAAATGCCAAGAGCCAATATAATTTATATTTCAAATCGCTTATGTTAAATATTTCACGAAAATATTTAAAAAGCGATATGGAAATATTTATCAATCATTTTATTTAAATATTTTGCTCTTATGTTCAGTTCTAGTCAAAGAAATATTTCGTTTTTCTTAATGACTGACTGTTCCGTATACAAATTCACTAGAAAAAGCTCTCATCGGTTTGGTTGTTGTTGTTGCACTTTCTGGTTTGTGTTGTAGGCTTGCCACACACATGGTTTTTGCCCGGAGACTCCGGGAATTTAAACGTTTCTCCGGTCTCCGGTTTTTTGAAAAATTTCTCCGGTTTTTTCATAGCTTTAGTAATTTTTTGTTAATTTTAAAAACTTTTGTTAAAATTTATTTGGGTTAAACATTTGAAAATAAAGTACACATTCTTTTATTCTTTCATTCGAGTTCTTTCTGTTATTTAATTATTATTTCTAGTATTTCGACCGAACCAAGTGCTCTGTGCTTTTGGGAAATACTTAATAAACTTATCGGTCGGATATCAAATAGCTTTCTGAAATCTCCAACGTTAGTTCTCAACTTGAGCTCAAGTAGCGGTCTATAAAATTCTCAACTTAAAAGAACATGGAATTACCCATTTATAATATATCGTCTTCGTTCTAACAGAAATCACTTCCATTTTTCTATTTAAAAAAAGAATAGTGTTAATATGTAATAAGTGCACTAAGCTGCACATACCACTACTCCTGGGGTGCGATGCAAATGCCCATAACACGATATGGGGTAGCACAAATTGCAACGGCAGGGGTGAGTATCTTCTTGAGTATATCTATAACACTAACCTAGAAATTCTCAATGTTGGGGATAGCCCCACTTTTGTGACAAGGGTTAGGCAGGAAGTGTTAGACATAACACTGTGCAGTCAAAGCATCAGTAGACAGATTAGAAATTGGAGGGTATCGGACGAACCCTCAATGTCAGACCATCGGATAGTGGTATTTGACATTGTAGGCAGTAGACCAAATTTATTACCATCAAGGAACCCCAGGCGTACGAACTGGGACAAGTATAAAGACTTCATGAATTCTAGTTCTGGGGTATTCAGTACCGGCAGACCGCCGGGCAATCACCCTCAACTGGAGCAGGAGGTAGTAGAACTAACGAACGTTATGATCGAGGGATATAACCTCAGTTGTCCGAGTAGGACTGGTAGTACTAAGTATGCGCCGTGGTGGAACAACGAGTGGTCAAATCTTCGGGCTTCGACGAGGAAGCTCTTTAACCGAGCTAAGAGAACCGGGGACTGGCAGAGTTACACCACGACCCTAACTATGTACAGTAAAGAAATTAGGAGCGCAAAAAGGAAAAGCTTTAGGGACTTCTGTGAGACCATAGTGGATACTCCTGTAGCGGCGAGGCTGTACAAGGCGGTAGCCAAAACAGGGAACGTAGCTACCTTGGCTCTCAAAAGGGCAGATGGCACCTTTACAGAAGGTGAGTCTCAACGAGCCGAATTGCTTCTTGAGACCCACTTCCCAGGCAGCGTACCTAAGGCGGACTCATTGAACTTGTCTATGGGTCGGAGAGCTAGTAGAGTAGATTGGGAAGTCGCCAAAAAAATTTGTGATAGAAGAAGCATTGAATGGGCAATTGGAACCTTTCACCCCTACAAATCTTCAGGTGTAGATGGCATATTTCCGGCCCTTCTCCAGAAGAGAGGGACTGAAATGATTCATCAGATTAGAAGGATTTCTACAAGCAGCCTGGCCTTAGGGTACATACCTAGCAGTTGGCGTAGGGCTAAAGTTATTTTTATCCCGAAGGTTGGGAAGAAGGATCCTACTCTACCAAAATCCTTTAGACCAATTTGCTTGACGTCGTTTCTTTTAAAAACGATGGAAAAAGTAATAGATAACTATCTTCGAGAAAAAGTCCTGGTCAGGAGGCCCCTTCACCACTGTCAACATGCGTATAGAGCGGGCAGGTCTACTGAAACTGCTCTATTCCAGTTGGTTGGGTACATACAGAGGGCCTTGGACACAAAGGAAATAGTAGTGTGTGCATTCCTCGACATAGAGGGTGCGTTTGACAACACCTCCCATGAGGGCGTTAGACATGCCTTGCTGTGTAAAGGGGCGGACACTACTCTGTGCCATTGGGTTGGGGAGATGTTAGGCACCCGGTCTGTCGAATATCAAACTGGCCTTAGCACCACTGAGGCAGTCACCACGAGGAGTCTGGTATTGGACGAGCTCCTCAGCAAACTTACAGTCACCACGAGGAGTCTGGTGGTGGACGAGCTCCTCAGCAAACTTACTGATATGGGATTTACGTGTCAGGGGTATGCTGATGACATCGTCATAATGGCTAGGGGTAAGTACGAGGAGGCTTTATGTGATATAATACAGAGAGGTCTCGAGGTCACGCTTGAATGGTGCAAATCTGTGGGGCTGAACATTAATCCAGCAAAAACCACGATTGTACCGTTTACATTGAAGAGGAAACTACAGTGCTGGAGGCCAATTCGGCTGTCCGGGCAAGTTATAGAGAAACAAACGGAAGTGAAATATCTGGGATTAACACTAGATAGTAAGCTCACGTGGAAGATACA
This sequence comes from Heteromyza rotundicornis, assembly GCA_951394025.1. Taxonomy (NCBI): domain Eukaryota; kingdom Metazoa; phylum Arthropoda; class Insecta; order Diptera; family Heleomyzidae; genus Heteromyza; species Heteromyza rotundicornis. The sequence continues at coordinate 27,372,664 of OX596012.1, forward strand.
CACGGAGTTAGTAACAAAGAAGGCCATTAGAGCTCTCATGATGTGTAGGAGCATAGCTGGTAAATCTTGGGGTTGTAGTCCACGCATAATGCGGTGGATGTACATAGGAATGGTGAGACCAATCATCACCTATGGGGCCGTTGCGTGGGCCAGTCTGGGCACCACTAGGAAGTCACTAGAACGTGTTCAAAGGCTAGCATGTGTCTGCATAACCGGGGCAATGAAAACCTGTCCAACTGCGGCACTGGAGGTAATATTAGAACTAACTCCCCTACACATTGTTATTGGGGAGGTAGCTGAAAGTACACTTGCGAGATTTTCTAAGGAGGGCATAGGGTACGGAAGGTGTATTGAGCGCGCGGATCACTTCACTCTTTCCAATAAGTATCCGCTTCTATTAGCTCCAAGGAACGATAACATGAGAAAATTTAGCTTCACAAAAAACTTTGATGTGAAGCTCAGTAGTAAGAAAGAATGGTCCAATATACACTCACAGTATGGAGCAGACGAGGGCACTGGTGCTGGGGTATTCGGGCCACGTACCAAATACTCCGAACCAATGGGCACACTGACCAGCATCTTCCAAGCAGAAGTTCATGCAATTGAAAGATGTGTGCAATTCAACCTCGATAGAAAATACTGTAGACGGGAAATCGTAATACTATCTGACAGTCAGGCGGCTCTTAAAGCTCTAGACTCTCACATCATTAGCTCCAGGCTAGTGGGGGACTGTCTTGCAAAATTAAACCGGCTGGGCGGAACCAATAAAGTTACGCTCTGCTGGGTGCCAGGACACGTCGGTGTGGAGGGGAACGAGGCGGCAGACGAGCTTGCGAGAAAAGGAGCGGCTACGCCCCTTACAGGGCCAGAGCCATTCTGTGGTATTGGTGCACACACTATCCGGGAAATGCTCAGAGAAAGAGTACGGGTGGACAGATCGAACTATTGGTTCGATCTACCTGGGCTACGGCAGGCCAAATCACTCCTTGTTAAATATAACAACAGGAGGTTTGAAGCTTGTATCGGGCTGAGTAAGAACCGGCTTCGAATTCTAACGGGGTTTCTCACTGGTCACTGCAGACTGAGGGGGCATCTCACGAAGCTGGGCATTCTAAACGACGACTCTTGCAGATTCTGCAATGAGGAAGAAGAAAGTCCGGGTCATTTACTGGAGTCCTGTGGAGCAATCATCCACACAAGGAGGCGCGTAAAACCTTTCAACCTTGCAACTCCATGCTTCGTTTGTTTACATTTTCATATAAAAACTGTCAAATTTCGTCATGCTCATGTGAGTGTAAATTTTAAAAACGGCATGCCCATGCGTTATGGGAATGACTCTGTAAATAGGCTCATAGTCATTCAAAAGCTATTGATTTGACCTTTCCAATGATACTAAGGTTTTTATTAGAAAAAATGTCGAAAGTGCTGTATTTTAATAAAAAACTGCTTGTCGAATATTTAGTTGGGTCACTGTACACATTTAGGGTACACGAAATAAGCTGTAAGCCAATGTAAAAATGTGAAGTATAAATTTCTTTGTTATTATTTTATTTTTGTTTGTTTGAAAATTTTTTTTTCATTGAAAATTGTCTCTAATTAAAAAAAGGCCAAGCCTAAAAAAAATTATTTATTTTATTTTGAAAATCTACGTGTTTGGGCTTCTCCAAGTGTGGCAAACATACCGCGTTGCGAACTTTTTTCTTCGTTAGTTCTTCACTTTCACTTTAGTTAAGACAATAACACCGATTTTAGTTTTTTAATTTTAATTTATTTACTTTGATTTATTATTTAAATCAGCGTAAGTCCGTCCGCTGCCAAAATATAGAAAATAACTAAAGCAAAAACACAATGGCGTTCTCAGTATTTCGCCATTTTGAGAAATTTGAGAAATGGAAAATACTATGTATGCACACAAAAAAATAATCGCTTGGCGCGAGGTTGTGGTAACAAATATTCGTCTGCAGCTCTAGTTTTCGCTTGAGTGAGACCCAAATTCGCTTGTAATACCAGAAGAAACGCTAAAATGTTCAATTCGGATATAACAACAGAATAGTAGATTGAATCAGCCACTTTTTTCAGCTGACAGAGCATTTCAAATGAAAAAGCTACCACAACCGAATCCACGCAATGACAATGTACACTCAGGAAAACAAAACATAGTAAAATGTTTTGTACGATCGTATTTACTCCTTCATTTTTTCCACTTAATGGAAACAACTTTGAAATAAAGAGAAAAATACTTAAAATAACTATTGTCAACGTTGAAACAAAGTTGAAATGAAGTGAAAAATACTTAAAATAACTGTTGTCAACGTTGAAACAAAGTTGAACGATTTTAAATAAGGGTCTGGCAAACTTAATATAAATTGAAAAATGTTTGAAATAATCGGAAAACAACTTTGAAATAAGTTTGCTTATTTTTGAATTTAAGTTTTGAATTGAAAACAAGTTTGTTCGTAGTTGTTTCTAAAATTTCCAACTTTAGCAGACTTTCATTAACGTTTCTACTTGTTTTAAGGTGGTTATTTTTGATTTTAGGTTGTTTTTTCTGTGGGTGTACACGGCAACAGAATGTTTAATGTCACACAACACACATTCGCGTGTAGCAACTGAATTCGCTTGCGAAAACTTCGTTTTTTTCTACTGTCAATGGCAGAAGAAAAAGAGGAGTTCCACTTCTTTGGTTTCCCGCACATTTCCAAATAATAATTTTTCTTTCAAATATTCCGCAAATAAACATAACTATTTTCATGACCCTATCAACTATCAGCTGTTCGAACCCCCGAGCTGTTTTGTTTTCAGCCGTTGTCGAAAAAGTTCCAGTTTCTTGAATTTTTCACTCAAACTGAAATATATTTCAAAACACAAGCTATGTCAAAAACTAATTTTTTTTCGTTTCCCCGAGTGTGAAACTTGTTTTACTATAATATTTAAAATTTTCCGCAATGATTTAAATATTATTTATAAATGAAAAGAAAATTCAGTAATACCAGTAAAAAAAAAATTTAGTGAAACTACCTTTACTTCTTGGTTCATGTCACATAGAAATTGCAGCCAACTTCATCTTGTACAATAAACTAAAAATATGAAAATGTAGGAATGTGAATTGTAAAGTGCTTTTAAAAAAAAAAAGAAGTGCAGTTAAATAAAAGTGAAAAGTGTCCCATAAATAACATTAACATAATAAGACGATTCACGATTCATTTAAAGTGAGAAAACACTTGGAAAAAATTCAGAAGCCAATTTCATAAGCCCCAAATTTAATTAAAATTACCATCAATATTCAAATCCTGTCTGTGTGGCCGTAATAATTTTGCAATATAATATTGCAATATATATTTTTGGGGAATTTTTGGGGCTTTCGAATTTTTAGGACCTAGAAGAAAATTCGTTAAAAGATAATTCGCTGAGTTTACAGATTAAAATGTAATTTTTAGCCACGCATCCCTGAGTTCTTTGCAACTCAAACTTTCAAATTTTTCGAACAAGTACGTTGGGACAATTTTCATTCAAAAAGTTCATTGAGTTGAAGCGAAAATTGTTAAAAAAGTTGAAAGTGAAAATTTAAAGTAATATAACATGGAAAAAAATTAAAAAATTACTGCATTTTTCATAAAATCTCGCAGAATCGAGGACTCGAGCTTGGAAGCCGTGTCCGACGTTGATATCGAAGAAGTGGAAAGGGATATTTCTGACTATCAAGCTCTTTTAAGAAAAAAAGAAGACATTCGACAAAAAACGCGGATTGTGCTACTCAATAGAACTACTCAGGGTTCCCAAGTTTGGGATTATTTCGGGACATTGATGATGGATAAAAATACCATACTCAAAAAATTTAAGTTATGCAAGCTTCGAAGGGAACCCATTTTTTTTTTTGGCAACACTGTTCAACTTGTTCATAAGTGAATTTTTTGCTGCGATTTGAATAAATATTTTTAAATAGTTATACCATGTTAATTATTTTGAAAACCTTTTCAATAAATTAAATAAATTAAATTCTGGCTAAGTGCAATAAGTTTTGTGCAAATAATAAAGTTTTGTGCTATATTTCCGTGAATTCCTGTCAGCTAAGTATCACAACAACAAAAATTGCAAATTTTTTTGTTTTTGCTTATACTGTCCACTTTGACATTTCTTGTGTCACCAGCTTTATATAGATTCCACATTCTCAGACTCATCATATTTTCAGAGCATAATTTCAGGCACTTGTTTTAATATAATTTGAAAGTGGCTTTTCCCAGTCAACATTTTGTCTCGTTACAATTTACACTTTTTTACACTTTTTGTATTGTATTTTTTATAAATTTTGCATTTAAATATGATTTGCTCTTTCCGTAAGTGTGCCATTAAAGTCGATAACGAACGCATGGTCTCTTGTTGGCTCTGCGATATCTTTTATCACGTCAAATGTGCATCCCTTACTGGTAGAGTAGTCGATCTGATCGAGGGTAAAAAAGGTGTTCGTTGGTCCTGCGAAGATTGCCGCGATACAGAGCTGGACATCTGTAAATTGCTACGTCAAGCCCGGAAGGGATTTAATGATGTATCAAAGGACTTAGCAGCTGCCCAGTCTAAACTGAAGGAGTACGAAATTAACTTTCAGAAGTATAAATGTTTGGATGAAACAGCTCCGAAACAAAATACTTCTGTTAGGCTTTTACCACCTGCCCCAAAGCCAATTTCAACTCCGACAACTCCATCCTTTTCCGATATGTTTGCTTCACCAGTTACATTTTATTCTCCTGATCCTGCGGTTTTGGAAACGAGGGTAGATGACGCTCCTGAGAAAAATATGAATGGAATCTCAAATATTGATCAAAATGTTTGTCCTTCCATAAATATTATTTCTCCAAAGGATAGTTTGCGGGAAGTACAAGAAACGAGAACCCCAAAAAGGCTTGTTGTTGTGCAACCTAAAAAATCTATTTTTGTGTCCAGATTTGCACACATTAACTGAAGATATTATATTTTATATTGATTCTAAACTCAATAAAACCGGTAATAATATAAATGATTTTAAATTCAACTTTTCATACGCTAGAAACATTTCATCTTTCAAATTATATGTTCCTGCAGAATTGTTTGATGAGATTGTTAATACAAATTTTTGGCCGGATAAAACTTTAGTTCGTGAATTTGTTTATAAAGAAAAATCAAATCTAGTAAATCCAGTTCAACTTCCTCAAAGAAAATTAAGTTCTAATCAAAAAAACTAAATAAAATCCCGAATAATGTTGTTTGTCTTCTGTACCAAAATGTTCGAGGGCTAAATACAAAGTTGAACGATATTTATATTAAAAGTTTCGATTGTAGTCATAATGTCTTGGTATTTACCGAAACTTGGCTTAAACCAAATATTTTTGATTCAGAAATTCTATGTGCTGGGTATCAAATTTTTCGGAGGGATCGTAAATGCAGGACTGGTGGTGGAGTCCTCATTGCAATAAAAAACCTTTTTTCATCTGAGGAAATCATACTTTCAGATGTCTCTGACTTGGAATTTATTTGTGTACGAATTCGAGTTTTTAGTATCGATATTTTCGTTACTTGCTCGTATATCCCACCAAATTCCGATATTACCGTTTATCTAAGACATGTGTCGCTTATATCATTGGTTTACTCAAATGTTAAACCTGCCGATTCCATTGTTGTTTTTGGAGACTTTAATTTACCGAATATATCTTGGAATTTTTGTGGCGATTCATACCAGTTTCTTCCGTATTCTTCTCGTGACTGTTTAAATGACTTTCTGGATTCATTTTCAGATATGAGTTTACAACAAGTAAACGGGATTGAAAATAAGAATAGTAGAATTTTGGATTTAATTTATGTTGATGACTCTTCGAAGTTTTCAGTGCAACGCTGTGATGCTTTGATGCTTGTCCAGAAGATAACCATCACCCAACACTTGAATTATCTTTCGAATTTGTTCAAAACAACTTAGAACCAGTTTCTACACCGTTGAAGTCATTTTTTTGCTTCAAGAATACAAATGTTGTTAAAATGAACCAACTCTTATCTGAAACTAGTTGGGACATGAACTTTGAAGATGTTGACGACTGTGTATCAATTTTCAATTGTACGCTCAGCAAAATCTTCGAGATATGTGTTCCAAAGAAGATTAAAAAGAATTCGAATGAACTTGGTGCTGTATGGTTTACAAAAGAATTGAGGAAACTAAAAACTTCGAAAACTCGGGCATTTAAAACATATAAAAGAACTTTAAACCTTATATAACTTTGTAAATTCAAAAAGGAAAAACACTGGTTTTCCAACTACAATGAAATGGAATGATCATGAGTCCAACAATGGTACTGAGATTTCAAATATGTTTGCTGACTTCTTCAAAACGACATATTCTGATAATACTTATGGCAACACATCGTATCCATATAACATCCCCACTTATAATTCCATTCTCAATCCTGTTATAGAATCTGAAGATGTCTTACAACACCTAAAATCGTTGAAATATTCATATAGTACTGGTCCAGATAATATTCCTAACTGTATTTTGAAAGTTTGTGCTGAAAATTTATACATTCCACTTTCAAATATATTTAATGCCTCTATTGAAAGAGGTTATTTTCCGAATTCATGGAAAGAGTCATACATTATTCCTCTTTATAAAAGTGGAACCAAATCATTCGTATCTAACTATAGAGGTATTGCTAAACTTAGCACAATACCAAAGTTATTTGAACAAGTTGTCACAAAGCAATTGGTTCACTCGGTCACAACTTTAATATCTCCTTCACAGCATGGTTTTCTGAGAGGTAGATCAACATCTACAAATTTATTGGAATTTTCTTCATTAACAATAAAGGGATTTTCAAAGAATCTTCAAACAGATGTCATATATACTGATTTTAGTAAAGCTTTTGATAAAGTTAATCATTATTTGTTGATTGAAAAGCTTAAAAGATACGTATTCCCAGATCTTCTTTTAAAATGGGTAGAATCGTATCTGACAAATCGGAAGCAAAAGGTGTTATTCGAATCATCAACATCAAAAACTATAGATGTCACCTCTGGAGTTCCTCAAGGAAGTCACTTAGATCCTATTCTGTTTAATATTTTTATAAATGACCTTCCTTCTGTCATTAAACATTCGAATGTACTGTTGTATGCTGATGACGTTAAATTGTTTCTATCCTATGACATCTTAGATCAACATAAGTTGTTACAATCAGATCTGACGAGTATAGCTATCTGGTGTGATAATAAGTTAATGGAACTGAACCTGAAACAATGTAAATTTATGACATTTGCTAGAAGACACTAACTCTCATCGCTGTATCATATAAATATCTGTAATCTAGAAAAGGTTTTTACTTTTGTGGACCTGGGTGTTACTATGGATCCAAAACTTCGCTTTCATCTACATATTGACTTATGTGTGAATAAGGCGAGGGGTGTTCTAGGTTCCATTAAAAGATGGTCAAAAGAATTTAATGACCCATTCGTTACCAAAAGTCTTTACATATCACTTGTAAGACCAATTTTGGAATATGCATCAGTCTTGTGGAATCCACAATACAACTGCCACTCTGATAGAATTGAATCGGTTCAAAAACAATTTTTATTATTTGCTTTAAGAAACCTTCGCTGGAATCCGAATCAGAACCTACCTCCATACGAAAATCGCTTAAAACTCTTGGACATCCCTACTCTAAAAAATAGGAGAACGATGCTTAATGTAACATTTTTGATTAAATTGATAAATGGCTCTCTGAATTCTGCATTTTTGCTTCAAGAAATTGATTTTAATATCCCAACCCGTCGTTCCAGATCTTTCATTCCTTTGATATTAAGTATGTGCCGCTCTAATTACGCGTAGAATGAACCTTTTCGTTGTATTTGTAGCGATTTTAATAGCCTGTATTCTGTCTTTGACCTGTCAGATTCACTTAATAAAACTAAAACTTTTATTTTAAATGCACTTGATCACACTTAAGCCTTTGTTGCTCTTTGAGTTTTTGGACCGCTTAGGGTCTAACGAAATGACAGGGTTGCCAAACTCCACAAAGATCGGCATTGTCGATTTTTTGAAAGTGTTGTATTTTTGTTGTATTTTATATTTATATTCCAGCAGAATTTTGTTTTTTACTGTATATTGTATACAAATAAAACAAAATTTTTAGCTGAATTCACATTCGTTCCGTTACTGTTTACTTAACTGTTCTATTTGTATTTGATTTTTTATATTTCGTATGAAAAAATAAAATACTAAAATTAATATTTGTAATCTTTGTCGCGTAAATTAACTGTTTGGATTGTTTTGTCTTTGTATTTTTGTTAAGTCTAATATCGTAAAGTAGACAAAAATTATATTTGATCAAATTCATATTCGTCGCATGAATTCTGATGCTTCATAATATTTTCTTTTAATTCTATTGTTTATTATCACGTTAATCTTATATTATGTTATGTTTGGAAGAATTCTCTCTTGCATTCATAACCTAATTCGCGTTGTATTAATATGCGTTTTATCAGCTGATGATTTTAATCTGTAGCTGAAACGAATTTCCAAATATGTTTACCCGCGATCGGTTACACAGCGTAGTCCGGATTACGGCTGTTCGGTCACGGCTGTGCGTCATGCGGATGTGCCCCTCGGTCGGTTGGGCGGGTTAGTAGGACCGCTGGGATTCGTCGTTAAAAAAAAAAAAAAAAAAATATTGAAAGGGTAAGTTTGATTAATTTTAAAGGTCCCAATGAGAGTGGGGGTGGGTTTTCATGGGTGCTTTAATTATATATAAATATTTTATTGTCATGAAATCGCTGCTAGAATTTATATAACTTTTTTAAATCTTTTCGTGGCATTCTTACAATAATTGTTGATTTAAAAATACAGATTTGGAAGTTCAACTGGTACTTCCAATTTGGCAAACCATTTGAGAACTCAGCACGATGTGGAAACGACTTCCAAAACGTTCGAAGCGTCTTCGAAAAAAACTGAAACTGTATTATCGGGCAAGAGAAACCTCCTAAACAAACCAGACCCGCAAAAATTTGCGCACGTTCGACTTTTAGTACAAATGTGCTACAGGAGTCTAAGCCCTTTTCATATGGTGGTACAGCCACCTTTTGCTGAATATGTACACACACTTAAACCGGGGCTAGCAATGCCCCATGCTTCGACGCTTTCGCGCTCTGCGCTAAACGACGTTTCTGGCACGTACGAGAAAACCATAAAGGAGTTCTCGATAAAAAGCCCGAAGGATATTGCGATCGTCCTTGATATGTGGACTGATTCATACAAAAGAAAGGGCTACATCAACATTACAGCCCATTTTTGCCAAAATTTCGAACCGGTCTGCATATCCTTAAAAACAGAGCATTTTCCCCACCCACACAACCGTTTCATAATAGCAGAGCAAATTAAAGACACCCTTACCTACTTTGGGCTAGAGAACAAAAACGTGACGGTCGTGAGCGATTCGGGAAGCAATATCGTTGCAGCCGTTAAAATTTACAACATGACACGCTTTGGATGTTCTATTCACAGCCTACACAGGCTAATCGTGCATGACATTTTAAACAACAACGAATTCGAAGTTTTTAAAACCATTACCATAAAGTGAAAAAAATTTTTTTAAATCCTGTCCTACAACAGTGCAAAGTTGGCAAATGTCCAAAAAAACTTTGTTAGGAGGAAAGTTGTGGGGACGCGTTTTCCCCCACACATTTTGATTTAAGCATTCCATTTGCTATTTTTCCACTTTTATATTTTCACATTTTGATATCAATTAAAAACGCTGATACGTTACGTTGACGTAACCCTTACAGTAAACAGAGTATTTAAATTTACTTTAAAGAATTTCGCCACTAGTATGCAAAGAATGGCCAACAACCACTGGGGCATTAGCACACTGGGTGGCAACTCCCTTCACACGACGGGGGAAATCCATTTTATGGTCGGTGCCGGAGTCTGCGAAATGGCCAGACAATCGGCCCGAGCGAAATATTAGGGGAGTCAGTCGCGGACCTTCGAAGTGAACAGTCGAATCTAAGCGCAAAATCACCGACGGCATTTCGCGGTGAAAGAAACTCGACGACAACGCGCAACAACACAACAGACGGAGGGTAAGAAAAAAGTAGATAAATTAGAGTTCGGTAGTCTAGCGAGAGTAGTTGATTCGTGTAGTTAATTTCGGAATCTTCGCCAGCAACACGTGTGGTGATCGTAATTCCGCTCCTTGAATAGAATTTTGCTCGTAGTTTTCCCCATCGCCCAGTCTTTCTTCTCGTAGAAATAAATTCGGAATTTCGCCAGCAACACGTCTGGTGATTTATTCCGTTCCTTTGACCAAATCGCACTCGTAGTTTTCCCCTCACCCAGTCTCTCTCCCTGTAGAAATTTATTCGGAATTTTCGCCAGCAACCCGCGTGGTGACAGTTTTCCACTCCCTGGAACAAATCTCACTCGTAGTTTTCCCATCACCCCGTCTCTCTTCTCATAGTATTAAATTCGGAATTTCGACAGCAACTCGCGTGGTAAGCTAATTCCACTCCTTTGGTAAAATCTCAGCCCTCATCGTTTTCCCCACCGACCTTGCCCTTAGCATAAGCTCTCAAAACTTCGCCAGCAATTCGTGTGTTGACAATAGTTTCACTCGTTCTCTTAAAAAATTCAGCAGAATTTGGCCAGCAAATTCCGCTTCCTCTAGTCATCTCTCTTCGGAACTTTCGCCAACGACCCATGTGGTGACAGTAGTTCCGCTCTCCCAGCAAAATACCAGAGAATTCAGCCCAAACCTCGTTTTCCCTCCTGAAAACTCTATTTGTTTAGAACTTTCGCCAACGATCCATGTGGTGAGCTCAGTTCCGCGTCCCTATACTCTCCCGCAGAAACCTCGACCTCAACCGCCCCCTGATTCGTAATTTTCGCCCGCGAATTCGTCGGGTGCAACGGTTCCGCTTACCTCAAATCCCCGTAAATTCTCCCGTTAGAAATTCGCCAGTATCCGCGTAAAATGAAGACCCTACTGTCCCAGAAAAGCCTTGATAAATAACCCCCTCCCTCTATAGTACCCCTTTGCTCTAAATCTGTGTGTAGACTCTTTCCCCGTTGCCCAATCTGAAGTAGGCTTTCGCCGGCAATGCGTGCGGTGTATAGACTCTCTGACGTAGAATTTAGAGCTATCGCTAAGACTCACCGTAGATAACAGCGTGTCGCCCCATAATCCTCCGTTGCCACGAAGCCCGCATGTACCAAAATCCAACGCGCCTCAGACGGACATCTGCCCATGGAATTGGCTGGAAATTGCTAGTGCCCCAGCGGTCGGCCTCCCGCCACACAATATAGATAATATAAGTTAAGCCAAGTGTACACATGGAAAATTTCAACAAAATAAATTAAATTAAAATTTAAAATTTAAAATAATAAACTAAAAATCTTTAAATTTGCACACACGGTTCCAAAATTTACAAAATTTTGCAACGAATTCTGGACACCGACGGCTTCACCCCGGCCCCCAGAAAACATCGTTAGGTTAGGTTAGGTTAGAGGGTAGATGGCACCATTGGAGCATAAATACTCCAGTGCCATCACACTTAGGCCAAAAAAGTTGACCCATTGTGATGCCCGTACTTTAAGAGGTGGGATAGGCCCACACTAGTCAAACCATAAGTTGGTAATCCAACCACCCAGAATTTCTTACAAAGGCGAGCATATCACGAAGGGGTTTATCAGATAACTCCGCCAGGTCATCGAAAAAGTATTCCCCAAGGGTTCTACGCCTGAGATGTTGTAGACTTGGACATCGACAGAGGAAGTGGTGGGTATCTTCCTCGACTTCCTTGTCCCCACAGCCCCTACGTCATTTTGGGTAAGACCAAGTCTCCTAGCATGAGCTCCTAAAAGGTTGTGACCCGTTAATGTGCCCATGAGGACAGATATGGATTTCCTATCAAACTGCAGGAGCTTGACCGTACGTCCTTCATTGCGTTGTGGCCATAGTTTGCGAGAGGTCTCACAGGTGGAGAGTTGTCTCCATCTGATGTTGGCCTGCCTCTCAAACTGTTTTTCTAGTCGTTCCCTAATACTACAGAGTGGGATTTTAACAGAACGGTCCGCTAGGTCAGCACTAATTGCTGACCCTTTCCGAGCTAATTCGTCGGCTGCTTCATTTCCAGGTATTCCCTCATGCCCCGGCACCCAGCAGAGCCTAACGCGATGCTGTGAGCCAAGAACCTGCAGCTCTTCGCGACAGCGCCTGACAAGCTTTGACTTGATGTAGACGGCAGATAACGCTTTTATTGCTGCCTGGCTATCAATGAAAAAGGTGATATCATCGTGTGGTATCTCCACCATTGAGGTCGCCTTGGCCGCCTCCGCCACTGCCAGTATCTCCGCTTGGAAGACACTGCTGTTGTCTGGCAGACGGATGTATCCCGTGATCCCTAATTTTTCGCAGGTGTAACCCGCGCCGGTACCAATGTTCATTTTGGACCCATCAGTGAAGACTGATATGGGTACGTTTCTTGATAGGTCATTTCCCTCCCACTCTTTCCTGGTGGGAAAGTGACTGGAGAAGGGAATATTGAAGTCTGGGTATGGCAGCAGGTAGTCAGAGCTGATGTCGTTCCCAAGATGTCGTTGCATTATGTCTGAGTGCCCCGTCGAGTTTCTATGCCAGGTTTCTGTCTGGCTTATTCTTAAGGCACTTTTTGCTGCATATTCTTGTGTATATAGGTCTAGAGGCAGAAAATTAAGAATTGTCTCGAGTCCTGCCGTCGGTGAAGATTTCATCGCACTAGATATTCCTATACATGCTATTCTTTGTATTTTTGTCATTGTTTTCAGATTAGTGGTCTTGCTGGCTGATTTACACCACACGAGACAACCGTATGTCAGTATTGGTCTAACGATGGCTGTATACATCCATGAGATGATTTTAGGGAGTGGGCCCCACCTTCGTCCAAAAATTCTACTACAGGTGTAAAAGGCAATTGACGCTTTCCTAACCCTTTCTTCTATGTTTAATTTCCAGTTCAGTTTCCTGTCTAAAACGAGACCCAGAAAGCGGGCGCTTTCTGAGACTCTGAGAGGGATCCCCTCTATAGATGGTGGTCTGAATTGTGGAATCGTTCGTTTGTTCGTGAATAGGACAAGTTCGGTTTTTTGGGGTCAAGTCGCTCAGTTGTTTCAGTGCTACTTCTAGTATATCGCTGATGGTCGGAAGGAATTTACCCGTTGCTAGTAGTACAACATCGTCCGCGTATGCGGTCACCTTTATCCCACTCTTCTCAAATTCAATCAGTATTTCATTTAGTACCAAGTTCCACAGAAGTGGTGAGATGACACCGCCCAGCGGGGTACCCCGAGAGGCAGTCGTCTCCATGTTCGTGTTCCCAAGTTCCGTTCTGATTTTCCGCTGGCTTAACATACTAACGATCCAGTCTGTTAGGGCAGGCTAGATATTCGCGTGTGTTAGCGCCCTACTAACCGCCCTCAATGTCTAAGAATGCAGCTAAAGTGTACTCTTTATAAGAAAGATTCTCCTCAATGGTGCTGACGACGCAATGCAGCGCCGTTTCCACACCCCTCCCTTTCGTGTATGCATGCTGTGCCGAGGATATATCACAAGGTCTCAGCCTGCTACGAATATAAAAGTCTATGAGTTTTTCGAAAGTCTTCAGTACGAAAGACGTCAGGCTGATGGGCCTAAAATCCTTGGCTAGTGTGTGGCTGGCTTTGCCCCTCTTGGGAATAAAAATAACATTAACTTGCTGCCAAATTGCTGGGATGTGCCCGAGCTTAAGGCTGCTCAAGAACAATTCCTTAAGAATTGGTGTTATAATATTCTTGGTCTTCTGCAGCATTATCGGGAGTATCCCGTCACTACCAGGAGATTTATAGGGCGAAAAAGAGTCAATCGCCCAGTTTATCTTTTCCTCAGTAACTAAACCTTCAGGTATACCATTACTTGTGGTCGCTGTTCTACTCGCGTCCGCATCTTCCTGATTAATATCACAACCTGGGAAATGCGTTTCCAGCAGAAGCTGTAGAGTCTCAGAGCACGATTCGGTACATCGCCCATCGCTTCGCTTGAGGAATCCAGGTATAGCTGGTGCTTTCGAGAGAAGTTTTCTTAGCCTTGCTGAGTCAGAGGAATGTTCCAAACTACTACAGAAATCCTGCCAAGACGTTCTCTTGGCGTTCCTTGTAGCGGTTTTGAATTTCCTTGTACTCGTTTAGTAGTCGTCCCAGTCAGTGGATACATTGGTTCTCATAGCCTTATTAAAGAGCTTGCGTGCGGCACTTCTTAAGACCCTAAGCTCCTCTGTCCACCACGGTGCTGTTTTCTTTACCTTGGCTGTCCTTAACGGACATGCCTTACAATACGCCTTACTAAGGAGAAGCCCTAGCGACCTAGCAGAATTGTCTATCTCATGCGTTGATGTCAGATTTTGCGCCTGCAGTGTATGTATTCCATTCCCTACCTCACTTACAAAACAGTCCCAGTCCGCCTTTCTTGGGTTTCTATATGGGGGTAATGTATTCTTTGGTATATCTATTTCGAATTCTATTATTCTATGATCAGAGAACGAGGCCTCAGGGGAGACCATCCACTGGTTTATAGATATAGAGTCCGAATTATTCGTTAATGTTATGTCAAGTACCTCCCTCCTATTTTTAGTAGTAAAGGTGGGCTCTCTGCCCTTGTTCGCAATAATCAGATTCTTTTTGATTATATATTCAAATAAAGACTCACCCCGTACATTTGTGTCACTGCTACTCCACTGAACATGGTGTGCATTGGCGTCACAGCCGATGAGAATGTCCCATCCTTCCTGCTCGGGCTTCACGATCAGTGAGTTGGTGTCATTCGACGGCGGTGGATTCACTGAGTCGTACGGCATATATGTGGAGGCGATGACGAGGGAAGGAGACCCACGCCTTTCGCACATTACTGCCGTCTGATCAGGGGTGCTAAAAGAAGGAAGGAGATATACGTTGATTTGTCTCCTAGCTACTATGCAGGTTCTGATTTTAGTCTCACTGTTTAATGGTTTGACGCTGTATGCGGTCAAACCTTTGTCCGCAAGCCCGC
This sequence comes from Heteromyza rotundicornis, assembly GCA_951394025.1. Taxonomy (NCBI): domain Eukaryota; kingdom Metazoa; phylum Arthropoda; class Insecta; order Diptera; family Heleomyzidae; genus Heteromyza; species Heteromyza rotundicornis. The sequence goes on from OX596012.1 coordinate 27,387,726, forward strand.
ATATGTTGCCTCGGAGTAACCAAGGTTCCTGTATGAGGGCGACGTCTACGTTCTTGCTCGCCATTAGCGAAACAAGATTTGCGCTAGCCGCTTTGCTGTGGTGAAGATAAATTTGTATTAGCTTCATGGCAGTAGTGGCATTGTACTTACTTTTCTGGGTGGCTCCACAACTGGCCTCAGTTTGCATCGGGTGACCCCTATGCGCACCTTGAAGTTGCATTTCCGCAGGAGCGGCATCGACTTGTGGCTAACGAGTACCACCACCCCTGTGCCCGCCTCCGTTCGCTCAGCAACCTCCACGATCTCCCATTCAAGGCTTTTCAGCTCAGGGTTCAGGTGGCGTAGGTTGCGTTCAATACGTTCCCTTGGAAGATGTGGTCCCGGGATCATCAGTTTGAACTTCTGTCTGGCGAAGTCCAGGATCGCATTTTTGTCGGCGACGCGCAGGTCGGCATGAGCCCACGGTGCAGTTGTGTTGGCGACAAATTCCTCGAGCCATTTCAGCGTGTCCGCATCATCACACTGAAGCATCTTAAAACCCTTGATTGTGGTCAGCTGGCCGAAGAGAGGGATTTGCTTCCCCTTCTTCAGGATAGCATCATTCACACCCTCAAGGATTCTGAGCTCTATCAGCTGCCACTGGTCCTCTGTCACTGGTCCTCTGTCTGTCGACGTTCGGGGTTCCCGTAGTCAACCACAGCGACCCTAAGACCGTCCTGTACGACGTCTGCAACGGTTTTCCGCTTTTTGTTGCAGGCCACCGGCGGCGACACCGTATCGTCGTGCCTGCCCCTTTTGGAGTTCCCGCCACTGCACCCGATTTCTCTGGAGCAGTAGTGGTCCACCTGAGTTTACCCGCCGCTGAGGTCGGGGGCAAAGGGCCCCCGACTGGAACATCGGGTTTCCCCGAGCCATGGTGGTGTTGCTTCGGGTCCCTCGGCAGGGTGCCCCCCAGTCCCGAATACTGCCCCGCTTTCACGCCATCCTGACTTACCTCAGCGGCCATTGGAACATCGGGTTTCCCCGAGCCATGGCGGTGCCTTGATTTGACAGAAAGAGCGATCACCGTACAGCAGCTGTCCAGAGTGGTATCACCGTCCGGGACCATTTCAGGACCAGTCGCGACAGACGCAGGTTGCGAGTCAGCTGGGCTGGCTGAGCCTTCGCTCGAGCCGGGCTTCGTATCATCAACAACCTTCGTCCTTTCCGACCGCACACCACACTGATCCTCCCCCGAACCAGAGTGAGCGGGGAGCTCATTACATCGTTCGGGTTTGCATCCAGTGGTGCCCGGTCGCATTCGCGGTGGTCCCATAGGCTCCACATCGCCCCGGTCTCCAGCAGGGGCCATCTCTGCGTCCGTTTTATCGGTCGCTGAGGATAGCCCCTGTAGGAAGGCCCGCGCGTTATGCAGCCTTTTACGGCCCCTTTCGTTGAGTTCATCCCAGGTCTTGTTACCCAACCTTCTAACTGTCAACTTGCTGTTTGCGATCCTCTTACGAGTCGAAGCTGTTGACATGGTTGACAGCCCGGATGAGCTGGCGACAGACATATTATCGTCCTCACGAAAAAGCAATTTCTCCATGTTGACGGCAATATTACCGCCGCCTACCTCACCGACACTAATCGATTCATTGTCCGTTGTCGCGCATTGGAGAAGAAGGTTCTCCTCCTCCTCCGTCATGTCCGTCGTCGTTTCTAATTTTTTTAAAGAGTTTTCTTTTACGGAATTCATTTTTGGTCCCACGAGTGTGGGGGAAGGGCGGTCATCCTGCACTCACCCCCAGTATGCAGGAAAGGGGAGTTAGGTTAGAACTAGAGGTCCCCAGGTATCTAGAGCTCGCATACTAAAGACCAGGCTCCCTCCTGGCCACGCATCCCTCGGCGTATGAAGCTCCACCTTGGATTAGGGGATTTTAAGGAGTTACCTCTCCTTCGCCCGACTATGTTGGCCAGACCCAGACAGAACTATGTCCGTGTCGGGAACTGTTACCGGCGGTCACCAACGTGGAGGTCATAGTCGCACTTCCAAACAGCTCTCACAGTTACGGCACGCACCATCTGTTCACCAGAACGATTACGTGTTTATCCCCCTGCACAGAGCTGAATGACTAACCACCAAACATCGTTACAACTTCGAAGATGAGGACTTATTCGCCGTGGTTGACGAGGCAATTTCGTTGGAAGAAGTCATGGACTCAGATGAACAGTTCCAACCACCTCTAGATATAAACGCCGACATATCGCAACCAACAAAAATGGGCACGATAAAAAACTCAAATGACACACGGTGGAATACGCTGTGCCACATGTTCAACTCGTTCGTGATGAACAAAAAAGTTATAAACTTACTGTTGGTTGAAGTAGACAAAGAAGAATATTCCCTCAACAGTATGGAGAAAAGTATGCTTGAAGAATTCCTCCGATTTTTACAGATGTTTGAGGATGCAACAAAGTATTTGCAAGGTCGACAGTACCCAACTGTGAACCTAAACATTTTATTCTACGAAAAGATCATGGAGTCCATTGCAACTAATACAAACGCAGCCTGTTTCGAAGAAACGATTCACATGTACACCTACACCGAAAGCCAATTCCCGATCAGATTCAAAATTAGAAAATTCCATCTAATCGCGGCATTAATGGATCCACTGCAAAAAAATTGGTCCAAACTTGAGAAATGGTTACGTAAAATACCAGCGTCAAATGAATTACAATTGGATGAGGAGTTGATACACGATCACGAACAATGTATAAGCAAGGAGAGGCTTATTTATTTTGATGTGAAAAAACTGCAAGTGAATATTGCAACTATTATAAACCTTGTAAAAATTTTAAATTTTATTTAAACATTTTTGTTTAGAAACTTCATAAGGACACATCGTCGATTCGTCAGAACATCGTCTCATTTGTCAAAGGTTCATCTACAAAAAACCAACAGGATGACCTTCAGGAGGAGATTCGAAAGTACTTTGAATCCGTTTCGGAAGACGAAGAAACATTCGACTGGTGGCAGAAACACCAACAGGTACAATGTTTATATACTTTTGTATTTTAAAATAAAAATTACTATTTCATATTTCTAGGATTTTCCAAAAGTAGCTGTATTAGCCCAAATTCAATACCAATACCATCAATTCCCTTCTTCGAGCGCATCGTCCGAAGAGGCATTTTCCAGCGCGGGGTCACTCGTAACGGCGAAAAGGTCTTGCTTAAATTCACTAACCATAAAAAGGGTCCTCTTCATCCACGACAATTTTGAAATTGTTCAAACAATTTGGAAGGAATGATTAAATTGTTGTATTTTCACTCAACTGTATTCCAATCATTACACAGGTAAATGTAAAAAAACATGTATGTACTTAGTAGGGACATTTATGTTTTATTTACTGATATATAAGTATTAAATGTAAAAAAAATGGGTTCATTCAAAATGCCCAACATTAGCCTTCACACATGCTTTAAGTCGCACTGGCCAAGCGTCAATGGCAGCACGCACCTCATGGATTAGAAAATTGGTTACAGGTCTCGTCAATGCTCCCTTCAAAGACTCGATGTTGGCGTATCTTTTGTGGCACACAATGTAATCCAATGGGTTAAGATCGGGGCTACCAGATTGCCACTCTGCGGTAGACATGAAAGCTGGTAAATTTTGTTCGAGCCAGGTCTGGGTGGTTTTTGAATTATGTACTGCCGCAGAGTTCTGCTGGAAAGTCCACGACTGGTTTTGGAACAAGGTATTGTTAAGTGGCTTAACTACGGCTTCCAGAACCGTTTCCCGGTAAACTTTGGCCGATGTTTTGACAGCTTGTTCGCAAAAATGCAGGTCAGTGACCCCATCATATGAGACACCCCACCGTACAATGACTTGGGTGAAAAGAATTTTTTTGTGATTGTCACGCGTATTTTTCAACAGCGATACGATTTTCTTTATCCGACCATTCCATCGCAAAAGCTACTACAAATTCCAATCACCGATTCAGATTAACGGTAAATAGGCTAGCTGACAAAATCCATATGATAATGTGAGGGTATGTTCAATTATATTATTGGGATGGGTGTGTTCAATGTTGTAACAATATTTATGTCCCTACTAAGTATATTTTTTCCATAATATTTGTACTTTTTAGACTTTTTGTCGCTTTTTTTTCATCCGCTGTTTCCATTGTCATTGGTTGGCCATGTTATGCCAACACTCGTTTACAATAATCGTAAGCAGCATAAGCAGCTCGCAGTATTAATTACCATTTCCCAGAAATACTGCCAAATATACTCATAAATGCACTTTTGTGTGCATTGTATGTTGCAATTATAATTTGACCTTTATTGGCATACATTTATTAACAATATTTCGTTTTTTCCTTACAGATATCATGCCCATTCGAAACAATGTTTGTATCACATTCAACGTATTGCAAATACTTTTGATCGCCTGCATAAGGTCGCCATGACCATCATCACTGCGTTGTGCGTCGGTGAGTGGACAGAGGAGAAGGTCGACTAGATTGTCACCATCATCTCCAACCCTCACCAATACAAAGTGTTTTTTTAAAAAGGCAAAATACCTTAATCGAAATAATCAATTGACGTTACAAAACATTATTTTGAAGAAATTTTTAGCTTAATATTTGTTTATAATTTTACGGCTTAATTTTATTTCGAAGCATATTTAAAATTTAGATATATTAATATTATCGCTTCTGTGAATTTGGGTAAACATTTTTTAATTTGGTTTTTTTTAGTAAGTAGGAGTTTGTAATTTGTTAGAGCCCGACCGATAAGCATTTTCAGACCGATGCCGATGCCGAAGGTCAATTGGCAGCCTATTACTTTAGCCGAAGCCGATACTTAAGAAAAACCCTTTAAAAACTTGTTTTTTCGTGTATTTTCATTCAAATTTGAGTATATAAATACACATTTAGTTTTTTAAGGAACTAAAAATTTATTTAAGCAAATAATAAAAGTAACCAAAAGAATTCACAAAAAAATTTGGGCCTCCTAGGTCAAAACTAACAGAAGCATCGGATTATCCCATATATCCCGTGTAAGAAAAATTGGGTTTTTTTAAATCATTTTTAAAAATTTGAAGTAGAGCTTAGAATAATGGGAATTCAGTAGAAATGGTAGAGAATTCTTCAAAGAATAAATCCATCTTAGTAGCTAGTTTTTAAGGACTCCCCAAATCCGTCAGGTGATGGGCAAAAGATGTTCTAGTTGATGGTAAAAACCACCTGTGAAGCTTTGAACTTTAAATGTAAAATTTTACTAAAATCGGTCCCGGATTTCAGCACCAGAACTACTTTTCATATATGTTGGCGCAGCAATTTATATTTGAAATTTCATACAGTTTACCAGGACTCCTTTTAACATAGACATCGGAGCAAGTAGTAAGCTTCTAAATCTATATTTAAAATTCAGTAATCCACCCAGAAAATGTCCAAGGATGTACTTTGTGGCAGCTGTAACCCCGTGTTACGCAATTTGAGGCGAGATTCACTCAATATTCGATGATTACTAAGTTAAATTTTAATCATATTTTTTGTGGGCCTCTTAAGTCTCAAGAAAATCTGTAAGACCGTTTAGATGTGATGTGGTCTAGAAAATCGTATCGTAAAAAACGTTTGGTTTTCGGTGTCGGAAAAATAAGAGAAAAAATTGAAAACCTTCTGCCATTTTTTGGAAAAACCGAAGCCGAAGCCAAGTGTGCATTTTCGGCCGAAACGAAGCCGATGCCGAAGCCAATTAATCGGTCGGGCTCTATAATTTGTGCTATATTCGTTATTTATGTACACAAGGTGACGAAATTTAGGAACAAAAATTCTGTCAATAAAATTAAAGAACAAAGAACAACTAATTTCCGTAAAAATGTCATTTAAAAAAAAGAAATTGAAAATTTTTTTTTGTTTTTTACGTAAAATACAGAAGTTGTTCGGTTTTTTATTTTTTTCAATTCTGTGAACATGTTTGTGTTTTAAGGTGTATCGATGTATTTATATAATTTTTAAACTTCCTGCAAATAGCATTTCATGTGATCACAACCATTTAACAATAAATTGTGAATTATTGAAGTTTTGTGTATACATAAATGCATCCAAAAGACTTTCTTCTGCAAATTTGCTTTCAAATAAATTCTGAAAATTTTTATCAAAAGCGAAATTTTTTGTATGAAACAATTTATTTATATAAAGAAGAACAAATATCACAGGTCATTCTAAACACAATGGTGTTCTCAGCTTTTCGGCATTTGGAGAAATTTGAGAAATGGAAAATACATAAAAATAGAATATAGATCACTTCGAAATATATCGGCTTGTGTATTTAATTGTTTTGTAAAATAATTTTTAAATTAAATATCAGTTAAAAATAGTATGAATTCTTAATTTTTACTTTTTTTACATTCTATAATAAAAAAATTTTTTCGTTTTGAAGTTAACTAATGCTAGTTAATCCAAGAAATTTAACTTAATTAAATGAAAAAGTTAATGGTTTTCGAAACTAACTAAAACGTTAAAAGTTAACGAAAAATTTAACTTCGTTAATTAACTATTAACTAATTAACTAGTTAATGCCCAGCTTTGGTTGTGCGTATTAAAACAAAAAGGAAAAAACCAAATACGCGTGGCTGAAAGAAAACAACAACAATAACCGCACAAGTGTTCATGTCACACATTCCTTCGCTTGATCCCCCAAAAAAAGAAATTGCTTGTTTATGGTTTACATTCCTCCAGTCGGTGGTCAATGCTGGCGCAGCGAATTTAATAAGGAAAACAATGCGCGAACTAAAAATGTGTGGTGTCTGAAAACCACCCTTATTTTTGTGCGCAATTAGGAGGTACTTTCTTGCTGCGGCGCGACTTGATCTCGGCGATCAAAAAATTTTTCACAGAAAATTAATAAAAAGCTTTTTAGCGTAAAAGTCTGATGGCCGCTCCATCAGTTTTTCTTGCACCAAAATTCGTTCTCGTTCACTTTGCACGGCTTCTTCATGCACAATTTTTTCCATGGCTTTTTCGCAAACACATTTTGTTCAGGGTTTTTTCAATCTGAGGGTGTCAATTGTACTGTCACAATGAACATTTCAGTTGCAATAACATTTTCCAGGCAAAGGATTATTTTTTACTTTCTTCCTAAGCCTTTTTTTTTTATTCGTTTCTATGAGCCGCCGGCAGCCGGAAAAACATCGGCTGTCAGCCGGCTGTTAGCCGCCGCCGATAATTTCTGCCTCAGCCGCCGCCGCCGATCAAAATGGGTCGGCGCAAAGCTCTGCAACCAGCTTCAAAACAACGCGATATCTTGCGGATAGTACCATTTCCGAATTTTTGGATTTCGAATCGTTTTGTCCATACTAAGTGCAAATGTAACACTAAGCGGGCGGCACCTACGTATTCTCGGGGATAGCTGCAAACGAGGCTGGAGGTAGCAAATTCTTGCCCCACATTTAATTGACAATGGTGGGTGTGCGACACTTTCCATCGAAGCAAAACGGTACTTAGCAAAGATATTTGTTGTTGTTTCATATAGGTTCCCAACCATATTTTGTTGGATTCACTGAAATAGACGAAATGCCAAATGATGATGATGCCTATTCCAAAGATTATAATCAGTCCGTGTATAAAGTAAGTCAGAGATGAACTTTAAAAAAACTGAACTCATAAATTTAATTTAATTTAGCTTCCCATAATCGCTTTGCAGGGAGAGAATGTTGATATCATTCAATCCACTGCCTATCCACCCAAGTACCAAGAGAGTTCAATGTGCACGACACCGTATATGTGCAATCCCGATTTCACACGCACGCTGCCGAACCCCAAGCAACTGCAGAGGAAAAGAAATTGAAAAGTGAAAGTCTTACCTTGAAAACCGATCCGAAAAAAACTGAAAATAAACACATATAAACAAAAGAAAAATTCCGTGAAAGTGCAAAAATATTAAATCTACCAACACTCCATCGTTGGAAACTGATATTGGCGACGATCAACACCATTTCTGCCGTCCACCACCCTGAAAGTCTACAGGGCCACAGATTGGAGGCTCGGGAAGTTGCAAACCGAACTCGCCCCGTGCTGCCAAAATTTGTGCGATTGTACGAGCACCGAGTCGCAGTGAGCACAAGTTATCACTTTTTTTCACATCTGGTTGTATTACTAATTAACTAATTTACTTTACAAATTGCTAATACACAATATTACAAACTTTGAAAAAACAATCTAAACTTAATAAATAAACACCAATAGCAGGTGCGATTGCGCCAGAAGAGATAAACAACATCGAAACGAACAGCTGGGACTGACATTTCGCCTGCCTGCGGGGGTTGCCAGATCAATAGTTGTTTTGTATCTCTGTTTGGCGTTGCCACCACACAAAAAAAAAACCCGCAAAAAAAAAAAAAATCCGCAAAAAATATTTAAAAATATACTGCAATAGCCCGAAAACTTATCTTATACTACCATTCCTACAAAAACTCTTATTTTAATTATACATAGGACATATATATAGGTATAATTAAAATATTAAAATAATAATAAAAATAATAATTATATATAAATAAACAAATAAATCAGAAAATAACAACAATAAATAATAAACAAATAAAAGGGAAATAAAACAAGTATGGGGCTGGGTCGCACCCCCGTCAAGGGGGTAGGCGAACATGAAGAAGCCGAAGGAGGAACGGAAGAAGCCGTAGGAGCAGCGACAGCAATGGAGCAGGCAATTACGGTAGAACCAGAAACCTCGATAACACCAGAGCGATACCGATCACGTTCGCTGTCACCTCTATCTACACCAAGAGAGGAGCAATCGGTAAACCAACGCGAGATTCTCATAGCGAAAAGACGCAGGGAACGATCTACATCGAAAGACGATGAGGTGGTCCAAAAACAGGAGAATTCTACCCTTTTTCAACTGGGACTCAAGTTAGAGGAGCTGGAAACCATGATGGGAGACGGGAGACGCAGCATCCACCAGCCAATGAGGTTATTGGTGAAAAACATTGTCGCGCTACACAAGCGAGCAATGGCCGAGCCACTCAGAGAAGTGATACGAGCGGAAACGGCGAGCCAGGACAAATACTCCCAGACTACACCATTGCCAAAAAGCGTTTTTGGGGTGTTAGCAAAGAGTGGGTCAAAACATGAGGGAGTAGCGGTAGCAGAACCTAATGCGCCACCTGCAAAAAAAATAATGCGAGCAGCAAAGCCCAACGCAGTAACAAAAAATCACCAGCCGAGGGAGCGAATCACACAAAATGGAACCGATGCAGAGAAACAGCCAAAATATGATAGCGCAGACGGTGAGGAATGGACAAAAGTCAACAAAAGACGAAAAAATGGAATTTCCGACATAGCTGTAACCAAAAGCAGACCCTACACAGAAAGAAGGCGACATACGGGGAAACCGCCGCGTCCTGATGCCATAGTCATCTCGAGAACAGGGGATATGTCGTATGCCGATATGCTAAAGTCGATAAAAGCGAAACCTGAGTTGAAGCAGCTAGGGGAATGCGTCAACAAAATCCGAAAGACTGCAAAGGGGGAACTGCTCCTGGAACTGAAGGGAAACGCTACATCCCACACAAGCGAGCTAAGAACCAGCGCTGAGCTCGTCTTGCAAGGTACAGCGAACGTACGAATGCTTAGCCAAGAAAAGACTATCGAGTGCCGGGACATCGACGAAGTCACATGTGCAGAGGAGTTATGTGCAGCAATCGATGAACAGTTCACCAAAGGAACTATCCAAGTAGGGGATATAAAATCAATGCGCACAACACGAGAGGGAACACAAACAGCTGTAATTCGCCTCCCCGTTAGAGTCGCCAATATGCTTATAACAGCAGGTCATGTACGAGTAGGCTGGGTAAGATGTAGGATACGCGAACGCATCAGCCCAACCCGTTGCTACAGGTGCATGGAATTTGGACACATGGCGAAGAACTGCAGAAATCCAGAGGACCGCACAGGAATATGCTTCAGATGCGGCAAAAAAGGGCACCTAGCCAGAAAATGCGAGGAAACCCCACGATGCATAATCTGCAAACCTGGTGATGAGGGAGGAAATGCGCACCCGACTGGATGCTTCCAATGCCCGGTATACAAAGCGGCACTAAAAACAGCCCAAGGCTATGTTTAAGTGCGTCCAAATCAATCTAAACCACTGTGAAGCCGCCCAGGAGCTATTGGAGCAGACGATAAGAGAGCACAAAGTAGATGTTGCACTAATCAGTGAACAGTACAAAGCTCCGGCAGGCAACGGGAACTGCATAGAGGATAAAACCCAGAAAACCGCAATCTGGACCTGTGGAACTCTGCCTTTCGAATGGAAAGCCAATAAATGTAACGATGGTTTCGTATGCGGAAAAATAAATGGAGTGTACGTCTACAGCTGCTATGCGCCCCCTAGCCTCAGCATAAGCGATTTCACAGACATGCTAGACAGACTGGCGGCAGACGCGAGGCTAAAGAAGCCAACTATAATCGCAGGTGATTTTAACGCATGGTCAACTGTATGGGGCAGCAAGAAAACAACAAAAAGAGGAGAGGTGCTTCTGGAGTCGCTCGCCAGCCTTGAGTTGGTACTACTAAACCAAGGAACAAAAAATACATTTAGCAAAGGAGGAGCAGGATCCATAATTGATCTTACGTTCGCAAGCAGGTCACTGTCCAAGCTAATCCAATGGAGAGTCTCTGATATCTACACTCATAGCGACCACAATGCCATCATCTTCGAACCACGACCTTGCCAGCGCTTCAGGATGTCACGAACGGCACCCAAAGCACAGAAAAAGGGGTGGAAACAAAAGGAGCTAGAAACGGAATTGCTAGAACTAATGCTGGACGACATGGTGACGCTCCACAACAATGCAGAAACAAATGCAACGCGCATTAAAGTATGGCTGACGAATGCGTGCGATGCAGCAATGCCACGTAAAGGAGGAGGAAACGGCAGAGCACCACTTTACTGGTGGAACAATAAAATCGCCACACTGAGATCAGAATGTCACAAGCTCAGAAGAAGACACCAAAGGTCAAGAGGTCGAAGCAACCATGCCCAATTGCAAGAAGAGTTCAAGTCCAAAAGGAAAGAACTAAGGAAGGCGATATCCAGTGTGACGACCCTAAAATATGGGTCCTCACATTCTCAAATATGAATACATGAAGCACTCTATTTTGATTTTTATTTATAATTTATTTTCCTTTATCTCTTTTTGGGTCCTCACAGTCTCAAATATGAATACACGAAGCACTCTATTTTTTTTATTTTTATTATCTTTAAGTTTTCCTTGATCTCTTTTGGCTATTTATGAATTAAAATCCTAGCATTTAAGAATATCAATGTAGCTAGAAAATAATGAAGAAAAAAATATGAAAGAACTAGCTAGTTAATCAGTACCAAATAGTACTAAAACTAAATACATAAACTAAAAGGAAATGTACCATAAAATAAGTATGAATTTAATTTAGTATGTAGTTTGGGCGAACAGCGGAAAAAGGTAACCCCAGGCAAAACTTCAAACGATAGATTATTAAATTCAGCAACTCGCATAGGCAACCTACCAGAAGAAAAGAGACGGCAACGAGGGGCGAGAATAGACCAACACAACGAACAACGCAACAAATCACCACGGCCAGCGACAGAAATCGATGCTACAGTTCACCAATGGTCATTGTTGAAAACAAGGACCATAAAAATAGCGAACGACTCTGATTCGGTCTCATTTCTCGCGGATTCCGAATCAGGTAAGTCGTGGTTAGTAGATTGTTGTTAAAATATTTGCGCATTATTTTTCTTTGAAATTTCCCTCCGTTAAGTCCCACTCTTCGCGATCGTACGACCAAATCATTTTTTTTTATTAATTTCACAGGAGCGGGGATGGCGGCATGGTATGGGTTTGTTTCACAATCTATCATGTCGCACTCTCAGACTTCTGTATGCCGCGAAATCGAATGAAAGAAACCGTAAGGAGAAAAATACTAAAAAGAGAATTACTATTTTAATTCCACCGGAGCGGGGATGGCGGCATGGTATGGGTTTGTTTCACAATCTATCATGTCGCACTCTCAGACTTCTGTACGCCGCGAAATCGAATGAAAGAAACCGTAAGAGAAAGTACCAAAAAGAGAAAATTACTATTTTTAATTTCACAGGAGCGGGGATGGCGGCATGGTATGGGTTTGTTTCACAATCTATCATGTCGCACTCTCAGACTTCTGTATGCCGCGAAATCGAATAAAAGAAACCATAAGAAAAGGTACTAAAAAGAGAATTACTATTTTTAATTTCACAGGAGCGGGGATGGCGGCATGGTATGGGTTTGTCTCACAATCTATCATGTCGCACTCTCAGACTTCTGTAGGCCGCAAAACTCTCAACGAAAGTAGAACTTCGAAAAACTCAAAGAAATACAAAATCGCTAAATTTAACATCATTCCGGGATTTAAGAAATAAACTCCATCTCTCACAGGGGCGGAGGTGATGGCATGGTATGGGTTTGTTTCACAATCTATCATGTCATACCCTCCCGGTTCTGTTTTTCCAAAAAAATCTCAAATGAATTAACGCTAATCAAACGTTTTGTTACAGGAAAATTAATTAACCTATTGATATTTCTTTAATCATTATCTTTTCCTCCAATAATAAATATTTGTCATGCTTTTCAACACTGACCATTGAACATTTGCTTACAACAATTAACAAAAGTATTTATTAATCAAAAGCTCATTTCTCGCGGATTCCGAATCAGTTTCAGAAATACGAAGCAGAGGCACAGCAAAGGTCGTGAACACAAGCGAGCAAGTGAACCACCAGGACAAGCACGTCACATAGTCTTTCCAAGTTCCAATTATCAACCGGCACGGCGAGTGCCCCCATCAAGTCAAGTTCAAAGCATCATTCAGAGGCAGAGCGCAAGAAGCCGCCCTTCCTGAAACCTCAAGTTTTACGACGCATCGATTCTCCGAGAGAGCGGTTGAATTTCCCCGCCATCGGGTCTGCGACGCCAAATCCCCCCACGGGTTCCATTTTTACACGTCACATTGGACGTTCAAGCTCCTACGCGTTCATATCCGTTCACGCTCAGCTACGCCCACGAGTCACACCTTGCTACGCCTGCGTTCGTACTAGCCTCGTTCACGTATCACAGATTCAAGTCCTACTTTAACTCACGCACGTAACACGCTCGTATCACGCACGTATCGCGCACGTATCGCGCACGTAACACGCTCGTATCACGCACGTAACACGGTCGTATCACGCACACAACGACTACACACTAGTACAACACAAACCAAAATCTATCGCCCATCATTACGCATCGTCTCCTGCACCAATATCAATCACACGCGATCCTGGTCTCCAATTAGCATCCGTCCATCGATATCTTCCGTCATCCGAGTCAACGAGAAGCTGCAACGCCTATCCACGACTACAACAACACCGCTGTTCGCCCAAAACCCTGAAAATCTGTAACTTTTACTTATATATATTGTTATTAAATAAAATTTCTGTTTGAATTTAACGAAATCTCTGCGAAATAATAAATTTTTCTGTGTACGAAGCCCTGGACATCCGACGAGTCCTTACCTCAGCATAAGCAACGTTACAGATGGCGCCCGAGCAGGGACCCTGAGCAGAAATAACAACAAAAAAATCACCACCAACAAGTAAGTAAGAGTCACCACAGAGCGGCGTTCAATTAAGGAAAGAAGAAATCAGTAAAGGACATCACCATGGTAAAAACCACATGGATCAATTACCTACGAAGAGACGATCTACGCGCATACGCTGCAGAATTTGGATTCGACGATAGCGGCAGCGTAGAGGAGCTACGCCGGCGATTTGCAGCCTTTGTGAAGGATGAAGCAAGCAGCGCCGAACACATCGATCGACTGACGACACTGGAAAACAAGCATACACGAAACTCTGAACCTGGTCAAGAGGACTTCCAGCAGCCGCAGACTTCCCAACAAGCCACTGGGATAGAGGAGGCGGAAATCTCGATGATGGAAAAGAAAACGAAGCACACCTTGACAGCTGACTTAAGAGACCTGTTCAACGAGGAAAATATCGGCAACAACAGCACCGGAAATGAACAAAACGAAGATACCGAACCAGCAACTATACCGACACCAACAACAAAAGAAAACACGCGCGAAGAGCACACCAAAGCCAATGCGCGGCATCACGAGAGCAACCCGGTATCTAACACACCTATCTATCCGCCCACTGGAGGCCCATGGTACTTCAAGCCAAGACCCACCATCATCGACCAGGTAAGGAAATGGTCTGTACGATACGATGGAGGATGCGACCCGCTGGCTTTCGTGGAAAGAGTGGAGGAACTGGTAGACACCTATAATATACAACAGGACGAGTTACCACGCATGATGCCAGAACTCCTGACGGGCAAAGCACTGACCTGGTACAGGAATAACAACCGGAAAGGGAGGACATGGAACGTATTCAAGGAGGATTTCCTGCGGTTCTTTTTGCCAGGCAGGTATTTTGAACAATTAGATGATGCCATCAGGAAACGAGTCCAACGCCAGAGAGAGGCGTTCAAGGATTACGTGATCTCGCTGCAGGACATGATGCGGCATGCAAGCTATACCGAGCAGGAGAAGCTGGACCGGATTTTCCGAAATTGTCACATCGATTACCGCTGGTATATTAAGAGAAAGGATTTTCAGACGCTGGATGAATTATTAGCACTGGCACAGGACATGGAGGGGCTACGTCTCGACACGGAGGCACCAGAGGAAAGACATCGATTGGTCCAGTCAGCACATCCTACTCCACCCGCGAGACGCACCTGCCATCGCTGCGACGAGGTAGGTCATTTTGCTGATCGATGCAATAACGCGGTGGTACTCCATTGCTGGGACTGTGGAACTCGAGGAATCAGGACAATTGAATGCTGCAGGCGACGCGCGGGAAACGGCGATGGGCCCGGCGGAGAGCGGGAGGCTACCGGCGCCCCTTCCACCGAACACCCCCCGCAACGCGAACATTAGAAAGTGATGGCCGCCGTATCTCCGCCACCATTGCTCTGGATGGAGAGGAAGTCACGGCAACAATCGACACGGGAGCAACTAGGAGCTTTCTATGCCGGGAATGGGCCCGCCAGTTCTGCACAGCGGACAATTTAGTACCAGTGTGGACCGCCATACGACTGGCTGACGATTCAGTCGTGACCATCGAGGAGGCCATGGTATTAGAAATATCCATAGGGAATCGGAAATGTCGAATGCCATTACTACTGTTGCCAAATGCAACAGACAATTGTATTCTAGGTATGGACTTTTTAGGACGGCTCCACGCCACCCTCACGCTGGGCGACTGCTCCATCACACTTCAGCCAGCAGTAGAGGACGCCCGAACACTCAAAGAAGATGGATACGAAGGCCTGGCGGAATTCGAACGGAAAATGGCCAACGATAACCAGCAAGAGGTAACGCAGGAAGCAGATACACCCCAGGGAATTATACAGGCAGCAGGCGACGCTGCACACAAGGAGGCTACACAGCCGGAAATCACATCAGAGAATCCACAGAGGATAGTTGCACGCAGGAGGAAATCATGCAAAAGGAGTACACGGAGGAGAATCATACAAGGAAAACAAGAGATAGCCAAGATTGCACGCGAGGAATTAACACAAATAGGAAATATACAGGGGATACACCCGGCAGGAGACGCCGACACCAGGATAACAACACACACGGAATCAGTCCAATACAGCGCGGGCCAACGAGAAACGAGTCAAGCACCAATAGCAACTGAAAACGAAAGCCGGCAGGACATGGACACGCAGCAGGAATTAATAAATAAATTTCTGGAAGAAGAATTGCCGCAGTTTGCAACATTACAGGGGACGACCGACATAACTAGCCACAAGATCATAATGCGGGATGAGGCGCCGATCAAGCAGCGCTATTTTCCAAAGAACCCGGCCATGATGGGCATAATCAACGCCCAGATCGACGAACTTCTCGAGCAAGGATGCATTGAGCCAGCCCGAAGCCCACATAGCGCTCCCATTGTATTGGTAAGAAAGAAAAATGGGAAATGGAGGCTATGCGTCGACTACAGGCAGCTGAACGCGAAGTCTGTACCAGATGCATACCCGCTGCCACGTATCCAGCATATTTTAGATAGATTACGGAACGCGAAAGTCATCAGTACGCTGGACCTCAAGAACGGGTATTGGCAGATACCAATGTCACCAGAGAGTAAGCAATACACCGCATTCACTGTGCCTGGACGGGGATTGTACCAGTGGTGTGTCATGCCGTTCGGCCTACACTCGGCCCCAGCAACGTTCCAACGTGCTCTGGATGGAGTCATCGGGCCCGAGATGGAGCCACACGCTTTCGCTTATCTGGACGACATAATCGTGACTGGAGCTTCATTGGAGGAACACATGGATAACTTAAGGGAGGTTTTCCGCCGACTGCGGGCAGCAAATTTGAAAATCAACACCGAAAAATGCGAATTTTTTAAGAAGGAGATTAGGTACTTGGGGCACATGGTCACGTCAGAAGGAATACACACCGACCCGGAGAAAATCTCAGCTATTCAAGAGCTGAAACCGCCAACTAATCTGCGGGAGCTGCGCCGATGCTTGGGGATAGCCTCGTGGTACCGACGATTTGTTCCCGACTTCTCCAAAATAGTGCAGCCACTCACCTCCCTGTTAAAAAAAAGTCGGCGATGGAAATGGGAACCGGAACAACAGAATGCATTCGATCAACTGAAGCAACGACTCACGGAAGCCCCGGTATTAATTTGTCCAGATTTTACAGAAAGGTTTACACTACAAACAGATGCGAGCGACCAGGGGTTGGGAGCCGTGTTGACGCAGAACATCGAAGGCCAGGAAAGAGTGGTGGCATATGCAAGCAGACGACTGGCAGCGGCGGAGATAAACTATTCACCAACCGAGAAGGAGTGTCTCGCGATCGTCTGGGGCGTGCGAAAGATGAGGGAGTATTTAGAAGGCTACGAATTCACCATAGTCACGGACCATCTATCACTAAAATGGCTGAATTCCATTGAGAGTCCGTCGGGCAGGATCGCGCGGTGGGCGCTCGAACTCCAACAGTACAGGTATACCATAACTTATAGGAAAGGTGCCCTCAACGTGGTAGCAGACGCGCTGTCACGACAACCCCGGGATGTTCTCTTATCCGCAACAACAATGCCAGAGGAAAATCAAACGTGTGCCTGGTTGGAAAAGCGTAAGGCGGAAGTCATCAAGAACCCGGAGAAATTCGCAGATTACACGTTACAAGGGGAGCAATTGTACCGCCACATTCCCCGCCGAGTAGGGGATGAGGACTGCGCACCATGGAAGCTGTGTGTCGGCACCCATTTGCGGAAACGCGTACTGGCCGAAAATCATGACGATCCGACAGCAGGACACCTAGGAATCAGGAAAACTATAGCACGACTAGCAAATCGGTACTACTGGCCGGGTATGTTCCGCGAGGTAGGAAAGTACATTCGGAGCTGCGAAAGCTGCCAGAAATACAAACCCGAACAACAAAAGCCGGCAGGGAAAATGCTGACCCAGATAGCAGAGGAGCCGTGGGCCATTCTGTGCGCGGATTTCGTGGGACCATTACCGCGGTCGACTCATGGAAATACTATGCTATGTGTATTTGTGGATAAATTTTCAAAATGGGTAGAAATCGTCCCCATGCGAAGGGCGACAACCGATACCTTGCGGAAGGCGTTCCGAGAAAGGATTTTGGCACGGTTCGGCGTACCAAAAGTCATGGTTACTGACAATGGCACGCAGTTCACCAGTAAGGCGTTCAAAGGGTTTTTGCGAGATCTTGGAGTGAGGCACCAGTTTACGGCACCCTACACACCCCAAGAAAACGCAACGGAACGCTCAAATCGAACCATAAAGACAATGGTGGCACAGCTGGCCAAAACTGACCAACGAAAATGGGATGAACTCCTCCCCGAGGTGATGCTGGCAATAAACACCGGAGTATCGGAGACTACAGGTTACAGCCCCGCATTTTTGATTCAAGGCCGAGAGCCAAGATTACCTAAATCACTATATGACGAGGCCACAATAGGAACAGGACAAGCAGTGCAGACGCCGGTAGAACGAGGAGACAAGCTACGGGAAGTTTTTAGCTTAGTACATCGGAACCTGGAGAGGGCGGCACAGGATCAAGCTAGACATTATAACCTGAGACGGCGACAGTGGCAACCCCAGGTAGGGCAAATGGTGTTAGTAAAGCAACACCACTTATCAAAAGCGGTCGAGGGATTCGCGGCGAAACTGGCGCCCAAGTATGATGGGCCATACCAAGTAGTGGATTTCACGTCACCGGTAATAGTCAAAGTGAAAAGGCAGTGTGATGGACAAGTGCGCACGGCCCACATCGGCGAGCTGCGTGAGTTTAAAGAAAGGGGTAATGTGGTGGAGACAGAGGCAGCGACGCAGGTATAGTATAGGGAATGCGGGGTCGACAGTAGCGGCAGAGGAGAATACCTGCCATTTAAAAAAAAAAAAAAAAGAAAATATATATACATCAATTTGAAATTTTAAACCTTTCCATCAACGCAGCATGCCCAGTAGAAGTACTACAAACAGTCCAGCGAACTCTGGCCACACTCGCGCGGGGACAGCGAAGACGCTTTATGATCAGGCAGGGAGCCATGGAGTACCTGGTGCGCATCAATCGCGACCACCAAGTGATCATCATTCATCGTCCGGTAAAGTAAGGGGGGGGTGTGACGACCCTAAAATATGGGTCCTCACATTCTCAAATATGAATACATGAAGCACTCTATTTTGATTTTTATTTATAATTTATTTTCCTTTATCTCTTTTTGGGTCCTCACAGTCTCAAATATGAATACACGAAGCACTCTATTTTTTTTATTTTTATTATCTTTAAGTTTTCCTTGATCTCTTTTGGCTATTTATGAATTAAAATCCTAGCATTTAAGAATATCAATGTAGCTAGAAAATAATGAAGAAAAAAATATGAAAGAACTAGCTAGTTAATCAGTACCAAATAGTACTAAAACTAAATACATAAACTAAAAGGAAATGTACCATAAAATAAGTATGAATTTAATTTAGTATGTAGTTTGGGCGAACAGCGGAAAAAGGTAACCCCAGGCAAAACTTCAAACGATAGATTATTAAATTCAGCAACTCGCATAGGCAACCTACCAGAAGAAAAGAGACGGCAACGAGGGGCGAGAATAGACCAACACAACGAACAACGCAACAAATCACCACGGCCAGCGACAGAAATCGATGCTACAGTTCACCAATGGTCATTGTTGAAAACAAGGACCATAAAAATAGCGAACGACTCTGATTCGGTCTCATTTCTCGCGGATTCCGAATCAGGTAAGTCGTGGTTAGTAGATTGTTGTTAAAATATTTGCGCATTATTTTTCTTTGAAATTTCCCTCCGTTAAGTCCCACTCTTCGCGATCGTACGACCAAATCATTTTTTTTTATTAATTTCACAGGAGCGGGGATGGCGGCATGGTATGGGTTTGTTTCACAATCTATCATGTCGCACTCTCAGACTTCTGTATGCCGCGAAATCGAATGAAAGAAACCGTAAGGAGAAAAATACTAAAAAGAGAATTACTATTTTAATTCCACAGGAGCGGGGATGGCGGCATGGTATGGGTTTGTTTCACAATCTATCATGTCGCACTCTCAGACTTCTGTACGCCGCGAAATCGAATGAAAGAAACCGTAAGAGAAAGTACCAAAAAGAGAAAATTACTATTTTTAATTTCACAGGAGCGGGGATGGCGGCATGGTATGGGTTTGTTTCACAATCTATCATGTCGCACTCTCAGACTTCTGTATGCCGCGAAATCGAATAAAAGAAACCATAAGAAAAGGTACTAAAAAGAGAATTACTATTTTTAATTTCACAGGAGCGGGGATGGCGGCATGGTATGGGTTTGTTTCACAATCTATCATGTCGCACTCTCAGACTTCTGTAGGCCGCAAAACTCTCAACGAAAGTAGAACTTCGAAAAACTCAAAGAAATACAAAATCGCTAAATTTAACATCATTCCGGGATTTAAGAAATAAACTCCATCTCTCACAGGGGCGGAGGTGATGGCATGGTATGGGTTTGTTTCACAATCTATCATGTCATACCCTCCCGGTTCTGTTTTTCCAAAAAAATCTCAAATGAATTAACGCTAATCAAACGTTTTGTTACAGGAAAATTAATTAACCTATTGATATTTCTTTAATCATTATCTTTTCCTCCAATAATAAATATTTGTCATGCTTTTCAACACTGACCATTGAACATTTGCTTACAACAATTAACAAAAGTATTTATTAATCAAAAGCTCATTTCTCGCGGATTCCGAATCAGTTTCAGAAATACGAAGCAGAGGCACAGCAAAGGTCGTGAACACAAGCGAGCAAGTGAACCACCAGGACAAGCACGTCACATAGTCTTTCCAAGTTCCAATTATCAACCGGCACGGCGAGTGCCCCCATCAAGTCAAGTTCAAAGCATCATTCAGAGGCAGAGCGCAAGAAGCCGCCCTTCCTGAAACCTCAAGTTTTACGACGCATCGATTCTCCGAGAGAGCGGTTGAATTTCCCCGCCATCGGGTCTGCGACGCCAAATCCCCCCACGGGTTCCATTTTTACACGTCACATTGGACGTTCAAGCTCCTACGCGTTCATATCCGTTCACGCTCAGCTACGCCCACGAGTCACACCTTGCTACGCCTGCGTTCGTACTAGCCTCGTTCACGTATCACAGATTCAAGTCCTACTTTAACTCACGCACGTAACACGCTCGTATCACGCACGTATCGCGCACGTATCGCGCACGTAACACGCTCGTATCACGCACGTATCGCGCACGTATCGCGCACGTAACACGGTCGTATCACGCACACAACGACTACACACTAGTACAACACAAACCAAAATCTATCGCCCATCATTACGCATCGTCTCCTGCACCAATATCAATCACACGCGATCCTGGTCTCCAATTAGCATCCGTCCATCGATATCTTCCGTCATCCGAGTCAACGAGAAGCTGCAACGCCTATCCACGACTACAACAACACCGCTGTTCGCCCAAAACCCTGAAAATCTGTAACTTTTACTTATATATATTGTTATTAAATAAAATTTCTGTTTGAATTTAACGAAATCTCTGCGAAATAATAAATTTTTCTGTGTACGAAGCCCTGGACATCCGACGAGTCCTTACCTCAGCATAAGCAACGTTACACCAGTAGTAAAAGCAGTGCCTGGACAAAACTGAGAGACGACGTAGAAAAAAATCCGTGGGGCGGAGCCTTCAGAATCGTCTTCACAAAGATCAAAGGCAAAAGTGGAAACGCGCCAGTATCACCCACAATCATGTACGACATAGTCAGTGGTCTCTTCCCGAGGAATGAACCACTTAGACTACCCCGACAATTAAATGTAAGGATGAGCGAAATCCCAGCAGTTACCATCGATGAGCTTCTTGAAGCCGCGGGCAGAATAAAGGCCAATAAAACTCCTGGCCTGGACGGTATCCCAAACGGAGTAGTAAAAATCGCCATGCGTAAGAGACCATCACTATTTTGTGACCTCTACACCACGTGCCTAAACGAAGGCACTTTCCCGGTAAGATGGAAAAAACAGCGCCTAGTACTCATACCGAAGGGTGATAAGCCCCCAGAACAGCCCTCGTCGTACCGCCCCCTATGTATGCTGGATACAACAGGAAAAGTTCTAGAACGCATCATATGCACGCGCCTAGAGAAACTCACAGAAGGAGCAAATGGACTTTCCGAAAAGCAGTACGGTTTTAGGAAAAGTAGATCGACGGTTGATGCTATAGCTGCGGTGTGCGACATCGCTCGTAAAGCTCTCTCAGGTAAACGATGGCTAGAAGGCACGAAACAATATTGCGCAGTGGTTACATTGGATGTAAAAAATGCGTTCAACTCGGCAAATTGGAGCCGAATAATGTTAGCTCTGAACACTATGCGCGTACCAGACTACCTGATCCGAATAGTGGCAAGCTACCTCGATAGAAGGACACTCATGTACGACACAAATGAAGGAGCAAAAAAATACCGAATAACTGGAGGGGTGCCCCAAGGATCGCTCTTAGCGCCACTGCTGTGGAACATTATGTACGATGGTGTGCTAAAAATGCCAAAGCCTCCAGGAGTAAACATAATTGGATACGCAGATGACATAGCGTTAGTAATAGTGGCTAAACGATTGGAGGACGTTGAAAAGCTGTGTAGTGAAACCATGCGCCAAACGAAAGGATGGCTCGAAATCGCCGGTTTAGAACTAGCAGACCACAAAACCGAGGCCGTACTGATGAGCAGTCGCAAGAAAGTCGAGGTGTTACAGATTCGAATAGGAGGACACGTGATAACATCGAGCCCAAATATAAAGTACCTCGGAGTACTACTGGACCATAGGCTAAATTTTAAGGACCACCTTAAATATGCGGGCGAGAAAGCCATGAAGGCCAGCGCAGCTCTGGCCAGGCTAATGCCGAACATCGGAGGGCCAAGACAAGGCATAAGGAAGTTGCTGGCAAGTGTCAACACTTCCATCATCATGTACGCAGCTCCAATATGGATTTCGGGAACGAGGTATAACTCCTACATGAGGGGAGTAGTGTCAGCCCACCGGCTCACATCCTTGAGGGTATGCAGTGCTTTCCGTACGGTCTCCAATGACGCAGTGAATGTGGTATGTGGCCGAATGCCAGTCGATATTGCGGCCAGCGAAGCAGCGGCCATGCGCAACGTTAAAAACTTACTCGAACGAGACCGCATCCGATCGGATAGCTACAGAAAATGGCAAGAGCACTGGGATGTGTCGACAAAAGGACGGTGGACCCATATGCTGATCCCAAACATCCAACTATGGATAAAACGGACACACGGAGAGGTAAACTACCAGCTGACCCAATGGATCACTGGCCATGGCTGCTTTAGAGAGTACCTGCACAAGTATAAACATGTGGACGATCCATACTGTTTGTACTGCACACAGAAAGTCGAAAATGCGCACCATGTTCTAATAGAATGTGGAAAGTTTGAGGAAGCACGAAAAACGTTGGAACAAGATATCGGAGGAAAATTCACGGCGATCCTACTCATTAGCAAAATGATGGCATCGAGAGAAACGTGGGACGTAGGCAACCATATCATTGCGGGGATCATGCAACGTGTGCGGCAAGATGAACAAAGAAACAGAAGGCTGTAAATAAGAAGAGAAGGTTTTAAACCTAATCCTGCCTTGTGAAGAAATGCTTTCACTAGTGGTACCACAGGGGTGATACAGGACAGCGAAATACGAGTAGGTGGTTTTAGTGGGTAAAAATCCCACACTATTGGCAATGCAGGAGCAACCAATGTCTTTTGAAGATTTCCACCTACCAACAGGTTAAAAAAAAAAAAAAAAAAAAAAAAAGCAACTGCAACGGCGTTCTTGAAGCTATGCGTTCCAAAGACGATCACACGGAGGGAAATGCGTTATAGGAATCAATTAAGTACAAATTAGTCACGATATTGATCCATTAATTAGATGTCAATAATCAAGAATTCTTAATCATAAGAACTGTTAAAAGTGAAAATCATAGTTTGTGATTTGTGTTTGCTTGATTTGTTCCACTTAAACATGAATTATTATTTTCACTTTTGACATAATCAATGACCAGATGGAATAAATTGTGCAAACAAAAATCATAAATTGTGATTAAAATTTCATAATTTTAGGCTTAAGTGAGAATAAATAAATCATTCGTAATAATAATTTGAGCACATATTTCCAATTAAAATTTTCTTATTTGCTAATTTTTTACTGAATTATTTATTTAATTTAACTTTTTTATTTACCAACATGCTTAGAATAATTTGTAATAACTTTTTCACAAATTCAGTTTTCCCGGAATTCGAACCGACATCATCCTCTCCAGTACTGACGCCTAACCGATTCAGCTACCCAGGCATTATTGTAAAAGCGTCTAAATGTATTGTATATTGCTCAGCAATTCATGACAATCAACCCAGTTACTCATAATTCATGATAACACGTGAAGTTTCATGACCTAGTTAATCATCAATTATTCTTCAAGAATAATAAAATAAATCACGAAATTCATAAACTCTTATCATAATGTATTCACAATCCATATGCATAGTTTATGTACGAATTTTCATAATTTGTGACTAATATTCACAATTAATGATTATAGTTAGTAATTAAGTAACAATAATTTTATGGACTCCATAATCGTAAATCATGAGCCAACATTTCTCTCCGTGCACATGATGATTTCCAATGGACTCTATATACCGTCGCCATCACCCGCTTCATCGCTGGGCATCAAGGGCAGCTACATTTCATCGCCGTCGCCTGCGCAGCCACGGTTCATATTTCAATATGAGTGACAAGTACATCTCATATCCACCCGTGGTAAGTGACGTTGCACAACAAAACTCAAGTGTGACGTGCTTCAATTATTTTCAAGCCTACGGAACCGTTGAGCATCATGGAATCTCGAAGAGCTTCTCCTTCAACGTAGACTGATTTCAAAGCAAAAATTCTGATGGCTGAGAACGCCATTGTGTTTCGAATGGTCCATTCATAACGTAAGTGTACCGAATTCCGGCCACTGATCGCCAGGCCAAATTAAATATTCTGGAAGATCCATTTAAAACATTCAAAAACAAATTATTGTTACTTAATTACTAACTATAATCATTAATTGTGAATATTAGTCACAAATTATGAAAATTCGTACATAAACTATGCATATGGATTGTGAATACATTATGATAAGAGTTTATGAATTTCGTGATTTATTTTATTATTCTTGAATATTTTTATCACATGGCTCGGTTATTAACTTTTATTAAATATAAGTGTTTTTTCCAAATGTTTGAGATTTCTAATAAAAAAAAATAATTTTAACTCTTGCGAGCGAAACAAAAAAATGCTCCCAATTCCGGCCACTGATTTCAGTTGTTCCAAATTCCGGCCACCTGCGCTCCTAATTCCGGCCAACCAGATTTTCAAAGACAAATTAGGTTACAAAATGCTATTGATATGCAAAATAATTTGTTTTTTTAAACTATAATATTAAAAATAATTAAATAAATAAAAAGAAATTCATTATTTAACATTTGGTTTATCTATTTGGTTTTTAAAAATCATGCAGTGACTCGCAGAAGTATTTTGCATATTCTTTTCCATGTACAGTGGCTCTTAGTCAAATTTTATTGAATCTATATTGGTATCATTGGAAAGGTCATTGGAAACATTACAACAACAAAGCTGCAATAAGCACCGACACATTACAACAAAGCTACAATAAACATTGAAATATTACAACAACAACAACATGTAACTGTATTAAAATAGTTGTGATATTGTTGTGATGTTTAAAAAGTACCAAAAAAATAGTGCCCAAAATTAGTGAAGACACCTTTTAAAAATTCACCAAATATACAGGAAAATCACAAATTGAACACTTTATATGAGAAAAATCGTTACTTTTAAACTTTATATCTCGGAAAGTCGATTTTTCCGACCAAATATGTTTGCAGAGGACGTCAAAATACACCATAAAAAAAATAAAAGAAGGGCAAAAATCGAATGGGCCCTCAAGTACATTTAAGCCAAATCTGACACAGCTGCACCCTCCGCCACAATTGAGAGTTTTCTTGTTGTTGCGCCCACTATTTCCAAATTATTTTTGGAATCAATTAGTTAAGACCCATAAAAAAATAATGGACAAGAAATAGATGAAGTTATAAATTCGGCCGGATTCCGGAGCACTTCATTTTCTTTTATTTACGATTATAAAAAACTATATGAAAGGCATAAAGAACTTTAATTTTGAAGCTTCTTCATGTAAAAGATCACGACATTTCTATTAAATTTTCACAGAGCCTTTTCTTAAGAAATTTACATAAGTATGTTAGAATTGAAAAGCTGATTGCATAAAATCTGTAACACATAGCCTATGACGGATTAAATTTTTTTAAACAATCAAATAAAAAAAATTCATATTGAGTAAAATATATTGTTTAGAAACAGTAATGTGACAAGCTTGAAAACACCGAAGTTCCGGCCACTGGACCGAATTCGGAACACTTCTCTTTTTAGTGGTACCCAATTCCGGCCACTTCTATTTTGTTAATAATTTATTGTATTTTATGTTTACAACTTAAAGTATTGTATTTTTGTGAGCACTACATAAAAAATAACAGTTTCCTTTTTTTTTTTTCGTGTGAAAACTTGATTTTAAATTTTTCTACTTTTAAGCATTTTGCACATTGAAATTCACTCAAAACGATCGTTTCGTGACAAAGAAAATTCTTGTAATGAAATCAAAAACAAATCTGTCAATGTTTTGTTGCAGAATGATGTGCAAAGGCGTGGTCTACCATAAGAAATAATTTGAAATTTCAGTTTCGATGGATAAATTGTAAATATCGGCAAATAAGTAAAGTGGCCGGAATTAGGCACTATGACGTAATTCGGTACACTTACGTTACATAAAAATGGAATATAAAAAAGGTGGAAATATATCATTAGTCAGTTAAAAAATAGTATTAATTCTTAATTTTTACTTTTTTTTACATTTAATAATAAAAAAATTTTGTTGTTTCAAAATTAACTAATGCTAGTTAATCGAAGAAATTTAACTTAGCTAAATTAAAAAGTTAATCGTTTTCGAAATTAACTGAAACGTTAAAAGTTAACCAATAATTTAACTTCGTTAATTAACCATTAACTAATTAACTAGTTAATGCCCAGCTTTGCTCTGCGCATTTATGTGACATATCTTTAGTGCAATACGTTGTTTACACAATGTGCGAATCATATCTTTGGAACTACTAGTATCAATGTTTGGACTCATAACAGAATGTTTTTGGCTTAGCAACGCAATCAATAGGTATATGAATATATAATATAGGTTTTAATAATAGTGAAATAATAATGTAATTAATTGTAATTGAAATTTTTAAAATGATAACACTGTGCGACAGTTCATTTCGGACAATAGGTTTTTCATGTGGAATTGATAGAGTACATCCCAAATAACAATATAAATTCGGGGTTTGCTTTTTTTTAACTTTTATGTTTAGATGTCCATTTTAGGTAAAAAAAATCGAAAAACTATAATGGAGTTGTTCGATTTTTGTCATTAAGAGCTTGTTGGAAAAGTAATACACAGCAGTATTTACAAAAATATTGAAATTAAATTTTTCAACACTAGGGCGCGCTTCAAAATTATTTTAAATCAAAAATTTCAGAATTTTCCTATGGAATTGAAAAAAAAGTGAAAAAACAGTTTAACTTGAAAAACCTTATGCCCGAGAAAGAAATTGGTCTTTGTCGCACAGTGTAATAGTAAGAACAAAAAACAGAAATAAATTGTAGTCACTGCGTTTAGTTGCGATTTGGAGTTTGTAGCAGAGAGGGATCGTTGTTGTTGCTATTTTCGGAGCCACGAAAAAAATTGCAATTCTCTTGCCCTGCCTCGTTCGCTACCTGTGTTGCGTTTGGTGGTCCTCTGTTTTGTGCACATGCCAGCTGATTCAGTGTTCCAATTGAATCGATGAATGTGGGTGCTTCGTCGGAGTAGCGCTTGACGAAAACAAGTCCACGACGTGTAAATGCAGAATGCAATTGTTTTTATTTTTTGTAGGTGATCGCCTTCTTCAAAATGTTGTGGTTTTCTTTTGTTAGGCTTTCGTTCACATTAATGGGAATGTCTGATTGGAATCCAACATGATAAAGACGAAGGAGGCCATTAAAAGATCGCTTAAAGTCCGCGATTGTTCGTAGTAAATCCGCTGCATCAGTGAATTTGGCTTTATTGCGAGGTGTTGCTATTGTTCATTCGATAGATGTTTTTTATTGCAGGTAGATTTTCGATGGTTTCGAAAGGAATACCATGCCAGCGCAGAGCACAAGCCACAGCAATGTTGTCTTGCTTTGTCAGTTGTGATTTTAAGATGACCCATCAACTTCGGATGCAACAGATTCCAAGACGGCCACCCTTTGAGTGACTGCTCCCAGATCGCGTTGAAAGTTGGCGATTTCTTCGCCGAGTGCACTCAAGATGTTTTTCTCTGACTCCATAATTCTTGCAGATATAAGTTCGCTCTGCTTTGCCAGAGGCAGGTCCAAGAACTGAAGTAGGCGGTGTGATGTGACATATTCGGATATCTTGGGGGGTTTGGCAATATGCGAGCCTTGAATAACCTCGCGAATACATTTTGGGGCTCCAGACGACATTTTAGTTTTTGTTTTGAGTATTGTTGTTTGTGAGTTTCTAAGTTACAATTTCACTTATTTTGGCGGTAAAACTGAAGAAGTTTTTGCTTATGACTTCAATAAAGTTATCAAATTTTATTTTTTAAGTGGTCAGTGATTCTTATGTTTTTTAATTCTTATGTATTTTCACGTTCTAAAACGAAATCCGAAAGAGTTTTCTCCGCTCGCCTATGGTTTCCGATATATTTGCATTTAAATTTCCGAGATTTCCCAGTTCGATTTGTTCTTTCTGTAATGTTTGGGTGACAAAAGGTGTCTTCAGTCATTTTAAGCACGTTTTTTTTTGGACAATTTTGAAACATTACAACCACACCATAATTACCGTAATACAGTTGTGTTATTGTTATTGTTGTAATTTTGATGTTGTAGTGCTGTTGCATTTATGTCGTTGTAATATTGCTGTTGTAACATTACTGTTGCAATGTTGTTGTTGTACTTGTTGTTGTTGTAATTTTATTGTAACAACCCCACAAAACAGTGTGGAACGTTGAAACTATTACAAACAAGCAACAATAACACGCATCCATCTAAATCCATCGCTTGCGGCGCTAACTCCTTTCATTTTCAACAATCTTCACAACTTCAGAACTCTTCCTTTACTAAATATAGTGACCCAGAAAAGGGCCTTTGGATATTGTTTTCGAATATCGTTTTAGTAAGTCAAAACCAACTTCCAAAAAAAAAAAAATTTTGGGGTCTGGACCAACTAATACCTACATACATACATATATTGACGCTACAACCCTCGAGGTTTTTGGCCGAGCTTCTTAATGCAATTATCATGGGCAAGTGTATATGATAATTGTGGACCTACAGTTTATTGCCGGTTCCAAACAGCGGCACTCCCAAAGAAGAAGCTTTTCATGGAAAAGTTGCTCTCGCAAGATTGCCAGAACTTGGCGAGAGAGTGGCGGTCTACACAGAAAAACAGAAAACAAATTTCTGCCTTGCCCCAGGTGGGAGTCGAACCCGATACCTTCCGATCGTGAAGCAGAGGTCTTAACCACTGCACCACGGCCGCCACTAATACCAACTAATACACCTTTTCCTTATATTTATATATTTAAATATTTTTTCTTTAGTCTTCTGGTCTCACTGACAAAGTAGAATAAAAGTGGAATATTTAATTTTCCAAGTGGAATGAAAAAGTGGAATATATAAATTTTAAATTGGAGTAAATTCATTCCACTTTCAAACAAAATTGGAATATTTTTTCTTTAGTCTTCTGGTCACACTATACATAATAATTTTTCAAAATTACAGTTTTGATTGGATTTTTAATTATGCATTTGATAGGGGAAAAACATACCTTTAAAAAACATGTCAACTTTTTACAATTGGATGTAAACTCATCACGCTAGACTAGAAACATTTCTGAAATTTCCAATTTGTTTACAAAAAAAAACTTATAGTAAATTAGAAAAAATGTAAAAAAAATTCAAATTTCTGAAATTTTTCTGTATTTATGAAGAATTATTATGTGCTAAACAAAAATGCAAAATGCAAATATGCAATTTAAATGGGTTTAAGAGTTAATCTAGAAAAACTAAGAAACTAGGGTAACCGGGAGAGGATTCGTCACTGGGGAGCATATGCAACCCCCACTTTTTTAAAATCTAAAAACTCTTAGAAATTAACAGTATGGGTAGTTTATGCATATTGATAAAGTTTCTTCCCTTTCTACCCCAATCGTGATCACGGTCAAAAGTGTTTGTTGGTTTTTAAGTCAGTAAATTTGGTGATAATTTTTTCAGTTTTTGCATTAGGAAATTTATACTTTGTGGTATTGTTGATATTAATGCATGGAATGAAAGCTCGTCTTGATTCAATTTCTTAAAAGTAATCATATGAAAAAAGAATTTGTGTGAGGCATATTCGCCGGATCGCGCATGGGGCACTTACGTCAGTGTATTTGGTATAACAAAACCGACCAATAAAATTTTAAAGAAAAGAAAAAGAAGAATCAATGATTTAAGGTCAAAAATTAATTTAGAAAAATCGTTTGGAAAGTTGTGCTTAACTCGGCCCTCACTTACTAATTACACCCCCACACACACTGTGGCCGGGTATACTAACTTTGACAGAACGTTTGTAACGCCCATAAGGGGGCGAATCCGGTATGGAAAAGTATATATATTCTTGGTCAGCATCACCGCGATTTAGCCATGTCCGTCTGGTGTCTGTCTGTCCGCATGATAGCGGTCGCAGTTTTGGAGATATCGACTTGAAACTTTGGGAACATGTTTTTCAGTTCAAAAGTAAGAGCAAGTTCGAGAATCAGCCAAATCGGAGAAAAACTTGGCGTGGCTCCCATATAACAAAAAAAAAGTCAACCTTTTCCAAGTCTTTTTTATAGCTGTTTTCGATTGGAAATGTATAGAAATAGATTTTCGACATGGTCCTAGCTTCCAAAACCACATATAAATCGGATTTTGGTTGTGGTCCAAAACCACCTACAAATGGCTCCAAATGGGGTCTTGAGACCAATTTTTTTATGTTGAGGTATGTTTTATGTTGAGGTAATGTTTTATTTTATCTTCTGATATTCAATATTTGAATAAAATATTATATTTACCGAAAAAGTCTGAGCATTTTTAATGTATACCCCTTGGCGATTCTACCCCATGGGTGGGGGCAGTTTCGCCATTTTAGGTTTTTTGGAAATTCGTTGAAAAAGTAGTGGAGAGCTTTTAGATATATGCTTTCAGAAGTTCAAATATTAAAGTTAATAAATGTAAGTTTCGAACTGTAAAAGAATTGTTAAGAAACGATGATTGGTTAATTTTTTAAAAATCTTTGAGAAAAACGTGGCGAATGCGCCTTCTTCTACCCTACTCTTTTTTAACCACCTCTAACAGAATCTTTCAGTCCCGATCAGAGGTGTCAGCCGTCGGCGGCGACGGTTGGTCCAATTTTAGTCGGCGGTTATTTGGCTAAGCTGATTTTCCCTTCAATGGATATGCTAAAATTTTCTAACTCCAAGGTTTTAAATGCTAAAATTGCCTAGCAATTTCATTTATTTACAAAAAATATCACAACTAATGTAAAAAACTGTGTTTTTAACGAAAAAAAAATTTAAAACAATTTTAATTTTGAAAAAATTGTCGATATGCGTCCATTTTATTTTGATATTTTGTTAGAGATCGTACAAAAAAATTAGAGTCGAATAAAAAAATCAGGATTTTCAGCATAGGCGCAAGCCGTTTTTTAATCGTCAGCGGCGGCTAGCTGACCGGCTTAGCCGCATCGGCTGACACCTTTGGTCCCGAACATGTGCGTTCCCAAAAGTTGATTTTTGTTGAACGGTGTAATATATGCTATCATTTTTAGGGAAAACGCTCTTAGCTTCGAAAGAGGGCGGTGTAATTCTCTTCAAAAGCAGTTGTCTCCTTATAGCAGTTGTAGACAACCTCAACAGTTCCGTAATTTTGGAATTAAGCTTAAGACACGCCCATGAATCAATTCAGCAAAAAAATCGAGTGCTTCAATTGAAGGGTTGTAAGTTTATTGGGTCTAAGTACCAAAAATAATTTGTCCTATCGCTTCCCAATAAAAAACGAAAAATAAAACAATGTTGGTCTAATAGGTCTAAGTCCAGTGAAACATAACTGTGTTAGACAGAACTTTTGTTAAATGATAACACATGGTTGTTTCTTATGTATTTTGATACGCTGAATCCGAATATAATCATGCAATTTTTCCTGCACGCTCCATTTCATCGTAAACGCCAAAAATTATTTTTTTCCAGTTTTAATATTAAAACTTTCGAATGGCCAGCCCGATTTTTAAAGTTTTGAGGAAGTTTTCAGTTCTAAAACTTTGCAGAATATCGTTTTTTTGCATCTCTTTTAGTTTGTAAGTTACCCTTGTAAATGGGCGAAGTTTTTTTTCTAGCCGACATTTATTTGGTTAAATGAGAAAGTATAGCTGTTTTTTATGTACTTTTTCACGCTCATTCCGAATATAATCCTCAAAAATTCGTACCACGCTTCGTTTTTACGTAATTCTGCACTAATTGTGTTATTAAAATTTTTCGTTATATCTCGGAATAATTTTTGTGGTACTTAGACCCAATAGACTTACAACCGTTAAATTTTTGTGAATAAAAATGCTAAGTATATTATAATACCAAAATTTATATAAATACTAGCTTATACCCACAGCTTCGCTCGCAATAATTTTGTTATTTCATGTTAACGTAGAAATGTTATATGTATTATTTAAGCAACTGAAATAAAAATAGATTTTGCAAGTCATCCCTCTGCCCTTCCACCTCTCAGCACCAAATCCAAAATTTCAGCGAAATCCCTTGAATAGGACCCGAGTTACAGAGCTTTAAAAATTTTAGGGCGTGGCAGTGGGCGGATCTTGAATTTCAATAGTCATCCCTCTGCCCATTCACCTCCCAGCGACAAATCCAAAATTTCACCGAAATCCCTTGAATAGGACCCGAGTGACAGAGCTTTAGAAATTTTAAGGCGTGGCAGTGGGCGGACTGCAAATTTTCAGAATCAACATATTATCAATTCATTACCCAAAACCACATATAAAATTTCAGCGAAATCGGTTAAACACTGCATAAATTATAGCATTTTAGAATAATATTTGCCACGCCCACCTCGAACGCCCAAATGTAATGAAATGGCATATAGCCTATGATGAGATCAATGAAATTACCTACATTTACTTTGGTATGTGTTTCATTAAAATCGGTCAAGTATTTCTTGAGTTATAAGGGAACAAACATACATACAAACCTACTCACAAAGAATTTTATATAAGTAAGAGATGGACAAAATTTGTGATGAAGGATTCGATTTTTTACCATCTAAATACCTAGAACTAACAATAATTTTTAAAGATGCAATTTAACAATTTAATTAACATTTGACAATACAAATGCTGGTTGACCTAATCCAATGATTTTTTCAACGTTATGCAGTTACGCTTTAGACGTAGGGGTCGGGTGGGTCCAACCAAATTTCTAGCTAGAATATTTTGATGTGTGTATTTTTTATGTACCATGGTGCTCACACGATTTGTCGCTGAATTTTCGACTGCGTTCGTTGCAGTTTCTCAATATTGGGCGGTGATGATGTTCCCCAGAGTTCAATCCCATATGGGTTTAATTACACTTTTGTACAAAAGGATTTTATATGTGGTGTTGAGTCTAGATTGCTTCGAGAGTAGCCAATTGAGGTCGAGTTTTTTTAGGTTAATTTGGGTAATTTTGGTCTCAATGTGCTTTTTCCAAGTGAGCCTGCGATCGAGGTGCATACCAAGATATTTTGTTTCAGTATGCTGTTGTGGTATAACACTATAATTTATTTTTTAGTGTGGGGCACGCATGCGCCGAAGGAGATCATCAAATTATTCCTGGTTTGCCAACACCAACGCCAATTCACGTTACTGCAAGTGCTGCAAGTAATCTAATGGATAACCCAGCACCACCGAGGGAAGTTTCAAGGGTGTCTGTGAAAGTTCCACCATTTTGGAGAACAAACCCGATACTTTGGTTGAAGAAACTCGAGAGCCAATTCATTACCGCAGGGATTTCATCGGATGCTATGTACGAAGCTCTTAAGACCCGTCTTCAAGAACGTTTTATGGATTCAGAAAAGAAACGTATAAAGAAGTTGCTTGATATGGAAATCGGCGACAAAAAGCCATCAACGCTACTACGGGAGATGAGGGATCTTGCCGCAATAAAAGTTTCCGATGAGTTCCTGAAATCTTTGTGGATGCAGCGGTTGCCAAAGCAGACGCAAGCCATTCTATCAGTCAGTAGTGAATCTTTGAATATATCTAATACATCTGAGGCTTGGGAGTTGAATGCAGTCTCCGTCATGTCGCCTACGCCACACTCTGCATACACACATAATTTGGATATGAAGATTGAAGCTCTAACCAAACAAGTTTGAAGAGCCGTTCACGCAACCAGATCCGTCGACGATCCGGTCAATCGAAGTCCAGAAATTCCACTGGAAAGTCCGATAAACCGTTTTCCTGGCATCACTTTACATTTGGTGATCGAGCAATAAAATGCATACAACCTTGCTCATACTCAGTTGCGTCGAATACATGGTCGGAAAACCAGTAGGGACGTAATCTAAGGTGACGGATGCAACGCTTAAGTCAGAGTTTCTCATGGATGTTGGTGCTGATCCAGCACCATTTCAACTATTCACAGCGAATCAGTCTCCAATGAAAACATTTGGTACAAAAACTCTGTCTTTTAAAAGGAATTTTCGATGGACTTTTATATTGGCGGACGTTAAGAAGCCTATAATTGGTGCCGACTTCCTCAGGCATCATGGATTATTGATTGACATTAAAAATAATCGCATAATCCACAGCGTTTCAAAATCAGAAAATAAGTGTAACATATAACGTATTGAATGAATAGTTGGTAGGTGTTAGTGGAGGCAGAGGAAAGCAGTGCACGCAGTAGTACCGGCCTTATTGCTCGTCGAATGGTGGGGTTTTAGGGCTTTTCTGCAACCATACCAAACTGCCACAATTAAACTTATTATTTGCGTGCAATAGTACAGAAAACTAAAAGAAAATAAAAGACAGAGCTGATGGAAAAGTAAACTAACTGGTTCGCAAAAGAGGCAAAGAGATAGTGCACAGATGTAAATGTCACTACCATTCGCCCGCCCAACCATGATCACAAAAACCGAAAATTGCATCAGTGATCCCTAAAATGCATAGTCACAACAGACTACACCAGAAGTATGAAATCAAACAGTAAAGTTAGCGTCTAACACGAAATCATATTGATTTTATTATTAATTAAATTCATATAAAGTAATCCGTTAGAAATGGTTTTTTTCTTACGACATTTAATTCAAAAATTATTATATCCGAAATAATTATAGACATCGGAAGAAAATTATATTCAAAGGAGAAACAATAGAGTTATCATATTACGATATGAAACTCGAAACACTGACTTTATACCTATTTCAACTTGATTTTTTTTCCTACTTAACAAAACTTATGCAAAAAAAAAAAAATTATCACTACAAAAATACAACGAAAGTAAAAACCAATTGCTATTTTTTTTTATACATATGAAAAATAACTAAAAGCTTTTAGTTGGCGGCATTGCCAAAAGCGAATCCTAAGGAAAATCCTTTGCTATTTTGCTTTGGTTTTTACTTTGTTTGAAACCACTAACTTAAATATTATTTACATAAACCGCAAATAAAGAAACGTTAAAATTTACCGTAGCGAAATTTCACGAATTTTTCCCTACATTTTCAGAATTTTCTTAATATACACTAGTTTCATTTCTTTTTATAATTCAAAACTTTTTTTTTTTTAACAAAATTTTCCCTCTGGAATTCTAGTTTTCTTTTTCTTTTTTTTTTTTAGTTAATTTCTTTCCCTCGTTTTTTTTTCCGTAGGGAATTTCACACACATTATTTAAACTTGATTTTTTCTTCTCTTTTCTTTTAAATAGCTAAATTTTGGGTTTTCTTTAAATTAACTATTTTTAATTTCCTATCAGTTCACACTTTCCACTATCGATCTTAAGCCACGCCGACGTTTCGCCAAACTGATGTAGAGATGTCGAAGGCCCTTCTCACTGGCTTCGTTTGAGCGAAAGCTTTTGGTTTCTTCGCTTGGAGTTGAGTTTCGCTTGTTTTGTAGGTGCATACAAGGTGCCAATCTACATAATGCAATGAGTTGAGTTAGGAATATTGTTTAAAGGAAAGACTTCGATTATGATAATTACCCAGACCAATTGGCACCTTCATAAACGAATGAGAGAGTCCAGCAACTCAAATAGGCAAAACCATAAAATATCGAGGTTAGATAAACGAAATCTAAAAATTGGGAATTCGTTGAGAATATCCCAATAAAATAAAAATGTATATAAAAAAAGAAAAAACAAAATATGGAAAAATAGGAAAATAATTTAAGTTCTAAAACAAAAATTTCTTCTTAATTTCTGTGTAAAACTGGAAAATTGTTTGTTTTTTTTCATTATTTTTTAAAGTTTTTTTTTTTTAGGCGTGGTAATAGAAGCATAATTCCTAATAAACTTCCGGTACCAACTCGTCATCCCCAGAAATCTTCTGACTTGCTTTACCGATCTCGGAACCGGAAAGTCAGTAATTGCAGAAACTTTATCCGGGTCGGTTCGGATTACCCCTTTACCTACTAAATGCCCTAAATATTTGACTTCCATCACGCAGAAATGGCTCTTCTCGACATTTATTGTTAGACCAGACTCTCTCATTTTCTGAGAAACAATCCTTAAGATCTCAAGATGCCTTTCGAAGGATTCAGAAATAATCAACAGATCATCAAGATAGACAAACACCTCCGTCCTGAGAGCAGGTGGTATAACCCTATCCATCAAGCGAGACATAGTTTGCGCTGCATTGCATAACCCAAAAGGCATAACATTATAATGGTATAATGGTCTCCCAGGTACGGTAAATGCTGTCTTCTCTTTTGATGTCCTGTCCAAAGGAATCTGCCAAAAAGCATCCTTGAGATCCAAGCTCGTGATATATTCTGC
The DNA here is from genome assembly GCA_951394025.1 of Heteromyza rotundicornis. Taxonomy (NCBI): domain Eukaryota; kingdom Metazoa; phylum Arthropoda; class Insecta; order Diptera; family Heleomyzidae; genus Heteromyza; species Heteromyza rotundicornis. Next base: position 27,424,608 of record OX596012.1, read on the forward strand.
CCTAGGCAATCTACTTGAAATCCCATCAATTTGAGGTAACGGATATGCATCCCCAATAGTAACTGAATTGAGCTTTCGACTATCCAAGCAAAGTCTGTTTTTTCCTGGCTTCCGGTGCAAAACTACTGGTGAAGACCAAGCTCTATTCGACTCCTCAATTACACCTAAGGATAACATTCTATCTAGCTCATCATAAATCAACTTCTCCACTGCTGGAGAAAGAGGGAAATGTCGTTGTTTAATAGGCTTGGCATCAGCTGTATCTATACTGTGACATAAAACACCTGTTTTACCAAGACCCTCTTTGAGAAAAGACAGAAACATGCTTATCGCATGCTGAAGACGTTTTTGTTGTACGTCTGACAAAGGAATTAACGGACAGACTTCATTAATTTTCGGGGAAGAATCTACAAACCCATCTAATTGTTGCAGGCGGCCGGAAGCAGGCTGTATAATTCCCAAAAATCTATCCCTAAAACCAAATTTCGCTCAAGACTTGGAATAATAAAAATTGTAATTCGTTTTTCAACTCCCTTAAACGAAATGCTAGTATCCACAAAACCTATCACATCCTGTCTCTTACCGTCTGCTGTTTTGACTGAAGATTTTAATTTTCTGAATTTTAAAAATTTCCTTGCTGCTTCCGAACCAATACAGCTGATTGAAACGCCGGTGTCCATCAAACCCAACATATTAACCCCAAAGAGAAACACTTCAGCATATGGCCTCACATCACGTGGCTTATCAAGGACTGAACAAACAAACTTCTTGTTAAATTGCTTAACTTTTTCCCAAAAAGAACGCATACGCAGAACTGAGCGAGAAGGCTTAGAATTTTCATTGAAAATTCTATTGCGAGTTTCATAATATTCTTTTAGTCGAACGTGAAAAGGTTTAATTTGCGAAAAATTCGAAAAATTTGAAAAATTTGAGTGTATTTGGTCATTTCCGGTTGATGGTTTGAGAATGCTTATTACATCTCCGTTTCGGTTTGCTGGTCTACTTTCGGTCGCTTGTGTGCACTTTTCAGTCCACTGAATCTCCCGTTTTTTGAACTACAATTCTTGCAGCTTGGCTTGTAAGTATCCGGTGTACCACAACCGTAACAGAAAACAGTACGATCGCATAAACAGTCCTGGTATCTGTGTCCACGTTTCTGGCAATTCCAGCAAACTAAATTAATTTCTGAAATTTCTTCGGTCCCTATATCCGGTACCCCATCAACATCAACATCACCATCAAAATTATTCTCCATTTCCGATATACGCTTTTGAATTGGTGGAGCTTTGGGAAACCCAAAGCCATGTTTTCTACGAATATCCTGCATGAAAAACTCACGCCGACGACAAACGTCACGAAGATGTTCTACTGAATAAATGTGCATATTGAGGATTTCATGCTGTATTTCCGGTAAGAGATTCCGTCTTAAAATTTCCACAAGAGTGGTATCCGGTAACGGTTCATATAAACGATCCGTTAGATCAACAACAGACACTGACTTGTGATATCGCCAAAACCAATCGCTGGCCTTTCCGTCAAATAAAGCGCTTGCATTCCTGCACAGTAAATCGAAATTTCCTTGTAAAGTTTGTTCTGTCAACGCTTCTATGCGGTAAATAAAATTATTGACTGATAAGCCATTCAAACCTCCAGTAAACTTTATTTTCCAATTGGAAATGATTTGTAGCACTTTGTCGGAACGGACATTCAAATCAAGTGACGAAATTACGCCTGCAGCGGAATTATTTGATACATGGTTACCAGAACGATTATGAGAGCTACGACTCGAACCCATAAAGTCTCGAAAAGTTTGTTGTTCAACTGCTGACAGAGAACGCATATGTGGTGAAGATTGGTTTGTGTGTCGTATTGGCATTGGTGCGCCATTCGGTTGCGAAACCATGGGGCTGTTAATATTCAACCTTGCTAAACTAGCCTCGATATTGGTTTTGACTAAATCAGAAATTTGAATATTCAAAGATGCAATAAGTTGTGACTGTTGTGCAGACACGGCGGACGTAATCATGTCCCTCAGTGAATCGTTTGAAACGGTAGCTGGGTTAGAAATTAAATGTTCTGGTTGGTTTCCAGTCGCAAGTCCAGCGCCTAATGTGCTGGCATGATCGGTAGTTTGCATTGGATTATGTGCCTTAGTTTTCAAACGTGTCATCACGGGAGTAGATACAACAGTATCATTCGCAATTCTAGTATTGCAAACTAGACAAAAAGAACTGGACTTCAAACATTTTGTTAGACACGATTTGTAAAATAAATGACCACAGCTGGTCCAATAAGATAAGATAGTGATTTAGATGCTATCACATTACTGCACGCACTGCAAGTGGATTGCTTTGCTGCTACTACAGCTGCGGCAATGTCCTCATTACTATGTCGAAGTGACATTTTTCAAAAACAATGCAAATACAATTCGAACACAGACAGAAATAAAATTTGATCAGAATTATTTAAATATATTCCCAATCCCAAATAAATTTCGTGGAAATTGATCGTAGATGCATACAAAGTTACAGTATGATAATGATAATTTAAATGAAGGTAAAAAATGTTTCCTTCAAAAAATTTTAAAGTAGAAAAAATAAAAAAAGGTATACTTTGATTAATGTACTGTTTGATTTTCTTTCCAATGGCATAAAACTGTTGTGAAAAATAATATAGTAAAGAGAAAGATTTAACTGTTCAGGCAAGAATTCTTTGTATATAAACTCCATAGTTCCATGAACAATAATGTAGGGTAAATTTATTTAACTGTCAAACACAGCGGTCAGATTTGGCTTATACATCCAAAAACTGAATTCTCGCGAGTGCCGCGCAGATAAAAAAAATTACTAAACAAATTAGGATGTTTAACTCGAAATCGTAGGTTGTAAATGAAGACATCTAAGTGTTGAACATATACAATATCCATAAAATTCCGAGCTAACAGAAATAAAGGCAGGTTAAATAATGACAATAGGACAAATAGAGAAAAATAAATAAAAAAAAAATTTTTTAGATAGAAAAAAATAAAATCCGAGCCGAATATGAATTTTGTGTCACTATAAAAGTAAAACAAATGATGGAAATAAAATTCATTGTTGTATTCAGACCCGTACGTTGGGCGCCAAAAATTTATATTGTAACATATAACGTATTGAATTAATAGTTGGTAGGTGTTAGTGGAGGCAGAGGAAAGCAGTGCACGCAGTAGTACCGGCCTTATTGCTCGTCGAATGGGGGGTTTTGGGGCTTTTCTGCAACCATACCAAACTGCCACAATTAAACTTATTATTTGCGTGCTATAGTACAGAAAAGTAAAAGAAAAGAAAAAGACAGAGCTGATGGAAAAGTAAACTAACTGGTTCGCAAAAGAGGCAAAGAGATAGTGCACAGATGTAAATGTCACTACCATTCGCCCGCCCAACCATGATCACAAAAACCGAAAATTGCATCAGTGATCCCTAAAATGCATAGTGACAACAGACTACACCAGAAGTATGAAATCAAACAGTAAAGTTAGCGTCTAACACGAAATCATATTGATTTTATTATTAATTAAATTCATATAAAGTAATCCGTTAGAAATGGTTTTTTTCTTACGGCATTTAATTCAAAAATTATTATATCCGAAATAATTATAGACATCGGAAGAAAATTATATTCAAAGGAGAAACAACATAGTGAAATTAAACTTAAATCATAAGAAATTTAGATAAAACTAATTATTAAAAAAAAATTAAATTAAAAGAAAGAAAATTAGCTTTAACAGGGTAACCTAGTGTTTCAAAGCTTTGCTTAAAAAGGTGAATAAAATTTGCTACCAACAAAATAAGAATGTAAACAGAGAACTGAATCAGTGAATATAACGTAAAAAGAAAACAAACTCACATTATGACAGTGCTGCTCCCACGTCGAAAGATCTTTCGATGATACGGCATGCTAAAGCTGTTGTACGAAAATGGTGATAATTAAATTCTCTCACTTACACTCTCCCGCAGTTAATATGCTGGGGTTATCATATTACGATATGAAACTCGTAACACTGACTTTATACCTATTTCAACTTGAATTTTTTTCCTACTTAACAAAACTTATGCAAAAAAAAAAAATTATCACTACAAAAATACAACGAAAGTAAAAACCCATTGGTATTTTTTTTTATACATATGAAAAATAACTAAAAGCTTTTAGTTGGCGGCATTGCCAAAAGCGAATCCTAAGGAAAATCCTTTGCTATTTTGCTTTGGTTTTTACTTTGGTTGAATTACTAACGGTATTGAAACCACTAACTTAAATATTATTTACATAAACCGCAAATAAAGAAACGTTAAAATTTACCGTAGCGAAATTTACAGCATTTTTCACGAATTTTTCCCTACATTTTCAGAATTTTCTTAATATACACTAGTTTCATTTCTTTTTATAATTCAAAACTTTTTTTTTTTTTTAACATAATTTTCCCTCTGGAATTCTAGTTTTCTTTTTCTTTTTTTTTTAAATTAATTTCTTTCCCTCGTTTTTTTTCCGTACGGAATTTCACACCCATTATTTAAACTTGATTTTTTCTTCTCTTTTCTTTTAAATAACTAAATTTTGGGTTTTCTTTAAATTAACTATTTTTAATTTCCTATCAGTTCACACTTTCCACTATCGATCTTAAGCCACGCCAACGTTTCGCCAAACTGATGTAGAGATGTCGAAGCCGTTCTCACAGGCTTCGTTTGAGCGAAAGCTTTTGGTTTCTTCGCTTGGAGTTGAGTTTCGCTTGTTTTGTAGGTGCATACAAGGTGCCAATCTACATAATGCAATGAGTTGAGTTAGGAATATTGTTTAAAGGAAAGATTTCGATTATGATAATTACCCAGACCAATTGGCACCTTCATAAACGAATGAGAGAGTCCAGCAACTCAAATAGGCAAAACCATAAAATTTCGAGGTTAGATATACGAAATCTAAAAATTGGGAATTCGTTGAGAATATCCCAATCGATATTAACAAAAAGACAATTTATGGGATTTGAATCGATCTCACCTCGGAATTTCGGATTTCAACTAAAAGTTGGTAATGCGCTTTTCCGGCAAGTTTTAACTTGGCACAAAACCACTTGCTCATCAAGGGTGTGCTCTTTTGGCTGATTAAAACATAAAAAAAAATAATTGGAATTATATTAATTTCCTACAGAAATTAATGAACAATTTTGAATTTTCGCAAGTTTTAATTTAATATCATTACTCACATTTTTATACCCCCACACTCACTGTGGCAGGGTATACTCACTTTGTCACAACGTTTGTAACGCCCATAAGGAGGCGTGTCCGGTATGGAAAAGTATATATATTCTTGATCAGCTCTTTTGGCTGATTAAAACATAAAAAAAAATAATTGGAATTATATTAATTTCCTACAGAAATGAATGAACAATTTTGAATTTTCGCAAGTTTTAATTTAATATCATTACTCACATTTTTATACCCCCACACTCACTGTGGCAGGGTATACTCACTTTGTCACAACGTTTGTAACGCCCATAAGGAGGCGTGTCCGGTATGGAAAAGTATATATATTCTTGATCAGCATCACCGCCGGAGTCAATTTAGCGATGTCCGTCTGTCTGTCCGTCTGTCCGTCCGCACGATAGCGGTCGCAGTTTTGGAGATATCGATACACCGAAAAAAAAGGTTAACATTTTTCAAGTCTTTTTTATGGTTGTATTCGATTGGAAATGTTTAGAAACGTATTTTTGACATGGTCCGAGGTTCCGAATCCAAATATATAAGGGTCTAAATGGGGTCTTGAGACCAATTTTTTTTTTTTGGTGGATTTGTTTGGAAATTTTTAGAAATGGATTTTGGACATCGTCCGGGCTCCAAAACCACCTATAATTGGCTCAAAATAGGGTCTTGAGAAAACATTTTATGTTCGAGGTACTTCTTCCTACTGTGTGGAGGTATTTCAGCTTCGGTATAGCCGAAGATAGTCCACTCTCTAGTTTTTCCTCGTATTTTCCTTAAAAAAACACAATTGAATTTAAATTAAATAAATTCCTTCAGGAATTCTAGAACAAAAAAAATAATTTTCAATGAAACCTTTAATCTTAAAATTTTTCCAAAGAATAGTCTTTGCTATGCTGCGGCTGGTAAACGAATAGACTGAATCTAATTCCTTTTGGCAAAACGTAGGCTCGGTTTTAAGACGTGATTTAGCATAAACTGAAAAGTTAACGTATTTCTTCCAGAATAAATGCCAAAAATATGAAAAACCAGTTTACAAGCAAACGTCAACTAGGCGATATAAGAGTTGCGCGCATGCAACTTTTGACGATTAGATTTCGTTGTGAGCATTTAATTTTAAATTTTAAATCAACGTTGATAAATATAATTTCACTATGGTTCAAAAAAAAAATAATAAAAAATGTATAAATGCTGAGGCAAGCGCCATTACATAAGGGAACTCAGCATTACGGTAAATTGCCATCTGAATTTTACCATTTGTTGAACGAATTCGAAGATTTGGTTATGCCGTATAGCCAAAACACACACATCAAGCACTCGGGTACTCATCATATTCAAACGACAGGTCCTCCAGTTTATGTTAAGCAACGTCGATTGTCTCCTGAGAAGCTGCAAATTGTTAAACGAGAGTGAGAGGATGGAATTTGTGCCAAATTCATGCCTCGAAGAAATTATCAGTAGAGTAGTTGAGAGTGCTTACCTCTCGTTGCGAACTATATTAGTGAGAGCGCTTACCTCTCTTTATGAATTAAAATAGTGAGCGCGTACCTCTCGTTGTGAATGATATTAGCGAGAGCGCTTACCTCTCTTTATGAATTAAAATAGTGAGAGCGCATAACTCTCGTTGTGAATTATATTAGTGAGAGCGCTTTCCTCTCTTTATGAATTAGAATAGTGAGAGCGCGTACCTCTCTTTGATGAATCATAATAGTGAGAGCGCTTACCTCTCTTTTACAATTATACTAGTGAGAGCGCTTACCCTCTTTTAAAAAAATCATAGTTTAAAGTTAGTACAAATAAAAACAAATTATGGAAAATAACCGCAATATAAAACCAGTGTTATTTATTAAGCGGAACAAAGTGCTAACGACCCCTGGCTAGCCGTTGAGCATACCCTGGCTAAAAGCGTCGTTACAAGAGTTCGATGCTATGCTGAAATAAGGCATTTGTGACCGTCTAAAAGTTCGTAGGCAAGTCCATTACATCTTGTACCGAAATCAAATGGGGAGTGGCGTCCATGCGGTGATTATCGCCGATTAAATGCTTTCACTATTCCGGATCGCTATCCAGTTCCACATATACATGATTGTGGATTTCTGCTAAGCGGTAAGAAGATTTTTAGCAAAGTGGATCTTCCCAGTAGTAAATATCGCAAGGCCTCTCCGCTTGAGGAATGCCTGCAAGCCTGTTATGGGAAGAAATGGCACATTTCATCCTCGCTTCTAGTGGAGGCATGACATTGTGCCTGCGCTAGAAGGGAGATGGGGTGGTGTCAATAGATTTTCTACGCAATGTGCTTAAATATTTAGAAGATATTTTATGTTTTTCGGAACGTGGGTTCGAACCTGATTTTGGAAATTGATTTTAAAAATTTATTTTTTAACGTTGATTTCAGATCTGTTTACGGTTGGCCGTTATCAGCTCTTGTTTTTAAGTTGTAGTAAAAATGGTAAAAACGAAGCTTTGAGCAGATTTAGAACCACAATTTTTGAACGAAATGTTTGATTAGTATTATATTTATTTGAGTTTTTCTAAAGGAACACAATATTGTGGAACATTATTTTGTCTCTTTCAGATTATGAAATAAAATGGAATACCTACACTCTAAAAGGATTTTTTTCCCAAATTCAAATATTTTTAAAAATATTTAATTAATCAATCTAATTAAAGTAGTGGATTTCCAGATTGATTTAAAAAAAATCTCTTGAATTTTCTAAAACATTCAAATTTCCAACAATATCACATATTGATTTGGAAAAATTTTAGGAATATGATTTATTTTGCAAAATTGATTTATATTTCTATACCGACTTTTTAGAATTCTTTTTTGGAGGCTTGAAAGAATTTTTGTGGATGCCGAAAGTTATTTAATGCAAATTCAATAACTTTACATACACATTTATACAAAAATACGAAAAAATTTGTTTCTGGATTTTAGATAATTTTTTCTTTATTTTTATTTTGCAATATGTTTATGAGAGTTCATAAAATTCTCTACATTCTGCATCAGCCTTTGCTAAAAAATTTACAATTTTCATATAGAAATTTAATCCGTTCAAAAGTTGTGGTACTAAAACCGAAAAACCGCTAACTACCATGAAATCAGCGCATCAATGAATCAGTTATCAACACCAAAAAGTGTATTGTATAAAATTTTTTTTAATAATTAGTAAATAATTATTAATTACTACATCCTTTTATAGATTAGGAGAAATCAAATTGAATTACTTCTAAACATACAATTTGCTATGTAATCGCATTAATGATTCGATAATGTGTATGATGTTTTAATTCGAATTATAACGATAAATTTCTGCAATTTGTATAAAAAAACTCAAAGGCTATATTCCTAGTCAAATTAAGGTCCAACTTAACTTTAGTAATCTACTAAGTTGACAGATAATACACTGAATTGGCAGCTACTAAGCTGGTTCTAAGGTTTAGCAGCTACTAAATTTGACTATGAATATGGGCCAAAGTTACAAAAAATTAAATTTTTCAATTAAATTTATGTTTGAATTAAATAAAATGCTTAAATACTTTTCAAAACACCCATTTACAAAAAATACATAAGATCTAATATACGCAGTTAGATCATAGTAAAATAATGCCATAAGGCCAAAACGCAAGTAAGTAAATCAAAATTTATATGAACTAAAGAGTTCGAAAAATAATATCAGAATCATAAAATATAACATTTACATGCCACAAATCTAATTTACAATGAGTGGAAAATATAAATTTAATTTAAAATGAACTAAAAAGGGAAATTCTAAAAATAGATGTTACCAATATATTTTTTGGGCTATTTTTAGCTCAGCCAATCAAAGGCGAATAGCGTCAGAACGAGGAAACGGAGGGAAATTAAAAAGACACCATCCAACTCCGCTTCGACGACCATGACTGCCAGCAGGCATACGCATGGAAGCGACAGACGTAGGCCTGTTTATTTGTCCCGTTTCATATAAAAAAGAAGTAAAGGTTGGAAGCGGGGAGGGAAGGCATCCGAACTCCTAAAGAGGCATACTGGCATGCCTGCAGACACCTTCTTTTGACCACTGGGTGGGTTGCTAAGGCATATCATCAGATTAATAGGGAGAAGGCTGATATCGACAAAACTGCAATTATTACGCCGTTTGGCCTGTTTAATTTTTACGAATGACCTTTGGACTGTGTAATGCTGCACAAACGTTCCAGCGATTCATAAATGAAGTAGTGAAAGGTTCTGACTTGTATTGATCGGTTCATACGATGGGCGGAAGCTGTACATATCAAAGATGTCACTGCAGATTCAGTCGCTTCCGCATTTCTCTTTGGCTAAATTGACAGTTGAAAAACAAAATATGGGTAGTGGAATTTTAAATTGAAATTGGGTGGATGAAGGAGGTATGTAACATAAATTTCAAAATGCCTTTTATTACAAAATTTCGATGAACTGCCTAATATCTGATACTGATCTGATGTGTATCTGGTACTGATCTGGTATATATCTGAACTGATCTGGTGTGTATCTGATACTGATCTGGTATATATCTGATACTGATCTGGTGTGTATCTGATACTGATCGGTGTTGTACTAGGTGGTGATATTATATATGAATGACATTATCAAAACCTTTTCGATATCGACGCTTATTTATAGGAACATCTTTATTAATCACAACAAAACCACACTTATCCTTCCAACATTCATTACAAATCTTTATAAACATTTTGAAATTCATGTCTCCAATAATATGGTCATTAAAAATATGTTTTAAAATCCTTTCATCTTGCTTGAATATAATAATCATGTTTGCATTATCACGTATTAAATGTTTAGGAATTTTTGTATAGGTTTGACACAAATAAAAACAATCAATTTGTTTATGACGACTCATACAAAAATATTCTTTGCTTTGTTTACCACAAATAACATCATCAAATCTGTGGCTTTTCGGCATTACAAGTTAAGTCCATAAAAATATTTTTCAAAAAAAAGCAGTTTTAAACTTAAAAAAAAAATTTTCAATTTCTAAGAGTATATTTCATGGGGACTCAAGTTGGGAGTGGACAGTCATATTAAGGTCTCGAATGTGCAAGCATGAATGGTCAAAAACAATGGTGTTTTAGTACGTTTTTGGACTTAACTTGTTACGCCGGGAATATAAATTTTCTTTTTATGCATTCATTTGATAAATCCATTATAAAGAACTTTTTTGCAGCAATTTTTTGGTGTGGTAGTTTGCCAACAGAAAAAGAACAATTTTCCCAATTTTAGCTCGACTTAAAAAGCTAATCAGACGACACACAATGGTCAGCTGGACAAAATATAAGCTCTAATTGGATATACTTGAAATTTTATGTAGTGGAGTTTTTTGGGTCACTGCTTTCAAATTTGATGTTGAGATACCAAAATTGAAAAAATATGGATCCAATATGACGGTCAAATATGTTAAAAATGCAAAGATGAACCAAATTTATGAATTTTTCGACTTTTAAAAGAGTTATGTCTCAAAATTAATACATTAATATTATTTAGTTATATTAAACAATTAGTGGTCATTTTGCTTGACCATTACCTCCAATTTCAATGCAGGCAAGTGCATAATATACCCACTTACGAAATATAACATTTGCTTGTCAGTTCTAGTCTCAAACAGAGAATGATCACTTCGCTTGACCACTACTGCTATTTGCTAATTGGAATCTTCCATTAAAAAGCGCAGACCGCCAGGGTAATGTACAATGCTACTTTATAAAAATCTTCTAAAATTTAGCCGGGAACTTAATAACACTGCGTATCGGATATTTAGAATTAGCTTTTATTAGTTATAGTCGTGTCCGCCATTCCGAATCACCAAATGTCAGCGAAATCAGTCCATCAGGGCCGAAGCTATGTCATTTTTAGTAAACCATTCCCAAACTTTTATTTTTGGTGGGCCACAGAGGTCCGACCGTATAATCTCTTTTTAAGTGACGCTTTGAGTATACTGAAAGTATACAAACAAAATTTTAGAGCTCTAGGTGCAGCGGTTGGGGCGCAGTGCGTTTATATGTTAGTCAATCAAAAGAAAAATTTTGGACTTAGCTGGTTATGCCGGGAAAATTGGAGAAATTTGAGTTTTTACTGTGCCGATTTGTGCCGAAAACTTCCCAATGCTATTTTTGTTCAAAGGAGGGTTCTATGATGACACGATTTCCGGTGCTAACTCGATTTCGGAAAAATGTGGACTTAACTTGTTATGTCGGAAAGCCACAGATATAAAAGTGTATACTAAAATAATGCTCACCCTGTATATCGTAGAATTTCAGGCGCTCGTTTGTCTATTGCTCACGAAATGTCAACTGCACGCTGTATTCCTGCATTCATGATAAATTTTGTTTTGTCCAATCTTCTATATATACTCAAAATAAACTAAACTTTGGACTAGTTTCTGTAGTACAATTTTTTAATTCATTTCTTTCGGTCTAGATATGGGACTAATTTCCATTGGATCATTTTTAGATATTTTCTGTTCAGTTTTTGAACGGAATGGACGTGTGCGCGAGAACAAAATTTTAATTGCATTTTTAATTGTATGTAAATATTAAATAAGTCCGTGAATACATACATACATATATTGGCGCTCGAGGGTTTTGGACGAGCATCTTAATGCAATTATCATGGCCAAGTGTATATGATAATTGTAGACCTACAGTTTATTGCCGGTTCCGAACGGCGGGACTCCCAAAGAAGAAGCTTTTCATGGGAAAGTTACTCTCGCAAGATTGCCAGAACTTGGCGAGAGAGTGGCGGTCTACACAGAAAAACAGAAAACAAATTTCTGCCTTGCCCCAGGTGGGAGTCGAACCCGATACCTTCCGATCGTGAAACAGAGGTCTTAGCCACTGCACCACGGCCGCCAATCCGTGAATAGTCCGCATATTTAATATTAAATGTCCCCAAATTGTACTGTCAAAAATGTTGCAATCAACTCGTGCCGTCGTAAAATAAAAAATTTAAAACACCAAAAACTGTTTGTTATTTTAAACCAAAATAACAAACAACAACAAACACACCGTAAGTTATACAACAATGAACGCATCGAGCATCCAACCACCGCAACACCAACATCAACACTGCCGGTTGAATCGCGCTGTGCCTACAACAATGCTGTAATAAACAACAAAGAGCTTGTCTATGCTATCTGCTGGCATTGCGTTTTTTATGTTTTCTTCTATTGGAAAACGAAGCAATCGGTTTTATATACTACTGGCTTTTACATACCCGGCGTTGCACGGGTTGTATAAAATTTTAAAATAAATATATATAGGAATATGCGACAACTTCAATGGCGCTGTAGTTGATGGTTTATTCCCCCCGTGAAACTTGGTGCCAGTTGTAATCCCACCCGGTAGGAATCACCCAAAAAGTCCAAGGACGCACTTGGTGGCAGCTGTAATCCCACCCGGTATGATTCACAAAAAAAAGAGTTCAAGAACACACTTGGTGGCAGCTGTAATCCCACCCGACATGATTCACCCAAAAAATGTCCAAGGACGTACTTGGTGGCAGCTGCAATCCCACCCGGCATGATTCAGCCAAAAAAAGTCCAAGGACGCACTTGGTGGCAGTTGTAATCCCACCCAGTATGATTCACCCAAAAAATGTCCAAGGACGCACTTGGTGGCAGCAGTAATCCCACCCGGCATGATTCAGCCAAAAAAAGTCCAAGGACGCACTTGGTGGCAGTTGTAATCCCACCCGGTATGATTCACCCAAAAAATGTGCAAGGGCGCAGTTGGTGGCATGGACCACTTAATATTCGATAGTTACTATGTTACATTTTAATATTGTTTTTTGTTGTATGAGAGGTGCCACGCCCCGTTGTCCAAATCCAACCTCTTATGTCCTATTGCAAATTCCATTACTAACACAATTTTACCTTAAAATTTCAATAAAATCAGTAAAGCCGTGGTATGGTTTAGAAAATTGAATGGGCGGTGCCACGCCCCTTGTCCAATTATTCCCATATTCGACACATAGCTGGGAAAACATACTATACAGCTCCATTCCAAATTTCATTAAAATATATCCAGTAGTTGCTTAATTAGCTGTTATTTAAGTTACGTGTTGTGTGGGCGGTCCCACGCCCCTTTGTCCAATTATTCCCATATTCGACACATAGCTGGGAAAACATACTATACAGCTCCATTCCAAATTTCATTAAAATATATCCAGTAGTTGCTTAATTAGCTGTTATTTAAGTTACGTGTTGTGTGGGCGGTGCCACGCCCCTTGTCCAATTATGCTCATATTTGGCATGAAGCTTGGAAAAGTTATTATGCAACTTCGTGCTAATTTCGTATTTATTATTCAATATTCAATTCAAATTCAATTCAATAGTTACTAAATTACCTTGTAGACATATTTTGTGTTGTATGGGAGGTGCCACGCCCCTTTGTCCAATCCCAACCGCATATAGCCTATGTTACATGTCGATACCTATAGAATTTATCCTGAAAGTTTCAAGAGAATCGGTACAGCCGTTCTTTTAAATAAATTTCGTTATTTTTAAATACCATTGAGAGAATCCAATAGGTTATGGGCGATATGAAGGATTCAAGGCTTTGATGAATGGGAGTTTCGGGTAAAAATGCATCTGGACTCCATTAATCTGGTGGAAGTTTTAACGGGCGATCCACCGTCAGAAACAGCAGCAAGGGAAGAATTTTTGAAGAAGAATAAGGGGGCGGCTCGTTACTTTCGTGCACAATGACTATTTGTGTTATTTGTGGGACAAGAAAACGGCCAAGGAGATGTGGGATTCTTTGCAGTCAACTTTTGCAAAGAAGTCTATTGCGAGTCAGCTTTTAGTGCGGAAGCAGCTAGCAACGCTCCGCATGCTAGAAAGTGACTCGGTATCTGCACATTTGATGGCGTTTGAGAGCCTGGTGCGAAAACTAAAGGTTTCGGGAGCAACGTTGCAGGAAAGCGATCTGACACTGCCTGAAAAATTCGATCCACTCGTTACCGCCTTGCAAAATTTGGAGGATGGAAGACTAACCTTCAATATGGCAAAAGAACGCCTACTTATGGAAGAAACCAGGTATGGTGATCGTCATAAAGAGGACTCAGAAGAGAAGACTGTATTTTATGGCAAAAAAAATCGTAGAAAGACTGGCTCACAGAAGTTCAAGGGTAAATGCTTCAAATGTCATAAGTTTGGGCATAAGGCTAATGATTGTCGTCAAGGAGAAGCAAGATTTGTTAATGAAAGCAAAAGTTTTTGTTTCATTGCTGATAGCCAGATCAAGAAGTTAAATAACGCAAAAATTAGCTTTAAACTTGACTCTGGAGCAAGTGATCACTTATCAAATCAAAAAACGTATTTTTCGGAATTGCATGAGCTGAAAACGACGATTGTTATAAATGTTGCGAAAGATAATCAAACTTTAGTTGCCAAGAGTTTCGGGAAAATAAAAGGAGTAAGTGATCAAGGCGTGGATCTGATAATGAAGGAATTATATATTATATATTCCGGAACTATGGGACAATTTATTGTCCGTAAGAAAACTTACGGCTGCGGGTTTTGAAGTAAAATTTTTCAAAAACAAAGCACTGATCAGCAAGGAAGGCGACTTAATAGCAACAGCTCACTCCCGTGGATTATATGAAATGGAAATAAATGTCAACTCTCATGTTGCAAGTATGTGCAATGCTGATCAAGTTCAGTTATGGCATAAGCGACTTGGCCATATCGGACAGCAAGCGTTCGATGAATTGTTGAAAAAGGACTTAGCTACAGGAATAAATGTGATAACTGAAAAATTTGGATTCTGTGACGTATGTGTTCAAGGTAAACAAAGCCGTGACCCGTTCAATGCAACGCGAGAAAGAGCAAAAAGACCCCTAGAACGAATCCATTCAAATGTTTGTGGACAGTTGGAACCACCAGCCTGGAATGGTGCAAGGTACTTTGTTTCGTTTATCGATGATTATACACATTTAGCAATGGTATATACAATCAAGAGAAAGTCTGAAGTGTTTGAAAAGTTGAAAGACTACGAATCAATTGTCACAGCAATGTTTAATAGACAAATTTCTAAGATAACAACAGATCAAGGCCGGGAATACTGTTCAAAAGATCAGCTGATATGGTACAAAATAAAAGGAATTCAATTGGAAGCAACAATTGCTTACTCACCTCAACAAAATGGAGTAGCTGAGCGATTCAACAGAACGTTAATCGAAAAAGTGAGGACTTTGTTAATTGACTTTGTTAATTGAGATGCCAAAACGCATATGGTGCGAAGCTGTTCTCACCGGAACGTACATAATCAACAGAATTCCCACAAAATCACTACATGGTATGGCTACTCCAGCGGAAATGTGGTACGTAACAAAACCAAATTTTAATAAGCTTCGGGTGTTTGGATGCAAAGAATTTGCGTGGATTCCTAAACAGCTAAGAAAGAAACTCGCAAATGTGTGATGGTTGGATACTCTCCAAATGGATACAGACTTTGGGACGTAGATTCACAAAAGGTGTTTTGCGCGCGTGATGTCGTATTTGACGAAAACTAATTTCCTTGCAAGTTTAAGAACTCAAATGATCCAGTTGTTGAAAGATCACTAAATATTGTTACTGAAAGCCACGAGCATGAAGGGGAAAATAGTATACCTTTGGAAGATAATCGTTTACTCCTGGCTGATGCTGATTCCCAAATTGAAGATCAATATTCTGAAGATGATGAATATGAAGAATCATCATCTATGATTGCAGATCCTAACGACGAAGAAGCAGTTGCTGCGCTCCCTTCGCAACTTGATAACAGGAATGAAGTTACTGTGAGGCGCAGCGAACGGGAGCGCAGGCGTCCAAGTAAGTTTCTTGATTACTTTAATGGATATGGAGCCAATTCTGCCGCAAATGATTTCTTTCCAACATATGTTCCAGAAACTTATAGCGATATTGCTGGTCGAACTGATGCTAATGAATGGAATCGTGCAGTAAACGATGAATTGAAGTCCATGGAAATAAACAATGTTTGGAAAATTGTTCAACCTCCAAAGAACGCAAAGCTGCTCAAGTCAAAATGGGTTTTTCGTATTAAAGAAAACGAAAATGGCGTAGTAACCAAGTATAAGGCCCGACTGGTTGCAAAAGGTTTTTTGCAAAAACCAGGCATAGACTACAAAGAGACGTATGCTCCCGTTGCAAAACTTACTACAATTAGAGTTGTACTGGCCGTTGGTTTCGTAGAAAGGTCTTAATTTTGACCAACTCGACGTAAAAACTGCATTTTTGCATGGCCAATTAAAAGAAGAAATCTACATGTCTATACCAGAAGGGGTCGATACTGAAAATGGAAAAGCTTGCAGACTTCTTAAATCGCTGTATGGCCTCAAGCAAGCCCCAAGATGCTGGAATGAAAAATTCAACAATTTTCTCTTAACACTTGGATTCATTAGATCAAAGCACGACTATTGTCTATACACAAAGATTGATTCTCAACAGGATGATGTTCTTATTTTAATGCACGTGGATGACCTGTTGATTGCTGGTACGCGATTAACTTCAATAGAAAAACTTAAAACGAGTTTAGCAAAGAAGTTCGAAATGTCTGATTGTGGAGTGCTAAAACATTTTCTTGGAATGAAAGTCGAATTTGGTTCTAATTGGATGAAGTTGTCACAAGAAACAAGTATAGAGAAACTTCTTCACAAATTTGGAATGACAGAATGCAATCCAGTAAAAACGCCAATGGAAAAGGGTTTGCAATTGCAACTTAAAGAAGATGATACCAATTTTGATAAACCATACAGAGGACTTTTGGGCAGCCTTATGTACATTATGCTGTCTGTAAGACCGGACTTATGTTTTTCTGTCAGTTGTATGGGAAGATTTCAACAACATCCTTCGGAAGAACATTGGCAAGCTTTGAAGAGAGTTGTCCGGTACTTGAAAGGATCTAAAGAGAAAAAGCTCAACAAATCTAAATCAAAACCAATTGTTGGATTTGCTGACGCGAACTGGGCTAGCGACAATATTGATAGAAAATCAGTTAGTCGTTACTTGTTCCAAATTTATGGCTGTACAGTTTCATGGTCAAGTAAGAAACAAACCACAGTCGTAACTTCATCAAGTGAAGCGGAATATGTGGCGCAGAGTTCTTGTATAGCGGAAGCAGTTTGGCTCAGGGGTATTTTACAAGATTTACATCAAATTCAGAACGAATGCATAGAAATTTACGAGGACAACCGTGGATGTATTGGAATGGCAAATAACTTAGAATGCAAACGGGCTAAGCATATAGACATCAAACATCATTTTATCCGAGATCACATCGAAAGCGGGGTTATCTAAGTTAAATCAATTGGAACCGAAGATCAAGTTGCTGATATCTTTACAAAGCCTCTTGATGCTGTACGATTTAAAAATCTATGTTCGAAACTAGGACTTAACGATTGAGAAGGGGTATTGGAAAACGAAGCAATCGGTTTTATATACTATTGTCTAAATGAAAATTTTGTAGAAAATTTACTTTACTTCAATTTCAACCTTTGTACTGCGAACACATTCTTTTAAATAAATTTCGTTACTTTTAAATACCATTGAGAGAATCCAATATCTTCTAATCCCGTGTTCCCGATCCCTTCCCGTTACAGACGCAAGTGATTGGGAATGCACTGAGAGCATGAATGCAGAGAGATAAAGGCATAACACTTATCTTTTTGCATCTTATTCATGCTCCCAGTGTATCTTCTCCGTATCTTGTGTGCGTTAACCCTTGGTTGTTTTGAATTTAATAAGTGTTGCAAATGAGTGCGCAAATTTTTCGAGTGGATTTTTGTAACATTCGGGGACTAATTTTGTTGGGGTATATGCGTTCCTTAATCTCCATAGGCCACATTTAATGGCAGGTGAGACTAGGGCTGCCAGATTTTAAATAGGGTAAAACAGTACATTGAGTAAAAAAAAACAGTACAATTCGAGGTATGGGTATATTCACTTTGGTCTGATGTTTGTAACACCAAGAAGAAGACGTGTCCGGTATGGAATACTACATATATTCTTGATATCTTGATATATTCTTGATCGTCGCCTCCTGGGTTGATTTAGCCATATCCGTCTGTCCGTCCTCTTTTTTTGTAGGATCTAGAACAAAGCTAGCGATTTTTCCTTTTTAGCCCTTGAAGGAGTTGGTATTGAAAATGGGGGGAATCAGTCGACTGCTACGCCTACCTCCCATATAAGTGCAAATCGTATTTTCACTTATATTGCGCTTAAATAGTTTCAAACTTGGTATCTAGGTTTTTTGGTCGCGGATTTCGAGTTGGATGTCGGAATTTCCAAATTCAAGATGCCGGATCCAATATGCCAAAATTTTAAAATTTCATAAAAATTCAATAAAATTTTGTAAAGGGGGGTTTTTGGGGTCAAAAGTTCAAAATTCAAGATGGCGGATCCAATAGCGCCCAGTAGGTGTAGGGTCGGCTTTGACCGACTAAAACTTACTCACTTGTTATACCCCCACACTCACTGTGGCAGGGTATACTCACTTTGTCACAACGTTTGTAACGCCCATAAGGAGGCGTGTCCGGTATGGAAAAGTATATATATTCTTGATCAGTATCACCTCCTGAGTCGATTTAGCGATGTCCGTCTGTCTGTCCGTCTGTCCGTCTGTCCGTCTGTCCGTCTGTCCGTCTGTCCGTCCGCACGATAGCGGTCGCAGTTTTGGAGATATCGACTTGAAACTTTGGGTACATGTTTTTCTCGTGAATACTGAGATCAAGTTCGAGAATCAGCCAAATCGGACAAAAACTGGGCGTGGCTCCCATACACCGAAAAAAAAGGTAAAAATTTTTTATTGTTGTATTCGATTGGAAATGTTTAGAAACGTATTTTTGACATGGTCCGAGGTTCCGAAGCCACATATATAAGGGTCTAAATGGGGTCTTGAGACCAATTTTTTTTTTTTTTGTGGATTTAATTGGAAATTTTTAGAAATGGATTTTGGACATGGTCCGGGCTCCAAAACCACCTATAATTGGCTCAAAATAGGGTCTTGAGACCACATTTTTATATGTTCGAGGTACTTCTTCCTACTATGTGGGGGTATTTCAACTTCGGTATAGCCGAAGATAGTCCACTCTCTAGTTTTTCATTCAGTTCAGTACATTTTATTAAAAAAACAAGTCATAAAGTCAGATAAAAAACAAAGATACTCACTTAGTGCCCGATTACACTACCGAGAAAACGCCGCCTGAAAATATTGATCAAATTTTCATTTACCTTGGACAGCCATTTTTTTTTTTCAACATTTGCGGGTTGGGTATATTTTCTGACCAAAGTACTCAAAAAAGGAACTCTTTTTTCGCTTTCTCTGCATATGCATATGAAATAAAATTGTTGTATGTTTTCTCTTCGTATACCATAAATGGTTATATATTTATAGTTTCAAATTTTATTATGTAGATATCATTAAAAACGTCAAACCAATACCTTCCGTAAATTTTCTAAAAAATTTAATTTTTGGTAAATTTGTATGAAAATTATGAAATGTCTCTTCATTTCGTAATTTTTTACCCAAAATTCAAGTTTTGAAAAATTCTCGAAATTTGGAGAAAATTTTGATCATTCATTCTGCGTCAAATCGTTGCAGCTCCATGGTTTATAAGAAATGCACAAATCCATCGAGATTTACAAATACCGACAATTTCCGATGAGATCCCTAAGCGTACATCAAAGTACAAAAATAAGCTTAAGCTGCATCCAAATATTCTAGCTAGAAATTTGTTTAGACCCAACCGACCCCTACGTCTAAAGCGTTACTATTCTATAGCTTTTGAATAGATAGCCCCGTAACCCTCAGCAACTCCAACATACCGCATATGACGCCATCAGGACGATGCCAACGTCCATCGATGTCAACATCGCCTTGATGACGCCCCTATGAATGATAACTACATAGGTTGTCCAAATCGTTGGATTAGGTCAACTAGTAAATTTTAATGTGAAATTTGTATTTAATGTGAAATTTGTACCGTTAAAAATTATTGTTAGTTCTAAGTTTTAGAAGATCCAATAAATAAAAATAAATTTAAAAAAAAAAAAAAAATTCTTTTGCAAAAATTTGTTGTTATTTTTTAAAATAAAAATATGAAACTAAAGTTGCATACTTTCTCAATGTTTGAAAATGTACAACTTTTTGGAAACTCTTCAACTTGGTTTTTATTTTCGTACGATTACAGAAAATTTTTTTATTATTTTTTAATATTATTTTATGTAGTGGTTTTCAGAGTGACTTAAAAAAAATTGTTTGTCTATACAAAAAAACAAAAAAATATGCAAAAAAAAACAGTACAAAAAACAGTATCTTTAAAAAAACAGTACTTTCGATTACTGTTTTGAGTGTTTCGAATAAAACAGTACTTTTCATAAAAAAAAAACAGTACTGTACTATTTAAAATAGTACGTCTGTCACCCCTAGGTGAGACTCAGGTGTGTGGGGATGCAGATCCACTTGACTTCCATGTTCCATGGTACCACCTACTACCATTATTCTCTCGCCCTTTATGGGTCAAGCTCAGAATCCAATAGCACGTCCTTCATTTTTGCTGCCCGAATCTTGAGAGGGCGGTCACCTTCGATAAGTTGGACGCCCTCTCTGATTCGATTTCGCGTATATTGGAGTTGTATCCGGACAGTGAAATCTTTGTTGCTGGCGATTTTAATGTCCACAACTCCAATTGGTTGAGTCAGTCGTGTCACACAACCCCTGAAGGCCGCTATGTTGAGTTGTTTGCTGAGTCAACTTGTGAATGAACCAATGCACATCCCTTGCGTTGAAGGGCAAAATCGAAATGTTTTGGACCTTTTTCTAACATCACATCATGAAAAGTATGATGTGACTGTTCTTGCACCTCTTGGTAATTCGGACCATTTAACCATATCCGCTGTTTTCATATTCTACACTACACGCCGCTACGCATTTAGCCCCGAAGCGAAAAATGTAGCTTTATGAAAAGGCAAAAAGGCTTAAAAAAATTGGTTGAAAAAATCATTTTACAGAGTATGAGGGCTTTCATACCTTGTTAGAAAATTAGCATCAAACCAAAAGACAACTTTGGGAATAATGAGACTTGCAGTGAAGCAGTCAAAAAATCAAAAGCACAAAAAATCCATATAAAAAAACAACTCTCCATTTTCAGCGATCTATACGCAGAAGAGAGTGGAAGGCAACATACAATAATGTTCTGCAAGCACAGACTATGTCAATGAAATCGAACGAAATCTGTAAGCATAGGATAAAGTTTTGAAATATAACTTAATACCGAAAATTAAGATATTTACCTTTCGAAAATCAAAAAAAAAAGTATCCTATTCTCTTCCTTGGCACAAATAGGATATTTTAAAAAAATCGGTTGGCTAGTTACAATCAAATTAGCGTTTTAAATTTTGTAAATAGCAAAGATAGACTTTGGTATCAGTCCAAATCCCCATTAACCAAATTTATTAAAGATGTTGTGGAAACACTTCTGAATAATACATTTTTGTGAATTTTAGTATATTCAAAAATGGGTGAATGACTGAGAATCTGAGAAAAGATGCATAAATTCAGTGCACTATAAATTCATTAATGCCCCTGGGAAATTTATTCCATGAAATCGCCCATCATATGCGGAAAAAATATGGCTGATTCAGGGGTAATAGCCCCCGCCGCTATTAGTACGTTTTTCACGTGTTCTCAAACGTCAGGGTCTTTGGCCAACACTCGATTTTTAATCTGTCTTCTTAATCTTTGTCTACAGAATTTTGAATGAAAAAAATGGTTAATTTAACACGAATTATTGTTAGATTAACATGGGCCATGGTTAAGTTAACACGATGCAAAATTGGTTAAATTTACATGACTTATTGTTTGATCAACACTAGATCATGTTAAAACAACAATAAGCTTAATTTTGATTTAACACTAACTGTACAAAATAAAAGGCTTGTTTTGACATTTTTTAAATTTTATTTCTCATATTTATTTTTACAAACTTTATGTATTAATTATGGGTTTTAGCTCATTTTCCAAAAAATTTATTTTGGAAAGAGGAGTACAACAACTAAGCAAAAACTCAGTCTGGCAGAGTGTACAGCTGTTTCGGATCCAGCCACGGATCCTCGTCAGCACTCTTTATGCATTTTATATAACCAAGCGACGCTATAAGTAAGTATTGGTATGACGCACAAGAGAATTGTTTCTCCTTTGCATCACACGTCAACTCACTGAAGCAGCGAATGGTAAAATGCAGCAAACTGAATTTTTACTTGTTGTTGTATAGCAACCTACTACTATGCCTGGTTGAAGAATTTCCTCAAAGTCCCAGCAAGCAAGTTGCATGGCAAATGAATTTTTACATTGTGTGTGCTCTGATACACACACAACAATTCACTTGCCAGAAAATACAAAAACAACAAAATTGTTGTTGGTTTAATTGGCGTACCCTCCATATGTTTATTTAGTAAAACATTCAGATTTTTATTGAGCTTTTCATAATTTATGTATTAATTATGGGTTTTAGCTCATTTTCCAAAAAATTCATTTTGGAAAGAGGAGTACAACAACTAAGCAAAAACTCAGTCTGGCAGAGTGTACAGCTGTTTCGGATCCAGCCACGGATCCTCGTCAGCACTCTTTATGCATTTTATTTTATCCAAGCGACGCTATAAGTAAGTATTGGTATGACGCACAAGAGAATTGTTTCTCCTTTGCATCACACGCCAACTCACTGAAGCAGCGAATGGTAAAATGCAGCAAACTGAATTTTTACTTGTTGTTGTATAGCAACCTACTACTATGCCTGGTTGAAGAATTTCCTCAAAGTCCCAGCAAGCAAGTTGCATGGCAAATGAATTTTTACATTGTGTGTGCTCTGATACACACACAACAATTCACTTGCCAGAAAATACAAAAACAACAAAATTGTTTTTGGTTTAATTGGCGTACCCTCCATATGTTTATTTAGTAAAAAATTCAGATTTTTATTGAGCTTTTCATAAGTTATGTATTAATTATTGCTGCATTTTACCATTCGCTGCTTCAGTGAGTTGGCGTGTGATGCAAAGGAGAAGTAATTCTCTTGTGCGTCATACCAATACTTACTTATAGCGTCGCTTGGATAAAATAGAATGCATAAAGAGTGTTGACGAAGATCCGTGGCTGGATCCGAAACAGCTGTACACTCTGCCAGACTGAGTTTTTGCTTAGTTGTTGTACTCCCTTTTCCAAAATTAGTTTTTTGGAAAATGAGCTAAAACCCATAATTAATACATAAATTATGAAAAGCTCAATAAAAATCTGAATTTTTTACTAAATATTTTTACAAACACTAATGGATAAGGATATATTATAAGAAATGTACATAGTTTGAATGAATTAATAAATAAGTTATAAATGTGATGAATACATGTAAGTGAAAATTATTTGAATCTCAAATGCTTTTCAAACGTATAGCTTTTTGGCTATTTCGAAGCGTGTGGATATGTAGTGGTGGTGAACTTATTTTATCTGCTCTTATAAAATTAAATTTACACGATTTTTCACCTACCATATACGACTGAATATGCGAATTGAAAATACTAGCTTCATACTGAGAACATATAAAAAACAGTTTTTTGATTGGTGTGTTGTCTTTTGGGAGCTGTGATTCTACAGCGGAACTGGTCGAATTCGTACCGTAGATGCCACACGAGCCTGAGTTGCTGAACATGTCAGCCTACAAAGCAATATTTGAGTAAATATAAAATTTTTACTCAAGAGCTTCAAACTTACTTCGTTTTGTCGCCAATTATCAAGCCTAACCTTAAATTTCACCCTGGTTCCGAGCATTGAAAGAGGGAAAAGCTCGTTGATGTCGTCCTTCTTTATGTAGTACTAGCTTATACCCACAGCTTCGCTCGAGTTACAGAGCTTTAAAAATTTTAGGGCGTGGCAGTGGGCGGACCGCAAATTTCAATAATCATCCCTCTGCCCATTCACCTTCCAGCACCAAATCTAAAATTTCACCGAAATCCCTTGAAAAGGACCCAAGTTACAGAGCTTTAAAAATTGTAGGGCGTGGCAGTGGGCGGATCTTTAATTTCAATAGTCATTAAGGCATTCAATCCCGAAGTGTTTTTGAAAATCCCGGGATTTCGGGATTTGAAATTACAATCCCGGGATCCCGGGATTTGTTCGGGATTTTCGGGATTAAAGAAAAAACTGTTGCAACAATATTTAAAGCTTAATTTTACTTTAATTCAACGTATAAATAATATTTAATAGATATTGCATTAAACAAAACAAAATTTAAAATAAATAAAGTCAAACAAAAAGTTATTAATTTTAAATTACTATGATCGAAAAAGTTTGATAATTTATGTGTTAAATTGAGTTGCTTTATTATTTATTTTGCCACGCTGAATCTATTCAAAAGTACAACACTCAAACGGTCAACAAAATTATTTTATTAATTATATCTACCTTTTTGTCAAATAAAAAAAATTGTTTCAATTTGAAAAAATTTTATTCAGATCGATAAAAATGTTTTGTTCACTGTTATTGACAAAAATTTTGTGTGTGTGTAGCACTAAGTCTACGAAAGTGAGCTTTTTGTGTTTACCAATTGGATTGAAAGTAAACGCACTGCAGTGTTTTTGTGGAAATGCGTCGAAAATATCTTAAACAATGCATAAAAAATCAATTTTTTGAATCCCGGGTTTCCGGGATTTAGAAAACGTTCGGGATCCCGGGATTGAATGCCTTAATAGTCATCCCCCTGCCCATTCACCTCCCAGCACCAAATCCAAAATATCAGCGAAATCTCTTGAATAATACCCGAGTTACAGAGCTTTACAAATTTTAGGGCGTGGCAGTGGGCGGACCGCAAATTTTCATAGTCAACCCTATGCCCATTTTGGGGCGTGGCAGTAGGCGGACCGCAAATTTTCAGAATCACCATGCTACCCATTCATCCCCCAAAATCACATATAAAATTTCAGCGAAATCGGTTAAACACTGCATAAATTATAGCATTTCAGAATATTATTGTCACGCCCACCTCAAACGCCCAAATTTAATGAAATGGCATATAGCCTATGATGAGATCAATGAAATTACCTACATTTTGGTATGTGTTTCATTAAAATCGGTAAAGTATTTCTTGAGTTATAAGGGAACAAACATACATACATACATACTACATAACAGTCTGTAAATATAATACATATATAAGTAACGAAATTCCTTATGCACCAGTGCAGAGGAGCACCAGTTAGAAGGCTTATTTATAAACTTACTTAGTATTTTATCGTACACTTCTTCGTCGAAATGCATCTTTTGGCAAATAATTTGTTTTAGACTGTCGGTGGCGTCGGTGGCGTCGGAGGCGTTGGTGGCGTGCACCGTGGGTGGTGTCAGGTAGTGTCTCAACGTCCTGGCTTTGGTGCAGAGAAATTTCCTCGTCACAATGGACAAAAAAATACTCAATTGAATCTTCAAATGAGTTTGTTTTAAAAACTGATCCCATTTTTATTTTTTTCACCTTTTTTACGCCTTTTTAGATAAACCGAGAACGAACACGACCGAGAAAAAAATGCTTACATGTTTTTTTTAAATCCCTTCATTCAAGACGGCCCATTATTTTCACTTTTTTTCTTAGGCCATATCGTTTAATGGGTGCACCCAATACTTTAACTTGGCCAAACGGGCTATGTTAGCTATGGGAAGGTTATTTTCAGCGAACACGAACATTTCAAACAAAAATTGCTCCTTTGAAACTAACGATAAGGGTTAATACTAGGGCCCGACCGGTAAATTTGTTCAAGCCGAAGACGTTACCGAAGGTCAACTAGCAACATATAACTTCTGGCACCATCAAAGTCGATACTTCAGCATAGCTTCGGACGTTATCAGCCGAAAATTACACATTGAACTTCGGATTCAAAACGAAGCTTTGGCCAAATATTTAAAAAAAAATCAACATAAAATTTTGAATATTAAATACTGCTTTCAGAATACTTTTTTTCAAAAATGTATACTCGATGAATAATTTTAAAAGTTTTTTTTTCTTAAAGTTTCTTAGTTTCTGTTCAGTTTTAATAACGGTACTACGTAATTTAAGTATCGAATATTAAAAATCGGCTACTAGTTGACTTTTGGTATCGGCTTCGGCCTGAAAATGTTTACCGATCGGGCTCTAGTAAATACATAATTTTAAAAAATCCTTACATTTGTCTGTACTTTTTCACTACAGCATAATTTTTTTTCACAAAAAGGGATTTTTTGGTACGTGTAACATTACTTATTAAACGGCGCTTGCTGAGATATTCAAATTGCAAAGGAAATTTTTCAATGTGCTTTCTTCGATACGTATACCAACAATATTTCGTGTCATTTTAACAGGAATCTCCGTGTAGAAAAATTCATGTAAATTTTTGAAATTGTTTTTGTTTTGCGTACAAATATTTTTCATGTATATATAACATTCATCGTGTTAAGTAAAATACATGAAGATTTCTCTGGGTGTGGCCATTGAAACTTGGAGCATGTAATTCTTTTTTTTGCCACGTTTGTGTAGAGTATATAACTTAACAAGTAAATGCGCAGCCAACAGTACGATAATTATTATTAAATAGATAGACATGTCACTTTGGACGACATCTATGTCATTAACTACATTGGCCTGTGGCCATTCAATTTTGGACTGTTGCTTGCCCATTATATATTGTTTGTTTTTAAAAAAAAAAACTTCAACTGCTTTATTTTCCTTGGAAGTAATCGGTAGCCTATGTTTCGGGTAATGATGAAATGAGAATAAAAGAAAATGTTGAATACTTTTGTTTGCAATTGCTTTAATTTATATTGGGGTGGTCCCCATTTAGAAAGGGATGATAAAAATTGCAAATAAATTGCACCATTAATGATATAATCAAAAAAAAACATTTTATGGTTTACATGTTAAAATTATCAATTTGGTTTACACTTTAGATTTATATTTACTTAGTATAAGTTTACACCATCAGTTGTTGTATACAGATTTGAAATTATAATGTTAATTAATATATAATATAAAATATAATAAAAAATATACAATATAATATAAAATATTAAAAATATAAAATATAGAAATTCATTTAAATATTAATATTAATTGCTGCGCTTCTTCCCACGGTGCACAGTGATTTGTCTCCATATGAGCTTGGGACAAAAATCGAAGGAGTATTCTGAATTAATTGAAACTAAGTTTCTAAATGTGTTTTGGCCCGCTGATTTCAAAAATGTAATCGGTTTTTCCGTAACCCTTATAGTTTTTGAATTGATGCTTGATTTTCTTATTTAATTATTATGCATATAATACAACTCTACAATTATATTTCGAAAAAGGTTTCTTAGCTTTAATAACGGATTCTAGTGGTTCTTGATTAGCTGATTTCAAATTTGGTAACCGTTTTTGGCTAGCACTTGTAGTTTAGCAGGTACATTAATGCAAAAACAATAACAAATCTTTTTAATAAATTTAATATTATAACTATTGAAAAGATCAATACATTTTTATAATCTTGAATACTTTGTAAAGAAAGATGTATATTATACTATATTATATTATGTATATTCTACGATTGGTGTACACGGTATTCACGGATTGGTGTACTTGATAGTGTACTTTTGTCGAAGTGACGTATTCACTTTTACCATCAATTTTACCTGTAGTGCGTTTCTGTAACTATTCTCACTGGCAGTTCTCACCATTTTTTGTCATTTGACGTCACGATGACGTCATTCTCCCTTGCACTGTTTCTGTAAAAAAAAGTATTAAAAGCGATCGGTACACCTCTAATGTTTCAATTCCATTCTCAAAGGAATATTTAAAAAAAGTGTTTCTGTAAGCAAAATGAAGCGAGTTGTGTCTACTCGAATTGTCCCTGTGTTTTCAGCTCGTGAGAAGTTGGTTGAAGTTAAAGTAACCAAATATTAAACCGATAAATTATTGAATTTTCTCATATATAGAGATTTTTGTAACTTAAGCTAATTATAAACTATAAAATATTTCATAATTGGAGTGCATACATTCAAATAAAACCAAAGTATTCATAAAATTTAAAAAAAATGTGAGGCAAATAATAAGTATTCGGATCCGAGTTTATTTTCACTTTTCTCAACAGCACTAAATGGATAAATATAACAAAAATGTCTCGCAGAAAAGAACCCGTCGCGTAGTAATGCAGAGCTGTGCATAGCCTTAGTGGATTTGAAATATATGTATGTGCTCCGTGCACCTTCATCCATGAAAGGTAGCATTTCATTAAGCACTTCCCTTGCGCTTGCTCGGCTAAATCTGAACAATTCAGCAAATCGAGCCTCGGGAATACTGAAAGGGTCCACTGCGTCCCTCAAGTACTGCCTGTACAACCGTAACATATTTCTCCGGTCATGACTATCGGCGGAAATCAGCAACAACAAATCACCCATCTAAAATTTGACAAGTTTTATATATTTTACAAATATTTAATGACAAATTATTTAACACCGCCACTTACCGCGCAAATTTAGAATAATATTTTGACATTTGTTTTAATTTCATAAATTTTTTTACCGATTTCTGTGCCGATTCCAAAATATTTCAAATTTGAGTCGACCTTTGTTTACAGAAACACTTATCTCACGAAATCGAGAACTGCGGAACGAAACCGTGTGACGTCAGAAAAATCTTATTTTTGTCGATTTTTTTACAGAAACGCACTACTGTATTCTCAATTTTAATAATTCTGGCACATTTTTTATTTTTTTATTTGTTTAACATGTGCATTGCTTGGTAAAGTAACAAACCCCAAGAAATCCTGAAAAATCTGGAGAACCCGGGATTGCCAAAACCGCTTTAGTCAATAGGAAGAAGAGAGAAGAGTAAAATAGAGAAAAATTAAATCACATTGGATCAACAATATTTCAATTGAGCTTTTAGTTACTATACATACATTAATATTAATATATTAATTAAAGTAGATACATTCATCACATTTTACCATTTTATTTACATTATGAACTTTTTGAAAAGTTTTTTTGATATAAAATCGTAATTTTAGGCATTTACAAAATAACATTTTTTTCAAAAAGTTGGTAAAAAATGGTGAATTTTTTTTTTCTGAAAGAAAACACATTGAACTTTGAAAAAAAAAAAAATGTTCACTAACTTTTACGCACTTTTTTTTTACAATCCATAATTTTTTTGTTTTTTTTTGTTTTTTACTTGAAAAACTTTTTTTTTCATGGTACTCACAAATTTTTACTTCGAAGTTTAATGACAACTATTTTATTTTTAATTTTTAAATACAATAATAATATCAAAAAAAAATTTTTTTGTTCCAGCATTTGTTATCAAATTTCCCTAATTTGAAAATAATCCACGGACGTCAAAAAAATTTTAATCAAATAAAAAAGTTCGTATTCTTTTTAGTCAATGTATTACCTTTCCAAAAATACCATATTTTATATAATTGATAACATCAAACTTTCTGAATTTTGTCTATGGGACAAATCACTGTGCGGTGGTGGCGGAGCTGCGTTGAGTAATCGTTTAATTGTGGACAGACGTTTCTTCAACTTCGTCTGTTGTCCTCCTCTTTTCCTGTTCCGACGGGCAATTGCTTTTGGTGACTTGGGTACTTTCTTTGCGCGCTTGGCGCTCCTTGGGTTAGAGTTAATTTCGTTGTTTTATCTACGTTGTTATTAATTTGGAATCATCATTGGAGCACATTTGAATCATCGTCGTGAGCATATGACTGTATGCAGCAATTCAGCAATAGAACACGTTCTGATTATTCGTGTTCATGCACGGACTCTAAACGCGATGAACACCGCTCGCCCCAAGATCTACAATTCCAGTCGCTCTCTTCAACATCCACAAAATCCACAAAATTAACGAACGACGACAGAAGGATGTTAGAAGAACATTAGAAAAAGCTATTCATTCGATCGACAGCAGCAGTATCAGCGGCAACAGCATCAATCCGCACCCGAAACCCACCCAGAGCGAAGACAGCAAAGACGATATACAGAAGACAACACATAAGAACAACTACCCAACATCACATAGATTCCGTACAAACGGATCCAATACGTTTCACGAACAAATCACATTTCACATAATTTATATTCCACAAAACACACAAGAAGTTACAATAAACACAAAAGTACAATTTGAACAATATCCTAAACACTGAATTTGCAATCACAAAACATATAAACTCTTTTTTTATACCCTCAAATCCAATAAAATTGCCTTTTACTTTTATTTGAATTGAACCCCCTTTAATTGCGAAAGAAACAATACGCACATTCTTTTTATGGGATGATTATATATTGATACCCAACAACGTTAGTCCGAAGATTTCATATATATAATGATAACAAGTCCAGAAATTGAACATCTTTTTTTCATACTTCACACCAAGTTAGAAGTGGGCAGATTCATTGTTAACTTGCCGTTTAAAGAAGATAACGCCCTCGGAGATTCTCGAAAGCAAGCAATGGCGAGATTCCTGAATTTAGAGAAAAAGTTACAAGCAAATAATGCATTAAAAACGGAATATGTTAAATTCATGCGGGAGTTCCAACACCTCGGTCATATGGAAGAAGTCAACGACAATCTGCGTGGAAAATATTATCTTCCTCATCAAGCGGTGGTTCGTGAGAACAGTATTACGACTAAGGTTAGAGTTGTTTTTGATGCTTCGGCGAAAACATCAAATGGCAAAAGCCTCAACGATGTGTTACATGTGGGGCCAAGACTACAGAAAGATATATTTGATATCATAGTGAAGTGGCGAGTTTGGAAAAATATAATGATGGCAGACGTAGAGAAAATGTACCGTCTGTTAAAAATCGCGAAAGAAGACCAGAGTTACCAATACATACTTTGGAGAGAGAATAAGGCGGAACCGATAAAGCAGTATGAACTAACAACTGTCATATATGGAACAACTTGAGCACCATTCCTTGCCATTAGAACATTGCACGAGATAGCAAATCAATGCGACGATGCAGACATAGCTAAAATCATCAAGGAAGATTTTTATATGGACGATCTGATGACTGGAGCAGATACCATCGAAGAGTGCAGGCGAATTCGTGGCAAAATATCACATCAATTGGACAAATTTGGATTCCATCTGAGAAAATGGAGTTCTAATACCGAAGACATTATCGCTGACATTCCTAATACCAGTGAAAATGAAGTTCTGCAGATTCAATAGGACGAGACGATAAAAACTCTGGGTTTACAATGAAGTCCAAAAACCGACGAGTTTATGTTTAGCATAGCTACTACCGAAGGAAGAACAGTGACAAAACGGCAAGCATTATCAGATCTTGCTCGAATATTTGATCCATTGGGCTGGTTGGCACCTATAACAATCGTTGCCAAGTTGTTTATACAAAACTTGTGGAAAATTAAAACAGAGTGGGATGACAAGTTAGACGACGTATTGACGAAGGAATGGAATAACTTCATACAACATTTGCCAGCAATAAAAACTATTAGAATTTTTCGATGGATGTTCCTGACGAAAAATGCAACGTTCCAGCTACACGGATTTGCAGACGCATCGGAGAAAGCATATGAAGCGGTGGTTTATGTGAAGGCAGGTTCCTCGGTAGAAATTGTAGCAGCAAAAAGTAAAGTCAATCCAGTAAAAAATAAAAAGACGCTGCCAAAATTAGAACTGTGTGCGGCTCATTTGTTGGCAAGGTTGTTGAACAAAGTCACAGACATCATCAAACGAGACTGCCAGATTTACGCTTGGAGTGATTCGATGATAACATTGGGCTGGATTAGAAATAAAAGAAGTAAGGATAAATTCGTGAGAACAAGGACAACGGAAATTAGCGCTTTGATTCCCACAGCTAAATGGAATCATGTCAGTACAAAGGAGAACCCAGCTGACATCGCATCAAGAGGAATTTCACCATCTAAGCTAGAACAAAATATTTTATGGTGGAGAGGTCCGGCATGGTTGGTGCAAGATGAATATGATTGGCCAAAAGAAGCAGTTGCAGAAAATATTGTATTAGTAGCGACTACAACACTGACAGAGCAGCCAAATATACTACTTCAGTTGCAAGAAAGGTGCTCATCATTAAGAAAATTGGAAAGAGTTGCAGCTTAAATTCTGAGGTTTAAAGGAGTATTGAAAGGAGAAAAGTTTCCGGCATATTTAACGGCAGACGAACTGCGAGCAGCCGAAATAATGTTAATAAAAAATCAGCAACTTGCAGAGTTTTCAAGCGAAATACGGTTATTGAAGAACAACAAACTTGTGGATCAAAAAAGTAAAATAGCGAATTTGAATCCACTGCTTGATAGCAAAGGGATTTTAAGAGTTGGAGGTCGACTGGAAAATTCGCATATTCCTTACTATCAAAAACATCCTATAATTCTTGGCAAATCCAGGTTGACGACTTTAATAATTCAAGACATTCACGTCAACACGTTACATGGCGGATATCGTCTGATGGAGAGCTCGATTAGAAGAATGTACTGGATTATTGGACTAAAACACATGATTAAGCAACGTGTGCGTGCATGTGTAAAATGCATTCGATACAGGAATGATACGGCTAAGCAAATTATGGGGAATTTACCTGAAAGCCGTACATCTATTAATCACCCATTTACACATACTGGCGTCGATTGTGCTGGTCCTATTCAAATAAGATGTTATAAAGGAAGGGGACAAAAGTCATATAAAGGATATATAGCTGTATTTGTATGCATGGCAACTAAAGCTATTCATTTAGAAGCAGTAAGTGATCTAACGACGGATTCATTCTTAGCAGCATTGCGACGGTTTTTCGCAAGAAGAGGCAAAAGTCAACATATATATTCATATAATGGAACAAACTTCGTGGGAGCAGCGAGAAAGTTGGATGCCGATTTTAAGCAAGCAATTAAAAATAATTCGGAAGTGATTGCTGTTTTGGAAGCAGATAAAGTTCAACGGCATTTTATTCCCCCGGCAGGCCCTCACTTTGGAGGGATTTGGAAGGCTAGCGTCAAGTCGATGAAGCACCATCTAAAAAGGGTGATTGGAGAAACTAAACTAACATACGAGGAACTGAGTACTCTTTTAGCTCAGATTGAAGCGGTTCTCAATTCCAGGCCACTCCACGCGATTGGCAATAATACAGACGAAGTTGACACGTTAACACCAGGACATTTTCTGATTGGCCAGCCGATTATTGGAACAACAGAAGCGGTAGATGACAGTTCAATTCGATCTTTGGATCATTGGAAATTAATACAAAAAATGAAGAAAGACTTTTGGAAAAGATGGAAGGAGGAATATCTTTCAACTTTGCAATAGCGGTATAAATGGCAGAAACCGCAGCTAAATCTGGCTGAAGGCCAAATTGTCATTATCAAAAATGAAGTTTGTCCATTGGAAACAAAAGAAGAAGATACGAAAACTCCAGTGGAACGAAGCAAAAGCTATTTAACTATGCTCAGTTATGCCAAAGAGCCGAAAAAGTTAAAACTGATAAATATAATATGGCTTCTGCTGCTGCTGCTAGCAAGAAAGCGAGTTTGTGCACAACCTTTAGGTGAACAGGTTGCTTCTGGTGGATCGGTTCTAGAGTTGAAAAATAATACAGCGATATATTTGGATCATATCGGGATAATGGAGGTCGTAGCTTCATCTTGGAATTTGATGATTTATTACGACATGCACGCATTCTTCAAAGTAGTGGATCATGCTGACACGTTTTCAAAGAAAATTAGAAAAAGTTGTGACAATTTGCAAGCGTTTGAAAAGCAATGCAACACAGTCATCGACAATATTGCAATCAAAATAAACAAGGTAAAGGACACAAATAAATATCTGTTTGTACGAAAGGATAAAAGGAGAAGGAGAGCGCCATTTGAATTTGTTGGATCTATGTCCCATATTCTTTTCGGAATGATGGATGCGGATGACCGTGAATATGTGGAAAGCAATATGAAGAACTTGTTAGACAACCAACATGATCTGCAGCATTTGATAAAGAGCCAAACTTCCGTTCAGTCAGAAGTTATCGAACTTTTAATTGACGTCAATCACGGAAAACTAAACCCAGACTTGATCACACCTCCGCAGTTGAAATCGGAGATCCAAAAAATAAGAGAACATCTTCCAGAAAAACTGAAATTACCTGGAAGACAATCGAACGAGCTTCAAGCTATTTATAAATTGTTGACAGCAAGAGGGGCGCTAATAGGAGATAAATTGGTAATCAGAGTTACGATACCGCTGCTTAACAGTTATTCGTCGCAACCATACAAAATTATTCCAATGCCGATTGAGAGAGTTGGTGAGATAATGATCTCTGCTATACGAGCTGAATTCATAATCTACAATTTTGAAATAGACTCATATCATTTAATGTCGGAAGTCACTATCAATCAATGTAACAAATTTTCGGACCAACATCTCGTCTGTGAAAACAGCTGGGCATGGATTGAGGCTATCGACAATTTAAAGCCGCTTCACGCGTACGACTGCACATTTATAAAAATGAAAACATCTCCATTCTAGAAAAAGCTTCACAGCAAAAACAAATGGCTGTTTAAGAACTTTAAAAGAACTGCAGCACAAATACAGTGTAGTTCTGCCCATCAGAAAATCATGGAATTACCGAATCAAGGAATTTTAACTCTGGAAGCAGGATGTACTGTGCGCATTCCAGGAGCCACGCTAATCGCACCCCATAATGTCTTTTCGGGTATTAACAACACATTTTCCACATCTTTGACGAAGGAAATTGAAAACTTATCCGAGCATTCCATGAAACCTCTAGGATCGGTTGTCATCAATCACACCAAGGAAATTGATCAACTCAAGAAGCAAATTTCCGAACTGCATGCGGATAATCTACATCTCAAAGGTCTAAACATCACCCAAAAAAAGTCCAAGGACGCACTTGGTGGCAGCTGTAATCCCACCCGGTATGATTCAAAAAAAAAAAAAAACAAGGACGCACTTGGTGGCAGTTGTAATCCAACCCGGCATGATTCACCCAAAAAATGTCCAAGGACGCAATTGGTGGCAGTTGTTATCCCACCCGGTATGATTCACAAAAAAAGAGTCCAAGAACACACTTGGTGGCAGCTGTAATCCCACCCGGTATGATCCACCCAAAAAATGTCCAAGGACACACTTGGTGGCAGTTGTAATCCCACCCGGTATGATTCACCCAAAAAATGTCCAAGGAAGCACTTGGTGTCAGGTTGTAATCCCACCCGGCATGAGCCACCCAAAAAATGTCCAAGGACGCACTTGGTGGCAGCTGTAATCCCACGGTGCCACGCCCCTTGTCCAATTATTCCCATATTCGACACATAGCAGTACAACTCCATTCCAAATTTCACTAAAATATATCCAATAGTTGCTTAATTAGCTGTTATTTAAGTTACGTGTTGTGTAGGCGGTGCCACGCCCCTTGTCCAATTATGCTCATATTTGGCATAAAGCTTGGAAAAGTTATTATGCAACTTTGTGATAAATTTCGTATTTATTATTCAATATTCAATTCAAATTCAATTCAATAGTTACTAAATTACCTTGTAGACATATTTTGTGTTGTATGGGAGGTGCCACGCCCCTTTGTCCAATCCCAACCGCATATAGCCTATGTTACATGTCGATACCTATAGAATTTATCCTGAAAGTTTCAAGAGAATCGGTACAGCCGTTTAGCCGTGATTGAGGGACAAACAGACAGACAGACAGACAGACAGACACACACTCAGTTTTATAATATATATAGGGATATAGGGATTAGCTATAGTTATCGTAAGAAAAATTATTGTCAAGAGTTCGATTCCATCTATCGTCTTTTCTGCCCCCCGGCAGAATGTCCAAATATGACGCTGGTACATGTGGTAATTTACATTTCTAATACTTTCTATAATTATCGCTTGTAATAAAAAATGTCAAACAGAAGATGTTTCTCACACATCATAATCTATGTTTAGTAACACTCAGTTTGAGTTGAGGCTGTGAGGCCATTTACAATTCTAATGTATTCTATTATTGTCGCTATTAAGAAAAGTACACACACAATTAATAAATAGTTTATAGCCTGTGCGGGGGTCGCTTATCGTGCCTCTGCTGATAATATTCTAATTCTGTCTAGTTTAAGTGATTTTTTGTGCCTATATATTTAGGTGTTTTATTAAAATAAAATCAGTACCTTACAAATACTCATACGACGCGAACATCACTTCGTGCACCAGTCTTTCGGTTATAGTATTAACCGCTGTTTGAATTTTGTGGATAGCGGCATCCAAAGACACATCCGAGCAAAAAATCACAATATCATCAC
Organism: Heteromyza rotundicornis; assembly: GCA_951394025.1. Lineage (NCBI taxonomy): Eukaryota > Metazoa > Arthropoda > Insecta > Diptera > Heleomyzidae > Heteromyza > Heteromyza rotundicornis. Next base: position 27,461,195 of record OX596012.1, read on the forward strand.
CGTAAGCCAAAATCTCCACGCCGATGTTCGCAAAGATTTCATTTGTATATGTGGTGAAGCTAATTGGACTCAATACTGACCCTTGAGGGGTTCAATATATGATGTTCTTTGTATTGTACCAGAACAGGTTTGCAATATCAGTTCCTTGTATGCGAATAATCTATGCAGAATATGACAGTTATGACGAGATACACCCAACGATTCGTATTTGGATATGAGTATGTCTATGTTCACATTTTCAAACGCACTGGTTATATCGATGAAAAGGGTTACAAGAAATGTACCCTCTCGAATAGCTAAGTTGGCTGCTGACCACAGGGCTACTGCATTATCATTAGTCGACCGGCCTCTACAAAAACCTGATTGGGCCGTGTTGAGTTTCGACTGTGATTCCAGAAAATGTTCTATTCTGTTGTAAATCATCCATTCAAAGTTGGATTGTCATGTGGCTTATTTTTCTTGTGTATCGGTAAAACTTTATATTTCATCCATGAAGCAGGTATATTGCCCGATTCCCATATATAATTGTACATGTTAAGTAGGGAGCGTTTTGCGTCTGTGTTAAACAACTTTAGGTGATTATTTCTAATTCCGTCTAGTCCTGCTGCCGTATTTCTAGAGTTCGTTATGGCCATATCCAATTCGTGGAATGCAAAGTGTTCGTCCATGGAAAGAGTAACGTCAAATGACTGAGCCTGGATCTGATTTATAGGTCCAACTGGACCCGCCAGAATATCGCAAAACTCGGCCATGCACCCATCCGACATGGGGAGCGGTTTCGGAATGTTCATACCTCTGAATAATTTGATTTTGTTCCAAACTTCAGTTGGAGTAAGGTCACAACTAATTTCCTCACATAGTTTTTTCCACCCATTTCTTTTTTCATGCCGAATAGTATAGTAATACTTTTTCCTAATGTCACTTACCTTTTTTGAATTTTCCCTGGGGGGAAATTTCTTAAATATCGACAAAGCTCTTAGTTGCTCCGCTGAAACCTTGTTACAGTTGGCGTTCCAGCACGGATTGTCCGGGCGCGTCTTTTTATTTTTGATTATTTTAAATGAGGCGTGAAACATCTTGGCAAAAACTTCGAACTTATTGAGCTGATCGGAACCTACAAACTTGTCAGATTGCAAAATCTCCCATACCCATTTGTCAATTGTTTTAGGTATGTAATACGAGGTATTTAGTGATTGAAGTATCGGTCTTAATTGTAGTTTTATTTCAATTTCACAATGTCTACTACCTAAGGTTTCGTTAAGAGTAGGCCATGTTGAGAGGAGAGATAAAGATGGAGAACATAGCGTTATATCTATTGCTGATGGTCTAACACAACCAAAAAACCAAAAAAATTAAGTAGAATGAGACTGTTTTTGTCTATGAAATCTTGTAAAATTCTTCCTTTTGGGTCGTTTAACACATTACCCCATAATTCATGGTCAGCGTTAAAATCACCGCATATTAAAAATTTGGAATTTACTGAGAAACCCGAAAGAATGTTACTCAGACTCTGTAAAAGTCACATTTGGTGGTATATAGAAAGATAGAATTACTATCATTCCAATAAGTGAATTTATCTCACAACCTATAACTTAAATTTTTTTATTTGTACAAATAATTGGAACATGTTTGTATTTGATAGATTTTTAAGAAATATTGCTACACCCCCCGAAGAATATTATAATTTTGTAAAACGTATTTGTCAGGTGGCTTTAGGAAAGTTTCCGCAATACAGGCAATACATATGACATTGTTGCTTAAAAATTGTGTTAATTGAGCTTTTTTAGACATAATGCTAGCAGCATTAATTTGGATTATTTTCATCATTAGATGCTACATTAATTAGTTCACTAGCGTTGCTTTGCAACAATTGTTGAAACATATCGAATGTGTCTACTGCGTTCGTACCATTTTGAACATAACCTGAAAATTGCTCAGGAGTTCAATTGGTTAGTGATTGTGTCATGACATAGTCGCTTCCATCATGATCTACCATATTTTGATCTTCATTTGAAGGTTGAACATTGAAGACAAGCTCGGGTGTTTTTTCGGCATTGTCTTGTTTTTTTCGCGACAACCTGAATTGATAGATTTTGCAATTATTGAGACCTGTTCGTGGTTCGTCGACGTTTTTTTTGGTAGTTCCGGAAAATCATGAATGCTCAAATTGAAAGAGGCAAGAAGGCATTTTATCGCAAGGTCCATAGTGCGGTTGACCGCAACGGCAGCATAGACGTTTGGATCGGTTGCAAATTTTTTCAGAATGATTGAATCTTTAGCATTTTCTGCACTGGATGGTCGGTGCAATGTAAGACTTTACTGGAAATATAATTTTGTCAAGAGTAACATGTGACGGTAATTTTCTGCCAGCAAACGATACCGTCACAAGATCCAAATCGAATCGTTGGGATTTGTTTTTTGGGTTTTGTTTAAAAACGCCTGATTTCAGTAATTTGCATGGAATTTGGGACGTTCCCATATTCCGGTAAATTCTTAATGGATAAATTTTCAAAAATATACTGCTCAGTGTGATCTGCATCATCTGGGATGTCGACTACCCCTTTCACCTCACATAGTTCAGCTGGGATGTATGTTCTGTACATTCCCATCAAATCAGAATTAGCAGCAATTTTATTGACGACCTCGCGGTCTGTCGTTGATATGCGAAGTTTCCGTTTGGAAATAAAAAACAATAACGCCATTGCTTTCATCTTCGCACTCTCCGTAGTCTACAACGGGGACAGAAGAGTATAGTTCTAGATAAAATCCGTGGTAAACAGGTGGTATACATGGCAACAAGTCGCCCATTCCCTGCAATAAAGACACAACTCATAAAATCAGATTGTGGGGAAATTACGATTTAAAATTTGAACTTTGATTTTTTTATATGAATTTTGGCAGTTGGATTAATATCTGAGGATCCAGCAACATTGATAACTCCAAGCACCCGAATTTTGAGATGTGTCTTTATTGCAGGGAATTATTTTAGCTTCGGTCTTATTATGTCTCTGAATAAAAAAAAAAATTATTCTCAAAAATCCGGTCAATAAGTACGAAGTGGCATGTTGGATGTTCTTCGACTAGCTCTATCGGGGGTTGGTGTGGTTCTTGCACCTATTGACACGGTGACTCGTAAGCATAGCAAATTTAATCATGCCATATAAGAAAAACCAGTACAAGCAAAAATTGAAAATTCAAAAAAAATTAAAACGCTATACAAATACCCCTAATTGTGGAACAAGGTGTACTGTCCACGGAGTGCAATGCTTCCCACCCACTGATAACGAAATCAGAACTCCTGTGGCAATCTGAAACACTCGGAATTATCCAAAGACTGCCCCTTCAGTAAACCTACGCCACTGCCTAATCAAACACACACATTATTTTAGTTAGCATTCCCTCTATAGGTGTATTTAGAAATTCATATTTTTATTTGTGAGGTATTTTAAAATTATTAGTATAATTAGCTAAATAAGCTTTCATTATGATTACATTAATTTAGCTTATGTAGTAAGTAGTTGAGTAAGTAATTTTAGTTGGAAATAGTACTCAGCTTTTAGTAGCATTTCATTTGTATTTAGTTGTAGTTCATTTATATTTAGTAGTAGAAAATAAATTTAGTAGTAAGCAACACTATTTATCTCATTTCATATTTCTTTAGTTAAATCAGTGAGAGCGAGAGAGAATCAACTCCATACTTATAAAATTAACAAGCTTTAGTCAGAAAAGCACAAATGAATGCGATGACAATCTAACAAGGAATTTTTTTTTTGTACCATTTACAACAAATAATGAGAGCGGATCAATAAATAATATGTCGGTTGGTGTCTTTGCTAACTATTAATAATACTACATTTTGAATGGAAATTACATATCAAATACACTTACCAAATGTTCCCGGCATCGATGCGACGAATGGCCAAACGACGAGGATGACGATGGTTATTTGGGAATTTTTCCTTTATTTTTCTATTTTGGAGACTTAATGCATGTATTAGTAAATTAACAATTAAGCAAAGAACTATAGCACATCACTTAATTTACGGAAAGTTCTCATTATTTGTATGTGTGCATTTTTTTACTAGCACATTATGCCTTTACGTTACGTTACACTTGTGCTAATCTTTACACTTAGATTTACTAATTTAGAAGAGATGAAATTTGTAATTGATTGAATAGGATTTACTAAAAAGCTTTAAATCAAAAAGGAAGAAGTTCTTAGCTCATTTAAATGAAACTTTTATTTAATTTTCACTTTCACTAATGCTGTACATGCGGCTCGATTTCACGTGGTCCCACGATTAGGGTACCACAGGCCTACAATTTATCCTCCTAGCTATGCGCTCCAGGGTAATTTGAGTCTTCAAAACTAAATTGTCCATGCAATGGGTGTCCAGTTGCGTGTTCCTCATTTAGACCGTACAAAATCGTTATACGGAATGTAAAATCTGTACCCAGGAAGTTTAGAGATTAGGACACTATAAATTGTAAACTATATTTTCCCTATACTCACATTAAATCAGTAGGATATATATAATCGATGACTGTACTTATGTGGACAGGAATAATTCTGGAGTTTTTATTACAATTTCAGAAACTTGTTGTTCTGTGACGAGTTGCAGCAAAAGTGAATTGAATTTGCGGCTCAAACTCAATTGAGGCTATGCATGACTTATGCTTGTGCATAGTTGTTGGTATGCTGTATTAGCTTATAGATTTGAGCAACGGTACCATCGCGGATGATATTAAGAATTAAACCCTACACTCAGTAATGTTGATATGCAGAAAGAGGTTCGGGTTGAATAATCTTATTGGTATTGATAGCTACATTGAATTAATTTTTAATGCGGGTAATGAAGGAAAATATGTATGCTCATCTAATTTAAGGATTAAATGACCATATACATTAACTATATAAATTAAAGAATTGAATAAGTTTGGAAATAATGTAGGTAGTTGTAATCAATATGCCGTGTATTGTTAAGTAGGTGTAGGGTAGGTAAGCAGTTAAGTCGAGCAGAGGTGGGTAACCTGTGATGTGTGTGCCAATAATATATAAAAATTATTTGCATCCAACAAAAATTCATAACAAAACTGCTTCGTTATGAGACACGACGCTAGAACGAACAGGAGGACTTTTGTGTGGCTCGACCCACGAACAGCCGGGCTTAAATTCCGTATGCATTTCCTTTTATTTTTTAATTGTCGAATATGTGAAGCATGAAAACGACCGACATATTTACCTTGAAGGTCTTCAATATCGTAAAGTACGTTACCGACTTTTTTTCTAATACGACATTTAACAAACTTGGGCATAAATTTAGAGTTAACACCTTTTTCAAAATTGCTTAGCTTAAAGTTTTTACGAAATACTTCTTGGTCTTCTTGAAAGTTAACTAGTCTGGAGCGAGTATTATATGTTTTTGCAGCCTTTTCCTGGGCAACTTCTATATTTTGACTTATTTTGGCCCGAATTCTGTTTAACCGATCCGAATTATTAAAAATTTCAACTTCATCGTTCCTCAAACTGTTGAGTTTTTCTAGAATGGTGTAAGATGAACCATGTTGGCACATATTTTGGCCAAACAAGGCGTAGTAGGGGGAACGTTTATTTGCACAGTGATAATCACTACGCATGATGGATAAAATCTGGGGAATATATCTGTCCCAATTGGAATGATTTTTTTAATTTTTGACGAAACAGCGAATTTTTGCAATAATTTCGCGATTTGCCCTTTCCGAAGCATTGGCCTGCGGGGAGTATAAACCAGTTTTAATATGAGTAATGCCATATATTAAAAAGAATTCTTGCATATCCTTCGAGATAAATTGTTTGCCGTTATCGCTGTGCATATATTGCGGGACACCAAAAGTTGGAAAAATCTCGTTCTGAAGAAATGTGATAACATTGATAGAAGTGGCTGCACGCAAAGTTTTTAAAAATACAAATTTCGACATGTGATCGATCACGATCAAAATATAAGAATTCATGGACTTGGACCGAGGATAAGGACCCAAAAAGTCACAGAAGAGCCGTTGAAAAGTGACAAAAGGAGTTCCCATAGGTGGCCTTGAAATCTGATTCCGAGCCTTTATGGTCTTACAAATATCGCAATTTCCTTTATATATTTTTACATCACGAGACATTGAAGGCCAGAAATATTTCTGCCTTACTCTCGCTAGAGTTTTAGCAAAACCTCCATGACAACTACTTGAGGAATCATGAGCGCCCTTTATAACGATTTCAGTCATTGTTTTCGGTATCCAAAGTCGCCAAAGATCTTCTTCGTCATCTTCTCCTCCTTGCCTAAATTTAACACGCTTGTATATAAAGCCATCAGATATGCGAATGTCTGGTAGTGAATTTTTGTTATCAAAGACAGTTTTCCTTAAATTTTGGTACTCCTCACACATAAATTCGGGAGAAGATAAATCAATTTCGATTGGAATATCAGATATACCTAACTCGTCAACGTCAAATCGGGATAGTGTGTCTGGAACAATATTCAAAGAACCTTGCCGGTGTTCCATTTTAAAATCGAAACCCTGAAGCTTCAAACTCCACCGGGCCAACCGACCACTTAAATCCTTTTGCGTCATTAGCCACTTTAAGCTGGAGTGGTCGGTAATAATCCGAAAAGGAAGGCCTTCAATGTAAGGACGGAATCGTTTAACGCACACTACCGCAGCCATACACTCCTACTCCGTAACTGTGTAGTTTCGCTGAGCTTTATTTAATTTTTGTGAAACAAAAGCAATCGGATGTTCTTTACTTTCGGTATCCAGTTGGAACAAAACGCCGCCTACTCCAATCTTTGACGCATCACATTGAATTATGAATTCACGATGAAAATCTGGCTGTGCCAGCACAGGGGCGGTGGAAAGTGCAATTTTGAGTTTTTCAAAAGCTTCAGTAGCCATAGGGGTGAGCTTGAACGATTTATTAGTTTTTCGAAGGCAATCGGTCAAAGGTCCCGCTAGACTGGCAAAATTGTTAATGAATGATCGATACCAATTTGCCATACCGATGAAACGCCTAACTTGTCTAGGTGATTTGGGGATTGGAAAATTCTGAATAGCATCAACTTTTTCGGGATTGACCTTAAGACAACCTTGACCTACTATATAACCTAAGTACTGAATCTCTTTTTGGCAAAATTTACTTTTATTGACGTTAATTGTTAAATTTTCTGCCCTCAAACACTTAGAAACTTCACTAAGCAACTGTAAATGCGACTCAAAATCCGAACTACAAACGAGCAAGTCGTCTAGATAAATAAAGACGTTTTCGCGGAATTTCGATGGAATTACTTTGTCTATTAATCTACTCATCGTTTGGGGTCCGTTGCATAATCCGAAAGGCATAACCTTGAAGTGATATAGTGGCTTTCTCTTTAGAGGACTCGGTAAGTTTTATTTGGAAGAACGCGTCTTTTAAATCAATTACACTGATATAATGTGTATCGTTGAGCCTACTCAGTAAACCGTTAATATGAGGGAGCGGATAGGAATCTTTTTTCGTCAGAAGATTTAGCTTACGCGAATCTACACATAACCTCACCTTGCCAGGTTTACGCACCAGGACTACGGGACAACACCACGGAGAGTTTGACTCTTCGATTACTCCCATGGCGAGTAAGCGTTCAATTTCTTTGTATGCCTCTTCCTGTCGAGGGGGAGAAAGAGGAAAGTGTTTCGATTTAACCGGGACTGCGTCGCCAGTATCAATATGGTGTTCAAGTAGGGGGGTGCAGCCTAATCCGAGGTTGGAGAATGATGGGAATTCTAGTATTACTTTTTCGAGCTCAATCTTCTGCTCCACATTTAACTCATGAAAATTTGATTGATCAGAGGCTTGCAATTCTATAGTCGAAATTGAAGGTATAATTTGTGGTGCTATTGCGAACGCACGCCAAAAGTCCACACCAAAATATGCGGTTTGTGTTAAGGAAGGGGCTATATAAATATCAATGGTTCTTGTTACGTTTTTAAAAGATACAGGAAGTGAACAATATCCAAGTATATTTTGTTTAACTCCATCAGCAGTGGATATCGACAAATTAATCGGCTTTACTTGAATGTTATTTCTTTCCAAAAATGATGCACTGTTGTGACCTAGAACGGACACGTTTGCGCCGGAATCCAACAATCCGGTTACATTTTCGTTACAGATTTTAATCTGTGCAAAGGGCCTATAATCGGAACCAACACACAATCTCGTAGACTCTACAGCTTTTCGATAATTTTTTCGTTTTTGAAATCGAAGCCTACATTTTAAATTGTATTTGACGGTTTATATTTAAAAATTTAATTTTTAGTATTTTCGTAAAGGATTTTGCGCTGGTGAAGCGATGAAATTTGGCCATGTGTTTGGCAGGAAACATCACGAGAAGTGGGTTTTAAAATTTGAGTATAAGTTTAGCTAGACTTTTCAAAAGTTGGGAAATTATTTGCATTTAATATAGTTGAATTGTAAAATTCACTGAATCTAATTTGTAACTCGGGGTTGGTTGGGAAGAACGAGAGTCCCCGGTGGCCATCTCGCTCCTTCTTGGGTTTCCCTGGTGCTTGTTAGAGCATTTTGGAGTTACTCCCTTTTGCCCACACTTAAAACAAAAAATTGTACGCGTTTCTTCCGGACAATAAATGTATGAATGGCCAAAAACTAGGCAATTCCAACATTGAATTTTGGAGTAATCGGCTTTATAAGGACGACGCGATATCTGCATGGCTTCTAATTGAGGATCGTGTTCTAACTCTACACATTCGTCAGCGGGAAGATTTTCAATTTCATTAACTTTATGACCATGATTAACCAAAGGGTTATGATTCATATTGTCACGAATGACCTTTTCTCCCTTGCGCGCGATATCTCTTAGTTCATTTAAACTGTTCGACTGTTCGGATTCAGTAATTGGTTCTCGCAATCAAGAGTTCATAGAAACAATGGCTGAATGGAAATCGTCGTACGATTCTTTGTATTGCTGCTTCCGTAACGAAATTTTCAATATAACTTCGTGATCAGTTTCGAGTGAGCCAAATTCTTTTTTTATGGCAAAGCAAAGGTATGGGTAAGTTGCTGTAGGATTTTGTTTGGTAAACAACCAATACCAAGCTTCGGCCTTATTCGTTAAAAATATATGAAAATTAGCCATGAGGTGGTCATAACTACAATGGGATCTTTCAGTGAGAGTATCGATTTTAAATAAAAAGTCAGAAACGCTTCCAACTCCATCGTATGTAACTTTCCATTCTTGGAGTTTTATGGGCTTATTGACGGGAAGATTAGGATCCGAGTGGGTCGAGTTCCTAGTATTGGAATTCGTATGAGACTGAGTATTTGGTGTGCCACTTTGACCACGAACCACGCTACTCAAAGCAGCCATATTGTCGGTTAAAACTTTTAATTCTTTCTTAAAATCTTCTTGGGTAGAACGAATAGTTTGCTGCAACAGCACAACAAGCGAATCAATTGACGTGATATTTGCAGATGCATCGGACACATTGGTTGGATTTGCCTCATCCAAGAGCGGGTTATTTGAAGAAGAAGCCATGTTCACATCCGTTTCGTTTTGAATGTCAGGAAAAAATCTTGTTGAGTTGAAGTTTCAGAAAAGGCGTCCTACCACAACCTCGGCCTCTGAGTGGAGTATGATGGCTTGTATTTAAACGTTTTGTGTTACGTGTGTGCATATTACATACACTCAGATATTTATTATTGTTGTTTTTATTTTATTATTATTTATTTTTATGTATAAGAAATCGTCACAAAACAAATTTTATTTCCAAAAGTTTTCAACTTTGAGAAATTTTTTTAAATTTATAGATGTGTGTATTTAATATGGGAATGCTAACCACTATGTAAAATGTAGTCAAATTAAAGCGGGCAGATGGATGATTTTGGACGAACAGGCTAATTACCCTGCAAGAAATGGGTCTAGGTCCAAAATGGTTCCGAACTAGTTATGCAGTAGGGGGCACCCAAATCTCTTTCACATGTGGTGAAGTGGCGAATTTAACATTGCGTTGTCATTGGAGGAAGCTACCTGCTTCCACCTCTGCATTACCTCCGGTCAGCTCGGAAGTAGCCACTACGATCTACCTCCTTCCTAGCGGTGGAAAATTGGCCCCTATACAATACTTGTAGCCAGTTAAGAACCAGTTACTACAACTTAGCTACATACTAGCTTTCGGTAAATCTAAAAACTATTTTCGCAAAAAAACCCAATCTTAATTTTTTTTAAGTAGCACTTTATTATTATAAATAGTTTTGTATAAATGTAATTATGCTAATAATTTTTAATAACATCGGTCAATGAATGCATTCATTAGTCGTGTTTTGGTTGCAATCGAAATCTTGTCGAAACTTGTCGTTTATTTTTTTATTGTTTGCAAACAAAACACGACTACTGGTTTCGAAGGTATTACCTGAAAACTTAAAAATAAAAAATTGTAAAAATATAAAACTGTAAAAAAAAATAGAAAGAAAAAAAAAAAAGAAAAATTTTAAATAAAAATTACATAATGAAAAATTTTAAATCTGCAAAAAAAAGAAAGTAAGAAACGGTAAAAATTAAAAAAATAGATAAACGAAAATCTGTAAAAATAAAAATATGGAATTATGTAAAAATAAATATAAAAACCATTCTCAACAAAATTAATTTTTTACACTTTTATGCATTTCACTCTTTTACCATACTGTACGCACTAATTTTAATACTCGAATGCCAAAACCAAAATCGTTGCTTTTGTATTTATGGCGCGCATCGGCGTGCTTAAAGATATAGGTAGTTTTGAAAAAGTTTCTTTTAGCATTAAATCACTCATAATCACTATTTTTAACATTTTTGTTTATTTTTTCACATGTTTATTAAAATTTATTATCAAAATTTTTTGCAAACATTTGCAATTATCAGAAAATATTTCACTTTACACAAAACGAATGCCATTTCTCCAAAAGAATATTATTTTTCATATGCAAACCGGTTTTATGACAAAAAACACGCTTTAGAGATATTAACCATTTTTTTTAACTTTATTTAATTTTTTTGAATTATTTTTTTTTTATCCGAAAACCAAACAAAAATTGGCCACCTTCTAATTCACTTCACAAATGGCAACTGATTAGAAAAACTGGTTTCCTCACAAATTACTCGGTTTTTGTTCGGCAATCTTCTCTCAAGATAAACGAAACAAAGCCAAGCGCAAATCACTGAGTTTGGTTTGAACACACTACCACTGCATTACCTGAGATTAGTTCGGAACCAAACTACAGCTCTATCAGTTCTTGATTTACCGATTGTAGCTATAAAATAACTATATACTCTATAGATCCAGTAAATTGGGGGTCAGTTTTTTCTTGCAGGGTATGTATACAAGTATACCTATATACCTCTGTTCTTTATTAATAAACAAAGCCATGTATTAAAAATAAAAAAAATGCAACGTATTTCGCTTAAAAAAACAAGATATACAGACTATCGCATGGCAATTAGAGAAATTAATTTACGTATGTCCGATCTGCTACAGGTATTGTTCTACTGTCAGTATGGAGTTCACTGCAACATAATATTCCGTTACTACTTATAGAAAATATTTGGACTAACGAAATCCACGCACTGAGATTGCTTTTCAGATGTAATTGGTACACTGGCTACAGCAGGAACGAAATTGTGTTTCATAACTCAGGACTCAAATATACCAATTATCTTCGAACTAAACAATTGAATCACTGTTTGTAGCAACGTATGCTCAAAATATCAAACACATACAAAAAAAATTATATTAAAAAAAAATTTTACATTGCAACTCGAAGCAGAAACAAAGTTTCTATTTTTCGGGACTAATGATATTGAATGTTAAAAAAGTTATTATAAATTGAACCATCTATGTTACGCTCGGTCTTATTATGTCTCTGAATAAAAAAAAAATTATTCTCAAAAATCCGGTCAATAAGTACGAAGTGGCATGTTGGATGTTCTTCGACTAGCTCTATCGGGGGTTGGTGCGGTTCTTGCACCTATTGACACGGTGACGCGTAAGCATAGCAAATTTAATCATGCCATATAAGAAAAACCAGTACGAGCAAAAATTTAAAATTCAAAAAAAATTAAAACGCTATACAAATACCCCTAATTGTGGAACAAGGTGTACTGTCCACGGAGTGCAATGCTTCCCACCCACTGATAACGAAATCAGAACTCCTGTGGCAATCTGAAACACTCGGAATTATCCAAAGACTGCCCCTTCAGTAAACCTACGCCACTGCCTAATCAAACACACACATTATTTTAGTTAGCATTCCCTCTATAGGTGTATTTAGAAATTCATATTTTTATTTGTGAGGTATTTTAAAATTATTAGTATAATTAGCTAAATAAGCTTTCATTATGAATACATTAATTTAGCTTATGTAGTAAGTAGTTGAGTAAGTAATTTTAGTTGGAAATAGTACTCAGCTTTTAGTAGCATTTCATTTGTATTTAGTAGTAGTTCATTTATATTTAGTAGTAGAAAATAAATTTAGTAGTAAGCAACACTATTTATCTCATTTCATATTTCATTAGTTAAATCAGTGAGAGCGAGAGAGAATCAAATCCATACTTATAAAGTTAACAAGCTTTAGTCAGAAAAGCACAAATGAATGCGATGACAATCTAACAAGGAATTTTTTTTGTACCATTTACAACAAATAATGAGAGCGGATCAATAAATAATATATCGGTTGGTGTCTTTGCTAACTATTAATAATACTACATTTTGAATGGAAATTACATTTCAAATACACTTACCAAATGTTCCCGGCATCGATGCGACGAATGGCCAAACGACGAGGATGACGATGGTTATTTGGGAATTTTTCCTTTATTTTTCTATTTTGGAGACTTAATGCATGTATTAGTAAATTAACAATTAAGCAAAGAACTATAGCACATCACTTAATTTACGGAAAGTTCTCATTATTTGTATGTGTGCATTTTGTTACTAGCACATTATGCCTTTACGTTACGTTACACTTGTGCTAATCTTTACACTTAGATTTACTAATTTAGAAGAGATGAAATTTGTAATTGATTGAATAGGATTTACTAAAAAGCTTTAAATCAAAAAGGAAGAAGTTCTTAGCTCATTTAAATGAAACTTTTATTTAATTTTCACTTTCACTAATGCTGTACATGCGGCTCGATTTCACGTGGTCCCACGATTAGGGTACCACAGGCCTACAATTTATCCTCCTAGCTATGCGCTCCAGGGTAATTTGAGTCTTCAAAACTAAATTGTCCATGCAATGGGTGTCCAGTTGCGTGTTCCTCATTTAGACCGTACAAAATCGTTATACGGAATGTAAAATCTGTACCCAGGAAGTTTAGAGATTAGGACACTATAAATTGTAAACTATATTTTCCCTCTACTCACATTAAATCAAATAAATCCACAGTAGGATATATATAATCGATGACTGTACTTATGTGGACAGGAATAATTCTGGAGTTTTTATTACAATTTCAGAAACTTGTTGTTCTGTGACGAGTTGCAGCAAAAGTGAATTGAATTTGCGGCTCAAACTCAATTGAGGCTATGCATGACTTATGCTTGTGCATAGTTGTTGGTATGCTGTATTAGCTTATAGATTTGAGCAACGGTACCATCGCGGATGATATTAAGAATTAAACCCTACACTCAGTAATGTTGATATGCAGAAAGAGGTTCGGGTTGAATAATCTTATTGGTATTGATAGCTACATTGAATTAATTTTTAATGCGGGTAATGAAGGAAAATATGTATGCTCATCTAATTTAAGGATTAAATGACCATATACATTAACTATATAAATTAAAGAATTGAATAAGTTTGGAAATAATGTAGGTAGTTGTAATCAATATGCCGTGTATTGTTAAGTAGGTGTAGGGTAGGTAAGCAGTTAAGTCGAGCAGAGGTGGGTAACCTGTGATGTGTGTGCCAATAATATATAAAAATTATTTGCATCCAACAAAAATTCATAACAAAACTGCTTCGTTATGAGACACGACGCTAGAACGAACAGGAGGACTTTTGTGTGGCTCGACCCACGAACAGCCGGGCTTAAATTCCGTATGCATTTCCTTTTATTTTTTAATTGTCGAATATGTGAAGCATGAAAACGACCGACATATTTACCTTGAAGGTCTTCAATATCGTAAAGTACGTTACCGACTTTTTTTCTAATACGACATTTAACAAACTTGGGCATAAATTTAGAGTTTACACCTTTTTCAAAATTGCTTAGCTTAAAGTTTTTACGAAATACTTCTTGGTCTTCTTGAAAGTTAACTAGTCTGGAGCGAGTATTATATGTTTTTGCAGCCTTTTCCTGGGCAACTTCTATATTTTGACTTATTTTGGCCCGAATTCTGTTTAACCGATCCGAATTATTAAAAATTTCAACTTCATCGTTCCTCAAACTGTTGAGTTTTTCTAGAATGGTGTAAGATGAACCATGTTGGCACATATTTTGGCCAAACAAGGCGTAGTAGGGGGAACATTTATTTGCACAGTGATAATCACTACGCATGATGGATAAAATCTGGGGAATATATCTGTCCCAATTGGAATGATTTTTTTAATTTTTGACGAAACAGCGAATTTTTGCAATAATTTCGCGATTTGCCCTTTCCGAAGCATTGGCCTGCGGGGAGTATAAACCAGTTTTAATATGAGTAATGCCATATATTAAAAAGAATTCTTGCATATCCTTCGAGATAAATTGTTTGCCGTTATCGCTGTGCATATATTGCGGGACACCAAAAGTTGGAAAAATCTCGTTCTGAAGAAATGTGATAACATTGATAGAAGTGGCTGCACGCAAAGTTTTTAAAAATACAAATTTCGACATGTGATCGATCACGATCAAAATATAAGAATTCATGGACTTGGACCGAGGATAAGGACCCAAAAAGTCACAGAAGAGCCGTTGAAAAGTGACAAAAGGAGTTCCCATAGGTGGCCTTGAAATCTGATTCCGAGCCTTTATGGTCTTACAAATATCGCAATTTCCTTTATATATTTTTACATCACGAGACATTGAAGGCCAGAAATATTTCTGCCTTACTCTCGCTAGAGTTTTAGCAAAACCTCCATGACAACTACTTGAGGAATCATGAGCGCCCTTTATAACGATTTCAGTCATTGTTTTCGGTATCCAAAGTCGCCAAAGATCTTCTTCGTCATCTTCTCCTCCTTGCCTAAATTTAACACGCTTGTATATAAAGCCATCAGATATGCGAATGTCTGGTAGTGAATTTTTGTTATCAAAGACAGTTTTCCTTAAATTTTGGTACTCCTCACACATAAATTCGGGAGAAGATAAATCAATTTCGATTGGAATATCAGATATACCTAACTCGTCAACGTCAAATCGGGATAGTGTGTCTGGAACAATATTCAAAGAACCTTGCCGGTGTTCCATTTTAAAATCGAAACCCTGAAGCTTCAAACTCCACCGGGCCAACCGACCACTTAAATCCTTTTGCGTCATTAGCCACTTTAAGCTGGAGTGGTCGGTAATAATCCGAAAAGGAAGGCCTTCAATGTAAGGACGGAATCGTTTAACGCACACTACCGCAGCAAATACACTCCTACTCCGTAACTGTGTAGTTTCGCTGAGCTTTATTTAATTTTTGTGAAACAAAAGCAATCGGATGTTCTTTACTTTCGGTATCCAGTTGGAACAAAACGCCGCCTACTCCAATCTTTGACGCATCACATTGAATTATGAATTCACGATGAAAATCTGGCTGTGCCAGCACAGGGGCGGTGGAAAGTGCAATTTTGAGTTTTTCAAAAGCTTCAGTAGCCATAGGGGTGAGCTTGAACGATTTATTAGTTTTTCGAAGGCAATCGGTCAAAGGTCCCGCTAGACTGGCAAAATTGTTAATGAATGATCGATACCAATTTGCCATACCGATGAAACGCCTAACTTGTCTAGGTGATTTGGGGATTGGAAAATTCTGAATAGCATCAACTTTTTCGGGATTGACCTTAAGACAACCTTGACCTATTATATAACCTAAGTACTGAATCTCTTTTTGGCAAAATTTACTTTTATTGACGTTAATTGTTAAATTTTCTGCCCTCAAACACTTAGAAACTTCACTAAGCAACTGTAAATGCGACTCAAAATCCGAACTACAAACGACCAAGTCGTCTAGATAAATAAAGACGTTTTCGCGGAATTTCGATGGAATTACTTTGTCCATTAATCTACTCATCGTTTGGGGTCCGTTGCATAATCCGAAAGGCATAACCTTGAAGTGATATAGTGGCTTTCTCTTTAGAGGACTCGGTAAGTTTTATTTGGAAGAACGCGTCTTTTAAATCAATTACACTGATATAATGTGTATCGTTGAGCCTACTCAGTAAACCGTTAATATGAGGGAGCGGATAGGAATCTTTTTTCGTCAGAAGATTTAGCTTACGCGAATCTACACATAACCTCACCTTGCCAGGTTTACGCACCAGGACTACGGGACAACACCACGGAGAGTTTGACTCTTCGATTACTCCCATGGCGAGTAAGCGTTCAATTTCTTTGTATGCCTCTTCCTGTCGAGGGGGAGAAAGAGGAAAGTGTTTCGATTTAACCGGGACTGCGTCGCCAGTATCAATATGGTGTTCAAGTAGGGGGGTGCAGCCTAATCCGAGGTTGGAGAATGATGGGAATTCTAGTATTACTTTTTCGAGCTCAATCTTCTGCTCCACATTTAACTCATGAAAATTTGATTGATCAGAGGCTTGCAATTCTATAGTCGAAATTGAAGGTATAATTTGTGGTGCTATTGCGAACGCACGCCAAAAGTCCACACCAAAATATGCGGTTTGTGTTAAGGAAGGGGCTATATAAATATCAATGGTTCTTGTTACGTTTTTAAAAGATACAGGAAGTGAACAATATCCAAGTATATTTTGTTTAACTCCATCAGCAGTGGATATCGACAAATTAATCGGCTTTACTTGAATGTTATTTCTTTCCAAAAATGATGCACTGTTGTGACCTAGAACGGACACGTTTGCGCCGGAATCCAACAATCCGGTTACATTTTCGTTACAGATTTTAATCTGTGCAAAGGGCCTATAATCGGAACCAACACACAATCTCGTAGACTCTACAGCTTTTCGATAATTTTTTCGTTTTTGAAATCGAAGCCTACATTTTAAATTGTATTTGACGGTTTATATTTAAAAATTTAATTTTTAGTATTTTCGTAAAGGATTTTGCGCTGGTGAAGCGATGAAATTTGGCCATGTGTTTGGCAGGAAACATCACGAGAAGTGGGTTTTAAAATTTGAGTATAAGTTTAGCTAGACTTTTCAAAAGTTGGGAAATTATTTGCATTTAATATAGTTGAATTGTAAAATTCACTGAATCTAATTTGTAACTCGGGGTTGGTTGGGAAGAACGAGAGTCCCCGGTGGCCATCTCGCTCCTTCTTGGGTTTCCCTGGTGCTTGTTAGAGCATTTTGGAGTTACTCCCTTTTGCCCACACTTAAAACAAAAAATTGTACGCGTTTCTTCCGGACAATAAATGTATGAATGGCCAAAAACTAGGCAATTCCAACATTGAATTTTGGAGTAATCGGCTTTATAAGGACGACGCGATATCTGCATGGCTTCTAATTGAGGATCGTGTTCTAACTCTACACATTCGTCAGCGGGAAGATTTTCAATTTCATTAACTTTATGACCATGATTAACCAAAGGGTTATGATTCATATTGTCACGAATGACCTTTTCTCCCTTGCGCGCGATATCTCTTAGTTCATTTAAACTGTTCGACTGTGAATTGAATAGCATGAATTTAAGACTGGCGTTTACATTTCTCTTTAAGATATCAATCAGTACGGATTCAGTAATTGGTTCTCGCAATCAAGAGTTCATAGAAACAATGGCTGAGTGGAAATCGTCGTACGATTCTTTGTATTGCTGCTTCCGTAACGTAATTTTCAATATAACTTCGTGATCAGTTTCGAGTGAGCCAAATTCTTTTTTTATGGCAAAGCAAAGGTATGGGTAAGTTGCTGTAGGATTTTGTTTGGTAAACAACCAATACCAAGCTTCGGCCTTATTCGTTAAAAATATATGAAAATTAGCCATGAGGTGGTCATAACTACATTGGGATCTTTCAGTGAGAGTATCGATTTTAAATAAAAAGTCAGAAACGCTTCCAACTCCATCGTATGTAACTTTCCATTCTTGGAGTTTTATGGGCTTATTGACGGGAAGATTAGGATCCGAGTGGGTCGAGTTCCTAGTATTGGAATTCGTATGAGACTGAGTATTTGGTGTGCCACTTTGACCACGAACCACGCTACTCAAAGCAGCCATATTGTCGGTTAAAACTTTTAATTCTTTCTTAAAATCTTCTTGGGTAGAACGAATAGTTTGCTGCAACAGCACAACAAGCGAATCAATTGACGTGATATTTGCAGATGCATCGGACACATTGGTTGGATTTGCCTCATCCAAGAGCGGGTTATTTGAAGAAGAAGCCATGTTCACATCCGTTTCGTTTTAAATGTCAGGAAAAAATCTTGTTGAGTTGAAGTTTCAGAAAAGGCGTCCTACCACAACCTCGGCCTCTGAGTGGAGTATGATGGCTTGTATTTAAACGTTTTGTGTTACGTGTGTGCATATTACATACACTCAGATATTTATTATTGTTGTTTTTATTTTATTATTATTTATTTTTATGTATAAGAAATCGTCACAAAAAAAATTTAATTTCCAAAAGTTTTCAACTTTGAGAAATTTTTTTAAATTTATAGATGTGTGTATTTATAATGGGAATGCTAACCACTATGTAAAATGTAGTCAAATTAAAGCGGGCAGATGGATGATTTTGGACGAACAGGCTAATTACCCTGCAAGAAATGGGTCTAGGTCCAAAATGGTTCCGAACTAGTTATGCAGTACGGGGCACCCAAATCTCTTTCACATGTGGTGAAGTGGCGAATTTAACATTGCGTTGTCATTGGAGGAAGCTACCTGCTTCCACCTCTGCATTACCTCCGGTCAGCTCGGAAGTAGCCACTACGATCTACCTCCTTCCTAGCGGTGGAAAATTGGCCCCTATACAATACTTGTAGCCAGTTAAGAACCAGTTACTACAACTTAGCTACATACTAGCTTTCGGTAAATCTAAAAACTATTTTCGCAAAAAAACCCAATCTTAATTTTTTTTAAGTAGCACTTTATTATTATAAATAGTTTTGTATAAATGTAATTATGCTAATAATTTTTAATAACATCGGTCAATGAATGCATTCATTAGTCGTGTTTTGGTTGCAATCGAAATCTTGTCGAAACTTGTCGTTTATTTTTTTATTGTTTGCAAACAAAACACGACTACTGGTTTCGAAGGTATTACCTGAAAACATAAAAATAAAAAATTGTAAAAATATAAAACTGTAAAAAAAAATAGAAAGAAAAAAAAAAAAAGAAAAATTTTAAATAAAAATTACATAATGAAAAATTTTAAATCTGCAAAAAAAAGAAAGTAAGAAACGGTAAAAATTAAAAAAATAGATAAACGAAAATCTGTAAAAATAAAAATATGGAATTATGTAAAAATAAATATAAAAACCATTCTCAACAAAATTAATTTTTTACACTTTTATGCATTTCACTCTTTTACCATACTGTACGCACTAATTTTAATACTCGAATGCCAAAACCAAAATCGTTGCTTTTGTATTTATGGCGCGCATCGGCGTGCTTAAAGATATAGGTAGTTTTGAAAAAGTTTCTATTAGCATTAAATCACTCATAATCACTATTTTTAACATTTTTGTTTATTTTTTCACATGTTTATTAAAATTTATTATCAAAATTTTTTGCAAACATTTGCAATTATCAGAAAATATTTCACTTTACACAAAACGAATGCCATTTCTCCAAAAGAATATTATTTTTCATATGCAAACCGGTTTTATGACAAAAAACACGCTTTAGAGATATTAACCATTTTTTTTAACTTTATTTAATTTTTTTGAATTATTTTTTTTTTATCCGAAAACCAAACAAAAATTGGCCACCTTCTAATTCACTTCACAAATGGCAACTGATTAGAAAAACTGGTTTCCTCACAAATTACTCGGTTTTTGTTCGGCAATCTTCTCTCAAGATAAACGAAACAAAGCCAAGCGCAAATCACTGAGTTTGGTTTGAACACACTACCACTGCATTACCTGAGATTAGTTCGGAACCAAACTACAGCTCTATCAGTTCTTGATTTACCGATTGTAGCTATAAAATAACTATATATTGCAGGGTATGTATACAAGTATACCTATATAATGACCTCTGTTCTTTATTAATAAACAAAGCCATGTATTAAAAATAAAAAAAATGCAATGTATTTCGCTTAAAAAAACAAGATATACAGACTATCGCATGGCAATTAGAGAAATTAATTTACGTATGTCCGATCTGCTACAGGTATTGTTCTACTGTCAGTATGGAGTTCACTGCAACATAATATTCCGTTACTACTTATAGAAAATATTTGGACTAACGAAATCCACGCACTGAGATTGCTTTTCAGATGTAATTGGTACACTGGCTACAGCAGGAACGAAATTGTGTTTCATAACTCAGGACTCAAATATACCAATTATCTTCGAACTAAACAATTGAATCACTGTTTGTAGCAACGTATGCTCAAAATATCAAACACATACAAAAAAAATTATATTAAAAAAAAATTTTACATTGCAACTCGAAGCAGAAACGAAGTTTCTATTTTTCGGGACTAATGATATTGAATGTTAAAAAAGTTATTATAAATTGAACCATCTATGTTACGCTCGGTCTTATTATGTCTCTGAATAAAAAAAAAATTATTCTCAAAAATCCGGTCAATAAGTACGAAGTGGCATGTTGGATGTTCTTCGACTAGCTCTATCGGGGGTTGGTGCGGTTCTTGCACCTATTGACACGGTGACGCGTAAGCATAGCAAATTTAATCATGCCATATAAGAAAAACCAGTACGAGCAAAAATTTAAAATTCAAAAAAAATTAAAACGCTATACAAATACCCCTAATTGTGGAACAAGGTGTACTGTCCACGGAGTGCAATGCTTCCCACCCACTGATAACGAAATCAGAACTCCTGTGGCAATCTGAAACACTCCAAAGACTGCCCCTTCAGTAAACCTACGCCACTGCCTAATCAAACACACACATTATTTTAGTTAGCATTCCCTCTATAGGTGTATTTAGAAATTCATATTTTTATTTGTGAGGTATTTTAAAATTATTAGTATAATTAGCTAAATAAGCTTTCATTATGATTACATTAATTTAGCTTATGTAGTAAGTAGTTGAGTAAGTAATTTTAGTTGGAAATAGTACTCAGCTTTTAGTAGCATTTCATTTGTATTTAGTAGTAGTTCATTTATATTTAGTAGTAGAAAATAAATTTAGTAGTAAGCAACACTATTTATCTCATTTCATATTTCTTTAGTTAAATCAGTGAGAGCGAGAGAGAATCAACTCCATACTTATAAAATTAACAAGCTTTAGTCAGAAAAGCACAAATGAATGCGATGACAATCTAACAAGGATTTTTTTTTGTACCATTTACAACAAATAATGAGAGCGGATCAATAAATAATATATCGGTTGGTGTCTTTGCTAACTATTAATAATACTACATTTTGGAAATTACATATCAAATACACTTACCAAATGTTCCCGGCATCGATGCGACGAATGGCCAAACGACGAGGATGACGATGGTTATTTGGGAATTTTTCCTTTATTTTTCTATTTTGGAGACTTAATGCATGTATTAGTAAATTAACAATTAAGCAAAGAACTATAGCACATCACTTAATTTACGGAAAGTTCTCATTATTTGTATGTGTGCATTTTGTTACTAGCACATTATGCCTTTACGTTACGTTACACTTGTGCTAATCTTTACACTTAGATTTACTAATTTAGAAGAGATGAAATTTGTAATTGATTGAATAGGATTTACTAAAAAGCTTTAAATCAAAAAGGAAGAAGTTCTTAGCTCATTTAAATGAAACTTTTATTTAATTTTCACTTTCACTAATGCTGTACATGCGGCTCGATTTCACGTGGTCCCACGATTAGGGTACCACAGGCCTACAATTTATCCTCCTAGCTATGCGCTCCAGGGTAATTTGAGTCTTCAAAACTAAATTGTCCATGCAATGGGTGTCCAGTTGCGTGTTCCTCATTTAGACCGTACAAAATCGTTATACGGAATGTAAAATCTGTACCCAGGAAGTTTAGAGATTAGGACACTATAAATTGTAAACTATATTTTCCCTATACTCACATTAAATCAAATAAATCCACAGTAGGATATATATAATCGATGACTGTACTTATGTGGACAGGAATAATTCTGGAGTTTTTATTACAATTTCAGAAACTTGTTGTTCTGTGACGAGTTGCAGCAAAAGTGAATTGAATTTGCGGCTCAAACTCAATTGAGGCTATGCATGACTTATGCTTGTGCATAGTTGTTGGTATGCTGTATTAGCTTATAGATTTGAGCAACGGTACCATCGCGGATGATATTAAGAATTAAACCCTACACTCAGTAATGTTGATATGCAGAAAGAGGTTCGGGTTGAATAATCTTATTGGTATTGATAGCTACATTGAATTAATTTTTAATGCGGGTAATGAAGGAAAATATGTATGCTCATCTAATTTAAGGATTAAATGACCATATACATTAACTATATAAATTAAAGAATTGAATAAGTTTGGAAATAATGTAGGTAGTTGTAATCAATATGCCGTGTATTGTTAAGTTGGTGAAGGGTAGGTAAGCAGTTAAGTCGAGCAGATCGCTGCATATAGCGATTTGATCACATGCAAGGGCTGGTGCGGTAAGTGGTAAACTTAACGAAACTTTTTTTTTTTTCAGAGGTGGGTAACCTGTGATGTGTGTGCCAATAATATATAAAAATTATTTGCATCCAACAAAAATTCATAACAAAAGCTTAAGCAATAGTTCATTTAAGGGTAATGCATTCCTTTTTCATTCTATTTCGAAATGAAGAAGTTTTCAGCGAGAAAATGTAATTTAAAATGTTGTTAGAAATATTTACTACCAGGTTAATGGTAGGTAACAATTTTAAACAAATCCAAAATTACTGATTACTGTAACTAATGAATAAAAACCAATTACTATAATGAAAGAAAAACCAAACAAAATATAAGAACAAAAAAAGCAATCGATCTCCAAAAGTAGTTTGCTCATATTTGGCATACAAATTATTTAAATGTGGGCATTGACAATTCATGCAAATTTTTCAATGCAAAAGTGAAACTTTTATTTATCATAAAATAGTGAATGCAAAAATCTGCAAGGAGGATTTTTTTTTTTAAATATGAACCCAGTAGAAGCATAAAATCGATTTTGAATTTTTGTGGATTGGACCACTTTGTTTCCAAACGCCTCATTTGTAAAGAGGATGAAAAATAGACGGCTTCGTCTATTCCAACCCTCATTAAAATATCTGGTAGTTCACAAGATCGGTTGACAAAGCTAACCTTTTGGCTAAAATGTTTGCCCAAAACTCTGTTCTCCCGGATAGCAATCAACCATTGCCCGTTGTCGGGAAATAATCTTGTGCTTTGCCCGATATTTATTTTGGAACGCGTGCAGTTAAAAGAGTGCTCGCAAACCTCAACATAAATAAGTCTTCAGGGTCTGATGGCATACCATCTCATGTGTTGAGAAATTGCTCAACCACCTTGGCTCGTTCATTGCGCAATCTTTTCAGCGTTACCTATTCATTGGGAGAATTTCCATCTAGCTGGAAGGATGCAAACGTGCAGCCAGTTCCCAAAAAGGACGAGACTACAGTGTCCTTGTGTCAAAATTACGTATGGTGCCGGTGGTAGCTTCACCAGATGGATCTCGAGCTTTCTCAGCTGCTGTTCCATTCGGTGGGGTGCAATTAAGCCGAGTGAAATAAGGTCGTACGGCTTTATTTCCATTTTGAAAGTGAAATAAAGCCGCATTCTCGATACGGCATTTTTTCCAATTATAATATGAAATAAAACATATATTTATATTTAAATCAAATACCAATAATGTAAAATATTATAAATGTTGGCAAACAAATTTTCCGGTACCGTTGCTGTGGATTCAAACTACCAATAATAAAAAGTAGAAGGTCGAAAAGTAGAATGAAATCTTATTCAAAATTATGAGAATCAAGAAAATGAAATCAATTAAGAATTAGTCAATTCCATTAAAAAACCAAATGTGCAAATGTTTCATTAAAAAGAGACTTGTTTGAAGAGGAATGCAAATAATTTAAAGATTCCTGTAATTTAGTACGGTTCGATATGCATAGCTCATGCTGAACATGTTCCCAATATAAACTCCGCTGGGAAAAATCGCGCGTTTTTTTGTACAAAATTTTTATTGAAAAACTTTTTTTTTGTCTGAAATGGATGGAATATCACCCATTTTTATATCTCTTTATTTCTCTTTCGAAAGTGAAATAAGGCCGTACGGCCATATTTCACTAGGCTTTATTGCACCCCACCCTTCCATTCGTGTAGCAATGGACGGGATTGGCTCCAACGAATATTCTATAAACGCTGCTGTACCGCAGGGTTCGGTCATATCTCCCACTCTCTTCCAATTTTTTCAATGACCTTCTGTCATTGACAGCTAATCCGATTTACTCGTTGTCATTCATACTCATTCAACAAACGCCGTACCTCTTTGGAGATTGAGAGTAAAACGACCTACAAGCAATCTCTGAGTGGGGTCTAGCAAATGCGGTCGATTTTAACGCTACCAAAACCCAATGCTGCTTGTTGATATTCCTACCCCTCCTCTCAAAATGGATGGCGTAGATGTTGCGGAGTCGGCCGCTCTTGATGTTCTGGGCATGTCACTCCAATGTGATCTTCGTTGGAACGATCACATTTTTCATGTGTTGAAAGGAGCAGCCAACTGCTTTTGCTTCCTCAAACGGTGCAAGAAATACTTCACTTCTGCCAATCTACGCTCCATCTATACCACTCATATCCGGCCTAAAATGGAGTATAATTCGCATATATGGGCAGGAGCCTCAAGAACTTATCTTGAGTTCTTGGATCGTGTGCAACGACGTGCGATTATGCTTATTGGTTGGGCTTTTATGCCACACTACCCTGCAAGACACAACCCGTAAAATGATGCGTCAAATTACCAAGCTAGATTTTAAAAACAAAATGTCTCCAAAAGTGTTAATAGGGCGATTCATTCAAAGTGGGAAATCCCTTTGAAACGATTCAGTTGTGCAGATAAGCCAAAACATATGAAATTTGACAGTTCTTTTAAGCAACTGCGCGTTTTCGACTTTAAATGAATGCCCTTAATGTATCACGGTGGAGTAAACCAGGTGAGGCAAGAACGAGTAATGCCCTCATCTCAAATCCTGTCATCTCTCTGATTTTCTTTGTCTTCGTTTTCAATGACGTTCTTTCCAATTCAAAAATCAGTTATCAGCGTTGCCTTTTTCAGCACAATACTAATTTTTAGTACATTTCCAATCATATATGCCAACTAAGGCATTCAATCCCGAAGTGTTTTTGAAAATCACGGGATTTCGGGATTTGAAATTACAATCCCGGGATCCCGGGATTTGTTCGGGATTTTCGGGATTTTCCAATTAAAAACAATAATTAATATAAAATTAAAGAAAAAATTGTTGCAACAATATTTATACCCCCACACTCACTGTGGCAGGGTATACTAACTTTGTCACAACGTTTGTAACGCCCATAAGGAGGCGTGTCCGGTATGGAAAAGTATATATATTCTTGATCAGTATCACCTCCTGAGTCGATTTAGCGATGTCCGTCTGTCTGTCCGTCCGTCTGTCCGTCAGTCCGTCCGCACGATAGCGGTCGGAGTTTTGGAGATATCGACTTGAAACTTTTTTTACATGTTTTTCTCGTGAATACTGAGTTCGAGAATCAGCCAAATCGGACAAAAACTGGGCGTGGCTCCCATACACCGAAAAAAAAGGTAAAAATTTTTCAAGTCTTTTTTATTGTTGCATTCGATTGGAAATGTTTAGAAACGTATTTTTGACATGGTCCGAGGTTCCGAAGCCACATATATAAGGGTCTAAATGGGGTCCTGAGACCAATTTTTTTTTTTCGGATTTGATTGGAAATTTTTAGAAATGGATTTTGGACATGGTTTGGGCTCCAAAACCACCTATAATTGGCTCAAAATAGGGTCTTGAGACCACAGTTTTTTATGTTCGAGGTACTTCTTTCTACTGTGTGGGGGTATTTCAACTTCGGCATAGCCGAAGATAGTCCACTCTCTAGTTGAAGTTTAATTTCATTTTAATTCGACAAAGAAATAATATTTATTAAATATAACATTAAACAAAACAAATAATATTTAAAATAAATAAGTCGAACAAAAAGTAATTCTTTTTAAATTACATTGATCGAACAAATCATTTTTTTTGCCACCTGAATCTGAATATAATCATAAAATTCTGCCATTTCATGCTACACACGAAAAAGTTACTTTCAGTAGTTTTAGTATTATAGCTGGAACGGATAAACGAATTGTTGTTTAAAACATATATCTTTTTTGTAAAAAAAAAATTGTTTAAATTCCAAAAATTTTATTTATATCGATAAAAATTGTTTGTTAACCGTTATAGACAACAATTTTGTCAATTTTTGTGTGTGTGTAGCACTAAATCTGCAAAAGTGGGTTTTTTAATTTACCAATTAGATTGGATGTAAATGCACGGCTGTATTTTTGTAGAAAACCGTCAAAAATATCTTAACCAATGCATAAAAAAGCCTTTTTGAATCCCGGGATTCCGGACTGAAAATCCCGGGTTTCCGGGATTGAGAAAACGTCCGGGATCCCGGGATTGAATGCCTTAATGCCAACGGTACCCCGAATCATTTCAATTCCTCTTTCAATGACGTACGGCAGTGGAAAAATCTGACGTCTGGCAGTGGAAAATGCTACCTGCCACTTGGTCAAAAACGTGGTCGAGGACATTGGTTAGACATAAGTCCTTATGCTAGGTAGCAGCTGTAGTCCC
The DNA here is from genome assembly GCA_951394025.1 of Heteromyza rotundicornis. Taxonomy (NCBI): domain Eukaryota; kingdom Metazoa; phylum Arthropoda; class Insecta; order Diptera; family Heleomyzidae; genus Heteromyza; species Heteromyza rotundicornis. The sequence goes on from OX596012.1 coordinate 27,488,308, forward strand.
TCCACCTGGCATGATTTACCCAAAAAAGTCCAAGGGAGCACTTGGTGGCAGCTGTAATCCCCATTACATGAACCACTCAATTATTTTCGTTATTACGAGAGATGACAAGGATATTTCCATGGTTTTCCACTTTTTTTTATATAAAACCTAAAAAAATCTGCATATTTCTGCATAGTTTTTGCATATTTCTTGCATATTTCTTGCATATTTCTTGCATATGATTTTGCATATAAATCGGCTCTCTACATATTAGTAAACCAGACTGGTTTTGTTGATGTGTAGGACTTTCCGTCAGATTGTTCTTCCTGGGTATGATTGAGTATGTCGAAAAATTTGACAAAGAGTGGATAAGAACTGGGTTAGTGAAAACGAGATAGAATACCACCCCAGCTCTTTTCCGCTCTTTGTCAAATTTTTCGTCATGACCATGATAGTGTAAATTGGCTCCATTCACCAGCTTCAATCACGATGATGTAATATGAAATTTTGATTGCCAAAAAATCGCATATTCCCACTCGCACTCGATTAACTCGAACTCAATTAGCGAGTTTGACCAAAAAAATGGCCGGCAATGTTTCTAATAACAGTTTTTTATGCTAAATAAGAACAAGTTCGCATTCTTATTTTTTTAAATTTAATTTAATTTTTTTTCTAGCAGCAAATGAAATTCATTTTTTTTTTTAGTTTCTTTAATTCAGATGTAATTTGAAATGCGCATATAAAATGAATTAATTTAACATACTTTTATTTACGAAGACGAAAAGGTGAGGTCTCGCAACTTTAAGCTATCACCGATCTAATTTATTGAAACACTTCCAAGTTTGTGAGGACTTCAAGGCGTAATCAGTTTTTTCTGCTCTAGTTCGCTGGGAAATACAAATTATATAGTCGGGGGCATTTTTAAACTGCAGCAGTGTGTGACTTGAAATACTAAAATTGCAATCTGATGTTGAGACCCTATGTCCCCTGAGGGACAACAGGACATAAGAAGAAGGAATCTGATGTTTTTATAGTTTTATTTTCGTGTTTATAGTTATATATCGATACCTTAAAGCACAATCATCCTATGTCTATTTCCATGAAAATCTAGTTTATTGGCATTTTTGGATTCCTGAGGTTTGTGGGAATCGTGAGGATAGTAATTGAAAAATGAGGAAATAAAAACCTATTTTCATACAAAACATACCAATTTGAAGACTTGATTTTTATTTTCTAAGGTTTTGAAAAAATAGACATAGTATGGTTGTGCTTTAAGGTATTGATATACAAGTGACAATTCAAATAAGGATCAAAAACAGATGTTTTTGACGGGTTGGGTAAATTTTCTCTCCAAAGTACTTAAAAACGCCACTCTTTTTTCGCTTTCCCTGCATTGGTAGCCAAATGGAATTTTTTTTCATTGGTTTGCTTTTGGAAGCGGAATTTTTCCCATCTGCATAGCGGGCTTTAACGAAACAATAATTTTCAAAAAATTCTGCACTAATATTTCTGTACGGATTTTTTTTACAGTACGGATTTCCGGAAAAAAATTCTGGCAGCATTGATGGCTAAAGCAGTGCTGCCATACATACGGAAAAACCCGTATTTATTCGGAATTGTAAAATTTTCAGGAAAAATACGGATTTTCATACGGATTTCTTGAAAATACGGATTTTCTGAACAAAATCTGTCGGAACTTTCGCCCTTTATTCTCGGCAACACTGGTGGTCCTTTATTCGGTCGGCCACAAAATTTCCCCGAATCCGTAGCAACCGAGCGGATTAGGGGATGACACACTGGCGTCAATTGACCCCGAGTGCTGTCAAAGTGTTGTAGTTTCCAAGGCAAAATTAAAAATGAACACTTTTTGAGAGAGCGAGTGAATATTTTCTCAGGATTTTTTTTGACGCCAGATTCGAGCTGGGGTCATGAATCAAAAGAGTGTGGCATTTTAGCAAAATGTAGCTGTCAAATCTTTAGTAGCAAAAACAAGGTTGCAAAAGTATTAAAAAAGCATACGAAATGCTAATATTTTCAGTTTTTGTTCGTTGCAAGCAACACTTGTCAGGAATTTGTTCCTAGTTACTTTATATTATCATTGAATTTGTTGAAGCAATACGAAATGTGAGTAAATAACACAATTAAACATGAAAATTTTAATAAAATTCTACAATCGTAGGTTTGTAAAAATATTCTGCATTAACTGAAATGTGCATGGGTTGCACTCTTTTATAAGAGGATTAACGGGAAAAAGCGGCCAAGCGTTTTCAAGAGCGGATGCGGCCGAAATGGTTCTACACTTTGGTAAAAACTGTCAAATAAGAGAAAAAAGTGGTTCTGAACATTGGTGGCAATTTCCCTCGTAGTACCATAGTTGCCAGATAAATATCTCTATAAAAAATCTCAGTCAAAAGTTTTAAAAAATCTCAAAAAACCTTACAAGAATTGAAAGTTTTTACAAAAATCTCACGTTTTGGAGAAATGACATATATTTTGTTTTGTGTAGAGCGAAATGTTTTTTGACATTTCAATATTTAAATTTTATAAATAAAGTTTGAAGAAAATATGAAAAAATGTGAAAAAATTATTGTGAGTGATTCTGCGACTAATAAAATGGTTTTCAAAGCACAATAAAGTTCATTCCATTAATTTTACTGTTCAGGTTGTCGAAAAATCTCTCCAAAGTACTCAAAAAAGCAACTCTTTTTTCGCTTTCTTTGCATATGCTAGACGAAATGGAAATTTTGTTTGTTTTTGGCTTCGTTTTTTTTACATAGGTGGGCTTATGGGAGCCATTGAAAATCTGGCAGCATTGGGCTAAAGAACATTTATTTTTCATTCATTTTGTTGTTGATTAGCTCGGTGTTACGTTTTCATTTTATTTAAAGTGTGTTGTCACATGTGAGTTTTTAATGATAATAGACATTTATTACTATGGAATATCCTACTCTATATGATGTGTTAAGAATTGAGATAATACTTCTATAGTAGTTATACCTATTTATATATAATTGCATTTAGATTTGATAGCACGCCGTTCTGTTAAATAAAATGCAGTATACCGGCCAAAATAAAACAAATATCTTAAAGATAATGAAAATTGATAGAAAAATGGATTTCAACTGAATGCAGAAAAACAACTATAATGGTCGATATATTTTTTTATATTGATTGGATTGTGCCCATATTCGGTTTCTAGTACGTTCACATGGGAAAATGAATTATATTATAAGGGCGGCGGCATGGTAGTAGTGGACTGCAGAAATCAAGTGCAACCAACTAGTGTGCTGGGTACTCGCTGACATGACGACTTATTCTGATTTCCACTCCTTGCACTGGCCGTTGTTCAGCTTCAGACCCCTACTTTGGCCATGATGGTGCTTTCCGTTGTCTTGGAGGGAAATGAAATTTGTCATGAATATACTATAAGACTCCGGCCATTTGTAGGCTAGACAATGTGGCGTGGCACCGCCCATACAAGTCAATATTTGAAAATTTTTTTGGTTTATAAAATCCTTTAAAATTAGATACTTTTCGGACTCTGAATTCTGAGCGCTCAAAAAATCTTCAAATTAAATACTTCTCGGACTCTAAATTCTGAGCACTCAAAAAATCATCAAAAATTAGATACTTTTCGGACTCTAAATTCTGAGCGCACATAATATTGTTTGCTGGGATGCGCAGGTTTTATATGTATTAGTATTTTTGTTTATTTTTCATTTTTATGTGTTAACAATTGTCAACTGATTTAAGGAGCGGAGTTGAAATAAATTTGAGCGCAGCACGACTATATATATATATATATATATATATATATCCTCAAATCTGCGGCGAGCTTTTTCATACACTTCCACATGAGCTAGAGAGCTGAAATTTGGAACACTGATAGAACTCCGGTGACAATGCATTCTATTAAATTTTGGGGTCCATCAGAGGCGTAGGGGGCCGTGGGGAGACTCAAACTTTTTTTTTTTAAACATGGCATAACTTCCAATTCCCTCAAGCTACAATGTAAAGACCTAACTTTCGTATTTTGTTAGCTACAAGGCTGAAATTTTTTACTTAGGTTCGCATTCGGGAAAAAGAGTAAAAAAGGGGGAAAAAAGGGGGAAAAAATTTTTTAAAAAAATAAAAAAAAAAGTAGAAAATTCGATTTAAAATATAATCTGCAATGATATTCAGAGGAAAGTACCCAAAAACCCTTAATTTTAAATCGAAATTGCTGAAATTAATTTAAAGAAAATTTATTTTCTGCTTTTTAGTCGGTTAAAGGGTTATATTTTAAAAAACTTGTTTTTTACTCTGTTTTTTTCATAAACTCTCCTTCAAGTTTTCCTTGCAAATTTTTTTTTTTTATTTTTAGATCTTTTTTTTTTTTTTAATGTAAATCGAAAGATTTATTTAGGTTGTTGATTTTAATTTTGTTTCCATTTTATAGATTTTTTCTTCAGTATTCTTAAACAAATATACAGGTAGAACTCCGGTGACAATGCATTCTATTAAATTTTGGGTTCCATCAAAAACGAAGGGGGCCGTGGGGGGACTCAAACCCCTTTTTCTTACACATAGCATAACTTCCGACTCCTTCAAGTTACAATGATGAAATTTGGTAGGTGAATTCTTATTGACAAAATAAAATTATATACCAATAGGGGAGAGTGTGGGGTAAAGGGGAGAGGGATGGAGCCTTTTTAAAGTTCGAGATCCACTAACTTTCGTATTTTTAAAACTACAGGGCCTAAATTTTGTACTTAGGTTTGCCTTCGGAAAAAAGAATAAAAAAAGGAGAAAAAAAAGGGAAAGGGGGAAAAAAATTTTAGAAAAAAAGTGCAAATAAAAAAAGAGTAAAAAAGGGGTCCGCAATTTCGATTTAAAGTTAAGGCTGGTTTGTTCCTAATGTCATTGCAAATTTTATAGTCGAAAAAAAAACAAAAAAATTTCGAAGAATCATTTAAAGCAAATTTATGTTCTGCTTTTTAGTCGGTTTAAAGGGTTATATTTTTAAAAAACTTGTTTTTTACTCTTTTTTTTTATTCATTTAAGCAAAAAATAGTTCCAAACTGTTTGCAAATTAGTAGACTATAAAGCACTCAAATCCATTTTGTTTAAATGGAAATTGGATCAAAAAATACATCGAACTTCGTTCGGGACATGAAATACAAGTTCCAGTTCCGTATATTAAAATGTTCGACAAAAAATTCCATTTAAAAGTTGGACGAGAAATGTGGACCAAACGACAAATTTTTAAAATGATCTTATTCTGACCGGAAACCCAAGATTCAAAAGACGAAATAGATTCCAATCAGTATTTTATTCTAAATATTTCAAAGGTTTTTAAACTTTTTTCTAATATTCCAAATCAAAGGTGTAATAATATCAATTTAAAAAAATATCCAAAAAAAAAACCTTAAATATTGTTAGATTAATTACACAATTTCAAAAATATTATGGTATGGGTATATTGAAAGCAATTCAATTCGATGTAATATAACAATTTCATACTAAATTTTGGTTGAATTAAAAAAAAACAAATACCGGGATCCCGGGATTGCATTTTTGAATCCCGAAAATGCCGGGATTGGCAAAGGTCTCTAAAATTTGCAACCCTAGTATATGTACATTAATGTGTTTAGCATATAGCTTGCTGAACTTAATCGGCATTAGCTGAAGGTATGAGCGATAGTGGCTCTCGTGGGTAGGCGTTTGGTTGGCCACTTCATCTTACATTCGAGAAAAGGGTTAGTTCTAGAGTCGGTTTCAAACGTTAATTCTCAAATCGACTTCAAATAAAAAGAGTGAAACGTGAATTAATTAATTTTAAAATTGTATTTTTGTTCTTATTGCATACTAGCAGTGCCCGGTGCGCTTTGCTGGCCCTAAAAAAGTTCTTTTTGCCTTTAAGGTCATAATAAATTAATGAAAACAATTGTCAAATATTTTTATTGGGAGCCCAAGTGTAGCATTTTGAAATACTGAATTGTATGAAAAGTGCCACGCCCCGCTGTCCAATTCCGACCATATGTAACATTGAACTTAGAACTGAAAGCATAAAATCATGTCCCGTTGAAAAATGTTCATTGGGAGCCCCAGTGTAACATTTTTTAAAATATTGAATTCCAATATGTTACATTGAAGCATAGAGGCATAGAAGCATTTCCCGTTGAAGAATGTTCAATGGAGCCCAAGAATGGCAATTTGAAATATTGGTTTGTATGAACGGTGCCACGCCCCTTTGTTTTATTTTTTTTGAACAATTTTACAAATATTGTTGTTTGTTGAATTTCATTTGAATTGAGAAAAATCCACCAAATTGCCATCCGTAATAAATATTGAGCTTGAAAATTTAAAAAAAGATTGCGGTTACACCTAGTTACTCAAACCATGTTGAATATAAATTCCAAAATATAAGAATGTTAGTTAATCAAAATGGAGATTAAAATCGTAAAATTAAATTTTTAAAAATATTTTATCATCTTAAATAAAAATGTTTAAAGCCACCAAATATTTCGAAGTTTTCCGTTGGGTAGCTTTATTCAATAGAATTTAGATTTAAATGATTTCCTGAACTTGCAATCATCACATAGCAACCAATTAATAGAGCCCGCATAAAAATGACCACACATACATAGGATGAACATATAAAATAATATACTAACACTATAATACATTGCAACAAAATTTAAAAACAACACGAAAATATAAAAAACATGATGGAAATTATGGAAATATAATGTTAATGAGTCAGCACCAGTTGTGACCTTCGATTTGTTGTTTTGTCACCCCCAAATGGCTATCCGATCTGCCAACTGCTGCATTTTAGCTGTGGTAAAATTTACAACCCACAAAAAACGTAAGCTGCCATTGGTCTACAGCCGTTAAATTCATAACCATTGATTTTTTCAGCTCATTAAAATATAAATTCATAAATTTCAAAATGGCCTGCAACTGTACCTTAACAGAAAAACGGGAAATCTGATGATATCAGTACTTTTAGAATTATTCGGACTAGTATGAACTAGTTTCATGTTGCATGGCGTACTAGAATATTAACACTATAATTTTTTTCGTTGCGCTGGTAATAAAGCGTAAAATGACATGTGAACGTAAATTTATTTCGCTTTCGCGATAACGTATTTTATGTTGATTAAGATTTATTGAATTTTTATGGTGTATGGATTAATATTTACTTTACCAGTTGATAAATTTGTTTTAATATCATATTTACGTTTTTATAGTTTGTAAGGGGCTATAAATTCACCAGTTGCAGACTAAGGAAATCATGAATCATTGTAAGCACGAGATTCTAAAATTAATATTTTTTAAATAAAAGAATTAAAGAAAAGTTTCTACAATTCTAGTTAGCAAGGAAGACGAGAAATCACCATTCATCTCGGGTCAGAAACCAGTCTGCCTTACTCCATCATGGGAAGCGCAAAAATTGCCTAATGATGAGCTAAATTTCAAAGGTATGTTTAAATATTGAATTTAATCTATCATAACCCTGCGAATAATCGTTGAAGTTATATCAATTACACTGTACGACAGTACTTTTCGGGCATGAGGTTTTTCAAGTGGAATGGATGAACAATATGAAATCGGGGTTTTGCTGGGTTAGCGAAATTTAGGACTTTTTCAACTTTAAAGTTTAGATTTCCAATAATAACACTGTGCGACAAAAGACCACTTTTTTTCTCGGGCATAAGGTTTTTCAAGTGGAATGGATAGAGAACATCCCAAATAATAATATAAATTCGGGGTTTTGCTGGGTTAGCGCAATTAAGGACTTTTTTAAACTTGAAAGTTTAGAGATTCTTAATAGGTTTCAAACTTCGAAAAACTATGATGGAGTTGTTCGATTTTAGTCATTAAGAGCTTCTTGGAAATGTAATAAACCGTAGTATTTACAAAAATATTGAAACTAAAATTTTCAACACTAGGGCGTGCTTAAAAATTATTTTAAACCAAAAAAGTCCAAATGTTCATACGCAATTGAAAAAAAAGTGAATCGGAGGTTAGAGTTTTAGTGTTCTGTGTGTATCTAAGTAAATTATACATCACTGCAAAATTTTAAACCGATAACTGCATTTTTTCAAAGATATTCGATTCTAATAATCTCTTACGCTTTTTTTCCATCGCTTTAAATTCTAAAAAAGTTGAGATTTTTTCGATTCCTAATTTCTTTTGCCTAATTTATAAATTTGGGAGACTGAACAGAATGTTGAAATGCTTTTGACATTTTAATTTATTAATGTGGAAAGAAAATTAGAATTCAGATATTTTTATACCAACACACACACTGTGGCAGGGTATATTAACTTTGACACATCGTTTGTAACACCCATAAGGAGGTGTGTCTGGTATGGAAAAGTATATATATTCTTGATCAATTTTGAAGAAATCGACTTGAAACTTTGGTTACATATTTTTATCCTCCAAACTTAGATCAAGTTTGAGAATCAGCCCAATCGGACAAAAACTAAACGGGGCTCCCATACAAAACGACAAAAAAAGCAAAAATTAAAAAATTTTGTTTGTTTCTTATTTGATTTGTAATGTTTAGAAACGGATTTTTGAAATGGTCAAAAGTGCCAAAACTACGTATAAATGGGTCAAAATGTTTTCCTGAGACCAATATTTTGTATGTTCGAGGTACTTCTAAATGGGCCATATTGTGTGGGGGTTTATACGTTTATACGTGACGTTTATACTACAATAATTTTTGAAATTCGATTTTTTTGAAGTTTTGACGATTTTTCAAATCAAAATCCAATGGAAACACTTTTATCAAATAAAAGTAATTGCAAACAAATTGTCCATATGGATTATTAAATTTCGAAATTTTGAAGCCCAATATGAGTGCAATCTGTTGAGACATAGAGATTTGGCTGCTGGCTGGGCCGAAGGACGCAGCTACCACCAACTGCGTCCTTGGGCATCACGGTGAATCACGGCACTTGTGATTAGACCAACTCTCAAGTGACGTGGCTCACCCAAAAAATAACAAAGGACGCAGCTAGTGACACCTGTAATCCCAACCGACATGAAATAATAGACATTGAAATAATAGACATTGAAAAACTGCACAAACCAGGACAAGTCCGATATTTTTGGGATTTTTTTTAACCACTTTAAATCGATTTTTCGCTCATTTTTTTTTGGTTTCGGTTAAAAAGTGACAGAAATAAGGGAATTAGAGGGTCAATGTGTTCAAGAAAAATGTCCCCCGTAAAATTTTACTAAAGGTCACTGAATACACGAAACACCAAATATGTCTGTTTCTCATGTTATAACGTTTTTTTTGCGTCTTCTTAGATTTGAGATATAAAGTTGATTGTGAATATTTATTATTCAATCCACAAACTCAAATTAAATTCACAATTATTGGTTCTGAAATTTGAATATTATGTCGAGGTTGATGAAATAGCTACAAAGTTCTGATAGAATTCTATTTTTTAAATTTGTGAAGTATACTTTGTGGGTTTTTCTGTACTATTTTTCAGAACCAAAAATGCAAAAAAACTATAAAAAAAATTGAATAAAAATGCTAAAAAAAAATCGCAAAAATAAGGGACTTGTGTAGGTTTGTGTAGTTTGTCGATTTCTATTATTTCATAAAGTTTATTTGACCCAAAGCTATATATAGAAATACGTGCATGTAAAAAACATGATTTATAGAGGTTTTTTGTAAATGGTCCAGCTCACGGATTACAGTTGCTAGAGCCGAAATATTTTGAGAATCACCATAAAATAGACCAAAGTACATTTCCAGGGGGTGACCCGGGCCACTTTTTTTTTGTCCATACAACGTGAGGCGGTTTAATATACATTAGAGTGGTTCCAGATATGTCCAGAACAATTAATTTAAAATACGTGTTAGAATCATAAAAAAAATTCGTGAAAAATACCCCAGACCAATAAATCAAAATTTTGTTTTTTGAGGCCTTCAAAATGACATGATTTTCATGTTCGGTGGACACATTTCATAATATCGTTGTTGGTATCAATGGAAGGTCTATTCCATGAACTCCTTAATCCGTTAAGTACACTTCGAGAAAAGTCTTGTTTGAAAAAAACCCTACTTTCCGAACTTTTTTCCTGGGGGCTATAAGCTGCGCTATTCAAAAACAAGTTTTCTTTGCAGAAGAAAGTTTTGTGATCTAAAAGTCCCACTAAATTAAGACATTTTTTTGAAAAGTGTAATTTTGAGCTAAAAATTACAAAATTTCATGATTTTTATACCAATTAATTTACCAAAAACTTAACTTTTAAAAAATTCTCAAAATTCAGGGAAATTATTTATTACAAAATTTTCTTCTGCGAAGTTGTTGGTTTTTGAGACTCAAAGGGGTTTCAATGATTGAATTGTTCATGACTTTTTAAGATAGGATGTAAACTCATCACGCTAAGCTAGAAACAATTCAGAAATTTCAAATTTTTTTTTGTAGTAAATCATTTTTTACTAGAAAAAATAAAATTTTCTGAATTTTTTCTAGTCTTTTCTTTGCAATGAATGTGAAATTCTAAATGTTTGACATTACATTAACAAATCTCAGTCGCTTTCACTAGCCCCTCCCACGTATGTTTCAGTTGAAAGAACAACAATAATAGCATTCCGTGAATTTCTTTCATGTGCTCCTGTGTTACAAGTTGCCATCCCAATAACCTTTTGTTATTGTAATACAGTTTACTTGTTTGTACCTTACGTTGTTGGGTTTTTTTCCCAAATGTAACAGTAATAACAAGAGTGGTATTATTTAATTGTTGTAAAGCCGAAGTTTTACAACAACTTTATCCCAGGCCGAGGATTTCGATTTGAGTTGTTTGTGTTTTTACTAAATTTCATTTTTATGCATTTTGAGTGTCAGGCTGTTTTTAGTATATAATTTTATTGTATGCAATAAAAAGATCACTTGAACAAGCAAACAGGAAAGTAGCAACATGAAAAAAGGAAACAGTCCAAGCATGGCTTGAGTCGTATAGCTATTTCAAAATTTGCCAGATTTATCATCAAACATACTATATATACTTTCACATATGCGGACGATTACATATATATACAAATTAAAACATAAAATTCGAGCATAAACATTTAGAAATAAAACATTTTTATTTCAGAAGTAACATAAATGATATTTACAAGTCGTCATATATAGTCATAAGCGGGAATTATCATAAATTATCATTCGACATTGTATTTTTTCATAAAATATTAATGTCAAATGATAATTTTGTAACAAATTCCCGTTTATGATTATAAAACTTGACTTGGAGCCATTATGAAACTTGACTTAGAGCCATTACGAAAAGTTTTTATATTATATTTTCAAAATCGATTTTTTACATTCCAAAAAAATAGATTCTGAAAGCCTAAAATCAATTTTCGATTAGAATCGAAGTCGATTTACCAAACACTACTACCAATATTGTTATTTATTTGAAGCTTGCCGGTAACTTCAACATTGCGTTGTCATAGGGGTCCAGTCAGCTAAAATCAAGGTGGCAGCTCAACGGCATTCTGGTATTGTTTGTTGTGGTCTAATAACGCAATTACACTGCGCCGCTTTTATTGGGTTAGAAATCGTTTAAGAATACATGAATTTCGACTTTTCGCATCATTATACCCGGGACACTAGTGTCCAAGACCTCAAGAGTCGATTAAGTCATGTCCGTCTGTTCGTCATTTCGCACAATAACAGCAGTAGCTTTTGAGCTATCGCCTCCAAATTTTCGCATTGAAAATTGGCAACATCGGATAAGAACCACACAGTTTGAAAAACACTGATTCTAAAAATTGAAATCTTCTTGCTGAGAAATCGGTTTAAAACTTTTTTCTAAAAGTTTTAAAATTATTTGATCTAAAAATAGCTTTTTAAAACGAACGAAGTCGTAAAAGAATTCGTTAACTAAGTTGTTAACGAGTTCGATTATGAAGACGTAATATCCGAGTGAATGTCGGGCTTTTCTCGACTATTTTCGATCGAAAAAAGTTCGTAAAATGCAATCTTCGTAATAAGTTCGATCAATTATTGACTGTGATGTCATCTTCGGTACTGAAATATATTCATGCAAAGCAGAAGAAAAAGCTTTTCATATTAGAATTTGTGTTAAATTGACTGGGTTTGCTTTAAAACATTCCATCCCTAGGCGTTTTTGAAAATCCCGGGAAATTACAATCCCGGGATCCCGGAATTTGTTCAGGATTTTCAAATAACTAATATAAAATTAAAGAAAAAACTTTTGCAACAATATTTTAAGTTTAATTTCATTTTAATTCAACAAAGAAATAATATTTAATAAATTTTATTTGTTTTGTTTAATACAAATAATATGTAAGATAAATAAAGTCAAACAAAAAGTTATTACTTTTAAATTACATTGATCGAACAAGTTTTTTTTGCCACAGTGATTCCAAAAAATTCAACCAGCTCCATTTTCAGTAGTTTTAGTATTACAGCGGATACACCAATCTAAAAAGTTTTTCAAAACTTTTGAAATTGGTGTCCATTCAAAAGCTAAACACACACAAAACCATTTATCCAATTGATAAAATTTTTGTCAATATACGGTCAACAAAATAATTTTATCAATTAAATCTACAAAAAAAAACAAAAAAAAAATATTGGGAGCGGTTCGAATTTCTGTATTCTAAAATTCTGTAGGTTAAAAATTCTGCAAATCTCAAAAAAATTCTGTTTGGTCAAAATTCTGCATTTTCAAAATTCTGCTTTTTACAATTCTGCTTTTCAAAATTCTGCTTTTTTCCGGTAATTCTGTAAATGTTGATACTGTAAAAAGCGCGCGCTTTTTCACAGTATCAACATTTTGTTTTTATATCAAATGCAGAATTTTAAAAAGCAGAATTTTAAAAAGCAGAATTTCAATACAGAATTTTGGCCATTCAGAATTTCGACCCCAACCCTGAAATATTTTATGAATCAATTTGAAACATATCTTCATCATAGAAAAAAGTAAAATTTTTCGTATATATTGATTAAAATAATCTCAATGGCCTCGAAGTTGTCCAAAAAACTTTCCATTAGAGATCGCTTGTAGTTTTGTCTTTGTTTTTTTAAAAGATCAATAAAAAATAAAAATTGTACGGACTGATTGCAACCCTTTTGTGACATAAAGAAATAAGGTAGCAGATTGACCCGGCGTCAAATATTTTTGCGTGTAACACGTCCAGACGTTTTTGTAAAAGAGAGTAAAAAATACAAATGAATAGGGCTCAAATGCCGCCTATCTGGCATGGGCTTTAATAAATTAAAATAAAATGTTTGTAAATAAATTTTACCCTTTCACTAAAAAACGTTATAATCAGGGCCGGCTCAGGCATTTTAGAACCCGGGTCAAAAAATATATGGTCTGTGCGAATTGGTCAATCTTTTTTCTTTTTTCTTTTTATCAAATTCATTTTCATTATTGGCGTCATCAAGGCGATGTTGACATCGATGGATGTTGGCATCGTCCGGATAGCGTCATATGCGGAATGTTGGAATTGCTGAGGATCACGGGGCTAGCTAATCTACATATTTTGTTGTACGTTTGGGGATCTCATCGGAAATTGTCGGTATTTGGAGATGCATACCAAGGTATTTGGTTTCACGACACTGTGGTATTACATTACCATTTATTTTGAGGGTGGCGCACGTATCTTTCCTTAGGGTGAAGGTTAGGTGGGTGCTCTTAGACTTATTGACTTTGATTCTCCACTGAGATAACCAGTTTTGCAGTGCGTTTAAATGCTGTTGCACGTGTTGTGATACCATTTTGGGGTCTGAGTGTGAGCACAATATTGCGGTGTCGTCGGCAAATGCCATATCAGCTGTATAGAGTATATACAGTAGGGGTCCGAGGACGCTGCCTTGGGGTACACCGACAAGAATATCAAATCTACGAGAAACGAAACTTTTATGTTTAACTATACATTTTCTGTGGGTCAAGTAGTTGTCAAGCAAAATGTGCATGATTGCGGGTAATAGTTTATATAGTTTGGATATCAGTCCTCTATGCCATACCTTATCAAAGGCTTGGGTGATGTCGAGGAATACTGCTGCGCCCCAAGTTCTGGGCGATAGTAACGCAGTGTAAGTGAGTAACAGCAATTGATGACAAATTGCTTTTTTTGGGTAGTGGTATTGATTTTTGGGGTCGCTGCCAGTGCGGCGTTTGTAAGTAGAAGCGTATAGTTACGCACTGCCACATTCAGTTGCTCCTCAGTTTTCAGTGGCACATTTAGGGTAATGTGTGAACTTATATATTTTCTGAATTTAAGCCAATTTGTGCTTATACTGGTAAGTTTGTCGGGTGGATTGACTTCTGAATTTGGCGCATATTTTACTGTATTAATAGTGGGTGTGTGGTCAGACGAGAGTTCCACTGAAGACTCAATGGTCAGTTGAGATCGTTTAAGGGTCTTGATTACTGCAAAATCAATAACATCTGTAATTTTGCGTCAGTCTGATGGCCAGTATGCTGGCGTGCCTGACGAAACTACATCAAGGCCGAGTCTGCTGGTAGTATTCCATAGTATGCTTCCTTTGGGCGAAATCAGGCGAGAGCCCCAATAAGTGTGTTTGCAAAACTCCTTGATTCTGTCATTTATTAGAACCGCTGATCCGCCTAGTGCTTTACCACCTGGGTGTTTTGTGTCGTACAACTTGTATCCGGGTATTTTAAAAAAGTGTTTTTGGGTCATATGGGTCTCTGAAATTAGCATTACATCTATGCAGTGTGAGTTGAGGAATAAGGGTCTGGATTAACATGTTTTGATTGGGTATTGCCTTTGAGTGCATTTGCGTATAAAAATAGTTGTAGTTGTGGTGCAGTCATAGCTCCATTCCCTTGGAGTGGTGGGTATGATTTCATCTGGACTAGGGTTTGACATCGTCACAGTTATTCCTCTGAAGGGTTTGTTTGGGAAGAAACCTTATTTTTAAGGTTTTTATAGACTACACATCCTCTATAATTTGCAGTGTAATTTTTACCACAGTTACTACAATGTGTAACGGCTGCTTCGTTCCTAGATTTCGGGCATAATTGGGTCTGGTGCAAGTCACCACAAATAACAGAAACACTGGGAAGTGTACAATATTTTTTTGTGTGGCCAAATTCCTGGCAATTTTGGCATTGTATTGGACCACGGCTTTTACGCGGCTCCTCAACACTGACTATACGGTGTAATAAATACCGCAGATTATGTATGGGGTGGGGTTCGCCTTTTTTTCGAGGTTTGGGGTCAAATTCGAGTTCAATGCGGAGTAGGGGTTGGGGTAACTTATCTCTGTTTTTTATGTTAGATACAGATCTGACCTGAAATTTTTGCTCTGTTAATGTGGCTTTTAGTTCATCGCATTCGATTAATATACATCTTATTACAACCATAAGGCCTTTGCTGCATTTGAGCTGGTATGTGTAATAGCTCCTTTTGCACTTATCGAAATTATCAATAACTTTTCGTAAATCTACCTCATTATAAATTTGAATTTTAGTTTCATGGATAGCGCCCTTGATAATGGGCATCACATGAAATCTGTTGGCACCAGCAAGCTGTGTTATCAGATTGACAAGAGAATTTGATTTTTGTTCTCTGAGATAAATTGGCGGCGGCTTCATACAGTAAAGAATATCTATTTTGGCCAAGATTTACGGGATGGATATTCGATTTGGATTTAAAAATCTTAGGCGTGTTGGTATTTTCTGGAAGGATCGCTTGACGTTTTGTTTGTCGCATTGTAGGGTCTGACTTTTGCAGATGGCGGTGCATGCCTGTCTGCACTGCTGAAACTGTATTAGTCTGCTCTAGAGAATTGATTTTATTACCTTTTTTCGCTGACTGGGGCTTATGAACAGACTTTTGGTTCTCTGTAAATTTATTGAGAGGGTCTGGCGTAAGGGTATTAAGAGAATTTGTACTTGCCAAAGTCGATTTTGATGCTGCGGCTGCTGCCAATTCCGTTTTCTGCTGGGTGTAGGGTGTATGGGTTTTGCATTGTTCTCGCCAAAGAACAGATGGTGATGCGAGAGAGCTTGCAAAAAGCGCCTCTGCAGAGCGGCTCTTTAAAATAGTATTTTCAGCTAGAATAGCATTGTTAGCAGGAAACACGAGAGTAAGGCTTTTAACTGCAACGCTTTCGCGGGTGCTTCAGCATTGTTAGTGTTTTCCGACAAACCGGTTTGTGAGATTGAGGGCCCTATCATGAGTGTCGTTTATTCTACGATAAAAGACCTGTGTCGTTTTTTCGATCAAATTTCTATCCATTGTGATGTCGTTTTTTTCGACCCGTGTCGTTTACACTACGCTCATTTTTGTCGTTCGGATTTTTGTGATCGAACCGACATTTTTCTTAAGTTTTTTCATGAAAAAATTAAAGTATTTATTGGAAAAATTTATGTATTAATTATGGGTTTTAGCTCATTTTCCAAAAAATTAATTTTGGAAAGGGAGTACAACAACTAAGCAAAAACTCAGACTGGCAGAGTGTACAGCTGTTTCGGATCCAGCCACGGATCCTCGTCAGCACTCTTTATGCATTTTATTTTATCCAAGCGACGCTATAAGTATTGGTATGACGCACAAGAGAATTGCTTCTCCTTTGCATCACACGCCAACTCACTGAAGCAGCGAATGGTAAAATGCAGCAAACTGAATTATTACTTGTTGTTGTATAGCAACCTACTACTATGCCTGGTTGAAGAATTTCCTCAAAGTCCCAGCAAGCAAGTTGCAAAATTAATTTTTTGGAAAATGAGCTAAAACCCATAACTAATACATAAATTATGAAAAGCTCAATAAAAATCTGAATTTTTTACTAAATATTGGCAAAATATTTTATTTTCGTTACAAAAGTTGTTTGTTTGTAATTTTCAAAAAGGATGCAAGTAAGAAATTAAGTTGTTTACTGATAATTAATCATTGCCGATGGCTTTTTCCAATCTATATTTTTCTAAATTAATTTGGGGTCGCTGAATACGAAAATCGCAATTATTTTTTTTCCTTCGTGCCGTTTGCGAAATATTCCCAATTTTCGAATTTTGTCGTAGGAGTTTTCCTTACTTGAAAATATTGAAAGAACGGTAATTTCGATAGAACATAACTTTACACCATTAAAACGTAAATTTAAATACACATCCAACGAATATAAAATCATCGGATTAAAATTGTCTAACTTATGAGTGCAGAAAGTTCGATTTTATTGAAATTTTTGACGACTTTTCAAATCAAAGTCAAATGGAACCATTTTTATCAGACAGAATTATTTGCAAAAAAATTGTTTTATTATTTTGTTCAATAGATTCTTTAATTTAAAAATTTTAAGACCAATATGAGTGGAATCTGTGGAAAATGGTTAAACTCTATACACAATACAAATTTAGTGGAGTCGATGAAAAGAAGTCCGGAATTCGCACCATAACTCAATAGAGGTAATTTTTTATATTTGAAATGGTTTGATAAACGAAAATTATGGTTTTTACTCAAAAATAAACAAAAAGTGGAGAAAAGGTAAATTTAAGCAGATATTCGCAAGTAAGATACAAATTAGATACCGCATTTTTGTTTGTTGTTTATTTGGTGCTGACATCACACGGGACCTTTGCTTGCATTTTTCCTGTTTTTTGCATTTTCAATGATGGCAATTAGTTTTTCACTTTAGTTTTCTTATTCAAAAACCAGAAAACTACCAATCAATCAATAATAACATAGCAAAATAGTAATTTACTACATAAATGCGTCTCAGGTCCAAAATACATATGCGATATCAGTTGTTTATCACACCCAAAAAACTACAATTCACAATAATGCGTCTTATGAATTATTCACAAAAATGGAGTTCGATGGCGCTTGAGTTACATGATACGAAAATGCAATTTTGTTGAAAAAAACGACACAGGTCGTTTCGTAGTATAGATATAGACGTAGTATATACGACACTCATGATAGGGCCCTGAATCAAGTGGCGGCGTTCTCAGCATATTGATCACTTTTTAATTTTTGTTTTTTTGTTTATTATTATTAATTTGGCCTTTTACAGTCAACGCCAAGACTAATGTGAGATTGTTGGGCGATTTTTCCGCGCACGGAAAAATGGTTTAATCAGGGGCCGGTTCGCGTAAGTCGATACTCGACTATCACAGAATCGATAGTTGAAATCGACACAACCAAACCGATAGTGCAAATTTGGTTCGCGTAAGCCGATAAAATAAAAGTCGAGTGCTATTTGCGTAAGCACACAAAATTTATTACATTATTTGCGAACAAGTCATTTAAACAGCTGACAACTGTCAAATGACAGATTTTCGATTGAAAAAAAAGAAGTTTAAATAACAAAATAACACGAAAGTGAGTGATCAAGAAATGTGTCCGTGAGGCATGTTCTATTCTGATCTTGTTAAACGACAAAGAATGCTGAGGGATGTCTCAAATCCAATACGGCTTATTGCAATTAATTGGTTTTAAAAGCAAAAACGTCGTACGGTCCGCTGCCGGTTTTGAAGAGACTTTGCCTTTTTTGTGTCAGTTTTTCTTGGCTGCGTATTTGTGGTCGGTCCAAACCAAAAAAATTTGGTTAAATATTACTAGATAAATTAAATTACTTTTTGCCAGCACTTCAATGTTTTTATTGGCGGCCCATTGCTGTTGAGGGTAGTCATCAATCTGTCCCATAGCCTTTTCTTTTTCTTTTGCGTCTGGTTACTTTGTGTCCTTTTTAAATATCATAATTTTATAATTTTAATTTTTTTTGCGAGCGCAACAGTTTTTTTTTGGTAATTGTTTGAAAAATCAGTGAAACTATCGGTAATTTTCATACTTTTTTGTCGAGTATCGGTTTACGCGAACCAAAACCGATACTCACACTGTCGGTTTTGTTCACTATCGGCTTACGCGAACCGGCCCCAGTTTATGTCAAACAAGTTGTTTTGTGGAATATTTCAATTTCGCATTTGACAAAATAACTTCTTTCGAAAGAAGTTATTTTGTGAAAGGGAATTGGAGTAAATGGGCTTGCGTTAAATGGAGAGAGGTTATTTTGTCAAACAGATGTAACGACTTGTCGACTATATATCTTTTAAACTAAAAGTCGTAAAAATATGATAAAAACAGTGGAAATTTGTCATCTCTCGAGAGAAGTTGTTGTGTTCCGAGACTCCATTTTTTTCATGTTTTGTTTTATGTAAGTAAACGGTTTTTAAATAATTGTAGTATTAAAGAATGGTTTTTTTTTATCGAATAATATATTTTTTTTGTTGAAAGAAATAAAATTTTATCAAACAACGTACTCAAAAATCAGTTTTTTGTTGTTATTAAAAAACTCAAAACAAAATTTGGCGACTTTTGGCGACTTCAAAACGTTGAAATGACGACCAGATATCAAAAATATCTGGCATCTCTGCCTTACCCAATGCAAAAAAAGTCAAAAGAAGATCCCCGCCGATGTTAAGACCAGATTAATCAAATTGTTTAATGACATATTCACTACAGGAATTTACCCTCAAGTCTGGAAATGTGCAGATATAATCCCGATCCTAAAACCTAACAAATGTCCTACAGAAGTTTCAAGTTACCGTCCAATATGCACTGGAAAAGACAAAGAGAAAGTAATCGCATCACGAATTAGGTGGTTCGAGCTTTAGAAACAAATTCATAACTCCTAATCAATTCGCTTTTAAAAGGGACAAGGAACATAAGACGTTCTTTTAAATTTCATACATTTTATATCAGTTGCCAAATAATATATCATTTTATATTATTTGGCAAATGGTTTTATGGTTTCAACTCTAAGCTAAATGCAACATATGGACGTAATTGGACAAAGGGGCGTGGCACCACCCATACAATTCAATACTTCAAAGTGCCATTCTTGGGCTCCCATTTCATATTCTTCAAGTGGAAATGGTTCTATGCCTTCAATGCAACATATTGGAATTGGACAGCGATGCGAGGCACTTCCCATACAATTCAATATTTTAAAAAATGTTACACTTGGGCTCCTAATGAACATTTTTCAACGGGACATGATTTTATGCTTTCAATTCTAAGTTCAATGTTACATACATGGTCGGAATTGGACAGCGGGGCGTGGCACTTTTCATACAATTCAATATTTCAAAATGCTACACTTGGGCTCCCAATAAAAATATGTGACAAATGTTTTCATTAATTTATTATGACCTTAAAGGCCAAAAGAACTTTTTTAGGGCCAGCAAAGCGGACTGGGCCCTGCTAATACTTTATTGTTAGCAATATTGAAAATTGTGCGCATCCCAGCAAACAATTTCACTCTTTTTTGACTCTTTTAAGACTCTCATTTTGCTCAGAAAAGACTCTTATAGGAGCCGTATATGGCGTGTTTCCCTTCCTGTAGGGGCACGATGAATTGTTTGGGATAGGACTCTAATTGAAGTCTGAAATCTGACTCTAAAATGTGTCTTAAATATGATTCAAATATAACTCTGAAATATGGCTCTAAAAAGAGTCTAAAATATGACTCTAATATGTTTCCCAAATATGGCCAAATCTAATTTTTTTGTATATGGACAGCTGTCCTGTTGTCAGGTATGGCCATGGAATTCTATTTCAAATATCAAATCAAATTATTAACAATTCAAATATTAAAGAAAAACTTTTTACCTTTGCCGGGGCTCGAACATGTGACCTCCTGTTTCGTAATTCAATGCTTAACCCTGTGAGCTACGGTGCCTCTATTATTCATGCCGATAAAGCATATTTTGAAATTCGAAAATTATTTTGGCTAATAAAATCCTCAAAAATTAGATACTTTTCGGACTCTAAATTCTGAGCACTCAAAAAATCCTCAAAAATTAGATACTTTTCGGACTCTTAATTCTGAGCGCACATAATATTGTTTGCTGGGATGCTCAGGTTTTATATGTATTAGTATTTTTGTTTATTTTTCATTTTTATGTGTTAACAATTGTCAACTGATTTAAGGAGCGGAGTTGAAATAAATTTGAGCGCAGCACGATATTATTTGATTTATTCCTTTTGTTCGCTTTGAAAGAATCCACGGGTCATTTGTGTTAAATATTTTCACAGCACAAATTATAAAACACACAAATATTTAAAATTTGAAAATTTTTTGTTTTTTTGTTTTTACTCAAAAGTTATTCAGCCGCCAATTTGTTTTCCTCAAACTGGTATTTCACTTTTTGACACATACATAATAGGTTTTCTTGCTCAGATAACTATATATCTATACTGTAATGCGAGCGTTTGAAATTTTATTGTACTAGCAATATAGAAGTATTACATATATGTAAGTAATTTTCTCAATTGATATCAACTGTCGTTCTCAAATCCAAAAAGACATGTATTTGAATAATAATTTTCAATACAGTTTAAAGTTTATTTGAAAAACAATAAGTAAATACTTCGGTTTAGTTTTTAAAAAATATTCTTTAGTAATTAGATATGCAATAAAACCAAAAATATATGAACACAATACGTCGTTTTTAGAATGAGCCCTTTTTTCATAAACTCTCCTTCAAGTTTTCCTTGCAAATTTTTTTTTTTTATTTTTTGATCTCTTTTTTTTTTTTAATGTAAAATCGAAAGATTTAAATATGTTGTTGATTTTAATTTTGTTTCCATTTTATAGATTTTTTCTTCAGTATTCTTAAACATATATACAGGTAGAACTCCGGTGACAATGCATTCTATTAAATTTTGGGTTCCATCAAAAACGAAGGGGGCCGTGGGGGGACTCAAACCCCTTTTTCTTACACATAGCATAACTTCCGACTCCTTCAAGTTACAATGATGAAATTTGGTAGGTGAATTCTTATTGACAAAATAAAATTATATACCAATAGGGGAGAGTGTGGGGTAAAGGGGAGAGGGATGGAGCCTTTTTAAAGTTCGAGATCCACTAACTTTCGTATTTTTAAAGCTACAGGGCCTAAATTTTGTACTTAGGTTTACCTTCGGAAAAAAAGAATAAAAAAAAAGAGAAAGGGGGAAAAAAAAGAGCAAATAAAAAAAGAGTAAAAAAGAGGTTTTTTAAAATAACCCTTCAAACCGACTAAAAAGCAAAAAATAAAATTCCTTTCAATTAATTTACGCAATTTCGATTTAAAGTTAAGGCTGGTTTGTTCCTAATGTCATTGCAAATTTTGAAGTAGCCAAAAAAACAAAAAATTTCGTAGAATCAAAGGAAATTTATGTTCTGCTTTTTAGTCGGTTTAAAGGGTTATATTTTAAAAAACTTGTCTAATAAAAATCATGTCACTACATTAAGTTTAGATTTCGAAAAGGCATTGGACCGTATTGGAGCTCATGTGGTTCTAAGACAATTACAAAAGTGGCGTGTCGGTAAGAGGATCAACAACTTTATAAAAGCTTTCCAATCAAATAGCAAGTTTAGAATAAAGGATAATAGCATTTTCTCACAACACAAAGCTTTACATAATGGCATACCACAGTACTCACCAATATCTGTGATCATTTTTATACCCCCACACTCACTGTGGCAGGGTATACTCACTTTGTCACAACGTTTGTAACGCCCATAAGGAGGCGTGTCCGGTATGGAAAAGTATATATATTCTCGATCAGTATCACCTCCTGAGTCGATTTAGCGATGTCCGTCTGTCTGTCCGTCTGTCCGTCCGCACGATAGCGGTCGCAGTTTTGGAGATATCGACTTGAAACTTTGGGTACATGTTTTCCTCGTGAATACTAAGATCAAGTTCGAGAATCAGCCAAATCGGACAAAAAGTGGGCGTGTCTCCCATACACCCAAAAAAAAGGTAAAAATTTTTTATTGTTGTATTCGATTGGAAATGTTTAGAAACGTATTTTTGACATGGTCCGAGGTTCCGAAGCCACATATATAAGGGTCTAAATGGGGTCTTGAGACCAATTTTTTTTTTTTTGTGGATTTAATTGGAAATTTTTAGAAATGGATTTTGGACATGGTCCGGGCTCCAAAACCACCTATAATTGGCTCAAAATAGGGTCTTGAGACCACATTTTTATATGTTCGAGGTACTTCTTCCTACTGTGTGGGGGTATTTCAACTTCGGTATAGCCGAAGATAGTCCACTCTCTAGTCATTATTGCTTTTGACGAAATCAGTCACATTATTGCGAAATATACTTCTTTCTAAAACTCATGACAAAAAATTCCCCTGAATTTTGAGAATTTTTTAAAAAGTGGAATTTTGGGCTAAAAATTACAAAATTTTATCATACAAATTTATCAAAAACCGAATTTTTAAAAAAATTATCAAAATTGAGGAGACTTTTTTATTACGAAACACCTTTTGTGAAAAAAAAGTATAATTTTGACAAGCGCAACTTTTTTCATCCAAAAAAAAATTGTCGAAAAAATTCGACCTACATAAATAGTAATCATCAAATACTAGAGCCCGACCGATAAGCATTTTCAGGCCGAAGCCGATGCCGAAGGTCTATTACTTCTGCCGAGGCCGAAGGCCTATGTCGAAGCCGATACTTAAATAAAAAACCATTAAAAACTTGTTTTTTCGTGTATTTTCATTCAAATTCGAGTGTATAAATACACATTTAGTTTTTTAAGGAACTAAAATTTTATTTAAACAAATAATAAAAGTAACCGAAAGAATTCACAAACAAATTTGGGCCTCCTAGGTAAAAACTAACAGGAGCCTCGGATTATCCCATATATCCCGTGTAAGTAAAATTGGATTTTTTTCAAATTATTTTTAACTAGAGAGCGGACTATCTTCGGCTATACCGAAGCTGAAATACCCCCACACAGTAGGAAGAAGTACCTCGGATTATCCCATATATCCCGTGTAAGAAAAATTAGATTTTTTTAAAATCATTTTTAAAAATTTGGAGTAAAGCATAAAATAATGGAAATTTAGTAGAAATTTTAGAGAATTCTTCAAAGAATAAATCCATCTAAGTAGCTGTTTTTTAAGGACTCCCCAAATCCGTCAGGTGATTGGCAAAGTATGTTTTAGTTGATGGTAAATACCACCTCTGAAGCTTTGAACTTTAAATGTAAAATTTTATCAAAATCGGTCCCGGATTTGAGCACCAGAACTACTTTTCATATATGTTGGAGCAGCAATTTGGGCTACATTTGTAAAAGGTAGAATCCTTCCGTGAGCCTCATACCCCTATATTTGAAATTTCATACAGTTTACCAGGACTCCTTTTAACATTGACATCAGGGCGAGTATTAAGCTTCCAAATCTATATTTAAAATTCAGTAATCCACCCAGAAAATGTCCAAGGATGTACTTTGTGGCAGCTGTAACCCCGTGCCACGCAATTTGAGGCGAGATTCACTCAATATTCGATGATTACTAAGTTAAATTTTAATCATATTTTGTGAGCCCCCATTGAAAATTCCATCAATTACACAATTTTTAGAAAATCGTATCGTAAAAAATTAATTTTGGTTTTCAGTGTCGCAAAAACAAGAAAAAAAATTGAAAAGCATCGGCTAAAACTTTGGCCGTTTTTTGTAAAAACCGAAGCCGAAGCCGAATGTGCATTTTTGGCCGATAACGGCCGAAGCCGCCGATTAATCGGTCGGGCTCTATCAAATACAAAAAATTGGGTTTTTTTCACAAACTTTTTATTAAACCCAATTTTTCTCAAAAATTTTTTCTCTCCGATCAATAGTTTTTCCTATAAATCCGATTTTGTGAACTTTTTGAGATTAAAATTTGACTTTAGGCGAAGGTATGAGAAAAATCAGAGGAATGTTAACAAAATCGGATTTGCAGGAAAAACTATTGATCGTGGAAAAAAAATAGCTAAAAGGTATTTCGTAGAAAATTTCCAAAAAATATTACTACATCATTACAAAAAAAAAATAGCAACAGGTTTTTTAAAAAAAAATTTTCAGGAAAAACACAATTTTTTATTTTTGATGATTACACTGTGCAAAACCAAGTTCTGATTGCCGATCTGATAACAGATTCTGATAGTTCTGGGTCTGCATAATAACACCCCCGAAGGGTTTTTCTGGATTAGCTCGAATAAGCGAGTTGTTATTCGTGGTCAAAGTTCAAAGGAGGTTACATCACTTTTGTTGAAACAACTTTTTAAAGGTAAGTGATATCGTGTTAGTATCTTAACCCTAGCTACAACACTGCTGAACACCTTAACCCATTAATATAAATATTTAGTTGTCATATTTAGCCCAGAACACAAAAAATGATATTTTTCATATTTGAAAAATAAATGTTTTTTTTAAAATACAAATTTTTTTTGAAAAAATAATTTTTTTTATTTGGGATATTTTATGTAGGTTTGCCACACATAGGGTTTTGTCCGGAGACTCTGGGAATCTAAACGATTCCCCGGTCTCCGGTTTTCTGAAAAATTTCTCCGGTTTTTTCATAGCTTTAGCAATTTTTTGTTAATTTTAAAATGTTTGTCAAAATTTATTTTGATTAAACATTTCAAAATAAAATTAGCATTCTTTCATTCCAGTCACCCTATGTTAGTTATTATTTGAATAATTTCAATTATTTCGACCGAACCAAGTGCTCTGGGCTTTTGGAAAATACCCAATAAACCTATCGATTAGATATCGCCTTGAGGTCGAGTTGATATCAAATAGTTTTCTTAAATCTCCAACGTTAGTTCTCAACTTCAGCTCAAGTGGCGGTCTATAGCATTCTCATCTTAAAAGGACATGGAATCACCCATTGATAATATATCGTCTTCGTTCTAACAGAAATCCCTAAGTCCATTTTTCTAATTAAAAATAAACTAGTGTTAATATGTAATAATTTAGTGCCTAACATACAGATAATGCAACTTAAAATACAATTAAGCATGTGAAAAGAACGATTATAAATAAAGCTATAAGCAGTAGAAAAAGAAATTATATTACATATTGAAAAAATATTCACAAAAACCTAAAAACAAAAATTTGTATCAATAAAAAATGTACCAATTTTTAAATGGAAATGGGTGGCGAATTGGCCATAAGTGCACATACCATTTTTCGTGATATTTTTTGGTCCTTAATAAGGCATTCAATCCCGAAGTGTTTTTGAAAATCCCGGGATTTCGGGATTTGAAATTACAATCCCGGGATCCCGGGATTTGTTCGGGATTTTCGGGATTTTCCAATTAAATAAAACAATAATTAATATAAAATTAAAGAAAAAATTGTTGCAACAATATTTTAAGTTTAATTTCATTTTAATTCGACAAAGAAATAATATTTATTAAATATAGCATTAAACAAAACAAATAATATTTAAAATTAATAAGTCGAACAAGAAGTAATTCTTTTTTTAAATTACATTGATCGAACAATTTTTTTTTGCCACCTGAATCTGAATATTATCATAAAATTCAGCCAGCTCCATTTCATGCTACACACGAAAAAGTTACTTTCAGTAGTTTTAGTATTATAGCTAGAACGGATACACGAATTGTTGTTTAAAACATATATCTTTTTTGTAAAAAAAAATTTTTTTAATTCACAAAATTTTATTCAGATCGATAAAAATTGTTTGTTAACCGTTATTGACAAAAATGTTATCAATTTTTATGTGTGTGTAGCACTAAATCTGCAAAAGTGGGTTTTTTTAATTTACCAATTAGATTGGATGTAAATGCACGGCTGTATTTTTGTAGAAAACCGTCAAAAATATCTTAAACAATGCATAAAAAAATGCATTTTTGAATCCCGGGATTCCGGACTCAAAATCCCGGGATTCCGGGATTGAGAAAACTTCCGGGATCCCGGGATTTCGGGATTCGGGATCCCGGGATTGAATGCCTTAGTCCTCAACCATCTCGATTGTAACACCATGTATAATATTAATGTTAATTTTTATTTATTTGAACTACAGCTTACTTCGTGCACCCTACACACAAAAAAAAGTCGGTAAATCTAACCCAAAAAGAGGGTTAAAAATAGGGCTGTTACTTTCCTTCGAAGCCTTCGAAACTTCGAATACTTCGAAGTTCGAAGCTTCGAAGTTTTTCCGAAGACTTCGAATACTTCGAAGCTTCGAAGTTTTTTTAGACGAAGCTTCGAAGTTTACACGAAGTTCTTCGTAGATAATGTGCTTCGAATATATCGAAGCTTCGAAGGTTAAAAAACTTCGAAGCTTCGAAGTTTTCGATTTTTACTTTAGAATAATATAAATGTACGACTAGTCTTTTTTGGGCGAATCAGGCCAAGATGAATCATGCCAGGTGGGATTACAGATGCCACCAGGTGTGTCTTTGGAACTTTTTTTGGTGATTCATGTCAGGTGGGATTACAGCTGCCACTAGGCGAGTCTTTGGGACTTTTATGGGTGAATCATGTCAGGTGGGATTACAGAGCGGATATAAAACCCCACTTATCCGAACGTTTTGGTGCAAGGACGCACTTGGTGGCAGCTGTAATCCCACCTGAAATGATTCAACCATAAAAGTCCCAAAGACACACCTGGTGGCAGCTGTAATCCCACCTGACATGAATCATCCAAAAAATGTGCAAGGACGCACCTGGTGGTTGTAATCCCACCTTACATGAATCAACTTGGCCTGATTCGCCCAAAAAAGGCTACTCGTACATTTATATTATTTCAAAGAAAAAATCGAAGACTTCGAAGCTTCGAAGTTTTTTAACCTTCGAAGCTTCGATATGTTCGAAGCACGTTATAACTTCGAAGTCTTCGAAGTCTTCGAAACTTCGAATAAAACTTCGAAGCTTCGAAGGCTTCGAAGTGTTGAAAATCACCAGCCCTAGTTAAAAACGCTCCAATTTATTCCACAATTTTTTCCACGGTTAAGTTGTGAATCGTTCAGTAAATTTGTGAAAAATTCACATCTAATCAAAAATTGTGGTAAAAAACTTACAATAACAACAACTTTTTTGATTATTTGAACTATTTTATGTCGAGTTTTGAAGATTTATTTTAACAATTTTTTTTCGGTTAAACCAACCTTTTAACAACGGTTAATAAATTCAGGTTTTTCATACATTTTGAAAAGTTGTACGTTTTTTTCTGTGTAAATGTGTATATATTTTTGGGGTTTTCTCAAATTTAATAGTGTGAATATTTGGTATCATTGGGAAGGTCTAATCAATACCTTTCCAACTAGGTGCTGTAAGAGAATTGTCCACCTATTTCATCCAAAAAAAAACCGCCCATTCGAAAGGTATTGATTAGACCTTTCCATTATTAAATTTGCGACAAACTATAAACATTTAGAGTACACGAAAAAAGCTGTAAGCCACTGTAAAAATGTGAAGCATAAATTTATTATATTATTTTTGTTTGTTTGTAATTTTTTTTAATTGAAAGTTGTCTCTAAATATAAAAAGCGGTGGGATGCAATAAAGCCGGGTGAAATAAGGCCGTACGGTGCACCTTATCGCGCGATTTTTTGTACCAAATTTTCATTAAAACTATTTTTTTTGTCTGAAGTCGATGAAATTCCTATACTGTGTCCAATTTGTCGGCAAATTGTTTGAAATTTCACTCATATTTTTGCTTAAACTTATTCATGTTGTTGTTATTATGTGTTCCTTAAATTTTTTATCATGAAAGTTAATTAAATTATAATTGGAGTTTTTTGAAATTACGGCTTTATTTCACATTTCGCAATCAAACCCTGCCTTTGAACAATTTTTTTTAAGGCCGTGCGGCCTTATTTCACTCGGCCTAATTGCACCCCGCCATAAAAAACCAAGCATAAAAAAAATGATTTTTTAATGTTTTTTTCAAATCTCCGGTTTTGGGCTTCTCCAAGTGTGGCAAGCCTAATTTTATGTGTCTTAAAAACTGACATTAGGGGGTTGAAATGTTTGGCTGTAAGTAGAATGTTTTTGCTGAAGATACTAGCTCGATATCGCTTACCGTTGAAAAGTTTTTTCAACAAGATTGCAGTAACTCAGTTGTGACCTTTGACCTCGAATAACTCGCTTATTCCAGCTAATCCAGAAAAACCCTTTGAGGGAGTCATTATGAAGACAAAAACCTTTCAGAATCTGTTATCAGATCGGCAATCAGAAAAATTAACCATAATTTTTTCGCATAATGTTATTTACGCTATTTATGTTAATCGGATTTTTTCTCATTTATGTCACTTTTTTTTGTCGTATTAAATATATTAAATATAAGCTTTCCAAAACGTCTAAGGGCGGCTTTCTAGCTGCACTAGTTATGGCTTAAAACGTGACGACACCTTCGAATACAATTTTTCGTCTGTAGATCCTAACTGGGGACAGATGGACTCCCCCTCCCCTACATTTTTTCTTGTTTTGACCCCAGGAATCAGCTACTTCATTATATTAAACTGGTTTTTATTTTTGATTTTTCGAAATCGAACAAGTGCACCCCCGCAGTTTGTTTCTGTATGGGAGAAGACCAAACTGTCAAAAAAATATTGATTTTTAGATTTTATCATGGCAAAAGAAAGAAGGTAGTGCCGCTGTCACTTACTTTGATTAAAATGCCGATTATTTTTAAGTATGTTTGTTTGAAACAAATCAAACGGCTTTGCCACCCGCTAAAAAATATTTGAAATATTTTTCGGAATTAAAAAATTTCTTAAAATCTCTACAATTGAAAGGTTTAATGGATGTAGGCTGTATTAACATACATGTATTAACAATAAATTTCCTTGAAATTAATTTCAGCAATATCGATTTAAAATTAAGGGTTTTTGGCTACTTTATTCCTAATATCATTGCAGATTTTGAAGTCGCCAAAAACCCTTAATTTTAAATCGAAATTGCTGAAATTAATTTCCAGGAAATTTATTTTCAGCTTTTTAGTCGGTTAAAGGGTTATATTTTAAAAAACTTGTTTTTTACTCTTTTTTTGGTTATGTATGTTTTTATATGTTTTATAACTGAATTTTTGCTTGTTGTTGTATTGCAACCATGGTGTAGGCCTGGTTGAAGAGTTTTTCCAAAGTCCGAACAAGCAAGCTAAAACCTATAACAAATACATAAGTTATTAAAAGCTCAATTAAAATCTGAATTTTTTACTATATATTTTTTATATTTATAGTGTTTAATTTCAATTATTCATTTAACAAAATAAAATAAATAAAATCTAAAAATCAATATTTTTTTGACAGTTTTTTTTTACCCAAAAACCCTTAATTTTAAATCGAAATTGCTGAAATTAATTTAAAGGAAATTTATTTTGTGCTTTTTAGTCGGTTAAAGGGTTATATTTTTTTAAAAACTTGTTTTTTACTCTTTATTATACCCTGCACCGTTTGTAACGCCCATAAGGAGGTGTGCCCGGTATGAAAAAGTATATATATTCTTGATCAGCATCACCTCCTGAGTCCATTAGTCCATGTCCGTCTATCCGTCTGTCTGTCATTTCGCATGATAACTGTCGTAGCTTTTGAGCTATCGACCCCAAAAAATCGATAAAAAATCAAAAAATTATCGATAAAAAATCGATCAAATATCGAAAAACTATCAATAAAATACCGATTTTCGATAAAATTGCTAACATATGGTCTCAGAATGTATCGTACTCGCATGTGCAGGGTATTATAGCTTCGGTCAGACCGAAGATAATTCTCTCACTGGTTTTTAATAACTATAATTTTTCGAAAATTTATAAATTTTTTTATCGAAAATTTTTTATTATTTATCAATATTTTTTCAATAATTATCGATAATTTCCATTTCCTGATCAATTTAAAAATTTTGTTCCAATTCCTTTTTGCTGCGGTCAAATTCCATTTCATTCCCATTTCGTTCCCGACATAATTTCCAACCAAATACAAAAAACCGCGTCCAAATAGGTTCAGTATTTCTAAAGATAAAGAAAAATAAAACAAATTTGGCGGCGATTTTATATGGGAGGTAGGCGTGGTTCTTATCCGATGCTGCCCATTTTCAATACCGTTCGCCAAAATAAGAGGAATGCCAAAATTGGGAGGCTATAGCTCAAAAGCTACTGCAGTTATCGTGCGAAATGACAGACAGACAGACGACCAAATGGACAGACGGACGGACGGACAGACAGACAAGGCTTAATCGACTCTGGAGGTGATGCTGATCAAAAATATATATAGTTTTCCTAACCGGACAAGCCTCCTTATGGGCGTTAAGAAAGCAAATTTGCGTCAGTCGTTGTCAGTTTATGATGCCATTGATTTTGACATAATGAAAATCATCCGCCATCATGAATTTTGAAATTTTGATATCAAATTCGAAATCAGCGACTTCAAAAAACCCCCTATACCAAATTCAAAAAAATGTTTTTATACCCCCACACTCACTGTGGCAGGGTATACTAACTTTGTCACAACGTTTGTAACGCCCATAAGGAGGCGTGTCCGGTATGGAAAAGTGTATATATTCTTGATCAGTATCACCTCCTGAGTCGATTTAGCGATGTCCGTCTGTCTGTCCGTCCGTCTGTCCGTCTGTCCGTCCGCACGATAGCGGTCGCAGTTTTGGAGATATCGACTTGAAACTTTTTTTACATGTTTTTCTCGTGAATACTGAGATCAAGTTCGAGAATCAGCCAAATCGGACAAAAACTGGGCGTGGCTCCCATACACCGAAAAAAAAGGTAAAAATTTTTTATTGTTGTATTCGATTGGAAATGTTTAGAAACGTATTTTTGACATGGTCCGAGGTTCCGCAGCCACATATATAAGGGTCTAAATGGGGTCTTGAGACCAATTTTTCTTTTTTTGTGGATTTAATTGGAAATTTTTAGAAATGGATTTTGGACATGGGCCGGGCTCCAAAACCACCTATAATTGGCTCAAAATAGGGTCTTGAGACCACAATTTTTTATGTTCAAGGTACTTCTTCCTACTGTGTGGGGGTATTTCAGCTTCGGTATAGCCGAAGATAGTCCACTCTCTAGTTTTAATTCATTTTAATGCGCTAGCATTTGTGTAACGAAAAAAAAAATATTTCGTTCCCCTCCGGAACTTTAATCCGAAAAGAACGATTGAAAAGTGCTTTATATGAAAAGTTCTGGAGCGGAACTTTTGCCCGGAATTTTTTTTTTCGTCCCGATCCGCACCTTTGATATATTGATAAACAATTTTTGTCGAATTTGCATGAATTTGACGTGTACATCGTATTGTACGGGAGGATATAGTGGTTGTATTGTAAAATTTTTCAGTTAAATTTTTGTTATTTGGCTGTTTGTGTGTGTTTTGGTTTTGTTATTACATTGAATTTCGGGTTTCAAGCGCTTAGAATGGGTAACATTATACATTTGCATTAATTGTATTATACAAATTATTCGTTATATCTCAGAATAAATTTGTTGGTACTTAGTACCACAAGGAAGTGTCCTTGCGCTTCTGCTATATATTTTATATACTGCAGATATGCCCAAAAGGGATAGAACGCTGACGAAACTGCTATCCTGTGCTCTCACTCAAACCCAGACATGGCAACTCTATACGTGCAAAAACACTTGGACACTCTAAGTAGTTGGCTATCTCGATGGAAAATCAAGGTCAATGAATCCAAAAGCTGTCACTTAACCTTCACCCTAAGAAGGGACACGTGCCCTGCTCTGTTAATAATAGGCCAAGCTGTTCCTGTAAGCACCGAAATACCTTGGTATGCACCTCGATCGCCGACTCACATGGAGCAAGCACATTCAATCTAAAATCACTCAGATTAAATTAAAACAATTGGAATTAAATTGGCTAATCTCAAAAGTGTCAAAACTAAATCTCACATACAAAGTCCAGATATACAAAAGTATAATAAAAACCATATGGACATATGGAATTGAACTCTGGGGTACAGCCTCTCCTTCCAATGTGGAAAAACTCCAGAGAGCCCAATCAAAAATCCTGCGACAAATTACCGGAGCTCCTTGGTATATACGAAACGCAAACATCCACAGAGATTTGAATATTCCTGCAGTAAAAGACGAAATTCCGAAACTTACCTCGAAGTACAAGCAGAAGCTCACGTTTCACCCAAACATTCTAGCTAGAAACTTACTAAGACCGCTGAATCCCTCACGTCTTAAATGAAACTAGTATATTCTCCAAATACTAGCTACGACAAATACGCATTGCCTAACTCAATGGATATATGGCAATCAAAAAGAAAAAATCATAATTAGTTTAAAGCTGAGTTTTTAAAATTAAGCTGAATTATTCCAATCTATTGAAAAATTAATACATAAAGGTTTTGTTTCAAGTAAGACGCCCTGTTTAGCCATATCGTCTGCCTTCTCATTGCCTTCTATGTCGCAGTGCCCTGGGACCCACCAGAGCTGTACATAGTTTTTCGTCGCTAATTCTGTTAGTGTATTGTGGCATTTCTTCACCGTTTTTGATTTGATGGTTACGCTTTCAAGAGCTTTTAGCGCTGCCTGACTATCCACATAGAAATTTATCTGTATATTCGAGGCAGTTTCCAAAGTCCTTTCCGCTTTCTGTATACCAGTAACTTCTGCTTGAAAGATACTACATTCTAGAGGTAACCTGAAGGATTATTTTACATTTATGTCGGATATATAAAAACCAGCACCGACACCACTGCCCTGCTTAGAGCCATCCGTGTATATGTTGAAACACTCGGAGGGATCACCTGGTCTTTCCGACCAATATTCTCTTGATGGGTATTTAATTGAATAATTTCTATCAAAATTTGTGACGGGGGCTATGTAATCGGAGGTGATTCCCGTGATATTACTAACGTTGTGATTTTTGCATATAATTTTATAAA
Organism: Heteromyza rotundicornis; assembly: GCA_951394025.1. Lineage (NCBI taxonomy): Eukaryota > Metazoa > Arthropoda > Insecta > Diptera > Heleomyzidae > Heteromyza > Heteromyza rotundicornis. Next base: position 27,521,954 of record OX596012.1, read on the forward strand.
AATTTTGAATGCTATACGTTTATTTATAGTCAAATTAAGTTCCACCTTATCTTTAGTACTCTACTAAGTTCACAGATAATACAATGAATTGACAGCTACTAAGCTGGTACTAAGGTTTAGCAGCTACTAAATTTGACTATGAAGATTGAATTTTAAATCAAAACCATTAAATTAAAACGATTATTTTTTTTTTAAACAAAATCGTAAAGTTTAAATAATGTTGCTTTACATATTGCTTTTAGTGCATGTTTTAAAAATTCAATAAATCTGTACAAAGCTCTATTTTAAAAGACAAAAGAAAAAAATTAAATTTTCTAATCCCTTTTTTGCAAATAACTTTGCCAATTTTCACCCGGTTTTCAAAACTTTATACTTTTTGGACTTGGAGCAGATTTCATCTTCCAAACAATACCCAACACCTTAAAATCGGATCAAAAATAGATAAGCTACGATAATCAGACTGACCAAAAGTGGAAAATTTAAGTCTATAACACTGGTCGACAGTATTTTTGTTAAATGATAAAACTTGGTTGTTTCTTATGTATTTTGCCATGCAATTTGTCCAGCACGCACAATTTTTCCGCAAACTTCAAAAATGCCCTTTTCGTGGTTTTCATACTTTAACTTATAAATGGATACGTAGATTCTAAACATTTTAGCCCTACAACTTTGTCCAATATAACTTTTTTGTATCTTTTATAGTTTTTAAGATACGAGAGCTCAAACGCAGAAAATACAAAATATTTGTCAATTGTTGCCTTTTAAAATTATGGAGTTTTCCTTCTAATGGAAATTCGTTTTGTTAAATGAGAAATTACAACTTTTTCTTATGTATTTTTTCACGCATAGTTTTGAAGTTATTCTACGTTATTTAGAGCTAAATTTGCATACAAATTTGTAGTTAATTGTATAAGTCGAAGTACATTTAGATATAGATCTGTGGCCATGGATTTCATCCCAATGACATCACCATTATATATTGTTCGAAGTATTTTTATTAATGTAAATTTACTATTTAAATAAAAATACCCTTTATATAAATTAAAAAATTCATGAAAAAATAATTGATGTGATATAATTATTTTGTAAACGCAGAAAGTCATTATTTTGGAGTGCCAATCTAATTGTTCAGATAGAAAAGCCTGTACACAAATAATAATTTTTTTTTTATATATTTTAAAAATTTGTACCGAAAAATCAAAACAAATTATAAAAAGTACCCATTGATTAAATTCGACCAAAAATCAGCCGTTCATTTGATAGTTTTGTTGATGTGATAGAAACAGCACAGTGTTATTGTAGCAACATAATTTAGAAGAACATCTTTGCATTGATGATCAAATTATTCTCTTCAAAGAGAATCCATAAAGCTCCTTTATCTATAAATTTATCTATAAAGCTCCTTTATCTATAAAACTCCTTTATCTATAAAGCTCCTTTATCTATAAAGCTCCTTTATATATAAAGCTCCTTTATCTATAAAGCTCCTTTGTCTATAAAGCTCCTTTATCTATAAAGCTCCTTTATCTATAAAGCTCCTTTATCTATAAAGCTCCTTTGAAGTTAAGCCCAATCCATGGGGCATAAAGTTATTCGTGCTATGCTCAAAAAGTGGAAGAAGTGTAAACTTTGATCTTGTATGACTCAAAACCCAAAAGATCTGCCAGGCGACAATGAGCAGATGATGAATAAATTCCTCAAGTCCAGCAACCAGATAAACGTAAGCAAATTTCAGTATCGAAAGATGTTCGTTACGATCAGATAGGTCATCTAGCTATGTTTTCTGATGACAAAATTCCAAACTTTGCACTATTTTTATACCCTACACCTCATGGGGTATGGGTATATTCACTTTGGTCTAACGTTTGTAACACCAAGAAGGAGACGTGTCCGGTATGTGAAAGTATATATATTCTTGACCAGCGTCACCTCCTTAATTGATTAAGACTTATCCGTCTGTCCGTCCTCTTTTCTTGCAAACACGATTTTGGATTTATCATTTTTTTGAACTCAGGAGTTGGTATTGAAAATGGGCGGAATCGGTCGACTGCCACGCCTACCTCCCATATAAGGGAAAATAGTTCTAAACTTGGTATACGGGGGTTTTTCGCTTCGCTGATTTCGAATTTGATATCGGAATTTCAAAATTCAAGATGGCGGATCCGAAATGGCGGCCGAAATTTTAAAATTTCATCAAAACAGTATGAAATTTTGTAAAGGATGGTTTTTGGGGTCGCTGATTTCGAATTTGATGTCGAAACTGCTAAATTCAAGATGGCTGATCCAATATGGCTCAGTAGGTGTAGGGTATATATAAGTCGGCCTTGCCCGACTGAAACTTACTCACTTGTTTTGATACTTTTTAAGCATTTGTCGGAAGGAACCAATTTTTCTCGACCTCAATCCACAAAATCAAAAATTTTACTAATTTAAAGAATGAAATTCCAAACAAATTGTGTAATTGCATAACTTCATAACTTTTTTTTATGTGTTTTTTTAAAATTCATGCTTAAGTCGACTTAAGTGATTATTGCTTTTTGCCACAGTTTTATACGCCTGGAATCAAAAAGTTAAGGGTTTTTGGTTGGTTTGTTCCTAATGTCATTGCAGATTGTGAACTGGCCAAAAACTTCAATGTGTTAACCATATTAGCAGATTGTCATTTTAGTAGTTTCGAAACTTAAACCGTCCCTTCGCTACCCCCGTAACTAAATATCTTTAATTTACAAATTTGTCCTTCGTAGCTTTTGCTATGGAATGTCCCTTTCTATTTTTAACCGCAGATATTTATGAATTTTAGAGCCAATTTTAATACATACCCGCATTTTAAAAATATTTTGGTGAACCTATACTTAATTTGAGACATTTTTAAAAAATATATTTGAATGTAGGTACTAAATTCGTAATACATTAAAATATAGTTACTTAACTTTTAATACAATTCGTATCTTTATTGCACGTAGAATTTATTATTTTAGATTATATTTAATCTCAGCTATAAATTAAAATATTGTATTGAACCACATATTAATGAATATATAAAATGTCGAATCATTAATTATAATGCATGTAGGTTAGGTAAGTTAATGCGTGAGAACACATTAAATTTATTTCATACCAGTAAATAATTCCGTTAAGTCAGTTACGTGTGCTGATTTAATTTCCGTGTAAGTGAATATTTCAAAGGAATCGTGTTTTTTTTGTTTAAAAAAACAACAAATTTATATCTCATATAAAGTATATGGGACATACATATTAGGGCTGGTGACTTTCAACACTTCGAAGCCTTCGAAGGCTTCGAAGTTAAAACGTGCTTCGAACATATCGAAGTCTTCGATTTTTTCGTTAGACTAATATAAATATACGACTAGTCTTTTTTGGTCGAATCAGGCCAAGTTGAATCATGCCAGGTGGGATTACTGATACCACCAGGTGCGTCTTTGGACTTTTTTGGATGATTCATGTCAGGTGGGATTACAGCTGCCACCATGTGCGTCTTTGGACTTTTTTTTTTGGTGATTCATGTCAGGTGGGATTACAGCTACCACCAGGTGCGTCCTTGGACCCAAAAAACTGCAAGGACGCACCTGGTTGTGCAAATCTAAATAAGGGCTTAACATTTCAGGAATTAGATTAAATAGAATTCGATAGTGATTTTTTGAAGAATTTTAAAAAGTGTTTTTTTTTGTAAAACCTTTTTTTTTATCTTAAAAATCGTATATAAATCCCATTCGCGGTCGAGATGTTCCATCAGAAATGTGCGATACAGAGGAACGTAACCAGGGGGCGGTCATAGATTTCGGGGGGTTCAAACCCCCCGAAATCTACTAAGTAATAGAAAAATGCATGGAATTGTTTTGAAATTTTACAGAAACCTCCGTATCTCCTTGATATTTTATTTTATTAAAAACTTCCGTGTACCAAAACAATTTTAAAATTACAATTCTGGCATTCGATATATAGCTTCGAATATCACGGTTGACATTTACATCAAAGCGAAACCTCTTGATTTCACAAGAGTTATTTGAAATTTTCAGTGAATCAAATGAAAGTGTTTTAAACTGAAATCAGGGACGTACCCAATAAGGGGAGGGGGATTGGGGTGTCAAGCCCCCCCCCCTTAATCTCTAAAATAATACAAACAAATCATGAAATTTAACACAACTGAAGAGAAACTTCAGTATGTATTTTTTAATTGGAAACTTTTGTGTACCAAAAAAGAATATGACGCCAAACCATTCTTAAAGGTTTTTTCTCAATAAGATAGCAACTGTCGTTCTTAAATCCAAAAAGTCATGTATTTGAATAATATATTTCAATACAGTTTGAGGTTCATTTGTAATCCCGGGATTTTCGGGATTATTTTTTAATTAAATTTCTTTATAAAAAAGATGAATACAAGAAAAGTATAACTTTTCATCACTCATAAAATATACAAAAGACCATGTTAGTAGAAAACTAGTTTTTGATAACATTTTGAAAAAACATGTTAAAAAACTCAAAAAAAAATATTTTGTTTTAAAAAAAATTACGGAATATTTTGAATAATACAAAACAAATATAAATTAAAATGAAATTTATTGTGTCCAGAGCTTTTTCTTTAAGAAAAAATAAATTTATATTTATTTCAGAAGAAAATTTGCTTTTTCAGTCTTAATTACTTTATAAAAATAATTAAGTTAAACTGTTTGTCTTTTCTAAAGAAACGGAAACTCAACTACTGAACATTAATTAATTCATTCATTTGCACTTTTATTAAATGCAAATTTATGTCTATGGTCTTTTATTTAAGCAAAAACTATTTTTTTTCCATTAAAACTTGTAAAAATTTTTTTTTTTAAATCCCGGGATTGCAATTTTCAGTCCCGAATTGCGAAAATTTTGTTTTAATTTTTGAAAGGGGTGAGAGTAGAGATGGGCGCGTGTCGTGAGTCACGTTTAATTTTGCCGTGACACGCGTGAGTGTGTGATTGTGCGTGATCGTGAGCGGCCATTCGTGATTACGTTCGTGCTTGAGTCACTTTATAATTTCATATATAAATATCTGTGGCGTTCGATATACTTATGATAGTTCAAAACATTTTATTTAATTTTCCACAGTCATTTGAATTCAATTTAAATGTTCGATGTCAATAATCATAAGGAAAGTAATCAATGGGCCCTATCATGAGTGTCGTTCGACCTGTGTCGTTTTTTGACCAAATTTCTATCCATTGTGAATCTGCGTATAATCGATGTCGTTTTTTTCGACCGTGTCGTTTATACTATGCTAATTTTTGTCGTTCGGATTTTCGTGATCGATCAGATATTTTTCTTAATTTTTTTCATGAAAAAATTAAAGGAAAAAGTTGTATTTTCGTTACAAAAGTTGTTTGTTTGTAATTTTCATAAAGGATGCAAGTAAGAAAGTAGGTTGTTTACTGATAACACAGTGCTACAGTGAATGTACAGGCATTCTCACCTATACAGTTGGTTTGGCACCTTAAATTAATGACTTTCTGCGTTTACAGAATGTTTCTATCACATCAACTTTTTTTTAAAATGCATTTTGAAGTAGAGACTATAAAATTGGCTACTTTGGCCACTCTGATGGTCGTAGCTTATCTATTTTTGATCCTATTTATATATTTTGGACTTGGAGCAAATTTCATCTTCCAAACAATACCAAACACCTTGAAATCGGATCAAAAAAGATAAGCTACGATCATCATCATAGTGACCAAAAGAGGAGAATTTAAGTCTATAAAAATTCATTAAAAAAATTGATGTGATATAAATATTCTGTATACGCAGAATGTCATTATTTTGGAGTGCCAAACTTACTGTATAAGTGGGAATGCCTGTACATTTTTCTAACTAATTTGAGGTCGAAAAAAACAATTATTTATTTTTCCTTCGTGTCGTTTGCGAAATATTCGCAATTTTCTAATTTTGGGGTAGGAGTTTTTCTTACTTGAAAATATTGAAAGAACAGTAATTTTGATAGAACTTAAATTTATACATCCGACGAATATAAAATCATAATCATCGGATTAAAATTGAGAAAAAAAATTTGTATTATTTTGTACAATAGAATTTTTAGGATTTGTGGTGAAAATGGTTAAAGTCTAAACGCAATACAAATTTTCTCATGTTCGCGGTAGTTTTTTTTATTTTGATTTCAAGCAACAGAGCACAACTTCCAAAGTTAGTGGAGTTGATGAAAATAAGGCCTGAATTCGCACCAAAACTCAATAGAGGTAATTTTTTATATTTGGAATGGTTAATTGAAAGAAAATTGTGGTTTTTACTCAAAAGTAAACAAAAAGTGGAGCAAATGTAAATTTAATCAGATGTTCGCAAGTATGATACAAGTTAGATACCGCATTGCTCTGTTTGTTGTTAATTTGTTGCTGACGTTACACGGGGTCATTTGCTCGAATTTTTCCTTTTTTGTCATTTTCATTAAAGACCGACGGAAATCGCTTTTTTTAATTTCGGGCGAAACCGAAATGGCCAAAATTTTTTATTTCCTGCCAAAACCGAAATAGCCGAATTTTCATTTTTTTAATTACCGAAACCGAAAAAATAAAAGAAAATATAGTGACTTAAATGCAATAAAGTAGTACATAATTAAGCATATTAGGAGCACGGTTGCCAGATTCGTGAGATTTATCTCACATTGAGGTATTTTTATGGCTTCACAAAAAATTCAGCTTGGTCGATCAGTGTAATCTTTGTTATTTATTTTTTACATTTTTCGTATCAAGCCGAAATTTTCGGCGGAATTATCGAAATTTGGCCGAAACACGTCCGAAACAGCTTTTTTTTGGCCGAAAAACCGAAACCGAATTTCAGTCGGTCTCTAATTTTCATTGCTTGACAATTAGTTTTTTACTTTATTTTTCTTATTAAAAAACCTGAAAACTACCAAACAATCAATAAGAACAAAATAGTAATTTACGACATAAATGCGTCGCAGGTTCAACAAACATATGCGATATCTGCTGTCTATCACGCCCAAATAACCACAATCTATATATATAAAAGAGACGTGTATGTTTGTCACGAGTAGACTCGAAAACTACAGCACCGATTCTCACCAATAAGAACAAAATAGTAATTTACGACATAAATGCGTCGCAGGTTCAACAAACATATGCGATATCTGCTGTCTATCACGCCCAAATAACCACAATCTATATATATAAAAGAGACGTGTATGTTTGTCACGAGTAGACTCGAAAACTACAGCACCGATTCTCACCAAAATTTATATATGTGTTCTAAGGGTCATGAGTCGTAACATGCGATAGGTTTTGACACGCCCATTTTTAACTCCCACAAGTTGGATACGTATTTCTCTCAAAAACTTTTTTTTATAGCTAATACCATATGATCAACAATCAACTTGGTTGCCACCTAGGACTTAATTTCTCCCCACCAAAACATTTTGTGAAAACCATATCTGTGGGTTTTGACTTCGGTGATATTTGGTTTTAGGGAAAAAAAATTGCTTATAGGATAATTTTAACAATGCAACTATAAAAGTTTTTTAGACCCAGCAAAGCGGGTCGAGTCCAACTAGTTCACAATAATGCATCTTATGAATTATTCACAATAATTGCGTACGATGATACATACATAAGTTTCATTTAAGGATTTCCTTGAATAAAAATGTTGAATTTTTATACTCGTACACGTGAAATAATATGTATTATTTTTAGCTTTCTTCAATCGCGCCTTGTTTTCCTTCTGAAATTCGCTGCGCCAGCATTGACCATCGACTGGAGGAATGTAAACCATAAACAAGCAATTTCTTTTTTGTGGAATCAAGCGAAGGAATGTGTGACATGAACACTTGTGCGTTTATTGTTGTTGTTTTCTTTCAGCCACGCGTATTTGGTTTTTCCCTTTTGTTTTAATACGCACAATAAAAAACCAAATAGCTTCTGTATTTTACGTAAAAGACCAAACAAAATTTTTTTTTTAAATGAAATTTTTACGAAAATTATTTGACAAATTTTATTGAAGTACACAATTTTTTTTTAATTAAAATTTTATTGAAATAACGAACATTGCACAAATTACAAATTCCTACAAGCTAAAAAAACACAAAAACCAAAATTTAAAAATTTGTACCCAAATTCACTGCGAACAATAAAAAAAAACTTGCAGCTAAAAAACTTGCGTTTCCATTTTTCACAAAAGCGATAATATTAATATATATATAAATTTTAAATTAATATATATATTTGTCCAGGTCTGTCTGCCCGTCTTTCTGTCTGTCTGTCTCTAACACTAACCGATTCAGAATTTACAACTTCACTTAAAAAATGTTTGTAAGTTCTTAACCTTCTTTTTTTTTTTAAATGTTAGCCCTTTTTTTGGTAGTTCGTCCACACGACGCTGCGTCCGTGAAAAGGAACCAGAGCCACTTACAAATATATTCACACATATATTTTTTCTTATAAATGTTAGCCGCCCTGATGAGGTATCGAACCACAACGCAGCGATTGTAAGTAAGATGAAGTAGCGAACTAAGCGCCTTCTCACCAGAGCCACTAATGCTCATACAATACCTTTACCTAATATCGATTAACTTCGGTAAGCTGTATGCAAAACGCTTTCATGTATATACACACACAAAAAATCATTTCACATATAAACAAAAATAGCTTCGACCTAAAGCTGACAGCTTTAAGAAAATAACACTGCCACAAGACTACCGTTGCCATCTAATACTTTTTTCACCTATTACGGTGGTGTATTAGATTTTCATATTACACTTTCCTATTACATTACATTTCATATTTGCAACATTAATACAAAATATTTGTTTGAGGTAAGAAATTTCATAAAAACAAATCAAAATGTGAATCATTTATAAATTAAAATTCCCGAAAAAAATACTACAAAATGAACACCTTTCTTAGAAGTCACTCAAGAAATTGTAAATGGGGAAATCAAAACTTTAAAAAATTTGTATCTCGGGAAGCAGATTTTTGCTACAAAAAAAGATGCAGATTCGGTTTTAGTACGTCAAAATACATAATACGAAAATAAAAATTGAAAAAATTCCATGACTAAATCGTTTTGCAATAAAAATAATCGGAAATAATGTTTAGCCGTAAGAGGTGAAAACAATGTTAGGTGGCAACGCTAGCCTTTTGGCAGTATTATTTCCTTAAAGGTGGCAATGGTAAATCAAAGCTATTTTTTTGTGTGCATATACACATTCACCATACAGCTTTCTGAACTATATCGCCATTAGCTGAAATTATTTTGTAGCTAGTTGTGGTCAGTTGGGTAGAGCTTCCGCTTTGTCTGCGACAGTCTTGGGTTCAAGCCCGCCACCGGTCGTATTTTTTTTAATCCATTGCTTGATATTCTTTTTTTAATCTTTATTTTTTAATTCTTTTTTAATGTAACAGTTCAACTTTACACAATTACATCATCCAACAAAATTTCTTTCTATTCTTTACAAAATTTAATAAAAGTTCACATATTTCACAAATGACTTTTTATATGCATATATAAATTATGGAGTTCACCATACTGCTTGGTCTACCTAACCGCCATTAGCTGAAATTATTTTATAGCTAGTTGTGGTCAGTTGGGTAGATCTTCCGCTTTGTCTGCGACAGTCTTGGGTTCAAGCCCGCCACCGGTCGTATCTTTTTTTAATCCATTGCTTGATATTCTTTTTTTAATCTTTCTTTTTTAATTCTTTTTTAATGTAACAGTACAACTTTACACAATTACATCATCAAACAAAATTTCTTTTTATTCTTTACAAAATTTAATAAAAAATTACATATTTCACAAATTTCTATAAAAAAAAATTACATTTAAATTTTAAAAACATAGATATATTTTTGCATCTAAAATATATTTAGTAAACATTTAATTTTTTCAAATTAGTGTGTTTTTTCCCGTGCATGGCACGGTCAAATTTACTAGTTTTAAATATTCTCCGAAATAAAATTAGGTCGTAAAATTATAAACAAATATTTAGCTCAAAATTTCTTCAAAATAATGTTTTGTACAAAATTCTTATGAAAAGTGCATTTTGAAAAAAAAATCTCCATAACAAAATTTTTCACAGAAAATTAATAAAAAGCTTTTTAGCGTAAAAGTCGTATGGCCGCTCCATCAGTTTTTCATACTAAGATTTCTTGCACCAAAATTCGTTCTCGTTCACTTTGCATGGCTTCTTCATGCAAAATTGTTTAAATGGCTTTTTCGCAAACACATTTTGTTCAGGGTTTTTTCAATCTGAGGGTGTCATATATAGATTGTGGTTATTTGGGCGTGATAGACAGCAGATATCGCATATGTTTGTTGGACCTGCGACGCATTTATGTCGTAAATTACTATTTTGCTATGTTCTTATTGATTGTTTGGTAGTTTTCTGGTTTTTTAATAAGAAAAATAAAGTAAAAAACTAATTGTCAAGCAATGAAAATTAGAGACCGACTGAAATTCGGTTTCGGGTTTTCGGCCAAAAAAAGCTGTTCGGCCGTGTTTGGCCAAATTTCGGTTTGATACGAAAAATGTAAAAAATAAATAACAAAGATTACACTGATCGACAAAACTGAACTTTTTTGTGAGTTAAATATACTTGATAGACAAATTCTTGTGTATTTTGCCACGCTAGATACGAAAATAATAATGCAATTTTTGTGGCGTTTGCGGAAAATTCGTGTGTGCTAGAAAAATTACATTATTATTTTCGGATTTAGCGTGGCAAAATACATAAGGAATAACCAAGTAGATAAAAGCGGTATGTAACACAAATTTAAGTATTGATCATAGTTTCGAAGAATCAGAAGCGACAAAGAAGACATGTCCTATCGGAGTAGAAATACTACTCTCGCAATGATTTATAAATTTCTACTCTACTACGGTAGCAGATTTTTCTACTTCCCCCAAGATATTTTCTACTACTATGGTAAGAAATCTACTCCTCAAAATATTATGTGAGTTTCATACAATGCAAAATTACTACTCTTTCTACAAATCTGCTTCCCCGACAGAAATTTATACTACTATCGAAAGTTGCATTTAGATCGCACGAACTCGCGAACAAAATGCCATTCATTCCGTTGGTGTAAATGCCCGGTTTGCGATCTTGGGTTCGCGATCTTTGGATTGTTCAAAATATTCCGGCAAACTCTGGCTTCCGATGCGTGTTCGGGAACATACATTCAGGCAGTGTAAACGGTTGTGCGAACGGTATTTTGTTTGCGATTAGACTTCGTTCGTGCGATCTAAATGCACCTGTAGAATTTCTAGTACTCTACGCATAAACCCATATCTACTCCCCTCTCTTGAAATCTACTACCCTGATAGTAATTTCTACTACTCTTGATTTCCACGCATTCGATAGTTTGCTTCTAAATTCATCTAATTCATCATCTGAGCTTAAAATTATCGATTTCTGCCTACTAATCATAGTTGCCAGATAAATATCTCACAAAAAATCTCACAATCCCTCACAAAATTTAAAAAAATCTCACGTGAGACAACATCTCACAGCAATTCAAAATTCTCACAAAAAATCTCACAGCAGATATAAAATCTCACAAAAATCTATCATTTTACACGAAATAAAACATTTCATGTGAGAAAATATCTCACAGCAATTAAAAATCTCACAACAAATCTCACCGCAGTTCAAAAATCTCACACTAGATAAAATTCTCACAAAAGTTAAAAATCTCACAAAAATCTCACATCTCACAAGCCATAAAAATATCTCAATGTGAGATAAATCTCACGAATCTGGCTACCGTGCTACTAATACGCTTAATTATGTACTACTTTATTACATTTAAAGTCACTATATTTTCTTTTATTTTTTCGGTTCCGGCTTCGGTTTCGGTCGAAACTAAAAAATTAATAGCCCAATTATGGTTCACAACACAGCAGTTGTTTCTGTCTTCCATGTGTGAAATGCTATTATGGTAGACAGCAAAGCATATGAATGCACTCCACTGTTGTCATGCAACTCTGTTGTGTATTCTGTATACCTATTATGATCTACAACAGTTGTGTCTGATTGTCTGACTGATCTGTCAAAATTTGAAGTTAGCTACATTGGTGTTGTGTAGTTGCCGGCGAAAAACAAGAAAGTGGCTCCAACAAAGTAAAAAAAAAAATTTAACAAAATAAAAAGACGCGTTTTTCAATAATTATGTGATTATTCTTTGCAGGAAATTAGTTATATCCAACAAGGAGAAAATTCAGCTCCTGATCCGCAAAATGGAGCAGAATCCACCAACTGCATATAGTTTTTTTTTTGTCATGAAGACTGATTTTTTTAAATGTTGAATGTGATTAAATGGTACGAAGTGCCCCAAATAAAAACCAAAAAAAAACCCCAAAAAAATCTTTTCGTATTTGAAGTAATTTGTTGGTTTATTTTCTATAAATTACGTGCAATAGAAATGCGAGTGCGCTCAGGTATTCTGATAGCTGCCATCGGCGAAGAAACGTAGGGCAGTGGCCAGCTTCAGAATTGGTTTTTTCGGGTAATTTCAATGGATTGGAGCGGTCTCGAAGCTGTCTCCTAGTTCGTGCTACCGTTACATCATCTTCGTCCTCACTCGAATAAATTAAAAAAGAAATGGTTATTTTTGCTTTTAAAATTTTCCATATATTTATAAATAAAATATTTGTTAAATCTGTCTATCAGCTGATAGCTGTCAAAAAGTAATAAGTTCCACACGCGTTCCACAATCAAGTGGGACAACAAAGTATTGCTGTGTACCATAATAAAGCGCTTCTGCTTTGTATACTCGACTGTTGTGTCTACTTGATGGAAGACATTATTGTTGTGAACCATAATAGGGCTATAAAATTCGGCTATTTCGGTTTCGGCAGGAAAAAAAAGCAGGGTTGGCAACCGAATCGAATAAAGGTTTCGGTTTCGGTTTTACTCCCACTTGCCAATCGGTTTTGGTTATCGGTTTCGCTCCTTGATTTTGAAAAGGTTTCGGTTGGTTGGAGCGATTGAAAAGGTTTCGGTTTAGGTTTTAAAAGGTTTCTAGATGGCCCAATATTAGGAAATTTGATATCAATTCAATATAAATCAAGGGTGCTGAATCTAACTACATTTACCGAATTTCCTTATCTAATCGCATTTTCAAACAAATTTCTGCTTAAATTTTTAGTTTTTATACCCTACACAACGTTTGAAACGTCCATAAGGACGCATGTCCGGTATGGATATGTACATGGCAAAAGAAAGAAGGTAGTGCCGCTGTCACTTCTTAGCAGCCATCTTAGCCATCTGACTTTTAAGCCGATTATGACATTTCGGGCTACCGGATTGTTGCGAAGAAATCCCAAATTTCAAAATTGACTTTTTGCCAAAATTGAAATGGCATATGCCTATAATCCATTCCAAAAATAAGTTTTGATGATAGTTTTGAAGATTCAGAAGCGACAAAGAAGACATAGCACCAATTTTTTTTTGAAAAACGTTAAAAGAGAAACTTTAAAACTTATTTTTTTGAAATAATTTGTATGTTACTACAGCCTACATCCATTAAACCTTTCAATTGTAGAGACATTTAAAATTTTATCCACAAGATTTTAAGAAATTTTTTAATTCCGAAAAATATTTCAAATATTTTTTAGCGGGTGGCAAAGCTGTTTGATTTGTTTCAAACAAACATACCTAAAAATAATCGGCATTTTAATCAAATTAAGTGACAGCGGCACTACCTTCTTTCTTTTGCCATGGGATATGTATATATATTCATGATCTTTCTGTCACCATACAGGCTGGAATGTTTTTTTTTTTAACATCGATGTGAAACTTTGGGTTTACGTTCTTATCTCCGAATTGAGATCAAGTTCGAGAATCAGCTAAATCGGACGAAAAAGGCTGCCATATAAAACTACGAAAAAATAGCGAAAATTTTCCAAGTCTTTTCAAAAACCATAAAAATGCCTGCGAACACAGAGGCGTTATTCGTGCCGCAGGCGGTTTCGGAATTAATTTTGTCACAAATAATTGTATTTTTGAAAATATAGCGTTTTTTATGCAGCCTGTTTCCATAGCAATACAATAAATAACAAACACAAAAAGCCAGTTTCAAAACCAATTCGAATCAATTTGAAAATAAACCTTTTGACTGTTTCCATAGTAGTCTAATAAATAACAAACAAAATACCCATTTTCAGAACCATTTCAGTCAGACTTTTTGATTGTTTCCATAGCAATATAATAAATAACAAACAAAATCTACTGCGGTGAAATCGCTGCCTGTTTGAGGCACTTTGCGTTTTCGAAGCTAGATTTTTAAAATATGGAAATGGTTCTGAAATTATATAGCGAATATCGCCTCTGTGTGCGCCGGCCTTATAAAAAGATTTATTGAATATTTAAAAAAAAAAATTTCCTATCCTATTTCCTATTTCAAGTCAATTTTGTGTACGAAAACCGATTAAAAACCCGTAACCTTTTCAATTGGTTTTGGTTGAACCCATTCAATCGGTTACGACGAATCGGTTTCGGTTTAGGTTTCGCTCCCTAAAATGAATCGGTTTCATTCGGTTTCGGTTTCGGTTACGGTTTCGGTTGCCAACCCTGAAAAAAAGAAACGATTTCGGTCGGTCTCTAATGAAAATGACAAAAAAGGAAAAATGCAAGCAAATGACCCATGTAACGTCAGCAACAAATTAACAACAAACAGAGCAATGCGGTATCTAACTTGTATCATACTTGCGAAAATCTGATTAAATTTACATTTTCTCCACTTTTTGTTTACTTTTGAGTAAAAACCACAATTTTCTTTCAAATAACCATTCCAAATATAAAAAAATTACCTCTTTTGAGTTTTGGTGCGAATTCAGGCCTTCTTTTCATCAATTCCACTAAAATTGGAAGCTGTGCTCTGTTGCTTGAAATCAAAATAAAAAACCACCGCGGACATGAGAAAATTTGTATTGCGTTTAGACTTCAACCATTTTCACCACAAATCCTTCCAAATCTCTACGTCGCAACAGATTCTACTCATATTGAACTTAAAATTTTCCAAATTGAAAATTCTATTGAACAAAATAATAAAAAATTTGTTTGCAAATCATTCTTTCTGATAAAACCGAACTTTCTGCACTTATAAACTAGTCAATTTTAATCCGATGATTATGATTTTATATTCGTCGGATGTATAAATTTAAGTTCTATCAAAGTTACTGTTCTTTCAATATTTTCAAGTAAGGAAAACTCCTACCCCAAAATTCGAAAATTGCGAACGACACGAAGGAAAAAAAAACAGCAATTGTTTTTTTCGACCCCAAATTAGTTAGAAAAATGTACAGGCATTCCCACCTATATAGTTGGTTTGACACCTTAAAATAATGACTTTCTGCGTTTACAGAATGTTTATATCACATCAAATTTTTTAAAATGAATTTTGAAGTGGAGACTATAAACTTGGATACTTTTGGCCACTCTGATGGCCATAGCTTATCTATTTTTGATCCGATTTTCAAGAGTTTGGTATTGTTTGAAAGGTGAAATCTTTTCGAAGTCCAAAATGTATAAAGTTTTGAAAAACAGTTAAAAACTAACAAAGTTATTTAAAACAAGTGAGTAAGTTTCAGTCGGGCAAGCCGACTTATATATACCCTACCAGTGTTGGGTCCAGAAGCATTAGCATTGATTTTAATTAGAATTGAAATTTCAATTCTAATAAAATATATTTTAATTGGTATTGAAATATTTAATTCTAATAAAAAAATATTTAATTGGCATTGAAATATTCAATTCTAATTAAAAAATATTTAATTGGCATTGAAATATTCAATGCCAATTAAATTTTTTTTAATTAATTGAATTTTTTTTAATGAATTGAAAATATTCAATTAATGGAAAAAAATCAATTAATTAAATATTTTTCAATTAATTGAAAATATTCAATTAATTGAAAAATATTAGTTAATTGTTTTCTTTTTCTGAAGATGATTTTTTGAAACCGACATCAAAAGAAAACAAAAAAAAAGTTAAATAATGAAAAGAAGGTGAAAAAAATCGAAAATGAAGGGGAAAATTATGAAAATGGGAGCAAATGGAAAACGTATAAGAAAAAACGAAAAGCAAAAATGAAAAAAAAGGGAGGGAGACAAACAAAATGAACAAAACAGGGGAGAAATGCCAAAGAAAAAGGGCAAATAACTGAAAAAAAAGTCAAAAAAGGTAAAACAGGAAGGGAAAAAAAAAGGGAAAAGAGAAAAATATAAGGGGGAAAAATAGTAAAAAAAGGGGCTTTTGGCTGGTTTCTTGTCATTGTCAATTATTTGGTGGCTAAAAACCCTTGAATCCATTTTTTGTACCTTTTTTAATTTTTTTCCATCTATTTTTCCTTTTTTTTATCACTTTGCCTTCTTTTGGTGTCTGTTTCAAATATTGCTTCTTCCAGAAAAAAAACAATTAACTTATATTTTTCAATTAATTGAATATTTTCAATTAATTGAATATTTTCAATTAATTGACATTGAATATTTCAATGCCAATTAAATATTTTTTAATTGGCATTGAATATTTCAATGCCAATTAAAATATTTTTAATTATAATTGAAAATTTCAATTCTAATGAAATGACCAATGCATTAAAAAATCAATTAATTAATCCCAACACTGTACCCCTACACCTACTGGGCCATATTGGATCCGCCATCTTGAATTTTGAAAATGCGACATCAAATTCGAAATCAGAGACCCCAAAAACCCCCTATAAAAAATTTCATACTGTTTTGATAAAATCTTAAAATTTCGCCATATTGGTGCCGCCATCTTGAATTTTTAAATTCCGACATCAAATTCGAAATCAGCGACCCCAAAAACCTCCCTGTACAAAATTCATACTGCTTTGATGAAATCTTAAAATTTCGGCCGCCATATTGGTTCCGTCATCTTGAATTTTTAAACTCCGACATCAAATTCGAAGTCAGCGATATCTGATCGATCACGAAAATCCGAACGACAAAAATGAGCGTAGTACAGGCCCGTGCGCAAGGGGGGGGGGAGGTTTTGGGGGTTCCAACCAAGAAGACGGTAAAGAAGTCGATGTAATTGCTACCGATTTCAGCAAGGCTTTCGATACCTGTTCAAATATGAAATTATGAACACGTTAAATTTGCGGCGCGAAAGATTTAATTTATGGCATGTCATTAGACATGCTCACCTAAATAAATTCAGTCCACTTATTCATAATGAGCTAATTTAGGGAACCTCATTTGTAAAGGGTTTTCCCTCAATATTGTCTACAATTTAGTGAAGACAATTTAATGATCGATTCTAAGAAGTAAACAAATACATCCCAACAATGTAACAGTTCGAGGAAGTACAATGATGAATGTTTCATGCCCTATTTTAAGTATTTCTAAGAAGGATATTGTAAGGAGTGGTACTTCCGCTAAATACAGTGACAAGCAGGTACACGAGGTACGCCGAATCACGAGCGTTCATAGGCTACCTACGTGAGCTAGAGTTTTAAGAAATAGTTTTAAACTTGTATATAAACCCAAATTTTAATTTAATAAAAACAGTATCATACAAATACTCAGCCGAAGCAGATATTTATTTCTCTTCGGCGGATAGAATTTACAAATCTATTCAATACCATTTCGCATGAAATTATATATCTTAAACTTAAAGCTTATGGCTTCCAACCAAGTTTTATCATGTGGATCAAATCTTATCTCGAAGAACGGAAATATATTATTACTTTCAGATCTTCTATATCGGACCCCTTTTTCGCCACATCTGGTGTCCCCCAAGGTAGCCATCTTAATATTCGTCCTGACAATAAACTATGTGGATTATGTCATCAGAAATTCTCATTTATCAGTCTATGCTGACGACATGAAAATCTATAGAGCTATATCAACTACTTCAGATTCTCCGCCATTACAATCTGATTTAAATAGGTTTTCAACTTGTTGTATGAAAAATTTCCTAATGCCTTATGTCACCTAGTGTCAAACTATAACATATTCCCGTAAACGTCTTCCTCCACCTCCCAGAACGTACCTACTTTGCAACGAGCCTGTACCACTACTGAAAGAATTGCGCGACTTGGGCGTTATCTGTGACAGAGAACCTAATTTTCGCTCCGATATCGATAATATAGTAAAAAGAGCAAATTCAGCCTTGGGTTTTGTTAAGCATTGGTCCAAGGAATTCACTAATCCGTATGTTACGAAATCACTTTACTTTACCTTTGTTAGACCAATACTTGAATACGCTAGCCAAGTTTGGTCTCTTTTTAGACCTACTCACTCCGTGAGAATTGAGGCTATACAGCGCAGATTCATTCCTTTTCCCTACGCGGTCTTCCCTGGAACGACCGTTTTCACTTGCCCCCTTATGTTGATCGCTTAAAATTAATAAATTTCCCAACCCTGGAAAATCGTCGACAAACTGTCCATCTATCAGGTACCGTAGACTGGCCCAGTTGATCTCCCTTAATACTAACCCTCGTAATCTTAGATCTGTACCTTTATTTAATATTACCTTCCAGCGCACTGATTATGGCTATAATGAACCAATGTCCAGAATGCTTCACATGGTTAACAATATGTCCAATTACTTTGATAAGTAGCTTGTACTAAGCGTAAATAAATAAATTTAAAAAAAACCCCTAGAAAAAACTTATGAAGACTTTTTTAAAACATACAAAAATTTTAACAAAATGGTGAATATCTCGAAACTGTGTTTTTCGACTTGTGTGATTATTGCTTTTCGCCACAGATATGTTAAATGAAAAAAAAATCAAATTGTGTTTAAAAAAATATTTTTTTTTAAATATTGATTTGCCTTATTGAATGTTTGTGAGTGTCTCTAAGCGGTTCGCGAGTAATTTTTAGTCGTGTGTGAGTGTGCGTGATTGACTTTTTGTCGTGCGTGATTAATTTTTTGTCTCGCGTGAGCGTGCGTGATCGTGAGCGAAATTCATTCACGCGCCCATCTCTAGGTGAGAGTACAAAAATGTAAAAATCACATGAAATGCCCCATATAGGGTGTCTCGCGCTTCAGTACAAATAATGAAGGAGGTAATTCCTGGAGTCAAAACAAGAACAAAAATTAAACAAATTTCTTGAAAAAAGTGTTACTACTTTTTTTTATGAATGATGCAGTTTTTTTCCTTATAAAATTTTCTACAAAATACTTCTTAGTCGTTAAGACCCATTTTGATCTTAGAAAAGTGGACATTTTTGTATGGAAAAATTAGACACATGTTGACAAAATCGGATTTCTAGGAAAAACTATTATTGGTATTGAAAAAATTATCAAGAGGTATTTTGTAGAAAATTCATAAAAAACTAGAGAGTGGACTATCTTCGGCTATACCGAAGTTGAAATACCCCCACACAGTAGGAAAAAGTACCTCGATCATAAAAAAATGTGGTCTCAAGACCCTATTTTGAGCCAATTATAGGTGGTTTTGGAGCCCTGACCATGTCCAAAATCCATTTCTAAAAATTTCCAATTAAATCCAACAAAAAAAAAAATTGGTCTCAAGACCCCATTTAGACCCTTATATATGTGGCTTCGAAACCTCGGACCATGTCCAAAATCCATTTCTAAAAATTTCCAATTAAATCCACCAAAAAAAAAAAATTGGTCTCAAGACCCCATTTAGACCTTATATATGTGGCTTCGGAACCTCGGACCATGTCAAAAATACGTTTCTAAACATTTCCAATCGAATACAACAATAAAAAAGACTTGAAAAATTTTTACCTTTTTTTTCGGTGTATGGGAGCCACGCCCAGTTTTTGTCCGATTCGGCTGATTCTCGAACTTGATCTCAGTATTCACGAGAAAAACATGTAAAAAAAGTTTCAAGTCGATATCTCCAAAACTGCGATCGCTATCGTGCGGACGGACAGACAGACGGACATCGCTAAATCGACTCAGGAGGTGATACTGATCAAGAATATATATACTTTTCCATACCGGACACGCCTCCTTATGGGCGTTACAAACGTTGTGACAAAGTTAGTATACCCTGCCACAGTGAGTGTGGGGGTATAATAACAATTTAACTAGAGAGTGGACTATCTTCGGCTATACCGAAGTTGAAATACCCCCACACAGTAGGAAGAAGTACCTCGAACATATAAAAATGTGGTCTCAAGACCCTATTTTGAGTCAATTATAGGTGGTTTTGGAGCCCGGACCATGTCCAAAATCCATTTCTAAAAATTTCCAATTAAATCCACAAAAAAAAAAAAAATTGGTCTCAAGACCCCATTTAGACCCTTATATATGTGGCTTCGGAACCTCGGACCATGTCAAAAATACGTTTCTAAACATTTCCAATCGAATACAACAATAAAAAATGTTTACCTTTTTTTCGGTGTATGGGAGCCACGCCCAGTTTTTGTCCGATTTGGCTGATTCTCGAACTTGATCTCAGTATTCACGAGAAAAACATGTACCCAAAGTTTCAAGTCGATATCTCCAAAACTGCGACCGCTATCGTGCGGACGGACAGACGGACAGACGGACAGACGGACAGACAGACGGACATCGCTAAATCGACTCAGGAGGTGATACTGATCAAGAATATATATACTTTTCCATACCGGACACGCCTCCTTATGGGCGTTACAAACGTTGTGACAAAGTGAGTATACCCTGCCACAGTGAGTGTGGGGGTATAAAAATTGGTCTCAAGACCCCATTTAGACCCTTATATATGTGGCTTCGGAACCTCGGACCATGTCAAAAATACGTTTCTAAACATTTCCAATCGAATACAACAATAAAAAATTTTTACCTTTTTTTCGGTGTATGGGAGCCACGCCCAGTTTTTGTCCGATTTGGCTGATTCTCGAACTTGATCTCAGTATTCACGAGAAAAACACGTACCCAAAGTTTCAAGTCGATATCTCCAAAACTGCGACCGCTATCGTGCGGACGGACAGACGGACAGACAGACGGACATCGCGAAATCGACTCAGGAGGTGATACTGATCAAGAATATATATACTTTTCCATACCGGACACGCCTCCTTATGGGCGTTACAAACGTTGTGACAAAGTGAGTATACCCTGCCACAGTGAGTGTGGGGGTATAAAAAAAAAAATTGGTTTAATGAAAAGGTTGGGAAAAAAATTAATTTGTCGTCTTTGATTACAAAACAAACAGTAGGGTAGAAGGGGGCGTATTCGCCACGTTTTTTCACAGATTTTTAATAAATGAATCAATCATCGTTTCTTACAAATTCTTTTACAGTTCGAAACTTACATTTATTAACTTTAATAGCTGTAAAAGACTGCAATCATTTCACGTTTTAACTCTTTGACTTTGTGGGGCAATGATTGCAATAAATAATTCTGAGTCGAGACTTCAGACTTCAACGTTGAAATCACCAATCAATTTCCATATTTTGATTGCAGTCTGACATTTTTTTTTTAAATGACTCATTTTATTTGGAGTCAGCTGGAACTTGATGATTCTTGATTGAAATCTTCACATTCACATTAATTTTTTATTTTTTTAATTTTTTTTGTGTCCAAAAATGTTTGGATTACACTTTGGCAATGATTTCGATCGAAAATGCAAAACAAACTTCTGGAATCGCCGCGGCTTCAGCCTTGTATTGTTTGTCAAAATACGGGTGTAGACAAAAATCATATCATGAAAACGTAACAACAAACACTAGATGAAATGTTTTCGTGCATTATTGCTCCGTTGCCTAATTAATGCTCCTCCGGCAGCAGGGGTCTCGTTGGCAAATATTTATTGCACATTTTTGCATCACAACAACAAAATCTACAGATTTGAATTTCCTACGCTTGAGCAATTTGCAACACAGAAAATGTATAGCTTCTTCGTCAGATTTCAATGTGTTATCTGACGAATAAGTCGACGAATAACGTGTTTGAGTTAATTTTTTTGGTTTACTTGACCTAGACGTTGTAGGGTTAAAGACATCTGCTGTTACCAGAATAATGTTACACTAAGCCAACCCAACTTCGTATGGGGGATTTTCAAATTTAGTTTTTCCTTCGTCCCAACCACCTAAAATGAGGTGTTGGGCCAAAAAACGATATTCCCAAAGTTTCATCCAAATCGAATAACTCTAGACCACAGCAAAACTAGGTTCAATATTGGAAAAAAAATGAAGGGCACAGTAAAAAATTTTATTAAAAATGCGTTTTAAATAAGAATTTTTGAATTAAATATATCATGTTTTCAGTTGTTGTTTGCCCTATGTATATTATTTTTATGTTGTATAGTATACAATGTTATGTTATATAGTCAAAACTAACACTTTACGTAAAAAATATAAAATAAAATTTTTTTTTTACTTCAAATACTGAATGCAGTCAATTGAAGTCAAATGATTGGTAATGGTACTTTTTTTAAAGTCATGCTAAGACTTCACAAAATGAATCATAAATCAATGTCTTCAAAATGATTTCCGACTTTCACTTTAAAATCTTTAGTCCCAAAATGAATAAAATACTGCAATCAAAAATTTTATTCATTGACTGTGACTTCAACGAATGCAGATCTATATGATTGCAATCTTTTACAGCATTGCCCAGGTGTTCCCACTCACACAAATTCTTCTTTCATATTTTACTTTAAAGAAATTGAATCAAGTCGAGCTTTTATTCCATACATTAATATCAACGCAACAATACCACAAAGTATTAAGGGTGTATTTCGTTATCAGGCCAATCTTTCAAAAGCAATAGCGCTGCTCACAGGTGTGGTAACAACGTCATTGATGGCTCTTTTGAAAGATCTTTTGTGCACTTAAGAGGGTCTCAAGTTTACAAATTTTATGGTTTCTGAGAATACTGACCTCAAATATTGGAAAATATGATTTTTTGCAATACTTTTGAACGCTCCTGCGGCTTTCTGCAGCATTTCTTAATCTTGATGTCGATCTCAAAAAATTCTATCATCTTTCCCATGTGCACTTAAGAGGGTCCGGTTCCAATCTGTTCAGTGGTTTGGCCAAAAAATGCAATTATTTAGATGCATTTTTTGTGCTAACTTTGGAGGTACATAATTGATACATTTTGCCGTTAAATTATAATCCTGGTATACAGTCCTTAAATCTAACATATTATTAATAATTTTCAATCATAAGATCATTATTATTTTCGCCTCTTCATGGATTTTTCCCACTTTTAAAAAGAGACTAAAATACTGAATTTTGGTGAAAAACTTGAAACTAAACCAAATACACAAACCAAAAGCAAAGTTTTCATATATAAAACTCTTGGCTGCGCCACAAATTTTGTGTTGAATAAAATATTTTGATTTTTTGAAAATTATACAGGGACGTAACCAAGGGTCGGGGTTGGGGTTGTTTGAACCACCCCCCGAAATCTATGAAGTAATAGAAAAATGTATGGAATTGTTATGAAATATAACAGAAGTTAAGAGAAACTTCCGTATCTCCTTGATATTTTATTTTTTTAAGTTCTAGCATTCGTTATTAAGCTTCGAATATCACGGTTTACATTTACATCAAAGTGAGATACCTTGTGAAAGTTTATAGTTATTCGAAATTTGCTGTGAATCAAATGAATGTGTTTTTAAAATGAAATCAGGGATGTACCCATGAAGGGGAGGGGGGTTTGGCGGGCTTTTGAGAGCGTCGATTTTAGAATAAATCCTTTTTCGTAAACTCCCCTTCGGGTTTTTTCGAAATTTTTATTTTATTTTTTTAATCTACTTTTTTTTATGAAAAATCAAAATACTTTTTTTGAAAAAAGCGATCTGTTGTTGATTTTGATTTGGTTTGCATTTTCTAGTTTTTTCTTCAGTAAAGGTAAAAAAATTGTATGAAACCGAAATTTGTTCCTGGTTACGTCCCTGGTCATGTACTTAGGGAAGACACTTCATCGATATATGCACAAACTACCCATACTGTGAATTTCAAAAAGCTTTAGTTTTTTAAAAAAGTGGGGGTGGCATATGCTCCCCAGTGGCGAATTCTCCCCCTTCTACCCTATTTGTGTTGATTAGGTTTTTTGCGTTATAGGACATTTCTATTCGTTATTCAACGAATTTCTAAAACGCTCAACGACAGCCTTTTAGGTGCACTAGTTCAATATTTAAAGCTTAAAACGTGATTACACCTCCGAATGACATTTTTCGACATACTCTTATCTGTAGATCCTAACTAGATGGACAGATGGACTACCCCCTCCCATCATTATACCCCCACACTCACTGTGGCAGGGTATACTAACTTTGTCACAACGTTTGTAACGCCCATAAGGAGGCGTGTCCGGTATGGAAAAGTATATATATTCTTGATCAGTATCACCTCCTGAGTCGATTTAGCGATGTCCGTCTGTCTGTCCGTCCGTCTGTCCGTCTGTCCGTCCGCACGATAGCGGTCGCAGTTTTGGAGATATCGACTTGAAACTTTTTTTACATGTTTTTCTCGTGAATATTTTTTTCGAGAATCAGCCAAATCGACAAAAGACAACATCGGAAATTCTTCTAAATAATAATTCAAATAATAATTCAAATAACTCAAATTTAATAAATAATTGGTATATCTATGACTTCTAACTACTCTGCTATAGCCCTAATGCTTAGCAGAATAAACACAGCTAAAAGTCCTTTTTGCTTAGCTTAACGTCGATCTTTAGAACTGTAAATTTTAAACAACGCGCGACGTTGACTGATGTTAGTTTACTACTACCACTACTTTTTACGGCAGTCCTTTATTTATACCAATATTTAAACCTACTTACAATACAAAAAATATCTGAAAAACTACCTACAATATATGTAAAGATATCCTAAAAACTACCTAGTTATATGAAGTGTGTGCAGTCCACGACATGTGCGTATCCTACTGCTAGTTACCCGACCCAAGCGACCACATGTTTGCCGACAGGCACCTTAGACCGAGTGCATTGGTAATTTAAATACCATGCAGCTCCTTTTTAAGTGATACCAGTTGTGTTTGATTTATGACTAGGCAATGAATAGTCCATTTTCATCTGGGAAATCCACTTTATTGATTCAAGGGAAAACGACAGTTTCCATTGAATATCATGTCTCGCTTGGCTCAGATCTTGGGTTTTCTAAACGGCACCAACCATTTGTTGGTAAAGTTTAGTAAATTATTCAAGAACGACTTGCGCTATAGCCTTCATGCTTAGCGAAACAAGGAATACTTAATTTCTTCCACTATAAAGCCTTTATGCTTAGTGGAATTTTCCCAACGTGGGACTCATCCTATCGCCTGACTCTTCGATGCAGAACAGTCCGGACTGTGGGTGTTCGGTCACCGGTCCGTGCGTCATGCGCCTCTCGGTCGGTCAGGCGAGTAAGTGGGCCGTGGGATTCGTCGCAAAAAAATAAAGCCAGTGTTGATAGGGAGTGGCTTTTAGTAGCTAAATTGGGCCAAAAAATTGTGACCACATTATGTTTTCTTGAAAATTGTATTAGACGGCTCTATAGAAACTCCTTCTTGTAAATTTCGGAAGATATAGTGTCCATTTTGAAAAATTTCTAATCATAAGGTCGTCAGTGCAAAAAGCCTTCCAGATAAGATCTTTCCCGGCACATTTTTCCATTCTAATTATTAACACTGACTGGTCGACAGTACCGCCTCTCTTTTATGTAAAATTGGGAACCTGGTAATGTTCTTGGGTCCATTTTAACAGAAGTTTCGTCATTCATTATAATGCATTCAACTGTATCTCGAAACAAATTGTCGTTAAATTTTCGAAGTCTTGTTATCCCGACTTTCACTTGTCTTTCACTTTTGTTTGGTACTTTTGGTTTTTTTTCATAGGTATTCACATTATGGCTTTGCTTTACTCTTTGGACCATAGAGGCACTGGATCCATTTTTTTTTGTCAAATCTCAAATTGATATTAATTTATTTTTGATTATAATGGTAAGTACCTTTTTATCAGATTTCTGATCTCTTAGACTCTTTTTTCTTCCAAATTTTGGCATAAATTTGAGAAAAGAGTTATCTCTGAACTTGTTATAATATTTTTTACACCATTTAAACTAACTTTGTAGCGTTCGAAATCCCTCTTTTTATGAAGTAATTGTGCAGAATTTAATAAAGGTGCGATCTGTTGTTGATTTTGATTTGGTTTGCATTTTCTAGTTTTTTCTTCAGTAAAGGTAAAAAAATTTTATGAAACCGAAATTTGTTCCTGGTTACGTCCCTGGTCATGTACTTAGGGAAGACACTTCATCGATATATGCACAAACTACCCATACTGTGAATTTCAAAAAGCTTTAGTTTTTTAAAAAAGTGGGGGTGGCATATGCTCCCCAGTGGCGAATTCTCCCCCTTCTACCCTATTTGTGTTGATTAGGTTTTTTGCGTTATAGGACATTTCTATTCGTTATTCAACGAATTTCTAAAACGCTCAACGACAGCCTTTTAGGTGCACTAGTTCAATATTTAAAGCTTAAAACGTGATTACACCTCCGAATGACATTTTTCGACATACTCTTATCTGTAGATCCTAACTAGATGGACAGATGGACTACCCCCTCCCATCATTATACCCCCACACTCACTGTGGCAGGGTATACTAACTTTGTCACAACGTTTGTAACGCCCATAAGGAGGCGTGTCCGGTATGGAAAAGTATATATATTCTTGATCAGTATCACCTCCTGAGTCGATTTAGCGATGTCCGTCTGTCTGTCCGTCCGTCTGTCCGTCTGTCCGTCCGCACGATAGCGGTCGCAGTTTTGGAGATATCGACTTGAAACTTTTTTTACATGTTTTTCTCGTGAATATTTTTTTCGAGAATCAGCCAAATCGACAAAAGACAACATCGGAAATTCTTCTAAATAATAATTCAAATAATAATTCAAATAACTCAAATTTAATAAATAATTGGTATATCTATGACTTCTAACTACTCTGCTATAGCCCTAATGCTTAGCAGAATAAACACAGCTAAAAGTCCTTTTTGCTTAGCTTAACGTCGATCTTTAGAACTGTAAATTTTAAACAACGCGCGACGTTGACTGATGTTAGTTTACTACTACCACTATTTTTTACGGCAGTCCTTTATTTATACCAATATTTAAACCTACTTACAATACAAAAAATATCTGAAAAACTACCTACAATATATGTAAAGATATCCTAAAAACTACCTAGTTATATGAAGTGTGTGCAGTCCACGACATGTGCATATCCTACTGCTAGTTACCCGACCCAAGCGACCACATGTTTGCCGACAGGCACCTTAGACCGAGTGCATTGGTAATTTAAATACCATGCAGCTCCTTTTTAAGTGATACCAGTTGTGTTTGATTTATGACTAGGCAATGAATAGTCCATTTTCATCTGGGAAATCCACTTTATTGATTCAAGGGAAAACGACAGTTTCCATTGAATATCATGTCTCGCTTGGCTCAGATCTTGGGTTTTCTAAACGGCACCAACCATTTGTTGGTAAAGTTTAGTAAATTATTCAAGAACGACTTGCGCTATAGCCTTCATGCTTAGCGAAACAAGGAATACTTAATTTCTTCCACTATAAAGCCTTTATGCTTAGTGGAATTTTCCCAACGTGGGACTCATCCTATCGCCTGACTCTTCGATGCAGAACAGTCCGGACTGTGGGTGTTCGGTCACCGGTCCGTGCGTCATGCGCCTCTCGGTCGGTCAGGCGAGTAAGTGGGCCGTGGGATTCGTCGCAAAAAAATAAAGCCAGTGTTGATAGGGAGTGGCTTTTAGTAGCTAAATTGGGCCAAAAAATTGTGACCACATTATGTTTTCTTGAAAATTGTATTAGACGGCTCTATAGAAACTCCTTCTTGTAAATTTCGGAAGATATAGTGTCCATTTTGAAAAATTTCTAATCATAAGGTCGTCAGTGCAAAAAGCCTTCCAGATAAGATCTTTCCCGGCACATTTTTCCATTCTAATTATTAACACTGACTGGTCGACAGTACCGCCTCTCTTTTATGTAAAATTAGGAACCTGGTAATGTTCTTGGGTCCATTTTAACAGAAGTTTCGTCATTCATTATAATGCATTCAACTGTATCTCGAAACAAATTGTCGTTAAATTTTCGAAGCCTTGTTATCCCGACTTTCACTTGTCTTTCACTTTTGTTTGGTACTTTTGGTTTTTTTTTCATAGGTATTCACATTATGGCTTTGCTTTACTCTTTGGACCATAGAGGCACTGGATCCATTTTTTTTTGTCAAATCTCGAATTGATATTAATTTATTTTTGATTATAATGGTAAGTACCTTTTTATCAGATTTCTGATCTCTTAGACTCTTTTTTCTTCCAAATTTTGGCATAAATTTGAGAAAAGAGTTATCTCTGAACTTGTTATAATATTTTTTACACCATTTAAACTAACTTTGTAGCGTTCGAAATCCCTCTTTTTATGAAGTAATTGTGCAGAATTTAATAAAGGTGCTTACACAACAAATTCGGCAAAAATTAACAGAAAAACTTTTTTTTTAAATGTTAACGAAAAGTAAATTAAAACAAATTGCTTTAAATACAAAAAAAATTAAAAACCTTCATTTTATAAGTAATTCAAAGTGTGCAAGTTCTTTTCGCTACAGTCCTTAGCTTTCATACATGTTCCCTTTTGTTTCTTTTCCATCTCTGATCAGAAGGAAGCTAATATATTCTATTCTATGGACGTCACTTTAAGCACTAAGCGAGCTAATTGTATCTTTAAAAAAAAGCTATTATTTATATTTTCACGATTTTTTGCCTAGAATATATATACATTTTAGCTTAGTGTCCCTAATTTTTATTGACAAATTTTAGCATTTTATAAAAAGTTATTAGCTGTGGATTTATGCTGGAAACAAATGTTTAAATGTGGCTTTAAATGTATTAATTGGATTTTATTTGCATAATAAGTATGACATAACAATTTGTTAAAAATATTAAAAGACTTGGGCTACACAAAATTAGTTATATGTGGATGAATATGCAAATGCATATGCTCTAGAGTAATGCTAGAGCAAAATTTACTAAATATCTTTACGAATCAGAAAATTATCTTTAAAATTTCATCGATTTGCATATTGGCCATTTTCGAACATTTTATGCATATTTTGACATATTTCCTTAATTTTTAGCAATTTACTTACAAAATTAATAAGGATTTTGTATAGTCGGGTTCAAGCTCAAGTGCAGCTTAAATCAAATTAAGACTGCAATTTTTATACAACAACAAATTTTAATTTAAAAAATCTTTGGTTTTCCTTTGGGAGTTAAAATAACTATATCATTGTTTATGCTGCTGACTGGATCTAGATGTTTCCTCGATATAATATATTTATTTTGTGTGCGCCGTGCTTCACCGAACCGACGTCTTCTTTCATAGTTTCCATTTCGGTCACGAATATCCTGATCATGACTGCTGCTGTGATGAATACTACCCCGTTCCTTGCTTTTAAGATACAGTCTGCGGTGTAGTATTTTACCAAAAGATGTAATCTTCATTATTGGCTGTTGCTGTTTGGTGAACATTATCTTTAACTTTGTCGGCTCGGTGATAATCACATCATTAATTTTGTATTGGCCGAGTTGAATGTCCTTGTAGTTCTCACACTCGCTAACCAATTTTTTGTCGCCATTGTCCTCTTCCAGAATAATATTCTCCTTCTCGACGTTGGCCTCTTCTGCGACACCATATTTTGAAATGTCATAATCGGACATGTACTCCAGTTCTTGTCTCGTCTCTGTGATGAACTCTTGGACGTATTCCATTCTCCTCTGGAATCTCCAAATGAGTGGTGTCTCAAACATCTTGTGAAGTTTAAACATAGTAGTTAATTATAATTTTTTTTTTTTTAATTTTTTTTATTTTCACTTTATTGATGTTAAAGTCTTGGGACGCTTAAGCCACTGTATGGCCGTGGTTTACGCCTTACGCAAGAAATAGCGTCTTAGTGAACTTTTTTAAATAGTGTCACTGCTTCGAAATTCATTGAATCCGTTACCACGGATGGAGGAAACTCAGAGAACAACGGAAGCTAAGGACCAAACTGTCCAATTTATATATACGAGAAAAGAAAACCACCGAACGGTATCAGTGAAATTTTAATTCTGGTTCGAAGGACCATATGTTAAAGTTAATTTGAACGTTCAACGTATTCAATTCTAATTTTATTATTGCCCAACGGCGATATTTATACAAATCCTATTACTATTATTCAGAATTTTTAATTTCGGTCGAAACCGAAATTTATTTATTTTTTTTCGGCAGAAACCAAAATGTTCGAAAATGAAAAAATTGTCAAATTAAATGTATTAAAATAGTACATAATTCAGCATATCAGTAGGCTGAAATCGATAATTTTAAGTTCAGATCATGAATTAGATTAATTTAGAAGCAAACTATCAAATGCGTGGAAATCAATTGAAGGGGCAGGGTTCTCACTTTTTGCTACGGCGAAAGAAAGGGAGCAGATTTAATTTTTTTTACGTAGATTAGTAGAAATTCTACTAGAGTAGTAGAAATTACTGTCAAGGTAGCAGATTTCAAGAGAGGGAAGTAGATTAGGGTTTCTGCGTAGAGTAGTAGAGATTCTACAATAGTAGTATAAATTTTTGTCATGGTAGTAGATTTGTAGAAAGAGTAGTAGTTTTACATTGTATGAAACTCACAAAATACTTTGAGGAGAAGATTTCTTACAATAGTAGTAGAGGAGTAGAAATTTAGAAATCATCGTGAGAGTAGTAGATCTGCTCCGATAGAAGAAGAGTGAGAACGCTGTGAAGCAGTGAATGGATGAAGGCTGTATGTAACATACAAATTCGTTCAAGAAAATAAGTTTCAAAGTTTTTATTTTTCAATACTTAAATTTGTGTTAATACCGCTTTTATCCACTTGGTTGTTCCTTATGTATTTTGCCACTCCTAATCCAAAAATAATAATGAAAATTGCAAAAAAAGGAATTTTTGATCCGTAATGTACAAATTTCATTATTTTTTTCGTATTTAGCGTGCCAAAATGCATAAGAATTTGTCTATCAAGTATATTTAACACACAAAATGTTCAGTTTTGTCGATCAGTGTAATCTTTGTTATTTTTTGGTTGCATTTTTCGTAATAAGTTATTTTCGGTCATTTAACACACAAAATGTTCAGTTTTGTCGATCAGTGTAATATTTGTTATTTTTTGGTTGCATTTTTCGTAATAAGTTATTTTCGGTCCCCATAAAAAACAAAATAAAATTAAATACAAACAAATATCGCGAAATAGACGCTGGAGTGTATCCAAATACATTCCAAATTGCAGTCGGCAATATCACAGCCGCTGCCAAACTAAAACAATCAAAATAAAACCATACCCGTGAAAAAATACGTATGGGAATAAAACATTCGCCGCGCAAAACAAGTTCGGGTCCCGCGCCGAACTCAGCATTCCGCCCTAGGTCTTCGAAAAACTCTGAAATCGAAGCAACGAGAAGAAAGAGAAAAAAATCGACGAAACCAGTTCCACCGCGCAAAGTGAAATGGCCCCCGTTCCGATCGCAACGAATTGGAACGAACAAAAAAGCTGCTGATAGGCTCTCTATCACTTCAGCTAATAAAAATACAAAATCGACGACAGGGCAGACAGGCATTTATATTTACTTCTCAAAGCGGAGACTTACACCACCCCATAAGGGAAACATGAATTCCCCTAAAATTCTCAAGACAAATCTCGACAAACAGACTCCCAAGCCGGTGCAGAATCGTTTCGCTATTCTTGCCGAAAAATCGAGTACGGACCCAAAGCCGAATGCTCCAAAGCCCCCACCAATCTACCTACGTGAGCAAAATTCAAATTTATTGTTAAAGGAAATCACTCAAATTGTTGGCGTTAATAACTTTCATGTAGTCCCTATCCGCAAAGGAAATATTCACGAAACCAAAATACAAATATATAATTACAGGAAAATTATCGATTCCTTCGACAATTCAAATAAGAGCTATTACACATATCAGCTCAAAAGCTCCAAAGGTCTCTCCGTTGTTCTAAAAGGTATTGTTGAATGCAATGAAATTAAAAGCGCTTTAAACGAAGAGAAATTCCAAGTAAAATCCGTTTTTAATATACAAAATCGAGATAAGTCTTCCAGTCGAGTCGAGTTAGAGGAAATTTATCATTAACAATTTTATCATTCAGTTTTCTGTAATCCACAACAAGTCTCCATTTCTTTTTGTCATTAACGTTCTTTTTAGGAACTAAAAGGAGTGGGGAATTGTAAGGACTAACTGATGGTTCGATAATATCGTCCTCAAGCATTTTCTTGATCTGTTCATTTATTACTTCCGTGTGTGTGTGTGGTAATCTATAATTTTTAATGTAAACCGGTGTGTTGTCTGTTGTCGTTATATTTTGGTTGTAGAAATTATTTGCAGTTAAAGGTTCGTTATCCAAATGGAATACGTGCTGGTATTTGTTGAAAATGTTCGTCAAATCGTGTTTAATTTTTGCATTATTGCATTGTATGTTTAATGTTTCTAAAATTTTATTTAGACGTTTTTGTGAGTGTAAAGGTTTTTTATTGTCGTAGTTTAAAATGTCATAATTGTTCAAAGAATCAGTTTCCAACTGAATACCATTTAAAGTTACTTCCTTATCAGTTGTAGCGTTATGCCATTTTTTGGTGCTATTGAATTACTGAGAAAAATACCTTCTTGAATTTCTTTATTGAAAATTACTTTATCTTCAGTTAATTTTAATCGAATTGGTTGGAGAATTTCTGTTCTCGGTGGAATTTTTATTGCCAGTGTATTATATGACTTTGAGTGCATTGGTAGAATGATGTGTGACTCGTTTATCAACACTGAAATTGTAAAAGTTTCGTAATCTATTTTGCAAAGAAATTTCTTCAAAAAGTCTCTACCTAATATATCATCAGTCTCAATTGGAAATTTCGAACCGACCAGTTGAAACTCATGTTTGCTGGATTCCTCCCCAAAATTAAGTGTTAGGCTTATGCTATCCAGGGTGACCGTTTGGCGATAAAAGTCGCCATTTGGCGACCTTTCCGGCGTAAATCCCCCTGGCCCCGACTTTCTCAAAATGTTGGAAATTGTCCCCTTTTTTAAAATTTGGGCCCCTTTTGGCCCCTTTTTTTCTGCACCCTTTTAAACCGTAAATACTTCAGGATATGTATTATTGCAAACGTATTACATTTGTGTTTCAGAAAAGGGTGCATATCATTTCTCATTATGTAAATACCAATGAAAATGTCAAAAAATTTATTTCTTTACTTGTATTTTTAAGTATTTTTTTTGTTTTTGAATTTAAATGTATTTGATTTTTAATGTTGGTTTTTGTTATTAACTTTTTAATTTCTAATGGTTTTCACGAAACTCTGCATAACGGAGTAAAAAAGTAAGATGTAAAATTTCGAATTTCTTTTTTCATAGCATTTTGTTACAGGAACCAAAGAAGAAGAGATTTTGTTGTTAGAAAATATTTTTATTTTACACTTTACTCTTTTATTTTGTTACACAGAGCCTCGTGAAAACCCCTCGTGTGTTTAAATAAATAAATGAAATATTTATCATTACTTAAAAAAGGGTTTTTCGTTATCGTAAACCAGAAAAAAATTCACAATTCTGGAATATTGGGGTAAAATTCCGAACGAATTTCAGGTTGGCCCCTTTTTGACCCAAAATCCCCTTTTTGGGCGACTTTCTGAAATTTCTCAACGGTCACGCTGATGCTATTTAGTGAAAAAATGTCCTCGTTTGTAATACCAGTTAATTTACATTTTTCATCAGGATTATAAAAATCGTTATCTACGTGTTTGCTAATTTTGCAAAGTGAAATGTCTGCGCCAGTGTCAATTAAAAAAGTCATTAAGTTGTTCTTGTATTTAATTTTTATAAAATTGGAATTGTTGTCTGAAATTTAAAAAATCTTTAATTTTGGCTGTCCGGAATAACTGTGTTTTCCGAGCCCTGATCGTTTCCCTGATCATTTCCTTCATTGTTTATAATTCTTACGTTTCTATTTGTGTTGTTGTTAGAGTATCTGTTGTTGTTGTTATTTCTGTTTTGGTTTCGGTTGAAACTGTTGTTGTTATTTCGGTTTTGGTTTTTATCGTTGTAATTTTGATATCTGTTCTTATTTTGATTATTATTAAATGTGTTTCGGTCATTGTTATGTCTCGGTTCATTGTGCCTTTTATTTTGGTTAAACGAACCAAAGTTGCGTTGTGTGCTAAAATTTGTTCTTGAATTATAGCGATCATTGACATTGTTGCGAGGTGTGTTTGAGAAATGCATAATTGCATTTGCTGAAGTCATTGACTCGTTTTCAAGCTCAAGGGCTAATTCTGTGGCTTCCAACAAGTCTTTTTGTTGCGCAGCGTATATTGTTGTTTTTAGATTTTCATTTAGATCTCTTTTAAATGCTTTAAGAGCGACTTCGTTGTTTCTTTTAACTATCACATTTTGTTCGGCTGGTGTGGATTCTGATCCCAGACTTTCAATTCCTAGTCTATTCAGTCCTTCTAGGTTGTTTAGTCTTATTTGTAGTTGTGCTTCTGTGGTATTGTCTTTGTATCTAAGGCGTAATTGTTCTTTTAGAATTTCAAAACTTGCTGGTTTCGAATTGCTACCTAACTAGGTGCGCACGGTTGCTGACAATTTTGCGTGAAATAGGTATTGTATCTATTTTGCCTTCGGGGTTTAATGGTTTGTTCACTAGTTCTGCTGTAATAATAAAACTGTCTAGATCCCTAAGATTTCCTGTGAACGTTGTAAGTGCCTTTGAGGGAGTTTCTAGGTTAAAAGATGCCATTGTGTGGTTTCTTGATTCATTTATTTCGGTTGAGTTATTTTTTTCTTCTAATTGTGCCATTAGTGGCTGTCTAGTTAGTCGGAGTGTACTATGAAATTCTATTCTAATTCCCTTATGGCTGTCTATATCTTCTAATTGGTTTTCCAAAATTTTAAAGTCTTTGTCCAATATTTCTATTTCTTGTAATTTTTCCAATATAGTTTCTTCCTTATATGGTCTGTTGGAACTCTTCCTGATGTTTATATGTATTTTATCTAAGTAATTTTTTAAATTTTCCATTAGGATTTATTTAAGTACATTTATTTGAGATTTTTATATATTAGTGATTTAAGGTCTGCTAACATTGTGCTTATGCACGTAATTTTTAAAGTATTTGTTTAATTTGTATGCAATGAAAAGTAATACAATTATTATAAATAATGTAATTGCTGACTCTGGGGTTGAATCTATTGTTTCCACGATGTTGTTTTTTACTGTTGTTAATTGTTCTTGCGGCTTGCTTTGTGTTTTGCCCATTCTGCTTCCTTTTGTCTTTTGTTTGCTTGGTTGTTGTCTATTGCTATGGATGAATGGCGCACAAATTGGTGTACGCAAATAGATTGATTAAATAGGCCTCTGAAATTTCATGAAGTGTGCCAATGGTGGACTTTCGGTAGCGAAGGATTGGAGAAGACACAATATTTTGGCGATGACGACGGGTTTTATCATGCAACCGGTGCAGATTTGAACGATAGTTGTCGAATTTATCAAATTAAAAGTTATGCTTAGCAGACTCAAGTTGTATGCGATCATTGTCGATACTCGAAATCATTTCCTTGGAGGAAATGTATTTGGTTACATGAAATTCTGCCTGTATTTATTATCATGGCGCAATTTGAATTTCGGTTTGTCAAAAGAACAATCCCAAGGTTGGAAACTGGCATGATCGCCATGTAATATTTTAAGGTGAACTTTGGATGTTTAAAGCGGTCCTCCGCTGTAATTTAAACTTGGGCGAAGTCGCCGCAAAAAGTGAATGAAAGATGTTTTCAGTTTTAAAGCCAAAAATAATCTCTGATTTATTAGTGGCCATTGCGGCTTTTTTTATATCTTTTTCATATTGGTTCTTAGTCTATCCTACTTACTTACACTACAATAATATTAGGTACTGCAATTCATTTGCACCCGTTGGCTTGAGTATGCTAATTTGGTCTTGACGAATGGTGTCGTAGGACGGTCACCGAAATTGTGTGCATTTCAATATACACTCAATTGTTGTTGACAACGTCCAGAACCATTTGTGTATATTGGGTCAGCGTACTCAAAAGTGCAGCGTTAGCATATCGATACTTTGTCGGTGCATTAGTACAAATGAAATGCAGGGGCATGTAATGTAGACATGTATGTATACACTACAGTGCCATTTGAATATAGAATCTTCTCTAGATCTCTCATCAGACCATATGCCTACTATTATCACAATAAAGTACATCCCAAGCTCTGAGATCAACCCACCAGATAAATTGACCAGTAAACTCACAAACTGGATCAAATATCGGCAGTACATAAGCTCCCACATTAACTCTAATGTGTCACTAAAAACCAAAGATGAAATAAACACAGCTGTAAGTAATTTCACACTCTTGCTTTCCCAAGCAGCTACAGTCGGCACTCCCTCTCCAAACCCAAATAGTTCAACAGGCGGTTACGCGAATTGTACTCCAATATATATAGATCAGTTTTTAAAAAAGAAAACGCAAATACGCCACGAATGAGAGAACCACAGATCGCCAAACTTGAAAAAACAACAGCTAAAATGTAAATCAGAAAGAGACTACCAACATCTCGAACCCACAAAATCAACAAATTACTCTCTCCGTCGTGCTGCTAAAAATATGAAAAAAAACTGTGCTTGCGGAACCTCTCATACGGCTTCCAAACGGAAACTAGGCCAGAAGCGATGCAGAAAAAGGTGTAGCTTTTGCCAACCGCCTAAAAAGCGTGTTCACCTCAAGCGCGACAACTGGTGATATCCCATTACCAAGATTAATCCCACACAATATCTCTAGTATAGTCGTGATTAAGAAAAAGGAACTTGTGAAGGCAATACACAACTGCTTGGATCCAAAGAAAGCACCAGGACCGGATTTAATGACGCCCACAATGATAAAAGAACTGCCAACGATTGCAATAACCCATTTATTGTACATATTTAACGCGATTCTCAGAACATGTCACTATCCAGACAACTGGAAACTTTATCAAGTTACAATGATTCCCAAAGCTGGAAAAGATCCCAGTAATGTGACATCATTCCGGCCTATAAGTCTGCTCTCTGTAATATCGAAACTCTTCGAAAATCTCCTAGTAAAATTGATTTTACCCAACATTCTAGATCAAAAAGTGATTTCCGATCACCAATTCGGTTTTCGAGAAAAGCATGGCACTATAGAGCAAATACATCGCATTGTCGACTCAATTAAAAACACTTTTGAAAACAAACAGTACTGCTCCGCTGTTTTCCTTGATATCACCCAGGCCTTTGATAAAGTCTGGCATGAAGGACTAATCTACAAACTACATCATATTCTTCCAGCTAATATTCATTGCCTACTCAAAAACTGTCTCACGAATAGAAAATTTGTAGTAAAATATAAAAGCTTTGTCTCCCGAAAATATGAAATACTGGCCGGAGTACCACATGGAAGTGTCCTTGCGCCCCTGCTATATATTCTTTATACTGCATATATGCCCAAAAGTGATATAACGCTCATATCGACTTTTGCTGACGACACTGCTATCCTGTGCTCTTACTCAAACCCAGACATGGCAACTCTATACGTGCAGAAACACAAATTCCAGATATACAAAAGTATAATAAAACCCATACGGACATATGGAATTGAACTCTGGGGTACAGCCTCTCCTTCCAATGTGGAAAAACTCCAGAGAGCCCAATCAAAAATCCTGCGACAAATTACCAGAGCTCCTTGGTATATAAGAAACGCAAACATCCACAGAGATTTGAATATTCCTGCAGTAAAAGACGAAATTCCGAAACTTACCTCGAAGTACAAGCAGAAGCTCATGTTTCACCCAAACATTCTAGCTAGAAACTTACTAGGACCGCTGAATCCCTCACGTCTTAGTATATTCTCCAAACACTAGCTACGACAAATACGCATTGCCTAACTCAATAGATATATGGCAATCAAAAAGAAAAAATCAAAATTAGTTTTAAGCTGAATTTATAAAATTAGGCTTATTTATTCCAATCTATTGAAAAATCATTGTTAGACCTAAGTTATCGTTAGGGGATCCAACTAAATAAATAACATTAGAAAAAAAATAAATTTTACTATCAAACCGAAATTTTTGGCAGAAATATCGAAATTTCGGCCGAAAACGAAATTTGGTTGAAAACAATATTTTATTTTTCGGTTGAATCCGAAACAGCTTTTTTGGCCGAAAACCCGATTTCGGTCTCTAATTATAAATATTTAAAGTGAAAAAAAGAGGAATATAAAACAGAGTAAAAAACATGTTTTTTAAAATGTAACCCTTTAACCGACTAAAAAGCAGAAAATAAATTTCCTTTAAAATAATTTCCGCAATTTCTATTTAAAATTAAGGTTTTTTGGCGACTTCAAAATCTGCAATGATATTATTTTAAAAAACTTGTTTTTTACTCTTTTTTTGTTTCAAATTGTACTGTTTTTTTTTACTCAATGTCAGTGTTCACAAAATATGTAAAAAAAAAAAGATAAATCTGTAAATATGGTAACCACTGCCCAATGTATTAATTTATCCTATTAAACATTTTTTTTTTTTAATAAATGGTTCTTTGTTGGATTATTTAAAAGTATATAATTAGACCTAACAATAATATTTCAATGATTTTAAAAAATTCACTTAATTCTACTAATATCACTTAATCTATTGCCCAAACTCCATTGAATTTGGCAGTGTGACATTGTCGTACTAATATATGAGGAATTATTAGTTTCGTTTTAGACGTGAGGGATTTAGAGGTTTTAGTAGATTTTTTGATAGAATGTTTGGGTGAAACATGAGCTTCTGCTTGTACTTCGAGGTAAGTTTCGGAATTTCGTCTTTTACTGTGGGTATATTCAAATCTCTGTGGACGTTTGCGTTTCTTATATACCAAGGGGCTCTGTAACCAAAAAATTAAACGGTTTCGGTTCCAGAACCGGTTTTGGCGGTCCCTGCTCGTAACGAACCCTCTCACCAATCTCATTTTTCGCCAAAAGTTAATAAAATGGGTTTTGAATTATTGAAGCACAAACTTATAATAATTTTGTTTAATTTATGTTCAGACATGTTATATTAAACAAAAACTAAATTTTTGTTCAGTAAAAATATTTATTTTTTAAATATTGATTTGCACCATTGAATTTCGTGAGTGTCTCTTAGCGGTTCGTGAGTGGTTTTTAGTCTTGCGTGAGTGTGCATGTATAATTTTTTTTACGTGAGCGTTCGTGTTTGGGAGCGAAATTCACTCACGCGCCCATCTCTAGTCCAAACGCATTTGTAATACTTCAATAATGTTTGTTGGGTTATTTCCAAACCAAAATGTTGGATGGGTACATATTGTGAATACAATAAAAATGAGTTAAATTACTTGACTAAACCACTCCAAAATGTTCCCAAGTTACTCTTGGGAGCGTAACAAAATCCACAAAAACCAAATCCACAATTTCATAAACCGAAATTTCTTTTATTTTGGAACCGAAACCGTTAAATTTTTTGGTTCTAGTTCCTAATTTTATAAGTCAAAAATACAAATTAAAATTATAATTTTTAACGAAATTTTCTTGTCATGCTCATTAAAAATATTAAATTCATGTATTTTTAAACGAATTCCTTTATTCTTATCTTGTTTATTTTGGTCTTTTTCTAAGCAAACCCAGTCAATTTACCACAAATTTTAACATGAAAAGCAGGCTTTGAGTTATTACATGCGAGGGTGCACTTCTACAATTTC
The DNA here is from genome assembly GCA_951394025.1 of Heteromyza rotundicornis. NCBI lineage: Eukaryota > Metazoa > Arthropoda > Insecta > Diptera > Heleomyzidae > Heteromyza > Heteromyza rotundicornis. The sequence continues at coordinate 27,561,706 of OX596012.1, forward strand.
GAAAAATCAAAAAATAAGAACCACTCTATTGTACATACATATTTCAAAATTAATAAAAAACTATTTTTAAAATTCAATTAATTGAACATTTTTGCTTGCTTGATTTTGGTTGAAAAATAATTTTGGTTTGAGGGATTTTGGGAGGTAAAACGATAAACAAGAAATAAGTGTATGCTTATTAAAGTGGAAAATCCAGTTTTGTTACCTTTTGTGTCTTTTTATGGAACCGGAACCGATATTTTTACAATCTAGGAACCGAAACCGATATTTTTCAAATCTGAGAACCGGAACCGAAACCGAAATATTTTAAAATTAGGCACCTGGAACCGATATTCCGTTCGGTTCCAGTCCCTGTTTATAATCCCTGAGAATCGGCCAAAGGCCGGCGACACAGATGGAACTTTGATACAGAAGTTGACAGTGTGGCCATTTTTAGGGGTTGTAATTTTTTAGGGCTTTTGAAATTGGGTCTTCTGTATTTGGGGATTGCGATATATACCGTTATTCTTATCTAGTATTTTTTTTACGCGAACGTATTGGATTTCGCATTTATATATTTTGCCTTGTAAGCTTTTTTGCATTATAAAATATGTGTGCGCATTTTCATTTTAGGTATGACAATGGCAAGAGCTCAAATGTCTCTTAAACCTCCAAAGGATAAATGGAAAATTGTGCTCTTCATATTTATTTTACACGGTCTTGGCACTCTTATGCCATGGAATATGTTTATAACTGCAAAATCTGTAAGTATGTATAAACATTGTGTTTGATAATAATTTAATTTCATAGTTCTTAACAGTATTTCGTGGACTTTAAACTCGGTACAAATGACACAAGTCTTCCTCTTTCATCGAATTATGCCACCAACTTTATGCAATACATCGGGTTCGCATCTCAAATTCCCAACTTGATATTTAATTGGTTAAATATATTTGTTAATTTGGGGTAATTGTACAAATTAATCTTAAATTTCCCAATTTAAATAACATTTTTTACAGTGGCGATCTTACGAAACGAATTGTATACAGTATTCTTTTGGAAATAGTAGTATTTATTGTAACAGTTGTGCTCGCAATGCTGGATTCATCAAGCTGGCCTGGAACTTTTTTTTGGATAACAATGACCAGTGTTGTACTTCTAAATAGTAAGAAAATGTAAATTTTACAAGTATTATTGTATCTTGTAACACTTGTTAATACTTTTAGTGGCAAATGGAATATACCAAAACACCATTTATGGAATGGTTGCTACCCTTCCAATAAAATACACAGGCGCTGTAGTGTTGGGTTCTAATATAAGCGGACTTTTTGCTTCGATTATATCTATCTGCAGTTCTTATATGTTTTCATCGCAAAGGACTTCTGCCATTTACTACTTTATAACTGCAATGGTGGTTTTATTAATTTGCTTTGATACATATTTTGCATTACCTTTAAACGTAAGTAACTACACAAATTTACTTTCTATCGCAATAAGCCTTTACTTGAATCAAAAATAGCAATTCAAAAAATCTATTCATATTCTCAATTTTGTATTGGGAAACATCGGTTATTGTGGTATAGTTAAGGTGACCAGAACATTTTGATAAAAAGTGGGAAACTTTATACCTTAACTCTGTTTATTAACAAATATATCCTTTACTTGAAGGGGGCGTAACGAAATCCCCAAAAACAAAATCTTCAATTTCATAAGCCCCAAATTTAAAAAAAGATGCCTCGATTTTAAAATCGACAGTTTCAAAAGCCCTCGGTCATTTAAAGTTATTCTAATTTATTGTTACTATACTATTATTTTATTTGAAATGTACACAAATAATATTTCATTGCTTAAATATGTGCCTTTTATGAAATTATTACTGCCACACAGAAGGGACTTGAATGCAGAAGTACTGTTGACAGCGCACGTTGGGAAAAAACGCACGCATCGTTCATTTTCCATTCCCCTGTCTTCACTAAGGGAGAAAAATGTTTAAAGTGGAACATATTTTAAGTAGAATTTATTGGAGAATCGAATGACATTATTACTTTTTGGATTACAATCACCCTACACCCTACAGTTTAATATTATGCAATAATTTATGCAATAGTTATGCTTATAGGAACCAATAAATAGTCGGATCTGCACGAAAATACGTATGTTTTCTCACCATGATCACCCAAAAAATGTATGCTCAAAATGGGTATAGTGTGACCTTCTCCAGGCCCCATTTAAATGTCTGTTCAATGTCAATGTCTGATATAGTCACATATAATTTCGAATACTGAACCGATTTAGATGTGGGAACTTAATGGGATAGGAACTGCATCAAAATGAAAATAGACCGGTATTAGAATAAGTTGAAAAATATTATCGAGAACTTATCGAAAAACAAGAAAAAGATTTCAAATGTTTATTTGAGCATAGCCTGCAGTTCTGCTGGCAGCTTCTTATAATTTTTTTTATTTTATTGGATGCGCGTAGAATTGTTATTTTCGGTTCCGAACACACAAACAACATGTTGAATATGTCAGTTCAGTTATTTAAACGAGAACATTTTCGAGTACTGGCTTCGGCAAATCCTGAACTCCTTGTTGAAGTGCTCCTGCGCCTCCTCTGACAACATTTCTGTAATAGTTAGTACAAATATAAATAAATACCTATTCATGTTATTTTTCGATGTGTGAAATTCAAACCTATGGGTACAATTGCGTACGAAATCATATCAGCGCCATGAAAGAGTACTTTGTGGACCCCCGACATGTACCACCAATTGTATTTTTCGTTTCTAAAGCGAAGTTATGAAATTTTTCTGCATCCACTTGCCGAGAAGTATTTATTGCAGTTAAAATTACGTGGCAACGATAAATTAAATTTGCTGTTATTTGCGATGAAATTTCATAATTTTCAAAAAACTTCCTCGCTGTGTTGCCATTGTTATATGAGCCAAACGATATAAATTTGAAAATAAATATCATATACATATAATGAAACATGAAAGTTAGAACAAAAGTTTGAAAATAAAATCGTATTATTGAAATTGTTTATGACTAGTAAATGAACCGTGACTTCACACGAATATATACCGGCACGCCCATTTTATGAACTGCTACGCGCATTTTCAAAATCAAAAACTCTGATCCAGAATCTCTAGTCAAGCTTTCACAAAATGTATATGATGAATTACAGCTTTACTGCTGGAGAGGATACTATAATTGACACGGTCATATTTTGAGGTACCAGAAGGGTCTGGAAAAATCCAAAATCTGTCTTAGGAAACTGTAGCCATGGACTCGCAAAATATATATGTTCAATTACAGCTTTGCGCCCATTGGTGGCTTCAGTAATGCTACTATATTTGCCACTCCCATTTTTCTGAACTCAAGCCATGGGTGCATATGACATGTGGAATTTCAGCTCTCCAGATCCACTGGGGGCTTCTGGAAGGTGAGGGCAGGCAGCCGAACAGACAGACAATGGAATTTTATATATTGTGAAGATATCATAGCTAATAGGTTTCGGAACATGCACAATAATTCCCAATTGTATTCGAAATTTGTCTTGTATTTCAACCTTTTTTTTGTTCAATAGCTTCTTATCCTCCGGCCCTTTTTTCGTATATTATCAGGTAACTTAAGCCTAATCGAAAATTTCAGATATTAGATCGTTTCTTTAGGACTAATAAAGTTCAACTGTATGACAATTGAAGAAGAAATTCCAAAAAATGTATCCGTGCAGGTAATGGTGAAATTCCATATTGAAGTTTACTTCTATCCGCTGTGGGTAGTTTGCTTTTCACATTTTGCAAATCGTTCCGTTGGGTTGGTCCACATTTGCGAACTGTACACCTCTTAAGAGTACATGATATGTAGTCTATTTTTATAAAATTCTGAATAAGAACATCCAATACTAATTGCTTTTTTCTTACCGATGAAGCCAAATTATCCTGCAGAACATTTATTATTTTTTCATCAATCATAGTTATAAATAACACTGCGTTACAAAAAAAAAAAAGCCCTGAACTTGGGGCGCCACCTATTACACGTTGTAGGTATGTCCAAAAAAATGATAACTGCATACCAGGTATTTTGATTACACCCCCAAAACCTGAAGTTAGAAGAGAAAATCCAATTTTTGTCGGTGTTACCCTATTTTTAATGATAATTTTTTTTGACATACCTACAACGTGTAATAGGTGGCGCCCCAAGTTCTGGGCGACTGTAACGCAGTGCACCATCAATTATAATTGATGGTGCACAGCAGCGTCACCGGAATGCTAGACCGGAAAATTAGTTGCTGCCAGAAAAGTTGGTAAGCCTTGCTCCTGTGTTTCAAAGTGTTGGAAAAAAGTTCGCGGGGATGTGGAACATATTTTCCATTCGTTCTGGGATTTGGGAAATTACTAGAGCCCGACCGATAAGCATTTTCAGGCCGAAGCCGATGCCGAAGGTCAATTGGCACCCGATTACTTCGGCCAAAACCGAAGGCCTATGCCGAAGCCGATACCTTAATAAAAAAAACCATTAAAAACTTGTTTTTTTCGTGTATTTTCATTCAAATTCGAGTGTATAAATTCACATTTAGTTTTTAAAGAACTAAAATGTTATTTAAACAAATAATAAAAGTAACCAAAAGAATTCACAAACAAATTTGGGCCTCCTAGGTCAAAACTAACAGGAGATTTTTTAAAAATCATTTTTAAAAATTTGGAGTGAATATTGGGAATTTAGTAGAAATGGTAGAGAATTCTTCAAAGAATAAATCCAACTAAGTAGCTGTTTTTTAAGGACTCCCCAAATCCGTCAGGTGATGGGCAAAGGATGTTCTAGTTGATGGTAAATACCAACTGTGAACTTTGAACTTTAAATGTAAAATTTTACCAAAATCGGTCCCGGATTTGAGCACCAGAACTACTTTTCATATATGTTGGCGCAGCAATTTGGGCTACATTTCTTAAAGGTAGAATCCTTCCGTGAGCCTCAGACAGTTTACCAGGACTCCTTTTAACATATACATCAGGGCGAATATTAGGCTTCCAAATCTATATTTAAAATTCAGTAATCCACCCAGAAAATGTAAAAGGATGTACTTTGTGGCAGCTGTAACCCCGTGCCACGCAATTTGAGGCGAGATTCACTCAATATTCGATGATTACTAAGCTAAATTTTAATCATATTTTTTGTTTTGTGGGCCTCTTATGTCCCATTGGAAATTCCATCAATTACACAATTTTACATTCAAGTCTCAAGAAAATCAGTAAGACCGTTTAGATGTGATGTGGGCTAGAAAGTCGTATCGTAAAAAATTAGTTTAAGTTTTCGGTGTCGCAAAAATAAGAAGAAAAAATTTGAAAAGCTTCGGCCATTTTTTGTAATAACCGAAGCCGAATGTGCATTTTGGCCGAAGCCGATGCCAAAGCCGATTAATCGGTCGGGCTCTATTACTTACCTCTAACTGTGGAGCTTCTTGCAACTGATTTAAAATAATTTTTATCTCCTCGTCCGTCAACCTTTGGTACCTTTGGTGGGCTTTTCATTTTGGATTTAATTTGTTTAAATTTTTTTTTTGTAAGAAACAGTGTTGCTACGAAACATAAAATGTCCACTTAGATGGCAGCACTGGTGAGAGAGCTGTCAAATCAGTGTTGCATTTGCATAGCATATAAAAGTTATAGTTTCTGTGTCGCAAACTTTCTCGAGCGTAGGAAATCAAATCTGTATATTTTGTTGTTGTGATGACAAAGTATGCAATAAATATTTGCATTTCCACTTCTGCAAGACCATTTTCACCAACTCGAGAATTGCCCTATTAATTTGTTCGTGTTCAGCGTGGCAAAATATGTACATAAGAATTTGTCTATCAAGTCTATTTAACACACAAAAAGTTCAGTTTTGTCAATCAGTGTAATCTTTGTTATTTTTTTTGTTACATTTTTCTTATCAAACCGAAATTTTCTGAGGAAATATCGAAATTTCGGCCGAAAACGAAATTTAGCCGAGAACGATATTTTATTTTTCGGCTAGCCCCGCACGGTGGGAAAAAATGAGTGAAAACGCGCGTATCGCTTATTTTCTATTCCCCTGTCTTCACTAAGAGAGAAAAAAGTTTAAAGTAGAATTTATTGGAGAATCGAATGACATTATTACTTTTTGGATTACAATCACCCTACACCCTACAGTTTAATATTATGAAAAAAATTGTTTTTTTTGTTATGCTTATAGACTCCAATAAATGGTCGGATCTACACGAAAATACGTATGTATACTTACCACGATCACCCTCAAAATGGATAGGGTCCGATCTTCTTCAGACCCCATTTAAATGTCGGTCACTTTTGATATATTCGCATATAATATCGAATACTGAACCGATTTTGATGTGGTTCTTTGCATTCAGATAGAACTTTTTTTGGGAACTTAATGGGATAGGAGCTGCATCAAAATGAAAATAGACCGGAATTAGAATAAGTTGAAATATATTATCGAGAATTTATCGAAAAGTTGTCGAAAAACAAGAAAAAGAAATTTATTTTCTGTTTTTTAGTCGGTTAAAGGGTTATATTTAAAAAAACTTGTTTTTTTACTCTTTTTTATTAATGATAACTTTAGAAGAGTAGAATAGATGTGCAAAAACTATAGCTTGTATAATAGAAACAGACGCTTCAATCGGTGTATAATTTGCATTTATATGATGAAAAACACAGAAGTTATTACTGTAAACATCGCACAGACACAATTTTTCGACATTTTTTTAACGTGTAATAGGTGGCGCCCCAAGTTCTGACCATTTTTTATCCCTACACCCCATGAGGTATGGGTATATTCACTTTGGTCTGATGTTTGTAACACCAAGAAGAGACGTGTCCGGTATGGAAAACTATATATATTCTTGATCAGCGTCACCTCCAGAGTTGATTTAGCCCTGTCCGTCTGTCCATCCTCTTTTCTTGTAAACACGATTGCAGATTGAAGAAAGCTAGGGATCCCGAATTTTGGATTTATCCTTTTTAGGCCCTAGAAGGAGTTGGTATTGCAAATGGGCGGAATCGGTCGACTGCCACGCCTACCTCCCATATAAGTGAAAATCGTGTTTTTTCCGTAATTTTAAGATTTCATCAAAACAGTATGAAATTTTGAATTCGATGTCGCATTTTCAAAATTCAAGATGGCGGATCCAATATGGCCCAGTAGGTGTAGGGTATATATAAGTGGGCTTACCCGACTGAAACTTACTCACTTGTTTTTTTGTAACGCAGTGAAGTCGATGCTCTTAATCCTGATTTTCATTCTGTCATAATCAAGTTTATGATGCCATTGATTTTGAAATAATGAAAACCAGGCATTAATCATATTGCAGTAATAAGAAAAGCAATCGTCCAGGTTTTTCGTTTTGATTTTTAAACGTACAAATTATTTTTTTAATCAAAATATGTTTGTTAGTTTAGTTTTTTTTTGTCAAATACTTGACCATTACCCAATTTAACTCATTGAATTGCACTTTTGGATTAAGAAGCATAATACCATGTGTGCTGGAAAGTAGGGTGACCGTTGGGAATTTTCAAAAAGGGTCCTTTTATTTTAACAAAAACTAACAATTCACTGCGAATAACAACAACAAAAACATACACTTCCCATAAAATTCATACAAATAACAAAAAATGTGTACTTTTTTTTATAACCCTTACATTAACTTGCTTTGGATGGACATATATATATATATATATATATGCGGCAAACTTTTTCATACACTTCCACATGAGCTAGAGAGCTTAAATTTAGAACACTGATAGAACTCCGGTGACAATGCATTCTAAAATTTTGGGGTCCATCAGAGGCGTAGGAGGCCGTTGGGGGACTCAAACCCCTTTTTTTTAAACATGGCATAACTTCCAATTCCTTCAAGCTACAATGATGAAATTTGGTAGGTGAGTTCTTATTGACAAAATGAAATTTTGTACCCTTTGGAAAGGGGAGTGTGGGGGCAAGGGGAGCGGGATGGAGCCAATTTAAAGTTCTAACTTTCGTATTTTGAAATTAAATTTTGTACCCTTTGGAAAGGGGGCTGTGGGGGCAAGGGGAGCGGGATGGAGCCAATTTAAAGTTCTAACTTTCGTATTTTGTAAGCTAGAAGGCTGAAATTTTTTACTTAGGTTCGCATTCGGGAAAAAGAGTAAAAAAGGAGGAAAAAGGGGGTAGAAAAAAATTTAAAAAAAGAGTAAAATAAAAAAAGAGTAAAAAAACTAGTTTTTTAAAATATAACTCTTTAACCGACTAAAAAGCAGAAAATAAATTTCCTTTAAATTCATTTCTGCAATTTCGATTTAAAATTAAGGGTTTTTGGCGACTTTGAAATCTGCAATGATATTCGGAATTATCCGGTTGGTTGCTTTTCGATTCGATAAAGTACCTTCGAAATAAAGTTTTAGATGCATGAAAATTTGGAATGCGCAAATAACTCACCTATCCATAACTGCGTAATATTTTTAAGATAAAAAAATTGATTTGGAAATTCGACCGAATTTCACGTCAGTTTTGCACAACCAATCGTAATTTTGCAATGATTACTTTTCTTATTACGACTAAGAGAATCGATTTTTTAACCATTAATATTATCGATTTTTATACCCCCACACTCACTGTGGCAGGGTATACTAACTTTGTCACAACGTTTGTAACGCCCATAAGGAGGCGTGTCCGGTATGGAAAAGTATATATATTCTTGATCAGTATCACCTCCTGAGTCGATTTAACGATGTCCGTCTGTCTGTCTGTCCGTCCGCACGATAGCGATCGCAGTTTTGGAGATATCGACTTGAAACTTTTTTTACATGTTTTTCTCGTGAATACTGAGATCAAGTTCGAGAATCAGCCAAATTGGACAAAAACTGGGCGTGGCTCCCATACACCGAAAAAAAAGGTACAAATTTTTCAAGTCTTTTTTATTGTTGTATTCCATTGGAAATGTTTAGAAACGTATTTTTGACATGGTCCGAGGTTCCGAAGCCACATATATAAGGGTCTAAATGGGGTCCTGAGTTTTTTTTTTTTTCGGATTTGATTGGAAATTTTTAGAAATGGATTTTGGACATGGTTTGGGCTCCAAAACCACCTATAATTGGCTCAAAATAGGGTCTTGAGATCATATTTTTTATGTTTGAGGTACTTCTTTCTACTGTGTGGGGGTATTTCAACTTCGGTATAGCCGAAGATAGTCCACTCTCTAGTTTTAACCAGTGTTGCCAAAATAGTGTTTTCTATAATATTTCAATATTTTATCTAAAGACCGACCGAAATAGCCGAATTTCCATTTTTAAATTTCGGCCGAAACCGAAGCCGAAACCGAAAAAATGGTGAATTTATATGTAATAAAGTTGTACATAATTAAGCGTATCAGTAGGCTGAAATCGATAATTTTAAGTTAAAATTTAGATGAATTTAGATGAATTTAGAAACAAATGCGTGGAAATCAATTGAAGGGGCAGGTCTCTTCCACTTTTGCTACGGCGAGAGTAGTAGATATTCGATTTTAGGGGAGTAGATTTCAAAAAAGGGGAGTAGATTTAATTTTTTACGTAGAGTAGTATAATATCTGCGAGAGTAGTAGAAATTGCTGTCAGGGTAGTAGGTTTGTAGAAAGAGTAGTAGTTTTGCATTGTATGAAACTCACATAATATTTTGACGAGAAGATTTCTTACAATAGTAGTACAAAATATCTTGAGGGAAGTAGAAAAATCTACTACCGTAGTAGAGGAGTAAAAATTTGAAAATCATCGCGAGAGTAGCAGATCTACTCTGATAGGAGAAGAGTGAGAACGCTGTGAAGGGGTGAATGGATGAAGACGGTATGTAACATACAAATTCTTTCAAGAAATTATTTTCAAAGTTTTCAATTTTTATTTTTTTAGTACAAATTTGGGACTTGTCTTCTTTGTCGCTTCTGATTCTTCGAAACTATGATCAATACTTAAATTTGTGTTACATACCGCTTTTATCCACTTGGTTGTTCCTTATGTATTTTGCCACGCCAAATCCGAAAATAATAATGAAAATTGCACATTTCATTATTATTTTTGTATTCAGCGTGACAAAATACATAAGAATTTGTCTATCAAGTATATCACACAAAAATTTCAGCTTTGTCGATCAGTGTAATCTTTGTTACCGAAATTTTCGGCGGAAATATCGAAAATTCGGCCGAAAACGAAATTTGGCCGAAAACTATATTTTATTTTTCGGCCGAATCCGAAACACGGCCGAAACAGGGTCCTATCATACTTTTTTGTTTACAGTCACTGTTTTTTGAAAGGAATCCCCGGAAATAAGCACACTACTAGCAGTTATGCGGGCAATTTCGGCTTCCACGCGGTCAAATTCGTTTTTGATTGTAATCCTCGTTTCGCGCTCCTATGCAATGCGTATTGGGCGGCAATACCTTCACACAGAGAAAAAACCGCGGTCAAAACAAATACTTCAAGCTCTTGAAAAATTGTAGTGAAAAAGCATTTCCCCCAACAATGATATCTTTGTATTGAGATTAATTACTTTAATGCAAATACTTTTTCCAAATACTGCGCTCTTCACACAAAAGTTGAGAAACTTTTAAACTGAAAACTAAAATATAATTTTTAACTCAAAGTTAAAATTGTTGCCATAAGAATATTATTCTTGAAAATCTAAATTGAGAGAATTTGAGAACTTATCGTTACGTCAAGTGCGAAAACTGTCATCAAAACTGTTTTCGTTGTTGATTATTCATTCATATCTTGAGTCGAAGAGACGTGACCCTGCTTCTGTGACTTCACTTTCGTGACTGAACATTATTCGTTCGACATGCGACGCTCCATCATGACCCAATACATGTATTGCGTCACAGAAGCAGGGTCACGTCTCTTCTATGATGTGTTCTATTTTTAGATTTAACATAACTCAGATTCAACAGACTGTACAGAGTATACAACATTTAGACGCTCGTTCAATAATGTTAGCGATAGCTCAAACTGCTAAGGGCTTAGAGCGCACTGCTGCAAGTCCAGAGGTCCAGGTTCGAATTCCGGAATAAGTAAGTTGTGAAGTTTTAATTAAATAAAAAGTTATTAAAAATTGTTATAAACAAAAAGAGTAAGAAAATATAAAATACATGAATAAATAAAATGTTATAACAGTTTTTTTTTTGCTTTTTATTGTTAATTTAAACAATTTCACAATTTGCGCCAAATAGAAAAACTGTTGAACCAAGAGCGGAAAAACTTGAAAAGACAACAACTTTTATGTTTTTGATACAACAATGTTGAGTTGTTGGTTATGAAATGACCAACAGAAGTTGTTGAGATTAAGTATAAAATTGTTGGCACTACGACTTTTTTTTCCGTGTGTTCAAATAGCTTTACCGAGTAGAGGAGCAGGTTGGATTTTTCCAAATAAGGGAATTGTCAGCTTTCGATGTTATCTGAACCGGAACCATTGTTGTTATTACAAAGTGCAGTATAGCCGAAGCCCGTCGCAAACACAAAGAGAGAAATCCCAATCCTACCACAGCGCGAGCCAATTCGTGTGCTCAAATCGCAAAATCTACCCAAAATACTAAAATTTCTCCTCCAACAAGTAACAATAATAACTCACATTCCCGCACTTCCATCTCCCGACCTGTTACTGACCTATTGAAGAAAATTACCCACACACTAAACCAACCACAAAAATCCCACACAACTAGTACCCCACTAAGTAATCCCTCCACAAATTCAAGCACAAAACCTCTAAATTCATATGAAATAAACGCAATTAGTACTTCAAGTGAATTCAACAGACATAATCAATCAAATATACCTGAAGTCACTTCAAATACACCATCTCAAACAGCAATTAAAAAAATTACCATCAATATCACAACAGACGTCACCATATCACCAATATCAAATTTAACGCAAACTTTAATACACAACAACGACTAATATTTACTTCGTGAATCCCCTGAAGATGACCATCCTGTGCAATAATTTAATATAGTTAAGTATACAAATACACCCACAAATAGTTTCCTTTTCGTAAACTTTTACCAGAATTAATATGAATTTTAACACATTGCAATGGAACATCAAAGGTTTCTTCAACAATTTAAATGACCTTCAATATATTATCAAAGAGCATAATTCAAGCTTTATCTCACTACAAGAAACCCATTGTCGAAACTCATTTGTACCTATCTCACCTAAAAACTACACCGCACATTTCTACAATATTCCACAAAATACCACTGCTAAACAAGGTGTCGGGATATTATTAAAAAGTAATATTCCTCACAAGTTATTAACCTTAAACTCTCCATTCCAATTGATAGCTATTGAAATTCATGCAAGCGTAAAATTTACCATTCTTTCCATCTACATCCCACCCAATCATACTTTCAATTCTAGCGACCTAACAAATACCTTCCTTTCGATCAATACTCCTTTAATAGTTTTAGGCGACCTAAACGGCTGGAATACACAATGGGGCTCAAACATAAATAACAATCAAACACAAAAGCCTTGGAATATCGACGACAAATCATATGACACTAGTATCTTTGTACAATAAAACAGAGACAGCGGCAGAAGTATTTGTTCGGTTGTTCTCAAAAAAAAAGCCAACCTTGAATCGATTGGATGAAACATCTTCTACACAGATGGCTCAAAAGGCGAAAACACACTCCCAGGATACGCTGTAGTTGATAAAATTGTGATTTTCTTATTTTAAACAAAAATAGACTTAGGCTTCTCTGGATACCCGCCCACGTTGGGATCGATGGGAATGAACACGCTGACAGCGCTGCGAAATTCGTCTGTTCTGCTCCTACTATAACGGACTCAACTTATGAAAAAACCGACCTACGAAGACATATCGTTATTTCCCAAGAAGTTAAGAGGAAAACCAAATGGTACCAATACAATCATCACCATTATACAAGAATTAATCGGCACCTTTGTGTACCCATCTACCCTACCGATATACAAAAATGGAAAATAAAAACATTCTGCAGACTCCGGCTAGGTCATACTCAAGCAACTCATCAACAAATCCTCAGGGGCGAAGACACACCAGCATGTCCAAGCTGTGGGGGGAATCTTTCGGTGGGACATATCTTGATCGATTTCACTTCTCTTTCCAACACGAAAACAAGGTTCTTCGATTCCAGAAACCCCATTGGCATTTTATCAATAACTACAACTGAAAACAATACAAGGTCATTAAATTCATAAAATCCCTAAAAATATCAATTCAAACATAATAATAATAAGAGTGTTCGCGGGTCGGCTCGTGTGGAGTCGTGGGTAAAATAAAATCGGCTCAAGTGTGGGACGCTGCAACAAAAAGGGGAATACGGAAGAAACGGCCAAACAAAATCCAAGCAAAGAACTTGAAATTCCCAGGACGAAAACACTTTACAAAAAAAAAAAAACAAATTGCGACTGAACACAGCCTGTCCAACTCTATTAATTTTCTCAAATTCAATAAACTAAATGGCAGACTGCCACAAATAAAATAAAGCAAAAAAAAACCACTAGCTGGCAAAACTAAACCAGCACGGAACAATACTCCCTTTGAAAAATTGTCACAATTGTCATAATCCACAAATGCTTGTCTACCGCACATATAGCAAGCCAACCAGCGTTTCACGGAGTTCGGAAGCGTGGACCCATACAAGTCCTTCAGGAGTGTACCATGACACACCGTATCGAAGGCCTTGGATAGGTCCAGAGCAACCATTATTGTCCTGTCACACGGTTTGCATTGGTTCATCCCATTGCCTTTTTGGGTTTGCACATTGAGCAGAGCGATGGTCGTGCTGCGGTCCTTACGGAATCCGTGCTGATGCTCAGGCAGCACCAGATGCTCACTGAGCACCGGCAGCAAGAGCGCTTCAAGCGTCTTCGCTACCGGTGACAACGGTGAGATCGGCCGGTATGATTTACCTTGGTCTGAGCATTTACCCGGCTTAAGCAATGGGATGACCCTACCAACTATCCAGACATCGGGTACGACGGATGAAGAAATGGACGCGTTGAACAGTGCAGCCAGGTAGTTGAGACCCGGCTCGTCCAAGTGCTTTAGCATTACCATCGATATACCATCCGGACCTAAGGCTTTGGAGGCTTTGGCGTTTTTGATGGCTATTGCCACGTCCAGCCCCGTGGGTTCGACAAAGACTTTATTGTCGACCATAACCTCGCTGATCCATTGGCACAGCCATCCAGATGCTCGGTCCACTTAGTCCTCCGATGCTCATTCACCAGGCGTCTGATTTCAACGTTCAGATCGCGTATACGCGGATCCGCTGGGTCTAATGTGCGGATAGCATCGCGTTCATCCGCAAGCCTTGCGGCCTCAGCGGGGAAATTGGGGCGAATCAGAGGGATTCTACCTGCCGGGATCGACCGTGAGGCGGCCTTTACGATAAATGTTTCCCAATTAGCTTTCGCATAATTGAGGAACGTTCTTTTCTCTGCTTCAATGAAATCATTTGGCATGCTAACTGTTATGGTGATAGGGAGATGATCAGAACTAAGCCGGATGCCTGTGATCCACGTTGTGCACATCAAGAGTGACGCCCCCACGATACTAATATCGGGGGAGCTGGAGCAGCCGCCTGTCACCCTTGTGTGTGCGTCGGTATTGATCGCAGAGAACGTGGAGGCATCCAGCTGCTCAGCCAGATATGCCCCGCGCCTGTCTACGCCAAGGCTCGAGAACCAAGGCATTGAAATCCCCAAGAATAACCCTGGAGTCGCCCACTAACAGGTGCTCGATCGTAATTCATATATATCAATTTCTTTAATTTCTTGAGGGCTCAATATTTGTTTTGAAATTATTAGCCCTATTATGGTTCCGAACAATAAAGTGCTGCGTCTTCCATCAAGTAGACACAACAGTCGAGTATACAAAGCAGAAGCGCTTTATTATGGTACACAGCAATACTTTGTTGTCCCACTTGATTGTGGAACGCGTGTGGAACTTATTACTTTTTGACAGCTATCAGCTGATAGACAGATTTGACAAATATTTTATTTATAAATATATGGAAAATTTGAAAAGCAAAAATAACCATTTCTTTTTTAATTTATTCGAGTGAGGACGAAGATGATGTAACGGTAGCACGAACTAGGAGACAGCTTCGAGACCGCTCCAATCCATTGAAATTACCCGAAAAAACCAATTCTGAAGCTGGCCACTGCCCTACGTTTCTTCGCCGATGGCAGCTATCAGAATCCCTGAGCGCACTCGCATTTCTATTGCACGTAATTTATAGAAAATAAACCAAAAAATTACTTCAAATACGAAAAGATTTTTTTGGGGTTTTTTTTTTGGTTTTTATTTGGGGCACTTCGTACCAGTTAATCACATTCAACATTTAAAAAAAATCAGTCTTCATGACAAAAAAAAAAACTATATGCAGTTGGTGGATTCTGCTCCATTTTGCGGATCAGGAGATGAATTTTCTCCTTGTTGGATATAACTAATTTCCTGCAAAGAATAATCACATAATTATTGAAAAACGCGTCTTTTTATTTTGTTAAATATTTTTTTTTACTTTGTTGGAGCCATTTTCTTGTTTTCGCCGGCAACTACACAACACCAATGTAGCTAACTTTAAATTTTGACAGATCAGTCAGACAATCAGACACAACTGTTGTAGATCATAATAGGTATACAGAATACACAACAGAGTTGCATGACAACAGTGGATTGCATTCATATGCTTTGCTGTACCATAATAGCATTTCACACATGGAAGACAGAAACCACTGCTGTGTTGTGAACCATAATTGGGCTATATGTTGAGCTTAGCTAGTGTTATAGCTTCTGTTATATCTGCTATATGATTTATTAGTAAATCTATATTGTAGTTAACTTGATTGAGGAATTGTAATTCCGTCAGTGTATCCTCATTTTTTTTTATTGTATTTGCAGTTGACGCCAAATATTGTTCTATAATTTTTTGGTCATTATTTATGAGTGACGTTATGTTTTCGAATCTTCTAATCATTTCGTAGCTCAACCTGCTTTGGTCAGCTATTGACATTTCGATATTACTTCCCTTTTCGTGTAACTGTCTAATTTGTTTGTTTAGTCTATCTGCGTCGCTTGCGTCCATGTTTCCCGTGATACATTTTATCATTCTTCCCAATCCATTAATTAGTCCTCTTCTCTGTCTTTTTATTGGTGTTAATGTCAATACTTTGTGTTCCAGTTCTTTAAGTTTTAATTTAGTGATTTCTATTGTGTTTGTCAAACTTCCATGTTTTTCAAATGTGTTCAATGTGTCTGTGAGTTTTTCTATGTTTATTGTATGTTTATTAGATGCATATAATTTTACAATGTGAATTAAGTTATTGTATCCTAATATTGTTCGTGCCTGTCCTAGTTGTAGTGGTAGTATGCCCTGATGTTGTGTTATTTCGTGATTTCCATTATTTGGGCGGAAATTAATGGTAGCCTAAAATGATAGTTTATGTAAATTTAACTTTTTTCTTAATCCTAGCTTTATGTATTTTTTGGTCGTTAGTGGTGATTATTGTTATTTTATTATTCTTTTTTTTATTTTATGTTTGGAAAATCTGGGTGTTATTTGTTTTGTATTTTGTAAATACTCTGTCTCCTACTTCTAGATTTTTGGGTTCTTCTCTTGTTTCATTTAATTTATTTATACTATTCTCAATTTCCTCTTCTAGTTTTTGCTTTATAGATGAGTATAAAATTTCTTGAAATTCATTAAGTTTAGCTAATTAGTCAGGTTCATTGTTAAATTTGATTTCTTTATAGAATTTGTATGTTCTACCGGTGAATAATTCGTGTGATGTCAGTTTAGTGGTAGAATGGATAGCGTTGTTATATGTGATTAGTACTTCGGACAGAATTTCTTCATGTTCGATTTCTAATCGATGTTCTTTACGTTTTGCTATGATTATTCTATATATTTCTGTTAGTGTGGAATGTAGTCTTTCCACAGGTGAATTGCTACTTGATTGTTGAAATGAAGTAATGTGTTGTCTTATATTGTTTTGTGTACAAAAGTCCTTAAAAATCATACTAGCCTTGGTCGCAAATAAGATTTTTTGGAATGCCGTGTGTACTCAAAAAATGTTTTAGAGCTTGGAGAATTGATACACTTGTTCTACTTGGGACTATATATGCTGCGGCGAATTTTAAAAATTTATCAAGTATAGTTAGGACTTGATTATAATTTATAGTGTAAATGTATATGTGGATTATGTCTAATGGTTTTGTTGGTATCTCAGTTTTTTCAAATTTATATTTTGGTGGGTTTCTATTGTATTTGAGTGTTTGGCATTTTTCGCAGTTATTAATAATTTTAGAAGAAGTATTGTCTTTTTAGGTGGTATAGTGTTTCGGAAATGCCTCTGTGGTTATTTTTTTCATGGTATTCTTTAATGAGTTGATCCTGTTCCTCGTCTTGTTTAATGTCAATTAATTTTTCTGTGCACCGTATTACTCTGAAAATTTTTCTATGTGCAGAGTATTTGGAGTATGTGGATTGAATTATTTTAAAGGTATTGTTATCTGTGAATATTGCGGAAAGCCTATTGGGTGGGAAAAAGTTTTTAAAAATGTCTCTCATCATTTGTTCATCAAAATTTTGTCTTCGTATGGTACGTCTTTGTTTGTTTTTGAAAATTGTTTCCACGGTCATTGGCGATCCTTTGTCTGAGTTTTCTAATACCACTTGGATATTGAATTCGTTCAAAGCTCTTTCTGATATTGCTATCCCGTCGTCTAGATTTTCATTGGAGGAGTGAACTGTTGTACCACCTGTACCTTGATTTGGAGTTATGTCGTTCACATTAATGTCAAAGTAGGGGTCAGTCATTATCAGAGTTACTTATCTTAATTCTGCTGAGAGCATCTGCATTAGTGTTGGCGGTTCCTTTCTTGTAAATTATTTGGTAGTCGAATTCTTCCAACTTAAGTCTCCATCTGATGAGTTTAGAATTTGGTTCCTTCAGACTCATCAGCCATGTTAGAGGTCGATGATCAGTTACAATTTGAAATCTGTTACCGAATAGATATGGGCGAAAATATTTTGTGGCCCAAACTATTGCTAATAATTCTTTTTCGATAGTGGAATAATTTGATTCTGAATCTGAAAGTGTTCGGCTTGCAAAACATATTGGTTTATCACTCCCAATGGTACCTTGTGAAAGCACAGCGCCAAGAGCTACATTGCTAGCATCTGTGGTAAGTATAAATGGTTTGGTGAAGTCTGGATATTGAAGGATTGGGTCATTGGTAAGTATGTTTTTTAAAGTTTCAAAAGTTTTGATGTATTGATCTGTGAATTCTATTGATTGCCTTTTTTTAAGCATACGGTGAGGGGTTTGACTAATTTTGGGCAATCCCTAATGAATTTTCTATAATATTCTAGTAATCCCAGGAAAGCCTTAATGTCTCTTTGTGTTTTTGGCAATGGGAAATGTGACCCAAAAATTGTATTTCTTTCCTTAAAAATTCTGATTTGTCTATTTGTATCTTAAGGTTTGCTGAATGTAATCTTTCAAAAACTGTTTTTAGGTTGCAAGTGTGCTCTTGCAATGAAATGGAAAAAATTATTATATCGTTTAAATATACTAAGGCCAGTATTATTCACCTCTGGATATTTTTACCCGGTGGATATTTCCAACTTTTCCAGGGGTTTGATATTATTCAGCTTTGGATATCGTTTTTACCCAGACATTCTATGGATATATAACCGATGAACCGAAGCGTATCCACCGAAATTTTAAAGCCATTCATTGAAAACCTACGGTTTTATAAATGCCCTACATATGAGTGCCTAGATAATATGAAACGTTTTTTGCTTCTCCTGTAAAATTTGCAAAATGTGTGTTAAGCTTTTACTAATTAAGGCATCGATATGTAGCCATTTGTATAGCCGAAAAAGAAGGTGAAGGAATAAATAAAATTAAACGATTTTCATCCATTTCGTTTATTTATCTCGTATTTCTTAGAAAGCATGCGGGATTTTGAAAGCGTTAATGGCAAGATGGAGAACCAAAACAGAATTCAGTATGTTTGCGACTTTATAGACCATTGGTTACAGAAACAAGTCAGATGCAGTATTGATTTGTCTTTAAAATCGACGGACACACAAACGGTGCTGTTTTGTTTGCTGCAATGTTTCAAGATGAATTGTTTTGATCCTCTTCCTGTTGCAATTCCTTTTCTTTTAGTAATCTTTCTTTCCCCGTTCCATTATTGCTCAAGAAACGACAATGAAATTTTAAATAATAATAATATTTTTGAAGAATTCAAAAATCAAACTCTGGGTAACTTTGACTTCTGGCTGGAAATATATTGGAAAAATTACTATCCAGCCGTTAAGATATCCAGACCTGGTAAATGGCCTAAACATATGTTTCCTATAAGATCTTCAAGTACATTATCCATGACACTTTGGAAAGGCGATGGTGCGTTTTTTAATCCGAATGGCATACGAATGTATTCATAATGTCCACCTTTTACCGTAAAAGCTGTTTTTTGTCTATCGTTAGGACTCATTTCGATATGGCGGAATCCACTAGCCAGATCTAGTGTAGAATAAAAAAAAGAGTAAAAACACAAGCTTTTTAAAATATAACCCTTTAACCGACTATAAAGCAGAAAATAAATTTCCTTTAAATAAATTTCAGCAATTTCGATTTAAGATTAAGGGTTTTTGGCTACTTTCCTCCTAATATCAATGCAGATTTTGAAGTCGCCAAAAACCCTTAATTTTAAATCGAAATTACTGAAATTAATTAAAAGGAAATTTATTTTCTGCTTTTTAATCGGTTAAAAGGTTATATTTTAAAAAACTTGTTTTTTTACTCTTTAAAAAAAAATTTTTTTTCTCCCCCCTTTTTTTTCTGTTTTCCCTTTTTTTACTCGTTTTCCCGAATACGAACCTAAGTAAAAAATTTCAGCCTTGTAGTTTACAAAATACAAAAGTTAGAACTTTAAATTGGCTCCATCCCACTCCCCTTTGCCCCCACACCCCCCTTTCCAAAGGGTACAAAATTTCATTTTGTCAATAAGAACTCACATACCATTATAGCTTGAAGGAATTGGAAGTTATGCCATGTTTAAAAAAAAGGGGTTTGAGTCCCCCTACGCCTCTGATGGACCCCAAAAATTAATAGAATGCATTGTCACCGGAGTTCTATCAGTGTTCCATTGCAGCTCTCTAGCTCATGTGGAAGTGTATGAAAAAGCTCGCCGCATATATATATATATATAGTTCACCCAAAGCAAGTTAATATAAGGATTATAAAAATACATACAACTCGGCAAATGTTTATCTAGAATTTCAGTTATGTTTGGTAGTGGGTATCGATCTGAAACAGTTTTTTCGTTCAGTTTGCGGTAATCTATTACTAACCGCCATTTGAGTTTGCCACTAGCATCTTTTTTTTCGGGACTATTCAGACTGGAGAACTCAATGGTGAATATTTTGGTTTGATTATACCCTGCTCCAGCATATTGGAAATTTGTCTGTTTATATCTTGTTTGTGAATATATGGGTATCTGTATGATTTTGTATGAATATGTATGTCATCTAATGTTTTAATGTTGTGTTTTACTTCATTTGTCCTTCCTTGAAAAACAAGTTTTCATATTGCCTACAGAGTTTTATTATTGCCTTCTTTTCTTCCGTATTAAGGTGGTCTGTGCGAATAAAATCAATGTCTAAAGTTGAGGTTGGTGGTGGACCTTCAAGGTTCCAATTTTTAATTTCAATTAAGGACTTCTACTGTACTGTACTGAACCAATTCTTTGCATTGTAGATTCCTTCGGCAGTTTGTAGATTAGGTGTAAGTATTGTAAATTGAATGTATATGTCTCCATTTTGTATGTCAACTGGAAGATTGATCATAACCTTTGTGTAGGCAGGAATTAATTGTTTTCCTGATGTGAAATTATGTTTTAATTTCAGTGGTATTGTTGAGTGTGCAGTTATTAAATTTTGGTTCCCTAAATCAATGTTGGGCTTTAGATGGGTTAGGATGTCGAGTAATTATGGAACTTAAAAATTAAAAATGTTGAACTTCCCGGCTAATTGAATTCTCTAAATGTAGGTAAAATAATTTTTATACCCCCACACTCACTGTGGCAGGGTATACTAACTTTGTCACAACGTTTGTAACGCCCATAAGGAGGCGTGTCCGGTATGGAAAAGTATATATATTCTTGATCAGTATCACCTCCTGAGTCGATTTAGCGATGTCCGTCTGTCTGTCCGTCCGTCTGTCCGTCTGTCCGTCTGTCCGTCTGTCCGTCCGCACGATAGCGGTCGCAGTTTTGGAGATATCGACTTGAAACTTTTTTTACATGTTTTTCTCGTGAATACTGAGATCAAGTTCGAGAATCAGCCAAATCGGACAAAAACTGGGCGTGGCTCCCATACACCGAAAAAAAAGGTAAAAATTTTTCAAGTCTTTTTTATTGTTGTATTCGATTGGAAATGTTTAGAAACGTATTTTTGACATGGTCCGAGGTTCCGAAGCCACATATATAAGGTCTAAATGGGGTCTTGAGACCAATTTTTTTTTTTGGTGGATTTAATTGGAAATTTTTAGAAATGGATTTTGGACATGGTCCGAGGTTCCGAAGCCACATATATAAGGGTCTAAATGGGGTCTTGAGACCAATTTTTTTTTTTTGGTGGATATAATTGGAAATTTTTAGAAATGGATTTTGGACAACCACCTATAATTGGCTCAAAATAGGGTCTTGAGACCACATTTTTTTATGATCGAGGTACTTCTTCCTACTGTGTGGGGGTATTTCAACTTCGGTATAGCCGAAGATAGTCCACTCTCTAGTTTTATTTAACTTGTATTTATTAAATATGGTTGTTATAGTAATTGGCCTGCAAGTAATTTGATTTTTGGATTCTATAAACTCGGGATTAATGAAGGATGAAGACGCTCCCGTGTCTATAAGAAATCTGAGGGGTCTCCCTAATGGAGAAGAAATGTCTATATAGGGTAAAGTGTATTCATATGTGTTTATATCTAAATATCCTGTCGGTTCAGCGTGGCACAATGTTGAAAAGGTGTTCCGTTTCGTTACTCTGTTCTTCTGGTTTTTCTGATATGATTCCACTAAAGTCATTATTTTGGTAATTAATGTTGTTTAGTTCCCCAGTATTTTGTCCAGAGAATCGAGAAAATCGTGTACGTGAACTTTGGTTTGCAATGTTGTTAGATATGGT
This sequence comes from Heteromyza rotundicornis, assembly GCA_951394025.1. Lineage (NCBI taxonomy): Eukaryota > Metazoa > Arthropoda > Insecta > Diptera > Heleomyzidae > Heteromyza > Heteromyza rotundicornis. The sequence continues at coordinate 27,583,927 of OX596012.1, forward strand.
TGAGGTTTTGAAGTTTGAATGCCCTGAACTTGTATCCATTGGCTCTGGTTTAGGAAAATCCTGTGTGCGATTGCGATTAAAAGGATTTTGATTAGAATAATTTTGAGTAGTAGTATTTTGGTGAAAGCGGTTTTGAATAAAATTATTTCGATTTGTGGGTGTTTCATTTTGGTAATTAAATTGTGTAGTTTGTGGTTGAATTCCCTGATATTGAGGTATAAAGGATTGAAGTGATTATGGCAAGGTTTATAGTTGCTTTGGTTATTAAATTGACGGGTTTATGGAAAAAATTGTTTCTTAAAATCTGTTCTATGGGTATATGAAAATTCTGTTTTTTGATAAAAATATTTTGCTCTTTAATGCAAAAGGCAAGTGCATTTGCCAATGTCTCTGGTCTCATTGCTCTTATACTGGAACCTAATGGTTCTTTTATGCCAGTAAGGAATGAATTAAGACACATTTCGGCAAATAATTATTTTTGGCTTTTATAACACTTTGGTCGTTTTCGTGTATCAATATGTTATTACTGAATGCTGATTGGATTTCAACAACATCACTGTAAAAATTTTCCACTGTTTTGGAATTTTGTCTTAAATTATGTAGGTACCTTATTAGCGAGAAATTAGAAGTTATAATTTCTCAAGTTAAAATTTGGTTTTATTCAGTTCCGTAAATCGAAGGTTGAGTAAAAGTTGACTAAAGTCACAATTTCTCGAGTTGAGGAAAAACCCCAGGGAAATTTTTGAAAACTGCCATGGCATGTCAGTTTTAACTTTTGAAATTGAATTATTTCCAAAAAAAAATGCTAACGAGAAATTGGAGCAGATTTAAAAAAAAACTAGATAGTGGACTATCTTCGGCAATGCCGAAGCTGAAATACCCCCACACAGTTGAAGTTTAGAAATACCTCAACATACAAAATTTGGTCTCAAGACCCCATTTTGTGCCATTTATAGGAGCATCAACCACAACCAAAATTCGTTTCTAAAAATTTCCAATCAAATCCACTTAAAAAAAATTTGGTCTCAAGACCCCTTTATATGTGGTTTTGGGAGCTTGGACCATGTCGAAATCCATTTCTAAACATTTCCAATCGAAAACAGCTATAAAAAAGACTTGGAAAAGGTTGACCTTTTTTTCGTTATATGTAGGGTTACCACATGCAAAATGATCTTCGTCTGGATTTTGAAAAAAAATATCTGGACTTTTCCGTTTTTAACTGGACATTCAAAGAAAATGTCGTAAAATATTTTTTTTATTTTAATGACATACTTTTAAGAAATATGCAAGCATATTAGTACCTCCTTACATTAAAAAAAAAACAATTAAATTAGATAGCTTATTATTAAAAAAAACCAGGGACCCAAAAAAACTATTACTCAAATTTTTTTATACAAAAAAATTTACATGATTTAAGGAATTATTTTAAAAGTTGCACTATAACTATTAAACTACAATTTATATTAATATTTTTATACCCCCCACACACACTGTGGCAGGGTATATTCACTTTGACACACCGTTTGTAACGCCCATAAGGAGGCGTGTCCGGTATGGAAAAGTATGTATATTCTTGACCAAAATCACCTCTGAGCTTCCAAAACCACATATAGGTCAAAATAGGGACTTTTATAGAAACGGAGCTTGGATATGGTCAGGTTAGAAGATTGTAACTATCTTTATTACCTTCTCATTGACATGCATGCAAAATTTTAACCGTTGCCACGCGCCAGAATAGACTTGTAAATTTGTCTTTTCTCAGTTATGAAAGAAAGACATTGAAAGCTTTACTACTTCAGCTTAAAAACAGTACAATGCTATTCTTTCCACAAATATTTTGTAGTAAAGGCCGCTTGTAACAATTTACTGGCCTTTTCTGTTTTTAAAAGTGTGACTTATACAGTCTTATTCAATGCATGCTTAATTACTTCAGATGATATTGTCTTTGGGCGCAGATTTCAGATTTTATGAAATCAGCCAAAATTATACTTCTTTCCTTAGGGTAAAAGGTTTTTAAATGGCTCATTCGCAGTAATTGAAAAAAATTAAACTATTTCATAGAAAACTTTATCTCTATAATAAATACGAAAACGCTATTAGTCCATTGGGTTTTCTGACTTATTTTAGTTTTTTCACTGAGAAATATCAAAGAAAATTTTATCTGGACAAATTATTGAAAAACTGGACTCTGGACACAAGACAAAAAATCTGGACAATCCAGACGAATCCAGACCGTGTGGCAACCCTAGTTATATGGGAACCACGCCCAGTTTTTGTCCGATTTGGCTGATTCTCGAACTTGCTCTTACTTTTGAAGTGAAAAACATTTTAAGTCGATATCTCCAAAACTGCGATCGCTATCGTGCGGACAGACAGACAGACGGACATGGCTAAATCGACTCTGGCGGTGATGCTGACCAAGAATATATATACTTTTCCATACGGCGGTTGCGAAATACAAACTTTTCTGCAGAAGAGGCCGAGTTGTTGGTGGATTGTGCTCTCAAAGAAAAGCACATCATTGTAGCCATCCCACTTGTTGATATCGATTCGTTGCATCATTTTATATGGACGACGACTAACCGAAACCTGATATTCCTCGTCACTCGATGATTCCTCTCCTCCTTCACTATTTCTAAGCCGTCCCAAACCTTCCAATTAGCACAATCGACTCATTTTTTTGTTATCAAATTTATTTGGAAAATAAAAAATAATTTTGAATTGTGATTGAAATGGCTGTGAATGAAACAAAAATCTGAAGTTGAAGCAAATATCCCAAGTTACAGCTTATAACTCCTGCTATTTTGGGGAATTATTGAAATCTCAATTTGGTTCAAGTTATCAAACACAAGTTGAATCAAAACGTCAAGTTCTCAAGTTATAATTGAAAAATCTGAGTGAATAAAACAAATTTTGTTTGTAAATTGAAAAAATCGCAGAGTTATATTTAACTCTCGAGTTAAAAGAGTGAATAAAACGACCCTTAATAAGCTAAAGTACAATTGTTTCTATGCTGTGTCAGCATTTGATGCCCTAGGTGGTTTCGGTGGTGTTTGAAGTGTTGTAGTGGAGAAGGGTACCGTAATTCGCGCATCCTAACCGTCCAAAACCTTCTATGCAACTATGCTGCCCCAGTCTGGAGTCCTCAACTGAGTGATACGAACTGGAAGAGTCTACAAACATCACAGAACACCACACTACCTAACACCACACTAACATCACAGAACACCACACGACCATCTACATACTGAAACAGGTATGCTGCCCATCAAGGAGCACAATCATCTGCTATCTTAAGAATTCCTCCTGGCATGCCACAACCCAAACCACCCAAACAACCACTTAACCAAATCGGATCACCCAACACGTTGCATCCGTAAAAACGTACGCATTTTCGAAAGCGATATCAGCTCATACACCACGCACGAGCTGAATAACAAAGAATACAGAGACGCCCTGAAGGACCTGCACACGAACGCAGTCACCACTTTCCGCACAAGCACCAAATATCGTCTTGCGCAGGCAACCGAAGATTTCCGACGGGGAACGCAGACTGCAACGCCACACGAGAGCCACCCTTGCTCAACTACGATCAAGGAGATGCAGATTGCTCAATAGTTACATGTCCCGCATCCGACCATAACCGACAACTGCCCGGACTACAACACAGGCCCTCACGACACCAACCACCTGTTTGGCTGCGTGTCAAAACCAACAAACACTTCAAGCAGATGCGCTCTGGATTTCTGGGCCTCAATATCACAAAATAACAAATTCCATGCAAGGACCAAGCTGTACAATTCAGCGGCTACAACAACAACAACTAGATACTGCATGTTGACTACAGCATCGTGGTCTGTAATGCATATTTCTTCAGGATACCATAGTTTTTTTGCAACTTGTAACGCAGCATAGCTAGGAAAAGAGTTTTGACCTGCACATTTTGTTTTTGCAATTGTTCATCAATAGTTCGTATTGGTGCTTTGAAAGCCCGCAATCAATAGCTACAGCCAAAGCTGCATCACCATCCATTTTCTCGCAACTCGCTTTTAATCTTAAAGAATTATGAACTCTAAACAATTCAGCAGCTTTTTCAGGAGAAAGAATTATTTCCCTCATTAACTTTGCAGTCTCAACATTTCCTTTCTACATACAGGCAGACGAAGTTGCAAAGGTAAGCACTTCCAGCTCCTCTGACCGCAAACCTAATTTAAAATATCCTTTAAATAAATTATTCTTTAAATTTACAGAGGATTGTAAATATTACATACAGCTAGCTAAATGTTTTTTTTTGAGAATACGATTACTTATATTACTCATATATCCCTACATATATTATAAATATTTTTAATAGTAGGAACTCACTCATAGTTCGACGTCTTTTTTGGGATTCGCTAAGGTCATTCAAAATTGGTTTACTCTTGAAAATTTGGTCGCTTTTAAGAGACTCTGTTTAAAATGGTTGGTCAAGCCATTTCTTCGACTCTCTAAAGTAAGTAAAGTTTGGTGATACTTCACCCAACATCTATTCCAACTTTTCAAAAAAATTTAAATTAAGTCTTGCGGAATGTTGGAATACCAAGCACTGGTGAAGTACCCATTGATTTCGACAACTTTTTCTGCTATATTTTCACACCCTCCCACGCATAAACCTCCCGCAAACTGATCTCCGGGTTAGGTCTTAATTTAACCCAGCAAACACAGTCTCAAACGTTTGAGAAAAACCCTATTTCTCGAGTCGATAACTAATGTGATTCTCGACTCATTTTCAAAGGTTACTTCAACAAAAAAAAAAGTGAAACGTTAATAATTTAATTTTTAAATTATATCTGTACTTTTTATTTTGTTTAGTGTAAAAAAAATTATCGCTACTTATCAAATATGCAATAAAAACAAAAAAACAATTTTAAAATTAATTAATTCACGTTTCACTCTTTTTATTTGAAGTCGATTTGAGAATTAACGTTTGAAACCGACACTAGAACTAACCCTTTTCTCGAATGTAAAACTAACGTTTGAAACCGACTCGAGAACTAACCCTTTTCTCGAATCGAGAACTAACGTTTGAAACCGACTCAAGAACTAACCCTTTTCTCGAATCGAGAACTAACGTTTGAAACCGACTCGAGAACTAACTCCCCTTTTTATTGAGAAAGCTATGATTCTCGAGCCGGTATCTACTCGGTGTCAAACGTTCGACATTAGAGGAAAACCTTTGATACCGAGTCGATATCCAACCTAAATGTTTGCTGGGTAACTGAGAGCGAATCTTGCTGTCTTGCAGAGCACACTTTTTGCTGGAACCTCTCTTTCTTTGTATTTTTCCTTTACTCTCAAACAGTTGAATCGTCTTATAAATTGTCGATTTTTTGAATCCCATAGCTTTAAAGTGATGAAAAGTCTCATTTTTGGATTTGTTGGGATTTTGTTCACAACATTTTCAAATTATTTTTCGACATTCTAGCTCGTTTAGCGACATTTTTACAACTGGATATGAAGTGATACAATTGTATTTTTTTCATGAATTACCTAGCTTTCTCTGATGTTATTCTAATAAAAAATTATTTTTTTACATTACAAGTTATTTTGCGAAATGCTGATTAGCCAGTGTCCAGATTTCATTCACCATACGTTATTTTCCTTTTATTTTTTATTAGTTCTTTGCATAGCTGCGAGTTGAGATATTTGGGATTCAGCCGGAAGTGGCCGCTGTTGCTGCTTGGGAAAGCAAGAGTGTGAAATTACTAACAGCTGTGTTTATTTCATCTTTTGTTTTTAGTGACACATTTGAATTAATGTGGTAGCTTATATACTGCCGATATTTGAGCCATTTTGTGAGTTTACTGGTCAATTTATCTGTTGGATTGGCCTCAGAACTTGGCGCGTACTTTATTGTGATAATAGTAGACGTATGGTCTGATGAGAGATCTAGAGAAGATTCTATAGTCAATTGGCTCCTTTTTACAATTTTAAATACTGCAAAGTCAATGACGTCGGGAGTTTTTCGACTGTCAGTTTGGAAATAAGTTGGCGTGCCAGAGGAGACTACGTCAAGGCGAAGTCTGTTGATAGTGTTCAACAGAAGCCTGCCCTTTGATGATATTAGGCGAGAGCCCCCATATGTATGTTTGGCGTTGAAGTCGCCGGTAACAATAAACTTTGGTCCAAGAGAATGGAAACAAGTATGCGGGCAGTATATAGCTGTTAATACTAGGCCTTTTAAGTATTCATCGAGAGAAATACTTGACGCTTGAATATATTCTTTGCAATAATTCTGTAGAGCATAATTATTTATTTGGCTTTTAATGAGAATAGCGGAACCACCTAGATTGAAAAAAAGGTTTTTCCAGTGAAGTGAGTTTCAGAAATTAGCATAACGTCTATTGTCCAAACATGGACATGAAGATTAAAATATTTACTTCTATTCACATTTACTTTTAATACAATAAATTGACAGTATCTATGTAGTTTAATAACAACAATTGTAAAGGGTTTTTCCCCTCAACTAAATACAGTCCACATGTCGAAGTAATTTACACTTGTAAATTAGGAATAAGTACTAAGAAGTAGAGACCGACCGAAATTCGTGTTTTTGGCCAAAAAACTGTTTCGGCCGTATTTCGGATTCGGCCGAAAAATAAAATATCGTTTTCGGCGGAAATTTCGAAATTTCAGCCGAAAACAAGACCGAAAATGTACATTTTTATCAATATTAAAAAAATCAGTAAAAAAAAATGTAAAAATAGCTTTTTACACAATTATTTGGTTGTACGTACAAAAGCAGTAATTGAAAAATTCATATAAAAAAAAAATCGATGTGATAGAAATATTCTGTAAACGCAGAAAGTCATTATTTTGTAAATTTAGAATTTTTTTTAAAAAATATTTTTTAAATTTGTATTGAAAAATCAAAACATAAAAAAAGTACCTACTGATTAGATTCGACCAAAAATCAGCCGTTTACATGATTGTTTTGGGATTAGTATTTTTGAAAAGGTAATTAAGTTTCCTAGAAACAGCTGGAAAAACCTAGATGATTAATGTTTAGTAAGTATTTTTCCTAAGTGATAAAAAATTTAAAATTTAAAAAATATTTAATTTTCTTATCATATTTTTAGACTTGAACAAGATTTCACCTTTCAAACAATACCAAACTCCTGAAAATCGGATCAAAAATAGATAAGCTACGACCATCAGAGTGGCCAAAAGAAGCCAATTTTATTGTATCTAATTCAAAATTGATTTTAAAAAAAAGTTGAGGAGATAGAAATATTCTGTAAACGCAGAAAGTCATTATTTTAAGTTGCCAAACCAACTGTATAGGTGAAAATGCCTGTACATTAAAGAACATTTTTTTGTAGCACTGTGTAATTAACCCTTTCAGTCGGATGAAATCGTTCATTTTAAGTTCATATCATCCCAACAGGAAAAATTTTCATTAATGAATTTGTATGCATGCTTTCTTAAAGAAATTCCCTACATGTTTGTAAGGAATTTCCCACATCTGTTCTGAAAAATTTCCACAACCAATATTTTAATGCAAAAAGTTGCGTCTTGCTAAATCTAACCAGTTTACTATAGAACATTTTTTTATTAAAATACTAGCAGGGCCCGGTCCGCTTTGCTGGCCCTAAAAAAATTTGTTTTTGCCTTTGGTCATAATAAATGAATGAAAACAATTATCAAATATTTTTATTGGAAGCCCAAGTGTAGCATTTTGAAATATTGAATTGTAAGAAAAGTGCCACTCCCGCTTAGAATTTAAAGCATAAAATCATGTCCCGTTGAAAAATGTTCATCTGCAGCCCAAGTGTAACATTTTTAAAATATTGAATTGTGCCACGCCCCGCTGTCCAATTCCAATATGTTGCATTGAAGGCATAGAACCATTTCCCGTTTAAGAAAATTCAATGGGAGCCCAAGAATGTCACTTTGAAGTATTGAATTGTATGGGCGGTATTACGCCGATATGTTGCATTTAGCTTAGAGTTGAAAACATGAAACCATTTGCTAAATTTTGTTGGAAAACATTAAATGAGAGGCCAGTTACAGCAATTTTAAATATTGGTTTGTATGGGCGGTGCCACGCCCCTTTGTCCAATTACGCCGATATGTTGCATTTAGCTTAGAGTTGAAACCATGAAGCCATTTGCCAAATTTCGTTGGAAAACATTGTGTGGGAGCTATTACAGCATTTTCAAATATTGACTTGTATGGGCGGTGCCACGCCCCAGTGTCCAATCCCGACCATTTGTAGCCCAGATTAGGGCTGGGGTCTTATAGTATGTTAATGGCAAATTTCAAAATTTCAAAAACGTCTGAGATATAGCAGTTTTTACTAACTTGTGGGCGGTAAAAGTGTCAAAACCTATCCTATGTCACGACTCACGACCCCTAGAACACATATATAAATTTTGGTGAGAATCGGTGCTGCAGTTTTCGCGTCTACTGGTGATAAACATACACGTCTCTTTTATATATATAGATTTGCTCCTTCGAACTGTGAACTGATGCGATCTATGTTGTTGTTGTTGTAACAGCAATAAGGAATGTATGTATGTTTTTATGTTGAATTTAAGTAAGTTATTTAGAGGTGGTTATAACTCCAGGTCCAGAAATCTGTCGACTTCGATAGGGTTGGACCAGAGGTCTATTGGCTGGAGTAGAGTAGGATGCCTCACGCAGTTGAAAGGGTGTGTTGTGTTGTGAGGCGAACAGTGGCAGGCAGGGCAGACGTCGATGAAATTGGCGCTGTTAATTCTTGCCATATAACTGTTTAACAGGCAGCAGTGACCTGATCGCAGCTGCGCTAGGGTTGTTCTTGTTGACCTAGGAAGCTCCTGCTCGTCTGCGCTGATGGGCGGAGGACGATGTTGTATTTCCGGGACGAAAAGGCTTGCAGCAATGCGTCCTGGTGAATGACATCTAACGCAGGCAGGTAGGTGTCACGAGTGAGAGCCGACTCACCTACTAAGGATTCGACCGTACTGCGCGACGACGTGAAATCCTTGCGTAAGCAGCGAGGCTGCCGCGGGGCATGCAGTAGGCTATGGTTAGAGTGATCTTGAAGATGAGCCGCGAGCACGAATTGATTCGTGAGAAGGACGTTGTGTTCCTTGACCAGCAGCGATTTGGTTTCCTGATGGAGGTGGTGTTCATGAGACATCAGGTGGCATCCGGTAACTGTTCGGAGAGCGCAGTTTTGTGCTGTTTGCAGGCTGCGCCACTGTGTTGCACTGAGCTGGGGTGACCAAACCGGTGCATCGTAGTTGAGGAGTGAACGACCAATTGCCCCGTAGGTAATAAGTAGGGTTTCAGTGTCTTTGCCCCATGATGAGCCGGCTAGGGACTTAAGCACGTTGTTCCTGCTGCTCAGTCGGTTCTTGATGTCAGACGCGTCCGTAGAAAAAGTGAGTAGGTTATCAAGAATCACGCCTAGGATTTTTGGTCTTTTTAGCGTGGGGATAACCGAGCCATCCACGACTAAATGTAGACTTCTTTCGACCTCCTGTGTCCATGTTGTGAGCAGAGTGCCGGAAGATTTGCTTGGTGACAGCTTGAGTGAACGACCATTGAAGAAGTTAGCGACAATCTCAAGATAGTTGTTCATGCGAGTTGTCATGTCGTGTATATTTTTTTGCGATCTATGTACTCGTATTCTTCGAAAGTCATCCTTTGGATCAAAGAAAAAAATTTACACTAAATTAAAGTCGAAATATTGGACAAAAAAAACACATCAATCTATATATATAAAAGAGACGTGTATGTTTGTCACCAGTAGACGCGAAAACTACAGCACCGATTCTCACCATAATTTATATATGTGTTCTAGGGGTCGTGAGTCGTGACATAGGATAGGTTTTGACACGCCCACTTTTACCGCCCACAAGTTAGTAAAAACTGCTATATCTCAGACGTTTTTGATCACAAGAAAATGAAATTTGCCATGAACATACTATAATATCCCAGCCATAATCTGGGCTGCAAATGGCCGGGAATAGACAATGGGGCGTGGCACCGCCCATACAAGTCAATTTTTGAAAATGCTGTAATAGCGCTCCGACACAATGTTTTCCAACGAAATTTTGCAAATGGTTTCAACTCTAAGCTAAATGCAACACATCGGCGTAATTGGACAAAGGTGCGTGGCACCGCCCATACAAACCAATATTTCAAATTGCTGCAACTGGCCTCTCATTTAATGTTTTCCAACAAAATTTGGCAAATGGTTTCATGGTTTCAACTCTAAGCAAAATGCAACATATCGGCATAATTGGACAAAGGGGCGCGGTACGGCCCATACAAACCAATATTTCAAATTGCTCTAACCATACAATTCAATACTTCAATACAGTGCCATTATTGGGATCCCATTGAATATTCTTCAACGGGAAATGGTTCTATGCCTTCAATGCATATTGGAATTGGATAGCGGGGCGTGGCACTTCCCATACAATTCAATATTTTCAAAAAATGTTACACTTGGGCTCCTAATGAACATTTTTCAACGGGAAATGATTTTATGCTTTCAATTCTAAGTTCAATGTTACATATGGTCGGAATTGGACAGCGGGGCGTGGCACTTTTCATACAATTCAATATTTCAAAATGCTACACTTGGGCTCAAAATAAAAATATGTGACAAATGTTTTCATTAATTTATTATAACCTTAAAGGCAAAAAGAACTTTTTTAGGGCCAGCAAAGCGGACCGGGCCCTGCTAGTTATAAATACAACAAAGATTATTTTTAATTTAAGCCCTTCATTTTAAAATTAAAGGTCGCTAAAAACTATTAAGACATAAATAAAAAACTTTATTGCCGCCGGACAGTCTTCAACCTGTGGAAATTGGAAATAATAAATTCACACTCATCTATCATAGGCACAATTTTTCTGTGTCTAACTGAAATATATCGATGCCTTAAAGCACAACCATCCTATGTTCATTTTTTCAAAACTCTAGAAAATGAAAAAAAAATTTCAAAATGGTATGTTTTGTATGGAAATTGATTTTTTTCCCTGCATTTTTCAATTACTTTCATTACGATTCCCACAAACTACTATAGCCTGTCTGATCCCAGCAAACAACATTATGAGCACTCAGAATCTAGAGTCCGAAAAGTATCTAATTTTGGATGATTTTTTGAGCGCTCAGAATTTAGAGTCCGAAAATATCTAATTTTGAAGGATTTTATTAACAAAAATAGTTTTCGAATTTCAAAATAAGCTTTGTTTTTATCGGCATGAATGATAGAGGGTTAAGCATTTAGTTACGAAATAGTAGGTCCCATGCCCCGGAAAAGGTAAAAAGTTTTTCTTTAATATTTGAAATGTTAATAATTTGATTGGATATTTGAAATAGAATTCCATGGCCATACATGACAACAGGACAGCTGTCCATTGCAGATATCAAAGAAATTAGATTTGATCATATTAGGGAAACATATTAGAGTCATATTTTAGATTCTTTTTATAGCCATATTAGATATGGTCATATTTGGGAAACATATTAGAGTCATATTTTAGATTCTTTTTATAGCCATATTTCCGGCTCATATTTGAATCATATTTAAGACACATTTTAGAGTCAGATTTCAGACTCCAATTAGAGTCTTATCGCATACAATTCATCGTGCCCTTACAGGAAGGGAAACACGCCATATACGGCTTCTACAAGAGTCTTTTCTGAGCGAAATGAAAGCCTCAAAAGATTCAAAAAAGAGTCAAATTTTTTGCTGGGATGCAGCCTTTTCCCAGGTATCCAAAAATTTGAAAAGTTAAATTTATACTTTTAGAAACCAAAATGATTTAACCGACAAAAAATGGTAAAAAAAAAAATTTTAAATAACCGAAAATAAATTGTTGTTTTACAGAAATTGTATGTTATTTTTACCGCAATTGTTGGTTCAATTTGAATTTTCACCAACTTGTGCAATTTACCATTCGCGCATCTTCAGTTGAATCGTTGGGATTCAAAGAAAGAAGAATTCTCAATCGTGTTATGAATGTTGTGCCTTATAGAGGCAGCTTGAGCAGAGCCAATCATAGTTTTTTTTGCTTGTAATACTGCATTTGTAATACTAATTTTGGAAAATAAGAGCTTGTGTCAGTTATACGCTCAAGCTAATATTTATTATACTCCCACACACACTGTGGCAGGGTATATTCACTTTGACACAACGTTTGTAACGCCCATTAGCGGGGGTTTTCCATACCGGACAAGTATATATATTCTTGATCAGCATCACCTCCTGAGTCCGTCTGTCTGTCATCACGATAGCGGAGGCAATTTTGGAGATATCGACTTGAAATTTTTCTCCTCTAAACACAGATCAAGTTCGAGAATTAGCCCGATCGGACAAAAAGTAGGTGGGGCTGCCATACAAAACGGCAAAAAAGCGAATTTTTGTATTGCTGTATTCGATTGGAAATGTTTAGAAACAGTTTTTTGAAATAGTCGGAGGTTCCAAAATCACATATAAAAGGGTCAAAATAAGGTCTTGAGGCAAAATATCGTCCTGGGACCTACATTTTTTCGAGGTATTTCCAAATGGGACTTATTGTGTGGGGGTATTTCAGCTTATTTTAAACATATAATCTTGCATTTTTGAAATTTATTGTTGTGCTTGATATGTTTTTCATTTGTTTTTAAAGGAAAAAAAAAATGTAACAAATCAAACTTTATGGTTTTCTAATTCATTAAATTTGTAGCGGAAACCACTTTTGCTTTAAAATTGTAAACCAACAAATTATTAAGGTAAAGTTACCTCCATCATTGGTTAAATTACGAACCCTTTTTGTAGTTATACCTACAATGAAGTACACCAACCACTTCTCATCGGTTAGATTAACCGACGAAGAAGGATTGGAGCGTTTTTAACCGTCTTTTTCGGTTAAATCTACCGTGTGTAGATGAGTCGGTTAGAGTGCATTCCAAACTCCAAAGGACGTCGGTTCGAATTCCAGGAAAACTGAATTTGTGGAACAGTTATAAGTAATAACTAATCGTATTGTTAGCGCTATGGAAAAACACAACCAACATGATGTTGTTTATAAACTGATGCGATCTATGTTGTATATATACAGACTTTTCCAAAGCGTTTGATAAAGTTAACCATTCAATACTTTTGCTGAAATTAAGGGCATTTGGTATAAGTGGTCCTCTTCTAAACTTTTTTGGTAGCTTTCTAGCAGACCGCAAATTATTTGTTAAGATTGGTGACGTCAAGTACAATGTTGAAGTGAACGCTGTCAGTGGAACCACAAGGTACGCATGGTGGACCGCTTTTCTTTTTAATATTTATATATGACTTACCTGCTAAATTTTAAATTTGCTAATTGTTTAATGTTTGCAGATGATGTAAAACTATTTATGAAAGTTAATAATAATTCTGATTGTAATGGTCTTCAATCCGATGTTAACTTTTTCCAGTCGTGGTTTGAGTCAAACAACCTATATTTGAATATTGATGTTGTATTGTGTCATACACTAAGTGTCGAAATTCGTTAATTTTCGGCTATAAAGTTAACGATTCACTTTTAAATCGAAAGCCTGAATTAAGGATTTTGGTGTCATTTTTGATTCAATGTTGACATTTGTACACCATTATGAATACATAATTTCCAAAGCATATTCCATGTTGGGTTTTATTATAAGAAATACCAAAAATTTTAAAGATCCACACACTATAAATTCTTTGAAAGATGGAAAAACTCGTATTCACTTTTAGTTGTATTTAATGTCCTGTGTGACAAAATCACAAAACCAAGGGACTTAAGAAACAATCGCATTTTTTAAGAATTACTGTTCCGAAAAGAAACTGCACACCTTGTTTTGCTTATAAAATAAAGGTTTTTAGTTTTTTTAGTGAAATTTTTTTTTGTATCATTTATTAACATTTAAAAAAAAGTTATTCTTTTAATTTTTACCGAATTTTTCGTGTTGGTCCCTTTATTAAATTCCGCACCACTGCTTCAGTAACGGTTCTGCTTACCTTACGCTAGTTTTTTTTAAATTGTTTCACATCACTAGCAACTCGGCAATTCTTCATCAAGTTTCACTTGACAATAGCTCAATAGCTCTCTATTGGGAGAAGCTACGAATCATTTAGTGGGCTCTCATATTTTGCGTTATTTTACGTTATTTAGTTCTATCAAAGGCAGTGCGGAAAGGGAGTGGCTTGTAGTAGCTAAATCGGGCCAAAAAATTGTTAACACATTATGTTTTTCTAAAAATTGTATACGGCGGCTCTATAGAAACTCCTTCGGAAGATAAGTGTCCATTTTGAAAAATTTCTAATCATAAGGTCGTTAGTGCAAAAAGCCTTCCAGATAATATCTTTCCGGCCACATTTTTTCATTCCAATTATTAATACTGGCTGGTCGACAGTATCTTTTATGTAAAATTGGGAACCTGGTAATTTTCTTGAGTCCATTTTAACATAAGTGGCGTCATTCATTATAATGCATTCAACTGCATCTCGAAACAAATTGTCGTTCAATTTTCGAAGCCTTGTTATCCCGATTTTCACTTGTCTTTCACTTTTGTTTGGTACTTTTGGTTTTTTTTTACAGGTATTCACATTATGACTTTGCTTTACTCTTTGGACCATAGAGGCACTGGATCCATTTTTTTTTGTCAAATCTCGAATTGATATTAATTTATTTTTGACTATAAAGGTTAGGTAAGGTTAGGTTTATCAAATTTCTGATCTCTTGGACTCTTTTTTCTTATATTTGATAGAAGAGGTATCTCTGAACTTATTATAATATTTTTGACACCATTTAAACTATCAAATATCTGTGCGAAATTCCTCTTTTTCTGAAGTAATTGTGCAAAATTTAAAAAAGGTGCCTACACAAAAAATTCGTCAAATGTTAATAAAAAGTAAATTAAAACAGATTGCTTTTGAATACAAAAGTTTGTCACCCATTCTTAATTTTAATGTAAATGAATACCGATTTAGACTCAATCTATTTATATTATTCAATTATGATTAGACGCAATAATGTGTATTAAGATCTGTAAGATTTATTCTGTAGACCAAACTAAATAAATAAATAAATAAACTTGTTCAAATTTTAAATTCGTTCTCATTTGCCACAAATAAAAATTCGAGCAATATACATATCGTGTAATCACCGAAAAATTCCTGTGTCCTAATTTGTACGAATTAAAATTTTGATTCGTTAAACAATATACACAAAGAGTCATTTGTGACTCTTTTCTGATTCATATGGTTTACTCAACAAAATCAAGCGGGATTCACGCCAAACGTAATTCTTATCTAATTCTAAACTTTGGAATATAACAGTTTTCAGTAGGAATAACTATCTAAAAATATCTTTTTTGGGAGTCATTTTCAGTCTCTGTTTAATTACTTTTTTCTTTTCAGAAAT
The DNA here is from genome assembly GCA_951394025.1 of Heteromyza rotundicornis. Taxonomy (NCBI): domain Eukaryota; kingdom Metazoa; phylum Arthropoda; class Insecta; order Diptera; family Heleomyzidae; genus Heteromyza; species Heteromyza rotundicornis. Next base: position 27,599,326 of record OX596012.1, read on the forward strand.
TTTTCAGATATCACGAGATGTTAAGAGAACAAGATGAAAAAAAAAGCTCTGGTATATCTGAAAAAACTAAAATTCCATACTGGACTATCTTCAAACAGGCATCTCCTCAGCTTTTTAATATTTTTTTTACTTTTTTTGTGACGTTATCTGTGTTTCCCGCCATTCATTCAGGTAAGATATGTAATATATATATGGTGGTGGCATATTTGTATGGAATTTTGCCTGGTCTTTCTTAATGAAATGAATTGAAATTGTAATTTTATTTGTTGAACAAAACATGAATAAATTTAAGCATTGGGTTCAAGACAGGCGTAAAGGTGCTTTACGTCCTTATTGCATGATTAGCTATATCTAAATCTGAAGTCTATCATTATGCTCGATCCGATTCGCTTTATTTGTGTTTTATGCAATAAATTCGTTATATAACGTAAGTGTACCGAATTCCGGACACTGATCGCCAGGCCAACTTAAATCCTCTGGAAGATCCATTTAAAACATTCAAAAACAGGAACGAATATTTTTATCACATAGTCTCGGGTATTAACTTTAATTAAATATAAGTGTTTTTTCCAAATTTCTAATGAAAATAAATAATTTAAACTCTTGCGAGCGAAACAAAAAAAAATGCTCCCAATTCCGGCCACTGATTTCAGTTGTTCCGAATTCCGGCCACCTGCGCTCCTAATTCCGGCCAACCAGATTTTCAAAGACAAATTAGGTTACAAAATGCTATTGATTTGCAAAATAATTTATTTTTTTAAACTATAATACTAAAAATAAATAAATAAATAAAAAATAATTCATTATTAAACATTTGGTTTATTTATTTGGTTTTTAAAAATCATGCAGTGACTCGCAGAAGTATTTTGCATATTCTTTTCCATGTACAGTGGCTCTTAGTCAAATTTTATTGAATCTATATTGGTATCATTGGAATGGTCATTGGAAACATTACAACAACAAAGCTGCAATAAGCACCGAAACATTACAACAAAGCTACAATAAGCATTGAAATATTACAACAACAACAACATGTAACTGTATTAAAATAGTTGTGATATTGTTGTGATGTTTAAAAAGTACCAACAAATAACAGTACCCAAAATTAGTGAAGACACCTTTTCAAAAGTCACCAATTATACAGGAAAATTAAGAACAAATTGAACACTTTATATGAGAGAAATCGTAACTATGACTTTCGGTCACTTTTATTTTGTCTAAAAGTTATCTAACTTTATATTACCGATTTAAAAAACTGAATGAAAGGCATAAATAACTTAAATTTTTAAGCTTTTTCATGTAAAAGATCAATTAAAATCGAATTTACAATTAAATTTTCACAGAGTCAAAACTGCCTTTTCTTAGGAAATTTACATAAGTATGTTAGAATTGAAAAGCTGATTGCATAAAATCTGTAACACATAGCCCATGACGGATTTAGGTCCTTGTGTACATGAATGTGTAAACAATCAAATAAAAAAAGAAAAAAAAATCATATTGAGTAAAATATATTGTTTAGAAACATTATTGTGACAAGCTCAATAATACACGTATGCACTACATAAAAAAAACTAACAGTTTCCTTTTTTTTCCTTGTGGAAAACTTGATTTTAAATTTTTCTACTTTTTAGCATTTTCCACATTGAAATCCACTCAAAACAATCGTTTCGTGACAACGAAAATTCTTGTAATGAAATCAAAAACAAATCTGTCAATGTTTTTTTGCGGAATGATATGCAAAGGCGTGGTCTACCATAAGAAGTAATTTGAAATTTCATTTTCGATGTATAAAATGTAAATATCGGCAAATAAGTAAAGTGGCCGGAATTAGGCACTATGACGGAATTCGGTACACTTACGTTATTTATTTATTTACAATCTATATATACAAAAGAGACGTGTATGTTTGTCACCAGTAGACGCGAAAACTACAGAACCGATTCTCACCAAAATTTATATATAAAATGAAATTTGCCATGAACATACTATAAGACCCCAGCCATAATCTGGGCTACAAATGGTCGGGATTAGACAATGGGGCGTGGCACCGCCCATACAAGTCAATGTTTGAAAATGCTGTAACTGGCCTCTCATTTAATGTTTTCCTACAAAATTTAGCAAATGGTTTCATGGTTTCAACTCTAAGCTAAATGCAACATATCGGCGTAATTGGACAAAGGGGCGTGGCACCGCCCATACAATTCAATACTTCAAAGTGCCATTCTTGGGCTCCCATTGAATATTCTTAAACGGGAAATGGTTATATGCCTTCAATGCAACATATTGGAATTGGACAGCGGGGCGTGGCACTTCCCATACAATTCAATATTTTAAAAAATGTTATACTTGGGCTCCCCATGAACATTTTTCAATGGGACATGGTTATATGCTTTCAATTCTAAGTTCAATGTTACATAAGGTCGGACAGCGGAGCGTGGCACGTTTCTTACAATTCAATATTTCAAAATGCTACACTTGGGCTTCCAATAAAAATATTTGATAATTGTTTTCATTCATTTATTATGACCAAAGGCAAAAAAAACTTTGTTAGCGCCAGCAAAGCGGACCGGGCCCTGCTAGTATATTATAAATTAATTTACAAAATATTTCTGGACTGCTTGGCAATTTAGCAACGCGATGACTTGTATACAATTTCATATTTTTAAATTATTCTTTATACTTCATATCGATACCTTGGTTGTGCTAACCATCCTATGTCCGTTTTAATGAAAATCGAGTTTTTGGCATTTTTGGATTCCTGAGAAAAAGCTGCATCAGACAGGCTATAGTGGTTTGTAGGAATCGTAATGAAAGTAATTGAAAAATGAGGAATTAAAAATCTATTACCATACAAAAAATAACAATTTGAAAACTTGTTTTTCATTTTCTAGAGTTTTGAAAAGATGGACATAGGATGGTTGTGCTTTATCGATATGTTAAACTATTTTTTTTAATCGTTCATGAATCATCTTAATTGTATCTCGATTACTTCAGTCTATTGATACTTCCAGTGGAATATGAGTCCTGGACCAGGGTCAAACAAGTAGCATATGTTGAATGGATAGAATTGTTGACCAATAACTGCATTCTCTTGGAGAAGATCTGTTGTAAAAATGGCTTGAGGTGAACTTCGTCGTGCCAACTCTAAAGCGAGCAATTTGTATGCAATCATCACGCGTGAAGTAGGGGTTGTATGTTGACCTTGTAATGGATGGATTATAAGTATGGAGAAACGTACCAGAGTTACGCCAACGCTCATTTTGGATCCTGCATCCTGTTGCACCATTTTGTTGAAGTTAATCAAAATTGATTCCAAACAAGGAACCGACGAAATAAGCGGTAAAGTTTGCATTTTTAGCTGCGATATCTGCCATTTCGATTCCAGATATTCCGATATGGCCTGGAACTCATACAATTTTTACATCACAATTTAGTTGAATGCCTTCAAGAGCGTATAAGTACGATTGATTGCTTTTATTTAGTAGCGATGTAATTGCACTGAGACTATCTGAGCATATTAAAGTTTTCTGGTTTTTAATAGAGAATTGCATGTGGAATTGCATTTTTTATGGCAGTTAACTTTGCGTTGAATATACCAGCGTTTATAGGTAGAAGTCCTTGGCATATTGTGGTGTATATGTTGTTTGGGCGTTCTTCAACAACTGCGTAATTTGACACTCCATCCAGGGAAAATTAATATATATATTTGTCCAGGTCTGTCTGTCTTTCTGTCTGTCTGTCTGTCTGTCTGTCTGTCTGTCTGTCTGTCTGTCTTTCTGCCTGTCTGTCCGGAACACTAACCGATTCAAAATTTACAACTTCACTTTTTTATACCCCCACACTCACTGTGGCAGGGTATACTCACTTTGTCACAACGTTTGTAACGCCCATAAGGAGGCGTGTCCGGTATGGAAAAGTATATATATTCTTGATCAGTATCACCTCCTGAGTCGATTTCGCGATGTCCGTCTGTCTGTCCGTCTGTCCGTCCGCACGATAGCGGTCGCAGTTTTGGAGCTATCGACTTGAAACTTTTTTTACATGTTTTTCTCGTGAATACTGAGATCAAGTTCGAGAATCAGCCAAATCGGACAAAAACTGGGCGTGGCTCCCATACACCGAAAAAAAAGGTAAAAATTTTTCAAGTCTTTTTTATTGTTGTATTCCATTGGAAATGTTTAGAAACGTATTTTTGACATGGTCCGAGGTTCCGAAGCCACATATATAAGGGTCTAAATGGGGTCCTGAGACCAATTTTTTTTTTTCGGATTTGATTGGAAATTTTTGGAAATGGATTTTGGACATGGTTTGGGCTCCAAAACCACCTATAATTGGCTCAAAATAGGGTCTTGAGACCACATTTTTTTATGTTCGAGGTACTTCTTTCTACTGTGTGGGGGTATTTCAACTTCGGTATAGCCGAAGATAGTCCACTCTCTAGTTTTAAGTTGTAAACCTTCTTTTTATACCCCCACACTCACTGTGGCAGGGTATACTAACTTTGTCACAACGTTTGTAACGCCCATAAGGAGGCGTGTCCGGTATGGAAAAGTATATATATTCTTGATCAGTATCACCTCCTGAGTCGATTTAGCGATGTCCGTCTGTCTGTCCGTCCGCACGATAGCACGATAGCGGTCGCAGTTTTGGAGATATCGACTTGAAACTTTGGGTACATATTTTTCTCGTGAATACTGAGATCAAGTTCGAGAATCAGCCAAATCGGATAAAAACTGGGCGTGGCTCCCATACACCGAAAAAAAAGGTAAAAATTTTTTATTGTTGTATTCGATTGGAAATGTTTAGAAACGTATTTTTGACATGGTCCGAGGTTCCGAAGTCACATATATAAGGGTCTAAATGGGGTCTTGAGACCAATTTTTTTTTTTTTGGTGGATTTGATTGGAAATTTTTAGAAATGGATTTTGGATATGGTCCGGGCTCCAAAACCACCTATTATTGGCTCAAAATAGGGTCTTGAGACGACATTTTTTTATGTTCGAGGTACTTCTTCCTACTGTGTGGGGGTATTTCAGCTTCGGTATAGCCGAAGATAGTCCACTCTCTAGTTTTTTAATCCATTGCTTGATATTCTTTTTTTAATCTTTCTTTTTTAATTCTCTTTTAATGTAACAGTTCAACTTTACACAATTACATCATCCAACAAAATTTCTTTCTATTCCTTACAAAATTTAATAAAAGTTCACATATTTCACAAATGATTTTTTATATGCATATATAAATTATGGAGTTCACCATACGGCTTGGTCTACCTAACCGCCATTAGCTGAAATTATTTTATAGCTGGCTGTGGTCAGTTGGTTAGAGCTTTGGCCTATGACTGCGGGGGTCATAGGTTCAAGCCCGGTGCCGGCCGAAGTTTTTCTTTTTTTAATTCCATTGCTTCATATTTATACCCCCACACTCACTGTGGCAGGGTATACTCACTTTGTCACAACGTTTGTAACGCCCATAAGGAGGCGTGTCCGGTATGGAAAAGTATATATATTCTTGATCAGTATCACCTCCTGAGTCGATTTCGCGATGTCCCTCTGTCTGTCCGTCTGTCCGTCCGCACGATAGCGGTCGCAGTTTTGGAGATATCGACTTGAAACTTTGGGTACATGTTTTTCTCGTGAATACTGAGATCAAGTTCGAGAATCAGCCAAATCGGACAAAAACTGGGCGTGGCTCCCATACACCGAAAAAAAAGGTAAAAATTTTTTATTGTTGTATTCTATTGGAAATGTTTAGAAACGTATTTTTGACATGGTCCGAGGTTCCGAAGCCACATATATAAGGGTCTAAATGGGGTCTTGAGACCAATTTTTTTTTTTTGGTGGATTTAATTGGAAATTTTTAGAAATGGATTTTGGACATGGTCTGGGCTCCAAAACCACCTATAATTGGCTCAAAATAGGGTCTTGAGACCACATTTTTATATGTTCGAGGTACTTCTTCCTACTGTGTGGGGGTATTTCAACTTCGGTATAGCCGAAGATAGTCCACTCTCTAGTTATACCCCCACACTCACTGTGGCAGGGTATACTCACTTTGTCACAACGTTTGTAACGCCCATAAGGAGGCGTGTCCGGTATGGAAAAGTATATATATTCTTGATCAGTATCACCTCCTGAGTCGATTTAGCGATGTCCGTCTGTCTGTCCGTCTGTCCGTCCGCACGATAGCGGTCGCAGTTTTGGAGATATCGACTTGAAGCTTTGGGTACATGTTTTTCTCGTGAATACTGAGATCAAGTTCGAGAATCAGCCAAATCGGACAAAAACTGGGCGTGGCTCCCATACACCGAAAAAAAAGGTAAAAATTTTTTATTGTTGTATTCGATTGGAAATGTTTAGAAACGTATTTTTAACATGGTCCGAGGTTCCGAAGCCACATATATAAGGGTCTAAATGGGGTCTTGAGACCAATTTTTTTTTTTTTGTGGATTTAATTGGAAATTTTTAGAAATGGATTTTGGACATGGTCCGGGCTCCAAAACCACCTATAATTGGCTCAAAATAGGGTCTTGAGACCACATTTTTATATGTTCGATGTACTTCTTCCTACTGTGTGGGGGTATTTCAACTTCGGTATAGCCGAAGATAGTCCACTCTCTAGTTTTTTCTTTTTTTTAATCTTTCTTTTTTTAATTCTTTTTTAATGTAACAGTTCAACTTTACACATTAGGCGACAATTACATCATCGAATAAAATTTAATAAAAGTTCACATATTTCACAACTTTCTATAAAAAAAATGACATATGAAAACATAGAAAATATTTTTGCATCTAAATTACACAATAAAGTAAACATAAATTTTTTTCAAATTAGTGTTTTATTTCCCGTGCATGGCACGGGCAAATTTACTAGTTGCTTTATATTAGTAAGAAGTTATGTTTGAATATTTCCGAATTTTAAGTGTTTTTATAACCCTTATATTAACTTGCCGTGGGGGGACTCAAACACCTTTTTCTTCAACATGGCATAACTTCCGATGAAATTTGGTAGGTGGGTTCTTATTGACAAAATAAAATTTTACACCCTTTGATGGGGGGTGTGGAGATAAAGGGGAGGGGGATGGAGCATTTTTAAAGTTCGGGATGGACTAACATTCGTATTTTTTAAGCTACAGGACTTAAATTTTATACTTAGGTTCGTATTCGTAAAAAAAAATAAAAAAGGGAAAAAAAGGGGGGGCTGGAATTTTTTTTTAAAAAGGGTAAACATTTTTTTTTAAAAAAAGGGTAAACATTTTCTTTTTAAAAAAGGGTAAACATTTTTTTTTTTAAAAAGGGGGAAAATAACGAAGAGTAAAAACAAGTTTTTAAAATATAACCCTTTAACCGACTAAAAAGCAGAAAATAAATTCCCTTTAAATTAATTTCCCCAATTTCGATTTAAAATTAAGGATTTTTTGGCCACTTCAAAATCTGACATTAGGAACAAACCAGCCAAAAACCCTTAATTTTAAATCGAAATTGGGGAAATTAATTTAAAGGGAATTTATATCAGCATGGTTCAAAAATTTCATATAGAGCATGCACTCTACAGGTTGTTAGGGATTCTAAATTATCTAGATTAAATATTGCAAAGCGCAAAAGCTTAAAGAAATAAATTGAAAAGGTTTTCCATCAAGACGCCATTTACAACCATATTCAAAATTTGGTACTTCTGTCGCTACTGGTAAAGTCTCAAACGCTGTCTAAAAGTGCATAGCAAAAGTTATATATATTTGTATAATTTTCCCTCCCCAAAAACAAATTCTGAAACAGATCTGAAATTTTCATCATACGCGAAAAGCCACGCGACTTCATTGTTCCCCTCCATTTTGACTGAATTTCTATACCATGCAAATTTCAATGCTATCCTAGTTATAGACTCAAATTGATCTAATTAATTACATTCAAAAAATTGTCTCAATATTGATAAGCTAATTTTTAAATGATTTCTTTTTGTTCAAAATATTGATGAACACTTTTACATTTCTAATATTATCTATAATTATCGCTAGTAATAAAAAATGTCAAACAGAAGATCTCCCACATCATAATCTATGTTTAGTAACACTCAGTTTGAGTTGAGGCTGTGTGGCCGTTTACAATTCTAATGTATTCTGATATTGTCGCTATTAAGAAAAGTACACACACAAGTAATAAATAGTTTATAGCCTGTGCGGGGATCGCTTATCGTGCCTCTGCTGATAATATTATAATTCTGTCTAGTTTTAAGAGATTTGTTGAGCCTATATATTTAAGTGTTTTATTAAAATAAAGTCAGTACCTTACAAATACTCAAAAGAAGCGAACGTAATATTCGTGCACTTTTTAAATTTAAATACTATTTAAGTTTTGAAATGTTATGGTAACCCTAATTTTGTTATCAATATCAAGTGTCTACCTTTGTCTCATAGCTTAAAACTATTCGCTCAACTTAATATTATAGTTTTAAGTTTTCTTTCATTCATTGCTTCTTATTTCTCTTACCTTTAAGTTACCTACAACAAAATAATTTTTATACGAATTACAACAAATATCGTTGCTAAAATTTCCGTTTTGTATTAAACCTTAATTCCTAATATGAACTAAACTCTCTTTTATTTGAGGAAGGGGGCTAAAAGGCATTGATGGATTACCAAGAATTTTCTCTCTCTCTTGAAGAAGTAATGTAAATAGAGTTTTGGATGTTAATTCTTTTGAGAGCATAATAGTTTTGCAAATTTGCACTGCATTAGTGGCTACTTTTTAAAATGGCATGAGTAAATTTTTTTATGCTTACGCGTTTCGCATAGGAGGGTGAAAGATCCACGCCACAACCGACTCAGCTAGTCGCTCAAGAACCAGCATGCCGACGACACCCTACCTTGCGAATCTATATAAATGTATATAAATATTTTTGTATATAGCGCGCGTAACAAGGTTATGGCTTTTGCAGTTAGTTTTGCAGATCTCTTCTGTACACACAGAAAAAAAAGGTCGGTAAAATTAACCGAAAAAAGTGGTTGACGTACAGCATTTAAAAATGTATGAAAATTGTAAATTTTTTTACCGAGCTCGTCGGTAGATTTAACCGACAAAAAATGTTAAAAAAAAATAGTTGAAATAACCGAAAAAAGTTGTTGTACAGAAATTGTAGGTTCTTTTACAGCAATTGTTGGTTAAATTTGAATGTTCACCAACTTGTGCAATTTACCATTCGCGCATCTTCAGTTGATCGTTGGGATTCAAAGAATGAAGAATTCCCAATCGTGTTATGAATGTTGTGCCTTATAGAGGCAGCTTGAGCAGAGCCAAAAAGAGTTTTTTGCTTGTAATACTACTTTTGGAAAATAAGTGCTTGTGTCAGTTATGCGCTCAAGCTAATATTTATTTTTTTAAACATGCAATCTTGCATTTTCGAAATATATTTTTGTGTTTAATATGTTTTTTTTTGGTTGTTGGGGTTTGTTTTCAAATGCAGAAAAAAATTAATTCATCGAAAAAAGTTTTCTAATTAAAAAAATATGTATCGAAACAAATTTTTGTTGTATGTTTACAATTAAAAATTGTAAGCCAACAAATTTAAATGGTTTTCTTACTAAAAAAATATGTTTCGAAACAAATTTTTGCTGTATGTTTACAATTCAAAATTGTAAACCAACAAATCATTAAAGTAAATCAACCACTTCTCATCGGTTAGATTAGCCGACGAAGAAGGGTTGGAGCGTTTTTAACCGTCTTTTTCGGTTAAATCTACCGACTTTTTTTTTGTGTGTATGTAACAAAAATTTCAAAATTAGTTTTATTACAATATCGAAGATGTTAGGTTCACCTCTTGCCCTCAATTCTTCCCAAATGTAAGTATTCATGATGTAGTCGGATATTCGGAAGACATTAAGATACTATGTAAACTTTTTTAATATTTTAAAATAAAAGAAGATGTTTTGTGCATTCGAAATTTCCATTTATTAAATACACAAACCGAAAAACTTTTTTGATTGATAAAATAGACATTTCACATTTTAGTTTCAATAAAATGAAATTGTTCCATCAACCTTTTGGTTCGCTTCTTTAATATATTCAGAAATTTTCATTCAAATGCAAATAGTAGATTTCGTGTCTGTAAACCTTGATTACTACAAAATAGCATGATACCCATTTAATTTGTATTAAAATAAAATGTTCAATGCATTTTGTCGTTGAATTAGTGCGTTTATTGCAAATCAACTAACGATTAGTCTGCGAACCGTCTGCAAACATAAACGCAGAAACCTGCGGAGATTTGATTTTTTACGTAAAATTGAGTCAGCTGTTGTTTGCTTTGCTGACAAAGTGTGTTGCCACTGTGCTACAATTTTACTCAAACTAAAAACAATAATTGTTTATGTTATCGGCCATATTGAATATCATTTAATATGTAGTCATAGGCTTTGGCCGTATAAAATTAGTTTTTTAATTTTTACACGGCCAAAGCATATTAAATACAAAAAATTTTTAATTGTTGAAATTTTTTAGAAAAATAAATATAGAATCAAAAATAGTCGCAATTAAAACTATTCTGCATTAAAATTGGTTGCATATTACAAAATATAGCCTCTAAAAATGTAAAATGTATTAGGCGTTCTTCTGCGAAAAAAGATATACGTCAGCACTGTTTACAGCGCAAACCACTGACTTCTACGATATGTTACGTTTGCAGACAGTAGAGTAATCGCTGAAAATTTATGTTTACGGAAATACGATTTGACTTACCGAGCCTTAAAGATATAAGGAAATATTCTTGATTTACAACAACAATGTTTAATAAAAAAAAGGTAAAAAATTTTTTTTTTAAATATAACCCTTAAACCGACAAAAAAGTCGAAAATAAATTCATATTAAATTAATTTTCGCAATTTCGATTTAAAATTAAGGGTTTTTGGCTACTTCAAAACATGCAATGATATTAGGAACAAAGTAGCCAAAAATTGAATTATTTGAGGTCTCCGGACGTGATCACTGTGGCGCTTACTGTTACGGTTGTTTCGCAAAAGTTGACCGAACTTGATTATTTTAGAGGAAGTAAAAGTCGTAACAAGGTATTAAAATTCATTTTAAATTAATTTTCTGCTTTTTAGTCGGTTTAAGGGTTATATTTTAAAAAACTTGTGTTTTACTCTTTTTTATTTGTGGTTTTGTATGAGAACCCCCTTTGTTTTTGTCCGATTACATTTTTTCATTATACATACATACACCTTTATTTGAATAAAAATATACGTACTTATAATTTATGTATACCTTTTATTTTCAGATATTAAAGCAACGAATGAAAACTTTTTTATTTCGAATACACTTTTTACATCAATTACTTGCTTTTTGACATTCAACTTATTTGCTATGTTGGGAAGTCTATCAACTTCATGGATGCAATGGGTAATTATTATTAAATAAAAGAACGAATTTGCCAGTTAATTTTTTGGCGCTTTTACACATATTTTACAAACTAGTAAATTTGCTCGTGCCAAGAACAATTAGATAATGTAATGTAATTTTTGGGTTTCATGGAACGACAAAATATTTTGAAATTGTACTGATGTGAAAAATTTATTTTCTTTTAAGTTTGTAGACGTATAATATGCGTATTATGTAGGCTTAGATTAGCCCAGGGTAAACATTTTTCGATTTTACGTCGTCCCAACCCCTTAAAATGTGCTATAGATTTTTTGATGATATAAAGTTCGGACCAGTCCCGCGGATGTTGCACTGCTTTCTTTCCTTTTTTCAATATTGCGTTCAGTCAAAAGTTACTAAGTCCCATATAAATGGAATTACCCACTTTCGCTCACCCACGTCCAACTTCTTGACCATTTTTTGATGAGAGGTGTTAGTGGCGGCCTTAAGCTATCCTGTAAGCCTAAAATCCAGATCTGACAATTCTTGCGAATTTTTGCAAAAAATTCGTATATAAATTTGTTTATGCACTTTACCTCAGTCGCACGTAACTTATTGCTCATTTTTTTTGATGAAAGACTATAGTTTGGAATGCCTTCTATCGAATTGTCGTGGTTTGAGCATTTTTCGTGCAATAGAAGTGACATATTGTGGACTTAGTCACTTTTCACTGAATAGAATTTGAAGATATTTGTAGTTACGTACTTTTCATTCTCTATTCTCTAAGGTTTGATAATACATATGGCTTGGCGGTTCAGACATAATGTAGATATCGTATCTAGCACCAACGTGGCATACTTATCTCGTTTTCGCCCTAAATTGGACTTAGTAACTTGTCACTGAACGACGACGATATAACGTGTTGAAGTATAGTTGGTAGATGTTAGTGCAGGCAGAAAAAAACAGTGCACTCAGTAGTACCAGCCTTATTGCTCGTCGGAATGGGGATTTCTGGGCTTTTGCAACCGTACCAAACTGCCACAATAAAACTTATATTTGCGTGCTAAACAACTAATAGAACGGAAAGAAAATTGATAGAAACTAGAGAGTGAACTATCTTCGACTATGCCAAAGCTGAAACCACGTTCAAAATCCGTTTCTAAAAATTTTCATATATAATCCACCAAAAAAAAATTGTTATCTCAAACCGCATTTTGATCTACTTTTATGTAGGCTTGGAAGCTCGGACCCTGTTAAAAATCCATTTCCAAAGATTTCCAATCGAATACAGCAATAAAAAAGACTTAGAAAATGTTGACCATTTTGGCAAATTCTCTAACTTGATCTCAGTATTCACGAGTAAAACATGTACCCATCGTGCGGACGGACAGACGGACGGACAGATAGGCGGACATCGCTAAATCGACTCAAGAGGTGATGCTGATCAAGAATATATATACTTTTCCATACCGGACACGCCTCCTTATGGGCGTTACAAACGTTGTGTCAAAGTTAGTATACCCTGCCACACTGAGTGTGGGGGTATAAATATGGACAACAAAAGAGAGGAAGAACTAATTTAACATTTAAGGAACTCGTCTGCAAGAGATTCATCCTTCACCCACCCAACCATGATCACAAAAACCAAAAAAAGTATATCTGATCTCAAAAGACAAATCAACCAAAATTATAATTATATGGACGCAAATTTAAGGTAGAAAAAACAGTGAAATAAAAAGGGAAATAAAATCTGTTAACCAATAAATCAGGGCATATTTTAACAAATACCCAAAAAATTACGAAATGGGATCAAATAAGAAGTTACCACATTTTCATATAATTTCTTTTTATTTACATTTATTTACATATGACACCCACAGATTGAAAAAGCCCTAAAAAAATGTGTTTGTGAAAAAGCCATGGACAAAATGTTGCATGAAGTAGCCATGCAAAGTGAACGAGGTGCAAGAAAGCTTAGCCAAACTTTATTTTGCAGATTTTTTTTTTCAAAAAGCGCTTTCTATAAGATTTTTGGGCAAAACATTATTTTGAAGAATTTTTTAGCTAAATAATTTTTTGTAATTTTAGGACTTAATTTTATTTCAAAGCATATTTACGACAAATGTTGTCTCCTTTGAATGCACCAATTTTCCAAAGTTTAAGAGCACAAGGTGACGCATGTTATGAACAAAAATTTTATGTCACACATTCATTCGCTTGATCCCACAAAAAATAAATTGCTTGTTTTCTGCATACAAGCCACTTGCATGAAAGGGGTAAAATTTTTTGTACTTTTTATCCATTTCTAGGGGCATTTTTTTTTTGCCACCCTCTTAAATGCTAGAGTAAAAGAATTCGCCACTGGCTATATTTCTTATATATTTTAATATTAAAATCTTTAAACAAAGTTAAAAAGGACTTTAAAATACAATAAAGTACTCCCGGAAAGCAGAAAAATAAAAAGTATTCGCTTTCTTAGCGTATATCATCGAAATTTCCTGTTCAATTTTGAGACCTATGCTGAAGCTGCGCTGCCGCTGTCAACTTTGCGCTCAATTTTATTTGCAATTTATTTAATTGTTTGAACACAATGGCTCCGGCGGCAGAAGTTTGCTTTGTTTGCACCAAAAATATAACTAAGTCATGTGGAAGTGTACGATGCCACCGTTGGTTCCATCGAAGAAATTGTTCCCAACTATCAGAAGACTCTTATGATTTGCTGGTGAAAAGCTATGGCGAAGTTCAATGGAAATGTTCCAGCTTTAATGCTTTGAACCAGGGACTGGAACCGAAAGGAATATCGGTTCCGGTTTCGGTTCCGGTTTCCTAACTTTGAAAAGTTTCGGTTTCGGTTCCGGTTCCTGTTCTAAAATTTTTAAAATATCAGTTTCGGTTCCTAAATTGCAAGAATATCGGTTTCGGTTCCGGTTCCATAAAATATAACGGTTTCGGTTTCATAAACTAAAAAAACAATTTTAATTTAAAAGTGAAAAAAAGACAAACGTTAAGGAAACTGGATTTTCCCACTTTAATGAGTATAATCTTAGTTCTTGATTATCGTTTTACCTCTCAAAACCCCTCAAACCAAAATTTCAGCCAAATTTATTTATTTATTTTTTTTTTTCAACTACATAAAATTTATTATTGAATCTTCTAAAATAAAAAATTAGAACTAACAATAACTTTGAACAAAATAATTAGACATTACATAACAGATTTAACATAGTACTAGTTGACCTTATCCACTGATTTGGACAACTTAATGTATGTATCAAGGCGATGTAGGCGTTGACTGGATGTCGGCATCTACAGGATGTCGACATAGACGAACGGCTGCATCGACGAGGGTGTCCCTGAACTATCTATTCAAAGGCAAGAGAATAATTTCGTTTTAGACGTAAGGGTCGGGTGGGTTTTATTAAGGTTCGAGCTAGAATATTAGGGTGCAATTTTAGCTTATCTGCATACTTTGTATTACGTTTCGGTATCTCATCAGATATTTTCGATATTTGTAAATCTCTGTGGATGTGTTCATTTTTTATAAACCATGGCGCTCCAAGTATTTGTCGCAGAATTTTTTACTGCATCCTTTGCAGTTTCTCAACATTTGATGGAGATGCTGTTCCCCAGAGCTCGATCCCATATGACCATATGGGTTTAATTATACTTTTGTATAACAGGATTTTATATGTGGTGTTGAGTTTTGATTGCTTCGAGAGGAGCCAATTTAATTCGAGTTTTTTTAATTTTATTTGTGTAATTTTAGCTTCGATGTGCTTTTTCCATGTGAGTCTGCGATCGAGATGCATACCAAGATATTTGGTTTCAGTACATTGTGGTATTTCACTATTATTTATTGTAAGCATGGAGCAAGTGTCTTTCCTTAGGGTGAAGGTTATATGTGCACTTTGATAGCCAATTCTGTAAAGTGTTCAAATGTTGTTGCACGTGTTGTGATGCCATTTTAGCGTCTGAGTGCGAGCACAATATTGCGGTGTCGTCGGCAAATGTTGCGATGAGGGTCTGATCATAAATGGGCATATCAGCTGTATAGAGTATATACAGGAGGGGTCCGAGGACGCTGCCTTGGGGTACACCGGCAAGAATATCAAATCTACTAGAAACGAAACTTTTATGTTTAACTACAAATTTTCTGTGGGTCAAGTAGTTGTCAAGCAAAACGTGCATGCTTGCGGGTAATAGTTTCTGTAGTTTGGATATCAATCCTCTATGCCATACCTTATCAAAGGCTTGGGTGATGTCGAGGAATACTGCTGAGCAGTATTGCTTTTTCTCGAACGTTTTTTTGATC
The DNA here is from genome assembly GCA_951394025.1 of Heteromyza rotundicornis. Classification (NCBI taxonomy): domain Eukaryota; kingdom Metazoa; phylum Arthropoda; class Insecta; order Diptera; family Heleomyzidae; genus Heteromyza; species Heteromyza rotundicornis. Next base: position 27,614,986 of record OX596012.1, read on the forward strand.
AATTCAACAATGCGATGAACCTGTTCAATTGTGCCATGCTTTTCTCTAAATCCGAATTGGTGATTGGGTATTTCACCTTTAGCGAGTATTGTGGGTAACATCATTTTTATCAGAATTTTCTCAAAAAGTTTTGATAGGGTAGAGAGTAAGCTTATTGGGCGATATGAACTCACGTTTGTAGGGTCTTTTCCCGGTTTTGGGATCATCGTGATCTGCGACAGCTTCCAGTCAGTTGGGTAGTGACCTATTCTTAATATAGCATTATATATATGCAATAAGTGACTAACAGCAATTGATGGCAGCTCTTTCACCATTTTAGCCGTTATTAAGTCATGTCCTGGAGCTTTTTTTGTGCTTTTCTTCTGATGAGTAGTGGGTTATAGTTTGGCCTGGTTGCGAGCTGTGGTAACGGGTAATTTGCATTTGGGGGGTTGGGAGTAAATACATTTTGTAGGTGACTTGCAAAAGCAGTACCTTTTTCGGCATCACTTCTCGCCCAGTCTCCGTTGGGTAAACGAATTGGCGATTCTGCAATAATGGGTCGTTTTAAATTTTTTGTGGCACGCCAAAGTGAGTAATTTGTTGAGCTCGTCGGCGAAAGCTTTTCCATGAATTGATGCAGATCATTCTCGTTTTTCGCCCTCAGTTCATTTTGTAGTTTTCGTGTAATGAGGGTCAGCTTTTTTTTCAAATGGGTGATCTGAACTTTTGCCAATCACGCCTTATTGATCTCTTTTCTGTTAAGAGCGCAGCTATATTTTGTGGCACAAATTCCTTTTTTTGGGTAGTGTTATTGATTTTTGGGGTCGCTGCCAGTGCGGCGTTTGTAAGCAGAAGGGTAAAGTTACGCACTGCCACATTCAGTTGCTCCTCAGTTTTCAGTGACACATGTAGGGTAATGTGTGAGCTTATATATTTTCTGAATTTAAGCCAATTCGTATGGATACTGGTGAGTTTGTCGGGTGGGTTGACATCTGAATTTGGCTCATATTTTACTGTGATAATAGTGGGTGTGTGACCAGACGAGAGTTCCACTGAAGACTCAATGGTTAGTTGAGTTCGTTTAAGGGTCTTGATTACTGCAAAATCAATAACATCTGGAATTTTGCGTCTGTCCGATGGCCAGTATGTTGGCGTGCCTGACGAAACCACATCAAGGCCGAGTTTGCTGGTAGTATTCCATAGTAGTCTTCCTTTGGGTGAAATCAGACGAGAGTCCCAATAAGTGTGTTTGGCATTAATATCTCCAGCTACGAGAAATTTTGGGCCAAGGGTTGCAAAAAATGTGTGAAATTGCTGTTCAGTTATTTTGGAGCTGGGTGGACAGTATATTGCAGATATTGTCAATCCTTTTATGTACTCATCAAGACAAATACTGGTGGCTTGCAAGTACTCGGTGCAAAATTCCTGTAAAACATAGTGTTTGATTCTGTCCTTAATTAGAATCGCTGATCCGCCTCGAGCTTTACCACCTGGGTGTTTAGTGTCATACAACTTGTATCCGGGTATGTTAAAAAAGTGTTTTTGGGTCAAATGAGTCTCTGAAATTAGCATTACATCTATACAGAATGAATTGAGGAATTGAATGAGTTCCAATTTATGTTGGCATAAGCCGTTCGCGTTCCAGAAGGATATTTTTATCGCATTCATGGCTTATTTTTTAAAAGGGTCTGGATTAGCAGGTTTTGATTGTGTATCATTTCCTGCATCATAGTTTGCATGCCGTTCATAAACTGCGACATGTTTTGCATAAACATCTGTAGTGTTTGTTCAAGGCCAATGTTCTGTTGGGCGGGTTGAATAACTGGAGGGTCTTGGGTATATCCTTTGAGTACATTTGCGTATGAAAATTGTTGTTGTTGTGATGCGGCGTTAGCACCATTTCCTTGGGGTGGTGGGTATGATTGCATCTGCGCAAAATTGGCTGCAGTAGGGTTTGACCTCTTTGTAGCTGTTGCGCTTAAGGGCTTCGGTTCGGTAATAACCTTATTTTTAAGGGTTTTGTAGACTGAACACCCTCTGTAGTTGGCAGTGTGATTTCCATCGCAGTTACTACAATGTCTAACATTTACGTCTTCTCTCGATTTTGGGCACAATTGGGTCTGGTGAAGGTCACCACAAATAACACAAACACTGGGAAGTGTACAATATTTTTTCGAATGACCAAATTCTTGGCAGTTTTGGCATTGTATTGGGCCACGACGTTTATGCGGCTCCTCAACACTGACTCTACGGTGTAGTAAATATCGCAAATTGTATATAGGGTGGGTTTCACTTGTTTGCAGAGTCTTAGGGTCAAATTCCAGTTCAATGCGGAAAAGTGGTTGGGGTAATTTTTCCTTGTTTAGAATGTTAGACACAGATCTAACTTGGAATTTTAATGCAATTAATGCCTCTTTTACATCGCCACATTCGACAAACGAGTCTACACCTCTTAGAACAACCGATAGACCTTTGCTACTTTTGAGCTGGTATGTGTAATAGCTCTTTTTACACTTATCGAAATGATCCACAATTTTGCGAAAATCTGCCTCATTATAAATTTGTATTTTTGTTTCATGGATGGCGCCCTTGAGAATAGCCATCACATGAAATCTATTGGCACCTACAATTTGTGTTATCAGAGTCACAAGGGAATTCGAGTTTTTTTCTCTCAGATAACTTGGTGGCGGCTTTGGCGTCTTGGGTTTAGGGTCTGAATTATCCTCTTCATATAATAGGGAGTATCTATTTTGCCCAGGATTTATAGGCTGTATACTCGGATTTGTCTTTAAAACCTTAGGCGTATTCGTATTTTTGGGAGGGGTCGTTTTGCGCTTTTGCAATGTAGGGTCTGGCTTTTGCAGGTAGCGGTGCATGCCAGTCTGCACTGCCGCACGTGGAGTGTTTTTCTCTGCGCCAATTGCATTACTCGTATTTGCCGACTGAGGCTTATACAAAGGGTTTTTGTTCTCAAAGAACTTATTTGCAGGGTCTTTATTTTCAGTGAATATCTTAACAGGGTCTGGCCTAAGAGTATTAGTAGTAATTGTACTTGCCAAATTTGTTTGTGATGCTAAAAACGCCGTCATATTAGCTGCCTGCTGGGTGTAGGGTGTTGGAGTTTGACACTGCTTGCTCCATGAGAGAGAGTAATTTGTTGAGCTCGTCGGCGAAAGCTTTTCCATGAATTGATGCAGATCATTCTCGTTTTTCGCCCTCAGTTCATTTTGTAGTTTTCGTGTAATGAGGGTCAGCTTTTTTTTCAAATAGGGTGATCTGAACTTTTGCCAATCACGCCTTATTGATCTCTTTTCTGTTAAGAGCGCAGCTATATTTTGTGGCACAAATTCCTTTTTTTGGGTAGTGTTATTGATTTTTGGGGTCGCTGCCAGTGCGGCGTTTGTAAGCAGAAGGGTAAAGTTACGCACTGCCACATTCAGTTGCTCCTCAGTTTTCAGTGACACATGTAGGGTAATGTGTGAGCTTATATATTTTCTGAATTTAAGCCAATTCGTATGGATACTGGTGAGTTTGTCGGGTGGGTTGACATCTGAATTTGGCTCATATTTTACTGTGATAATAGTGGGTGTGTGATCAGACGAGAGTTCCACTGAAGACTCAATGGTTAGTTGAGTTCGTTTAAGGGTCTTGATTACTGCAAAATCAATAACATCTGGAATTTTGCGTCTGTCCGATGGCCAGTATGTTGGCGTGCCTGACGAAACCACATCAAGGCCGAGTTTGCTGGTAGTATTCCATAGTAGTCTTCCTTTGGGTGAAATCAGACGAGAGCCCCAATAAGTGTGTTTGGCATTAATATCTCCAGCTACATGAAATTTTGGGCCAAGGGTTGCAAAAAATGTGTGAAATTGCTGTTCAGTTATTTTGGAGCTGGGTGGACAGTATATTGCAGATATTGTCAATCCTTTTATGTACTCATCAAGACAAATACTGGTGGCTTGCAAGTACTCGGTGCAAAATTCCTGTAAAACATAGTGTTTGATTCTGTCCTTAATTAGAATCGCTGATCCGCCTCGAGCTTTACCACCTGGGTGTTTAGTGTCATACAACTTGTATCCGGGTATGTTAAAAAAGTGTTTTTGGGTCAAATGAGTCTCTGAAATTAGCATTACATCTATACAGAATGAATTGAGGAATTGAATGAGTTCCAATTTATGTTGGCATAAGCCGTTCGCGTTCCAGAAGGATATTTTTATCGCATTCATGGCTTATTTTTTAAAAGGGTCTGGATTAGCAGGTTTTGATTGTGTATCATTTCCTGCATCATAGTTTGCATGCCGTTCATAAACTGCGACATGTTTTGCATAAACATCTGTAGTGTTTGTTCAAGGCCAATGTTCTGTTGGGCGGGTTGAATAACTGGAGGGTCTTGGGTATATCCTTTGAGTACATTTGCGTATGAAAATTGTTGTTGTTGTGATGCGGCGTTAGCACCATTTCCTTGGGGTGGTGGGTATGATTGCATCTGCGCAAAATTGGCTGCAGTAGGGTTTGACCTCTTTGTAGCTGTTGCGCTTAAGGGCTTCGGTTCGGTAATAACCTTATTTTTAAGGGTTTTGTAGACTGAACACCCTCTGTAGCTGGCAGTGTGATTTCCATCGCAGTTACTACAATGTCTAACATTTACGTCTTCTCTCGATTTTGGGCACAATTGGGTCTGGTGAAGGTCACCACAAATAACACAAGCACTGGGAAGTGTACAATATTTTTTCGAATGACCAAATTCTTGGCAGTTTTGGCATTGTATTGGGCCACGACGTTTATGCGGCTCCTCAACACTGACTCTACGGTGTAGTAAATATCGCAAATTGTATATAGGGTGGGTTTCACTTGTTTGCAGAGTCTTAGGGTCAAATTCCAATTCAATGCGGAAAAGTGGTTGGGGTAATTTTTCCTTGTTTAGAATGTTAGACACAGATCTAACTTGGAATTTTAATGCAATTAATGCCTCTTTTACATCGCCACATTCGACAAACGAGTCTACACCTCTTAGAACAACCGATAGACCTTTGCTACTTTTGAGCTGGTATGTGTAATAGCTCTTTTTACACTTATCGAAATGATCCACAATTTTGCGAAAATCTGCCTCATTATAAATTTGTATTTTTGTTTCATGGATGGCGCCCTTGAGAATAGCCATCACATGAAATCTATTGGCACCTACAATTTGTGTTATCAGAGTCACAAGGGAATTCGAGTTTTTTTCTCTCAGATAAATTGGTGGCGGCTTTGGCGTCTTGGGTTTAGGGTCTGAATTATCCTCTTCATATAATAGGGAGTATCTATTTTGCCCAAGATTTATAGGCTGTATACTCGGCTTTGTCTTTAAAACCTTAGGCGTATTCGTATTTTTGGGAGGGGTCGTTTTGCGCTTTTGCAATGTAGGGTCTGGCTTTTGCAGGTAGCGGTGCATGCCAGTCTGCACTGCCGCACGTGGAGTGTTTTTCTCTGCGCCAATTGCATTACTCGTATTTGCCGACTGAGGCTTATACAAAGGGTTTTTGTTCTCATAGAACTTATTTGCAGGGTCTTTATTTTCAGTGAATATCTTAACAGGGTCTGGCCTAAGAGTATTAGTAGTAATTGTACTTGCCAAATTTGTTTGTGATGCTAAAAACGCCGTCATATTAGCTGCCTGCTGGGTGTAGGGTGTTGGAGTTTGACACTGCTTGCTCCATGAGAGAGAGCCCGATGGCGATGCGGGAGAGTTAGCAAAGAGTACCTCTGCAGATCGATTCTTTGCTATAGTTGTTTCTGCACTATTCATGGCGGGGAGGGTAACAATGACAGGTTGCGATGCATTCGCACTGCTCGCACCTGTTGGTTGCATGGCAAAAGCTTTTATTCGTGAATTTGCCGTGTTTTCACTAGCACTAGCTGATGCTGATTCAAGCTCTTGTTTTGAGCGGGATGTTGAATTCTCTGTAAGAGAATTCCTTGTTTTTTGGGGAGAATGATTCACTGACATAATTTTTCACACAAATCTTTTTTATTTGTTTGCTTTATATGCAGTGGCTTTGATACGCCACTTGCACTCTTTTTCTTGAAAATGTTTTAGCGTCTATTTCGCGTAATTTTTGGAGGGTTTTGTTATTGTTTCACAATGTTATTTATTATTTCTGCGGGACCGATTAAAACGCGTCCGTTCGATAAAATCTCAATCTCAGCCAAATCGTTCAAGTTGTTTTCGAAATATTCTTCAACCAAATTCAAACAAGCAAAAATATTCAATTAATTGAAATTCAAAAATAGTTTTATTAATTTTGAAATATGTATGTACAAGTTTGGTTTTTAATAATAATAACCGTTTAATTAATTTTACAAGTTTTTAATAACAAAAAACTTTAATTAATTTTTAATTAATTTTGAAATTGGTACAAGTAGTGTTTTACTAAAAAAAAGCCTTAATTGCACTCTTTTAGTTGCGCTACCTTAGTAACAGACTAGGATTTAAGTACATACAGTGGAGTGTCACTTTATTTGATGTACCCTAAATTTTTATATATACAGTGAGTGTCAGCTATTTTTATGCAGTCAAAGTTTTGTAAATACCTTTCATCCTGTCAAATTAAAAAAAAAAATATTGGTATCATTGGAAAGGTCTGCTGGAGCCTGTTCGATGGGTATAATCCGTTAAGTAGCTACAGCAAAATGCCTAGTTGAAAATGTACCTAAAATTTTTTTTGGGATGCAAAAAGTTGCGTTGGTCAAAATAAAGACAATTTCCACATCATAGTCTCTTAAATAAATATAGCAATTTAAAATTAATATCTTTAAGTTTTATTCAAATTCAGGAATTTGCAGAATTACAGGAAAAAAGCAGAATTTTGGAAATGGAGATTTTTAAAAAGCAGGATTTTTTAAAAGCAAAATTTTGAAAATGCAGAATTTTGACAACAGAATTTTTTTCTAATTTGCAGAATTTTGACCCTACAGAATTTTAGAGTACAGAAATTCGACCCGCTCCCATCTATAATAGATTTCTTTATGGTTAGTAAGCATCATTTAGTTAAATCGTCTGACCAATTTTATTTCCCAGCACTAACCTCAAAACATGCCTTTATACTTCTTTCATATGAGCTTTCGACTGTGTCTGAACCTATCAATTAATCTTTCCGATGTTATAATGATAATAGATGTAATGATATTGACATGTGCGATTTTCGTCCCCTTTACCAAACAAATGGTACTGAGGAACAATTAAAATTACTCAATTCTGTTATCTTAGACTTATACAACAAACATGTTCCAATTAAAACAAAGATTGTAAATAACTCTGTAAACAGTTGGTTTAGGTGTTTTGAAATTTCGTCTGCAATAAGTAATAGAGGCCTTGCTTTTAAGGCCTTTCTTGAGAATAAGACTGTTATTAATAAATCTATTTATAGGAAATACTGCAATATTACTAAGGAAATTATCGGAAAACATAAGCGAAACTTTGTGACCAAACACTTCGGTCGAAAAAAAACACCTAAAGAAATCTGGTCTAAAATTATAAATACCGGTGCAATGAACTGTGATAGCCAAACCTGTGATATTAACCCTAATGAGCTAATGAGCTCTCACTTTGTCTCTGTATTGTCCAACTCTTTGACTAGTTCTGGACTTAATTTTGAAAACTTTACGAACGATCGTGAAAGGAGCCTATCCTTTTATAACATTGATGAGGATGAATTATTCTGTGCAATATCTAAAATTAAGTCGAATGCTGTCGGCGTTGACGAAAACCAATACGTTTTTTAAAAATTATCTATCCATTTATGTATACCCATATTTTACACTTTGTGAATACTATATTTTCCGCATTCGTGGAAGCTTGCAAGAATTACTCCATTACCAAAAAATAAAATCAATACTGATGATATGGATAATTTTAGACCTATTGCGATTTTACCTGCCCTCTCAAAGGCGGTTGAAAAAGTTATATAAGACCAGCTTACTAATCATATTAGCAAATTGCACCTATTAGACTCATGTCAATCCGGATTTCGTAAACACCATAGCACTACTTCCCTTGTTTTAAGCTTAACTGAAGAAACTAAACGATATCTCGATTTAAAACAACCATCGATTCTTGCACTCTTAGACCTTAGAAAAGCCTTTAAATGTTAAATATGCATTTGATAGAGGGAGAACATACCATTAAAAACATGTAAACTTTTTACGATGTAAACTCATCAAGCTAGACAATTTAAAATGGATACGATTTTTACATTTTTTCCACTTCAACAAAAGAAAAAATGTAAAAAATAATTAAATTTTCTGAATTGTCTAGCTAGTCTAGCTAATTGACACGGGTGGGTACTCCTCTGATAGTCATCATCATGTGCGTTACCAAAAGTTGGTTTTTGTAGAACGGTGTAATACAAGCTATACATTTTACGAAAAACTGTTTTTAGCTTAAAAAGTAGGCGGTGTAATTCTCTTCAAAATGATTTCCTGCAGAATACACCGTGTTCGAGATATTCATGGAAACGCGTTTCTCCTTATAGCAGCACAACCTCTACAGTTCCGCCATTTTGGAATTAAGCATAAAACACGCCCCTGCATGAGTTTAGAAAAAAATTGAGTACGCTAATTTTTGTGAAAAAAAATGTTGGAATGACTGCACTATTAGATTGAATTTTGGGAACATAGCTTTTTGGGCCAATAGCACATTTTACACACAAAAAAAAAGTCGGTAAATCTATCCGAAAAAGATGGTTAAAAACGCTCCAACCCTCCAATGTCAAACCGACTTCATATTTGAGAACAGCGACCCCAAATTAAGTAATATATAAAGTGTCATCAAAATCTGAGCACTATTTAAAATGTTTTTCATTTTTGTATAGGGAAAATAAGTGCATTCCGCGCCGAGTTTTCTTTATCCGATTGGCTCCAAACTTCACATAAGTAATTTATATATACAAATCGGACAGTTCCTAAGTTTTTTAAACCGGTCTAATGTACAATAGAGTGGTTCTTTTTTTTTCGATTTTTCGAAATTGTCGAAGTGCACCCCCGCAGTTTGTTCCTTTTTTTTCTGTAGGCCCCAAAAAAATTAAATTTTTAGTTATTGCTCCTACAAGGGGGACGTCCCCTCGAAATTATTATTTTTGATCGAAAAAAGTTCGTAAAATACGATCTTCGTAAAAAGTTCTATCAATTATTGGCTGGGATGTCATCTTCGGTACCGAAATATATACATCCCAGCCAACATTTAGGTTTGATATCGACTCGAGAACGACTCGGTATCAAAGGTTTTTCTCTAATGTCGAACGTTTGAAACCGAGTCGATACCGACTCGAGAATCATAGCTTTCTCAATAAAAAGGGGAGTTAGTTCTCGAGTCGAGAAAAGGGCTAGTTCTCGAGTCGGTTTCAAACGTTAATTCTCAAATCGACTTCAAATAAAAAGAGTGAAACGTGAATTAATTTATTTTAAAATTGTATTTTTGTTTTTATTGCATATTTGATAAGTAGAGATCAATTTTTTACACTAAACAAAAAAAAAGTTACATTTAAAATTTAAAAATTAAATTATAACCGTTTCAGTTTTCTATTTGTTGAAGTAACCTTTGAAAACGAGTCGAGAATCACATTAGTTATCGACTCGAGAAATAGGGTTTTTCTCAAACCTTTGAGAACGACTCAAGAACGACCTTTGATATCGAGTCGAGAATCACATTAGTTATCGACTTGAGAAATAGGGTTTTTCTCAAACGTTTGAGACTGTGTTTGCTGGGGTATTATTCACCTCTGGATATTTCAGCTCTATCCAGCCGATAACTTATCCCATGAATAAAATGTATCCATCGTTAATATCTCGGGCTAAAATTTGTTATTATTCACCTCTGGATAGCAATTTACCCGGTCTGGATATCGTAACGGCCGAATTGTGATTTTTCCAATCCGGCCGTTTTTTTTTCAGTCTTCGACTAACACTCGTGCCGATCAGATCGTTGTTCTCAGTGCTTACCGAATTCTTTTCTGTGCTCATCTCGTGCTTTACCTACTCAATCGCGCTCTGCGCTTACGAATCTTTTTTTCCTAATTCAACTCTTCTTAAATGTTATTCTTGTAGTTTTTTATTAAGCGTGGAATAACATGGCCCCAGGGCCACCCAATCTGGGGACTAATCGACATGCTCTGTTATCCGATATTCCCTCTAAAAAGCGTAAATCTGCTACAAATAGATCTTACAATCCATTCCCTGATCTTCCTTTAACAATAAAATCAGATCCCAAATTTTTAATACTCTCATCTTGCGACGAAAGTAAACCTATATCCCACTTTGCTTGCTTTTCAGTTCAAAAAACTCTAAATTTAATTAGCAAACACATCTTATCGGTCTCTGAATTACGTGATGGCAATATTCTTTTTTTAGTTAAAGACAGATTTACCGCTGAAAAATTTATCGCTGCAAAAGAACTTGTTGGTGTTTGCTCCATCAAGTCAAACTACCACGATAATTTAAATAATACAAAAAGTACTGTTTATGCGCCATGCTTAGACAATGTTTCTGATAGCAAAATACTCCACGAATTAAAATCTCAAGGTGTTGTGCCAATCTATAAATTCCAAAAAAAATTGTAATGGCATCATGAAACCAAGTGGTGTTGTTTTATTAACTTTCAATCTTTATCATAATCCCGAAAAAATTTATATTGCCTGGTACAGTGTCCATGTTAGTGAGTACATTCCAAACACAATTCGTTGCAAGAATTGTCAACTCTTAGGACATACAGCAAAGTATTGCAAACGCCCCCTCTTGCGTTCAATGCAACTTGCCACCACACTCTCCCGAAAATTGCTCCCACACTTTCTGTGCAAATTGTCAGGATGCTCATTCTGCTTCATCCAGAGATTATTCAAAATTTCAACAAACACGAGAAATATTAAAAATTAAAACGAAAAATAAGTGCTCTATGAGCGAAGCAACAAAAAAGTACAAAGCACAAATCCCCTCCTTCACTGATTCCTCCCCTCCTTTCTTTTCTACACTTGCATCAAATAACAATGTTACTGCCATCAATCATAAAACTCCAGCAAAAAACCTTTCATTAGACAACATCATAGCACAACAACAACAAAAAGTAGAACCACTAAACAGTAAATTCAACAACAATTCCTCAACTACAACAATTTCTACTCCAAGCCCCATTCCAAACTCAACTATCAAAATCAACCAACTACTCGCTTTAAATCCTCAACTAGCTCTCTTTCTCTACCCACTATCAAAACCGCATCATTATTAAATAAATACACCGAAACGATAATATCTGACGACGACTCCTACTCACCCAACTCTCAATATTTCGTATATTCTCTCAACTAACCACTCTCGTAATTTTATAAATACAGCAAAACAATAATGATTACGCTCTAACAATGGAACATTAATGGTTATTGGAACCACGAAATAGAACTCCTAATAAAATTACACAAACCATCAATAATGTCACTACAAGGAACACACGTTGCATTTAAATGTAACACATTTACACCAAAAAATTATTCGGGTTATTTTCATAATCTCCCACAAAATAGTACTAATAAACATGGCATCTGTGTTTTAGTTAAAAAAGACATTCCCCACAAAATACTACCAATAAATTCGAATATTGCAGCAATCGCCATTGAAATTAATATAGGCTTTACTATAACAATTATTTCAGTGTACATAACACCAAATCAAAATTTCAATACGTCCGACTTACTCTCGCTTTTTCAAAACATCAATACACCATACAGGGTGTCCCCTTTGGGGCTCTCAAAGAACTAACTCAACAGGCAAAGTAATGGAAGACGTTATATTAGACTCTAACTTAATTGTATTGAATGATTGCTCTCCAACTCATTTTTCCACCCATCAAACTTTTACTCATGTGGACGTTACTCTTTGTTCGACTTCTCTAGCACTAAAATGCTCATCATCAACGCTACCTGACCTAAATGGTAGTGATCACTATCCCATATTGACTAAAATTGTTTGTCGATTTAATGCAGAGAAAATAATTTTCAAACCTAAATTTTTGTGCGATAAAGCTGATTGGATCAAATTCAATGAACACTGCTCTAGTCACTCGAAAAACAGCTTAATTTCTGCTAATACCAACCAAGAAGCCGCTCGAATACAAAAAATTTTCCGCTCTGCAGCTCACTACCACATCCCTCAATCAAAATATTTCATTACAAACAAAACAGTTCCCTGGTGGAACTCAAATCTTGCTAGGCTTCGTTCAGATAAAAAAAAAGTGGTTCGCATTCAAATCTCTTCGTTCTGCGGAAAACTTTTTAAAATACAAAAAAGCTAACGCTACCTTCAGATACCACGCAAAAAAAGCCAAAAGAATATCCTTTGAAACTCTCACTGATTCAATAAATCCCTCCACCAGTCCAACTAAAATCTGGTCCGAAATAAAAAAGCAATCAAATTTTTCGTATCCTTATTGTAGCTAGGAATTTCGAAATAGAGTGAGCTTGGAATTTTTCTACGCATTTTTTGTTCATTAATTCCGTAATCATTAAATACAAATGAACAATAAAATGTAATTTGACTGTTCACCTGATAAGACGTGTTTTCCCTCGAGCGCATAAATTAACAAATTAATACCGCGACTTAAAAAAAAGTGCTATAACCGTAATCTGAAAATTTATGAAATCTGTTTCGCGTCAATTCAGAAACCGTTTGAGTCAATAAACTGAAAAAGTGCAATTGGTCAATTTTACCGTTTATCGACGTGCGCTGCTGACCCAATAAACTGAAAAAGTCAATAAACCGAAAAAGTGCAAGTCGACAATTTTACCGTTCATCGACGTGCGCTGCTGACCCAATAAACTGAAAAAGTCAATAAACCGAAGAAGTGCAAGTCGACAATTTTAGCGGTCATCAACGTGCGCGGCTGACCCAATTTCTGAAACAATTTTTTGGTGATTCACAACATGGTGCTTGTATGGATGCTCCTAGGGACTGGTACAACCCTTACATGGAGAAGCATTTCATATGCAGTGATTGCCAGAGTATGGAACAACTACTCAAGTGCATGTATGACAACATTGTCGGATACATCGCTAGACTGAATAATGAAAAGGATGATTTTCTTTCAAAGCTTCAAAATCAAGCGATGGCAAATGACGAAAGTTTCAAAGATATGGCCTGGTCGTTCGACAACCTAACATCTTCGTTGTCAAAATTAAATCCTGAAAAGTCAAGTGTATTAGATAACATTGAAAAATGCATTACATCAGCCGGCAAGAAAAACATTTCCAGGAAAACGGAAAAATTATTGCCAACATTGAGTCGTTACGTACAAGTATCGATATTTCCCTTCAATCACTCTCTAATGCTCCAGTCAGTTCTACACAAACAGACTCTTTGTTAGAAGTATTGTTTAACAAAATCAACGACATCGGCGATGAACTTACTGCAACTCGTTCCACACTGTCAGAAATTATCAATGTAATTCACCACTCACCATCCCCACATAACGCAACAATTCACGACGTAACAACTCATTTTTTAAAATCGACATAATCGACTGTCAAAAGTTTTCATCCAAAAAGCACTGCAGTTTCAAACTAAAAATTCCCACTAAATACGAATGGCTATTTCGCGTCTCCTCTAATGATGTCTTCAAAAAGGGTGGGATGATCTTCACGAAATGGGTTGATAAGCCAACAAAATCTAACTCAACAAAATCTAAGTCAACAAAATCTAAGTCTAAAACGCAGAGCGCGTCCCAAAACTCTAATTGGAGTTTTAAAACTAATACGTTTCCAATTTTCTCCCCTCAAATAAAAAAAATGTCATCTTCACTTCAAAACCCAAAAAATAATCTAAAACCTGCCAAAAAAATTTCGACTTTCTCCAGTACCAGTGCAGACCAAATGTCCATCTTCCCCTCTACTTCTAATACATTGCCATCCTCTATCTGTAATAATTTTCTTCGAAACTATGTTACTAATGAAAAACCAACTTCATCCAATCAGACTTCTTCCAATCCTAAACGTGGTAAAGTATCGTTTAATCTTGAAACGGGTCCAATTGCTCCCTCGGCTCGAGCCACTATCGCTACCGCTACCCCATGCCAATCTGCATATCCAAATTTTATTCGCTCACATGTCCTCAACCCTACACCATCCTCTACACCAAAGTCGAAATCTCAAATTTCATCTGACACAACCCCAACTTTTGTAGATCCCCTTCTCCCTCCTACTGTTAAATTAACTAAACAGCTAGTCGAGCACAGTGATGATAGCCGCTATGTATTATCTCGATTAAGGGATCGTTGAATATATAATAACGTCCGTCTATATCTTGCCTACCTACATAATAAATCAGATACCACTTGTGTTGATGGTATTACTAAAACTAGCGTCATGGTCTCAATTCATTCAGAAGGCATTCCCACTAATCCGCTTGAATTGAGTCAATTATTTACTCGATTTCATGAAAGTTTAAATATCTCACCCCAAGAAGTTACAAACGACATAACAACATTCGCCTCGCATATAAGCTCCAAACGTATTTCGCATCTTCAAAAATCGCGCTCTAACTTGAAAAACTTTTATTGCTCCTAACCTTCATTCTCCCTCTATAAATCTTGATAGACCTTCTCCCCACTTTGTATCCTTATATTATCAAAATGTTAGAGGCCTTCGAACCAAAATCGCATCCATATTTCTCAATTCACAAAAGCTTCCCTATGATATTTTTGCTCTCACTGAAACAAATCTTTCATCTGACTATAAAGATGCAGAATTATTTGCATCCGACTTTTTAGTGTTTCGCGACGATGGTCGGGACAAAGATGTAAATTCACACGGTCGTGGAGTTCTTCTAGCAATAAAAAATCATTATGACCCTACTTTAGTAAAATCGTCGAACACTACAGATTTTGAGTTTATTTGTGCCTCACAACCAATACACGGTTATCAATTGGCCATAGATGCCATCGACTCTATATCAGATTACGTAAACCCATGTGATACTATCGTAATTTTGGGTGATTTCAACCTGCCTAATCTTCAATGGGCACCATCACATGATGATACACATTTCCTCGCTGAAAATCCTCAAGTAAAGAAATCCTCTTTACTGACTGTCTGTCTGACTCTGGATTCTTCCAACTTAACGGAACCACTAACAACCTCGGCAGATTACTCGATCTGGTTTTTTCTTCTAGCGTTGACAACTGCATAGTTTCAGAAAGCAGCCACCTCCTGTCTACTTTAGACCGTTATCATCCACCGTTATCTCTTGTATTTTCCTACGATAACGATACCGAAAAGACACCGACCGAACTCACATTCAGTTTTAATTTTCGTAAGACTGATTTCGAAAAACTGAACAATTTGATTCGCAACATAAATTTTAACCGTATTATTGATATTAGCCGCAATAATACCACACTAAAACTTTCTGATATATCCTCAGCCGACCCAAAATCAACCGCTTACCGCTCTATTTCAGTCTTCTGTCACACAGGGAGTTTCCCCACAATGTGGAAGAATTCTTACATTACCCCTCTTCACAAGAAAGGATGCAAGAATGACATTCTAAATTATCGACCTATAGCTAAACTCCCTTGTATACCTAAATTATTCGAAAGCATTGTTTATGAAACTATGTTCTTCCATTGCAAAACTATTGTCTCCCCGGCTCAGCACGGATTTCTGAAAGGAAGATCGACCACCACAAACCTATCAGAATTCGTTTCTAAAACTCTTCGTGCTTTAGAAGACGGTAAAGAAGTCGATGTAATTGCTACCGATTTCAGCAAGGCTTTCGATACCATTTCGCATGAAATTATTTATCTTAAACTTAAAGCTTATGGCTTCCAACCCAGTTTTATCATGTGGATCAAATCTTATCTTGAACGAAAATATATGGTTACTTTCAGATCTTCTATATCTGATCCCTTTATCGCCACATCTGGTGTCCCCCAAGGTAGCCATCTCGGTCCTTTAATATTCGTCCTGACAATAAACGATGTGGATTATGTCATCAGAAATTCTCATTTATCAGTCTATGCTGACGACATTAAAATCTATAGAACTATATCAACTACTTCAGATTCTCCGCCATTACAATCATATTTAAATAGGTTTTCAACTTGGTGTACGAAAAATGTCCTAATGCTTAATGTCACTAAGTGTCAAACTATAACAAATTCCCGTAAACGTCTTCCTCCATCTCCCAGAACGTACCTACTTTACAACGAGCCTGTACCACTAGTGACAGAAATGCGCGACTTGGGCGTTATCTGTGACAGAGAACTTTATTTTCGCTCCCATATTGATAATATAGTAAAAAGAGCCAATTCAGCCTTGGGGTTTGTTAAGCATTGGTCCAAGGAATTCACTAATCCGTATGTTACGAAATCACTTTACTTTACCTTTGTTAGACCAGTACTTGAATACCAATACTTGGTCTCCTTTTAGACCTACTCACTCCATGAGAATTGAGGCTATACAGCGCAGATTCATTCGTTTTGCCCTACGCGGTCTTCCCTGGGATGACCGTTTCCACTTGCCCCCTTATGTTGATCGCTTAAAATTAATAAATTTACCAACCCTGGAAAATCGTCGACAAACTGCCGATATACTCTTTATCTATCAACTTCTATCAGGTACCGTAGACTGTCCCGCGTTACTCCAGTTGATCTCCCTTAATACTAACCCTCGTAACCTTAGATCTGTACCTTTATTTAATATTACCTTCCACCGCACCGATTATGGCTATAATGAACCAATGTCCAGAATGCTTCACATGGTTAATAATATGTCCAATTACTTTGATTTCCATTTAAACAAATATACCCTCAGAAATTCAATTCCTTATCTCCTAAATCCCAATCACCATTATATTTAATTTAGTTTTTTAAGTTTATATTAGATCACCACTGTTAGATATAAGTAGTTATATAAGCTTGTACTAAGCGTAAATAAATAAATAAAACGGGTACTTTCCCATGAACGCCCCTGCATAATCCACGTGTACTCTCTCGAAGACTTTTTTCGGCGCTATCGAACAGTGCAACAGTGTATCGCTTTTGGGTCAAAACGATTACTTTGGCAAGCCGCGCAATTTGACACTAATTGTTCAATATCGTGATCCATACGATTCCACAAACAATATACACGTGCTAATGTTTTCATTTTAGACATGCCAAAATGACCAATGTGCAATTCCTTCATGACCTTTTTCCGTAATTCTTTAGGAATGTACACTAATAGACAGCGCCGTTGTAAACAAAATTCAGATTGATCTATTCCGAAACGGAATCGAGCATCCCAAACACGGCCAAACTTAAGGCAATCCAGCAGTGGTTGCAGTTCTTTTTCTGCTTTAGTTTCCGCAATAGTCACTGGTAAGTTTTCAATCAGTTCCGCCTCAATCACATCGATCTCTTCAATCTGTTTGTATGTGTCAGTACTTGGCAAAAGCGTCTGCATTTGCGTTGTCTTGCCAATTTTCGAAAACTTGGGGTTATGACTCCACTTACTTCAGAATATTTCAAGAAAGATAATTTTGATTGAAGGTAACCTTTCACCATTGCAAAGATAATAAAAATACGCATCCAACGAATATAATGTGATAAAGATCGGATTAAAAATGACTCAGTTTTCGGTGCCGGAAGTTGGATTTTACTACCATTTTTGACAATTTTTCAGATCGAAGTCAAATAAAATGATTTTTTGCGAACAGAAGTAATTGCAAAAATAATGGTTTTTTTTTCATTCAATAGGACATTTCATTGTGAAACTTCTACCCCCAATTTGGGCACTGTCGGATAAAATTGGACAAAGTTATTAAGGATTTATATTTTAATTTTTCCTTACTTTTTTAACATTAATCGATAGGGAATGATGAACAACCAGAACTTTGTCGTTTTTTCTGGGCCGAATCCTCTCTATAAAGGAACCAGCCTTGATATCGTCTTTCAATGTCACACATTTCCTGATCAAAATGTTTAAAAAAGTCAGGAATGATAAATTTAAGAATAATTTTATAAAAAAAAAAACACTTTTCCATTATCTTTTGAAAAAAATTTAAATATCCTTTTTCACTACAACCTTAATAACTATGTCCAATTTTATCCGACAGTGCCCAAATTGGTAGTAGAAGTTGCACAATGAAATGTCCTATTGAATGCAAAAATAAAATGATTTTTTTGGAATTACTTCTGTTCTCAAAAAATCATTTTATTTGATTTCGATCTGAAAAATGGTAATAAAATCAAACTTGCAGCTACCTTCAATCGAAATTATCGTTCTTGAAATATTCTAAAGTAAGTAGAAAAAAAATTGGCAATATTTCGCGAACAAGGAAAAAAAATAATTGTGATTTTCGAGTTCAGCAACCCCAAATTAGTTTAGAAAATATAGTTTGCACAATGATATATTTTGGCTGTTTACTAGTGTAAGTAGAGATAATTTTGACTGGGTTGACTGGCTTAGAAAAAGACCAAAATAAACCAGATAAGAATAAAGGAATTCATTTAAGAATACATGAGTTTAACTTTTTGTATTTTTTAAACATTTTTAATGAGCATGACAACAAAATTTCGTTAAAAATTATTCTTTAGTTTGTATTTTCGACTTATAAAATTAGAAACTAGAACCGGGAAAAATTAAACGGTTTCAGTTCCAAAATAAAATAAATTTCGGTTTCCGGTTCTCAAATTTTCAAAATATATATTTCGGTTCCGGTTTCGGTTTGGTTCCGGAACCGGTTCTTGGCGGTCCCAAGTATCAATAGTCACCACAGTATCAGTAGTGACTTTTGTCTCAATTTGATTCAATTCGTTATTCTGAACGATTTCAAAAAGCTATTTCAGTGTATATTGTCATAAAACTTGTGATCTGCTAAACATGTCACAAATGTACGTATCTGTCACAAAATAATAAATTTTCCGAAAAAAGTTAAAATTGGTATGGAAATTCATTTTATTTTCTTATTTTTCAATTACTTTTACGATCTTCACAATAGTTTTCTTGATATAGCTTCTTTGTTGGAATCCAAAAATACCAAAAACTGCATTACCATCAAAATGCACATCGCATGATTGTGTTTAGGTATATTTTACCCAAAAATTCAAAAATTTATTGCAGTTCGTTTTAAAAAGATTTATTGAAAGTAGAAATCGTACTTTTGGCACGGGTATTTTGAAAACGGTGTAAGGTCGATTCAGTCCAAACAAACTACATAATAATATTAAAAAAAAAAAAGGAAAATATGTTCAGTAACGAATAACAATTATAATTTTCTTGAAGTTTGTTTGGGCTGATCGACCTTTGGCCTCGAGCCGATTATTTTCGGCCCCAAACCAAAGACAATTGGCACAATCGTGGGACCTTAATTTAAGTCTATAAAATAACCATTCCCATTTAAAAAATTTTTAATTTTTATAAAAAACTAGTTGAATACCCCGGCGTTGGTCGGACTTATACATAAAGTAGTGAAAGTACCCCTCCCGTAAACCTTTCCGTGAAACCCCAGAACACCAGAGCATAACATAAAGAATTTTAGAACTCTAGATTCAGCGGTTTGGGCTGGTCGGTGATGAGTCAGTATATAACAGCAATCAATTGGGACACTTTTATATTTTTAATTACATGACGCATGATATGAAGTTCTCATTTGTGGAAGTCGATTGATTCTATAAGCGTCATTTTCTGATTCACGTATGGCTGCAATTCCTGCTCTTGCCCGCTCTCTTCCAATTCTTTATTGTTGTGGTGGAGAATTTTCCAGACATAATTTCTGACCAAATACAAAAAACGGCTCCCAAATCGGTTCTGTATTGCTCAAGATAAACGAAAATAACGATTTTGGCGGCTGTGGTGCAGTTGGTTAAGTGGTTGGCTTAGCTGTGTCACGATCGGAAGGGATGAGGTTCAATCCCTACCCGGTGCAGGTCACGGAAAAGTGTGTGTCATGTTTTTCTGTAAGGACCGTCACCGGAAGGGATGCAGTTCAATCCCTAAAAGAAATATAGAAAAATATTTTGTTTGTATATTTGTTTTAGGAATAGTCCAGTCATTCTGACTTTTTTTCACAAAAATTGATTTTTATACCCCCACACTCACTGTGGCAGGGTATACTAACTTTGTCACAACGTTTGTAACGCCCATAAGGAGGCGTGTCCGGTATGGAAAAGTATATATATTCTTGATCAGTATCACCTCCTGAGTCGATTTAGCGATGTCCGTCTGTCTGTCCGTCCGTCTGTCCGTCCGCACGATAGCGGTCGCAGTTTTGGAGATATCGACTTGAAACTTTGGGTACATGTTTTTCTCGTGAATACTGAGATCAAGTTCGAGAATCAGCCAAATCGGACAAAAACTGGGCGTGGCTCCCATACACCGAAAAAAAAGGTAAACATTTTTTATTGTTGTATTCGATTGGAAATGTTTAAAAACGTATTTTTGACATGGTCCGAGGTTCCGAAGCCACATATATAAGGGTCTAAATGGGGTCTTGAGACCAATTTTTTTTTTTTTTGTGGATTTAATTGGAAATTTTTAGAAATGGATTTTGGACATGGTCCGGGCTCCAAAACCACCTATAGATAGCTCAAAATAGGGTCTGGAGACCACATTTTTATATGTTCGAGGTACTTCTTCCTACTGTGTGGGGGTATTTCAACTTCGGTATAGCCGAAGATAGTCCACTCTCTAGTTTTTACTGAATTCATTCAGGGCGTGGTTAAGCTTAATTCCGAAATGGCGGGACTCTAGAGGTTGTGCTTCAGCTGCTATAATCCTATGGGAAATCCCCTGGTATCATATTGAAGAGAACTACACCGCCTACTTTTAAAACTAAAAATGTGTTTCGTAAAGTGGATATCTTGTATTACACCGCTCGACAAAAATCAGCTTTTGGTAATGCACTTGATGATGACAAATAAATTCCAATTTGTGAGGGTTAAAAAGGAGAACCCGTGTTTCACAGTTTTTCTGGATCAATTCTTAAAACCGAATCACATTTTTACATTTTACATCACGCACATAATAATTCTTCAAAAACTACTAAATTTTAAATGTTAAATATGCATTTGATGAAGGAAAAACATACCTTTAAAAAAATGTTAACTTTTTACGAAAGGATGTAAACTCATCACGCTAGACTAGAAACAATTCAGAAATTAAAAATTTTTTTTACATATACAAAATTTTAAAGTAGAAAAAATTAAAAAAAATTTCAATTTCAGAATTGGTTCTAGTCTAGCGGTATGAGTTTACATCCTATCGTAAAAAGTTTACATGTTTTTAAAGGTATGTTTTACCTTTATCAAATGCATGTTAACATTTAAAATTCAATTTAAACTGTGTTTTTGAAAAATTATTATGTGCAAGGGGAAAAATGCAAAAATGCCATTTAAATGGTTTTAAGAATTGATCAAGAAAAACTGGAAGACACGGCTACTCTTTTTTAACCCCCACAAATAGAAATTATTAGTCCCTTTTGTAGGGTATGCAATAACATTTTTGCATGATTAATCGCTGCTGTCCAATGCATGGACTTTTCTTGAAGAAAAATGGTGCTACCAGTTCAAGATTTTTCCGATTTTGATTGAATTTTCATTAAAAATTTCCTACTGTTTATTTCAGCTTCGGTATAGCCGAAGATAGTCCACTCTCTAGTTTTTATTGCTTTTTTCGATTGCAAATGTTTAGAAATAAATTTTCGACATGGTCCGAGCTTCCAAAGAAGCTCCACTCTCCACTCTCTAGTTTTTTAATTGACCTCAAAATCCTATTTTTTTCACAAAAATAAGTTTTTTTACTTTAAGGTAATATAACTTTGTTAGTTTAACTTAAATTTAAAAAGTTGTAAAATGTAAGTGGTTGAGTATTCGATTGTCATTCGGAAATGGTATAGAAGTTCTTTGTTGCTACATTATTTAAAGAGTTATAGTATAAAAACTAAGTAAAGATGGGATTTTGCATTTTGAAAATTTCAAATACCTGACGTGATGGCGGAAAACCGAGAATACCATTGTGTTTAGAATGGTCCATTTATATATAAAAACTATACGAGAATACAGAAGTAGGCAACCCTTCAAAATATGTCGCCAAACTCAAAAGAACTTCATCAAGTAGCTCTATATACATAGGGCTGTCCATTTTGGTCGAAAAAAAACACATCGGGGTCTTTTCAACTACCCACACCCCCATATGGTGTGGAATCCCACACCGCCAAAGTTACGCTTATCGTGCCAAGATTAACATTCGCTGAAAAGTGACAGTTTTGGGAAGAAGAGTGGTCCAAAATTATTTTTTCTGATGAACAAAAATTTAATTTGGATGGTCCTGATGGTTTTCAAATGTACTGGAAAGATAAGCGGCAAAATAAGAAATAAAAAAGAATGGCCCGTAACTTTGGCGCTGGATCCCATATGGTGTGGATTGTTGGAAAGACAGCGATTTGTTTTTTTTCGACCAAAATGGACAGCCCTATGTATATAGAGCTACTTGATGAAGTTCTTTTGAGTTTGGGTGACGAAACGAGTGGAGATAATGCTGCAATTCATTCATCCAAGGCAACAAAACGGTTCTTGAGTACGCGGAACATACCTGTTTTGGGCTGGCTCGCTTGCAGCCCCTGTCTAAACCCCATTGGGAACTTGTGGGCAATATTATCCAAGTGGATTTTCAAGAATGGAATGGACTGAATGGAACAAAATTTAAGAAAATTGTATTAAGTCTTTAATTAACTCAATGCCACGGCGTCTTCAACATGCTATAATTAAAAAGGGTTCATATACTAACTACTAAAAATTAAACAAAAATAATATTTATAATATTTCCGAAATTTTTATAGTTTGGTCTTATCATTTGTTCGTATGAAATGATTTTTATTTATTTATCAAAAATATTTGAGTGCATGAATTTAGTCTTCTTTAAGTTAATTTAATTAATTGTTAGTACAACTTAATATTTGGCTCTCCTTGACAATTGCCCTCGATATCTAAATATTTTACCTATTACAATATATGTACTTTTCAGCCCAAACCAAAATATTTGGTAATACCTGTCATCATGCGAGTTTGTTTTATTCCGCTATTTTTATTCTGCAACTACCTTCCAAAAGACGTCGGAAGAGTTCTTCCTGTATATATAAGTAATGAATGGATATACTGGACAATTGCTATCATAATGTCATTCAGTTCTGGATATTTAAGGTAAGTTTAAAATTTTTGTTCAATTGAATACTCATGTGAACTGCATTTAGCTCTCTTGGTATGATGTATGCACCACAAACCGTCGCACCAAAGCATCAAATCACAGCTGGAATGTTTGCTGCTGCAATGCTCATAACAGGAATTTTCTCAGGAATTTTATTTTCGTTCGTATTTCCGTCTTTAATAGCTAACGTGACCTTTTAAATAAAATAAAAAGACTAATTGTTAAAATTTTGTACTAATTAATAAAGTTTTACTAAAACGTTATTAGAAAAAATATTACCAAAAATTTTTTCTCTACGACGCACAGTGTCAGATTTAAAGAATTTAGGAGGATTTAACTAAATTTTTTTTTTCTTTTTTATTAGTTTTTTTTTAGAATGGCAGAAAATTGTCTAACTGTAACTGTAAAAATGTGGTTCAAAGCGAAGAGTTTATTAAAGAATTTACAAAGCTAATGAAGGAGTTCACAAAGGTCTCATATTGGTTGTCCAAACATGGACATGTAGAATAAAATATTTACTTTTATTTACATATAGAACAACAATTGTAAAGGGTTTCTCCCTCAAATAAATACAGTCCACATGTCGAAAAATTAACCTTGTAAATTATGAATAAGTACTAAGAAGTGCACTGCAAATCTGCGGTGCGAAAGATTTAATTTATGGCATGTCATTAAGCATGCATTTGTTCACCTAATAAAATACAGTCCACTTATTTATAACTAGCTTATACCCATAGCTTCGCTCGCAATAATTTTGTAATTTCATGTTAACTTAGAAATGTTATATGTATTATTTAAGCAACTGAAATAAAAAAAGATTTTGCAAGTCATCCCTCTGCCCATTCACCTCCCAGCACCAAATCCAAAATTTCACCGAAATCCCTTGAATAGGAGCCGAGTTACAGAGTTCAAAAATTTTAGGGCGTGGCTGTGAGCGGATCTTAAATTTCAATAGTCATCCCTCTGCCCATTCACCTCCCAGCACAAAATCCAAAATTTCAGCGAAATCCCTTGAATAGGACCCGAGTTACAGAGCTTTAAAAGTTTTAGGGCGTGGCAGTGGGTGGATCTTAAATTTCAATAGTCATCCCTCTGCCCATTCACCTCCCAGCGCCAAATCCAAAATTTCACCGAAATCCCTTGAATAGGACCCGAGTTACAGAGCTTTAAAATTTTTAGGGCGTGGCAGTGGGCGGATCTTAAATTTCAATAGTCATCCCTCTGCCCATTCACCTCCCAGCAACAAATCCAAAATTTCAGCGAAATCCCTTGAATAGGACCCAAGTTACAGAGCTTTAAAAATTTTAAGGCGTGGCAGTGGGCGGACTGCAAATTTTGAGAATCAACATATTACCAATTCATTACCCGAAACCACATATAAAATTTCAGCGAAATCGGTTAAACACTGCATAAATTATAGCATTTTAGAATAATATTTGCCACGCCCACCTCGAACGCCCAAATTTAATGAAATGGCATATAGCCTATGATGAGATCAATGAAATTACCTACATTTGGGTATGTGTTTCATTAAAAAAGAATTTTATATAAGTAAGAGATGAGCTAATTTAAGGAACCTCAATTGTAAAGGGTTTTCCCTCAATATTGTCTACAATTTAGTAAATGATTCTAAGAAGTACACAAGTACATCCCAATAGTTCGAGGAAGTACACGGATGAATGTTTCATCCCTTATTTAAGTATTACTAAGAAGGAGTCGTACCTCTGCTAAATACAGTTCCAGCAGGTACACAAGCTACGCCGAATTACGAGCGTTCATAGGCTACCTACGTGAACTATGGTTTTAAGTTTGTATATAAACCCGAAGTTGAATTAAATAGAGACAGTATCTTACAATTGCTCATAAGGAGTACAACTTATTTATAGTTCGTACTTTTTGGTCCGTCGAAAAACGGAATCAGTGGCAGCTATTTCCTCATCGGCACAGAATTCCATTGCATTTCAAATTGCTGTGAACTTGATTTGGATTGGTCGATTGCGGTGCTGTTCATCAAGAATAACTGAATAAGAAGCATTGTGGGCCGTCGACACAAACGACTGGACACATGTAAAAAAAAAGTCTTCGCATTGGCATTACAAGCCAAGTGAAGCAAAAATTACCGGCACAGTTAGGGTTTAGACTAAAAAAACTAAACGGAGAGCTGTTGCCATAGAAAAATCGGAAGCTGAATGCAGCCGAATAAAACTAAGAACCTGCTGTCACCAAGGATCTTGATCAAAAAGTGGGTCTGTGTAGAAGAAATACGCAGTGGCGATAAATAAGACAACATCGACAGTGGCGACAAGAAATTGAAGATTGCTGCGTTGGTGAAGGAGAAGAAAGCTGTATCAAAGTAAACTACCTAAAGGATCACTGAGAAGAAGAAAACAGGAGCAAGAAAGCCGTGACTTCCAAAAAGATCGCAAATTAGAAAAACTATAGCAGGCAGCAGAAGCAGAAAAGTAAAGTTAATGAAAGCAGAATCAAAGCAAGCTGTGACCTAAAGGATCGCGAGCAGGAGAACACTGAAGCGAGCAGGAGAAAACTGTGGCAGTCAGCAGTAGCAGTAGAAAAGATAAGTAAAGCAGTTATTTTGGTTATTTTTATACAGTGCTAAGCGTATTATCATCATGTTTAGTGATAAAGTGCATAACTTGTTGACAAGGCAGAAAGAGCTGCGAGACGAAATTTTAGGTCATTGTAGCAATTTAGTTATTACTGAAGCAATTTGCAAAAATATTAATCAATTATGGGCTGAGTTTTCGGAAAACCATGCCAAGTTATTGAAAAAAGGAGTAATCGACCACGATTACTTCAACAATAGAATTTTCGACCATACCAAACAAGTTGAAGAGGCTAGGGAAAGGCTGAAAAAAGACATGGAGTTATTGTCAGAAAAGGCTGGCAGAAGTGGTAATGGGGAAACTACACCGCAGAAATTTGCAGAGGTTAAATTTGATAGTGCCAAAGGTGGTAACTTAACCGATGAAGTTTCAGTAAGAAGTGTTGTTAGCCCTGCAAATAGTGATTTGGAATCAGTTGAAGACTGGGCCAATAAAATAAGAACTTATATAAAAAAAGTTGAAAAGTCCCTGAGAAATGGGGAAGATGAAGACTTAGTAATGCACAAAAAGAAGCTAAGTTCTTTGTGGAGGAAAATGGAAGGAGTTTTAGAAAATCTAGAAAGGAAAAGCCATAAAAAGGTTTTTTTAGATGATGAGGTTGTAGATTTAGAATTTCAAGTATAAATTTTATTAAAAAATATAAAACATAAGGAAGTGGAAGTGAAAATGCCAAATTTACCAATTATTGAAGTTCCAAAATTTTTTGGTAATTCCAGAGATTGGCCAAACTTTCATCAATTATTTTGTGATTTAATTCACAATAGGAAGGATCTAAGTGATTCAGTTCGGTTCAGCTATCTAAAATCGGGCTTATCAGGTGAAGCAAGAAGTATGGTAGCTCATTTACTCACAGGTTCAGCAGTAAATTACAATATAGCATGGCAGCTAATTGTAAGGCGGTATGACAATAAAAGAAAATTATTTTCCGATAGTTTAGATAAACTATTGGACTTACCGGTGCTGAGCGGTGTATCGGAAAGTAGTATCAAAAGGGGGATTAGACTCTATCAATGAATGTGTCTTTATGATTAAAGAAAAAGGAAACACTGGAGATAGTTCCGAACCTATTTTGGCTCATATAATTTTGCGTAAGTTCGAAAAGGAAACTTTACAGCAATATGAGCAGCATACAAAAAATTCCAGTGAAGTTCAGACATTAGCGGATGTTATTGAATTTATTGAATGGAAATAGAAGAATTATTAAAAAGGAGTTTGTAAAGCCTTCAGCTAAAATATTTTATACTGAAGAGCAAAATTGTCAGTTTTGTGAGAAATCCGGGCATAATATTTCAAAGTGTCATAAATTTAAAGCAATTTCTGTTGCAGAAAGACACGAATTTTTAAAGAAAAGCTTTTGGTGCTTTAAATGTCTTGCTCATCCGTCTGCGTACGGAAAAAAGTGCACTAAAGAAGTTAGTTGCGAAATATGCAAGAAACCACACCATACTTTGTTACATGGTTCTTTTGACAAAGTTGCTTCTGAAAAGGTTTCGACAAATGTGACAAGGGGTTCACGATCAAAAGAGACGCTATTAGCAACAGCGTTAGTTAAGGTAAAAACGGTCAATGGAGAGTTTGAGCTCCTTAGGGCGTTAGTAGATAGTGCGTCGCAAATGACAATAATGTCCGAGGAAGCTGCTCAAATGTTAGGACTTCCTAGGAAGAAGTTTACAACAGAAGTTAGCGGTGTTTCATCGCAACCAGTAGGAGTATCAAAAGGCAAAATACTTGTTGAAGTCAGCCCAAGATTTTTGAGTAATTTTATTTGCAAAATTGAAGCGTTAGTTTTACCAAAACTGACCAAATCACTTCCAATCAATTCATTTGAAGCAAACACTGAAGAATGGAATAATTGCGTTTTAGCAGACCCGGATTTTAATAAACCAAGTAGGATTGATTTGATAATTGGCGCGGATTTATATCCAACAATAATGGATGAAGGCATCAAAAAATTGAATGGATTGTTGGCACAAAAAACTGTGCTAGGCTGGATTGTGTTAGAATGCATTAAAAAGTCACAAAGCGGGAAAACTATTTCTGCAGTTACGACCATGAACTTAGCCGAAATAGAAAAATTTTGTGAGATCGGTAGTGAATTGAGTGATGAAGCTAAAGTAGAAGACGTTATCTGTGAGACAAACTTTACTGACACAACAAAGATTGATGTTGATGGAAAATATGTTGTGTCGATTCCATTTAAGTCGGATAAAGAGCTAGGTAGTTCAAGAAAACAAGCTGTCGCGCGTTTATTAAGTCTTGAACGAAAATTTAAGGTAGATAAAAAATTAAAGGATGAATATGGTAAATTCATGAAAGAATATTTAGAATTTGGACACATGACTGAAGTAAAGGATATAGGAATAGGAAAATACTATTTACCTCATCAAGCAGTGATACGAGATTCAAGTTTAACCACTAAACTAAGAGTAGTTTTTGACGCATCTGCAAAAACATCAAACGGGCTAAGTCTTAATGACATTATGTTGGTAGGCCCAAGATTACAGAAAGATATATTTGATATCATATTGAAATGGCGACTTTGGAGGTATGTGTTGACTGCAGACATTGAGAAGATGTACCGCCAAATAAAGATAAAGGAAGAAGACCAAGAGTATCAATATATACTATGGCGAGAAGATTCAAATCAACCGATCAAAGAATTCAAGTTAGCTACAGTGACATATGGAACAGCTGCTGCGCCGTTTTTAGCGGTTTGTACGCCGAGTTATGCACCATTATAAACGAAGACTTTTATATGGACGATCTAATGACAGGAGCACATACAACTGAAGACTGTACGCATATTTATAAAAATATTACAAACGTTATGGAAAAAGCTGGTTTTCATTTACGAAAATGGCTATCTAATAAATCAGAAATAATAAAAGATGCTCACAATACCAGAGCAAATGAGGTAATTCAGATAGAAGAAAATGATTCGGTGAAAACGTTAGGATTACACTGGGATCCAAGAAACGATGATTTTAGATTTAAGGTTATTGTGCCTACGGGCAGAAAAGTAACCAAAAGGATAGTGTTGTCGAATTTATCGAAAATATTCGATCCTCTAGGGTGGCTATCACCTGTTACAATTGTGGGTAAACTATTTGTGCAAAAATTGTGGCGAAATGATGAAAAATGGGACGAAGAGCTTAGTGAAGAATTAGCTGAGGAGTGGCGATATTATTCAAATCAGTTGCGAAAAATAGAAGACGTTTTGGTTCCACGCTGGGTTCGTATAAGTAATGAATCCCAGGTTGAGTTACATGGGTTTTCGGATGCATCGGAAAGAGCATTCGCCGCAGTTGTCTATGTGAAAGTAGAGACCTCAGTTGTTTTGTTGGCAGCAAAAGCCAAAGTAAACCCAATTAAAAATAGGAAAACAATTCCAAAGTTAGAATTATGTGCAGCACATTTGTTAGCAAAGTTGTTAGTGAAAGTCAAGTTCATACTTAACATTGAAGCTAGTATGCATGCGTGGAGCGATTCCATGATCACGTTAGCATGGATAAAAAATAATAAAAATAAAGAGAAGTTTGTAAGGAGTAGAGTGGATGAAATCAAGAAATTAGTGCCAGAAGTACATTGGCACCACATTCCATCAGAAGACAATCCTGCAGATGTCGCATCCAGAGGAATGACTGCAGGTAAAATCGTCTCTTACTCGTTATGGTGGACGGGTCCAAAGTGGCTGCCTAAAGTAGAAGAATGACCGAAACAGAAAAATAGAAATGAGGGCAGTATTAATATGACTTCAATAACAGCAAAAGAAAATGTTTTTACGAAAGTTCTACAGAAGTATTCCCGAATTGAAAAACTAGACAGAGTGATTGGTTATGTGCTTCGGTTCATAGGCAAAGTTAGAAAAAAGACAGGATATCCTACGTATTTGACAATTGATTAGTTGTAAAGAAGTATTTGAGAGAATGTGTGACCTGCACTCGATATCGCAAAGACGTGGCTGAACAAATTATGGGGAATTTGCCAAAGTGCAGAGTAAATACAGGGTATCCATTTAATAATGTAGGAATTGATTACGCGGGACCTATAAAAACTCGATGCTCCAAAGGACGTGGGCAAAAAACTTATAAAGGATATATTGCAGTTTTTGTTTGTATGGCAACAAAGGCCGTGCATTTGGAGGCAGCATTACGTCGATTTTTTGCAAGAAGAGGAAAAAGTGCGAATATATATTCAGATAATGGCACAAATTTTGTTGGAGCAGCCAGAAAACTCGACGAAGATTTGCGAAAAGTCATTAAAAATAATATTGATATTACTGCAACCTTAGAGGCAGAAGGTATAAGGTGGCACTTTATTCCGCCGGCAGGTCCTCACTTCGGAGGGATATGGGAAGCTGGTGTTAAATCAGTTAAGTACCATCTCAAAAGAATTATAGGAGATAATAGTTTGACTTTCGAGGAGATGTCGACTTTATTATACCAAATAGAAGTGGTATTAAATTCACGACCACTATATGTTTTAGGTGAGAGTTCAGATGACAGTGATATATTGACGCCAGGACATTTCTTAATTGGTAGACCGCTTTTGGGAGCAGTGGAGCCAGAACTAGGTACAAAGATTGATGCATTGGATCGATGTAGATTAATTCAGAAAATGAAAAATGAGTTTTGGAAAAAGTGGAAAGAAGAATACTTGTTGACATTACAGCAACGTAGTAAATGGAAGCAAGTTACGCCAGATATAAAGATAGGACAAGTAGTTCTTGTAAAGGATGAACAAACTCATCCGGCTAAATGGCCCCTAGGAAGAGTAATAGAAGTTCATAAAGGAGCTGATGACAAAGTGAGAGTAGTTACGCTAAAGTTGCAGAACAAACAATACATTGAAAAGACCTATTAGATATGTCCTTTAAACATAGAAGAAAATGTAGTATCAGATCAAGGAGAAAAAATGTAGTCGAATTGAATAAGCAATCACAATGGGGTTCAGAAATCAGAACGTAGGAAAAGGCAATTGCCCAAGGCACAATGCAAATAATACTGCGTGTGAAGTTTCCCCATTGAACCCAGATCATAAAGACAAATGTAAGCTTGAGAATAGAGATGATATCAAGCAATTAGTTAGAAAGAGTTGAAAATTAATAAATGAAAAACATATTTGTATTAGTAGTAGTAATAGTTTATGATACGTATTTTGTAAGAATGATTAAGATAACATTTCATGGGCCTCTTAAATGGGCCCTCGCAGAATGTCCATTTTATTCTACATGGACATGTAGAATAAAATATTTACTTTTATTTACATATACTTTTAATACAATAAATTGTCAGTATCTATGTAGTTTAAGAACAACAATTGTAAAGGGTTTCTCCCTCAAAAAAATACAGTCCACATGTCGAAATAATTAACCTTGTAAATTATGAATAAGTACTAAGAAGTGCATTGCAAGTCTGCGGTGCGAAAGATTTAATTTGTGGCATGTCATTAAGCATGCATTTGTTCACCTAATAAAATACAGTCCACTTATTTATAATGAGCTTGTAAATTGTAAAGGGGTTTCCCTCAATATTGTCTACAATTTAGTAAATGATTCTAAGAAGTACACGAGTACATCCCAACAGTTCGAGGAAGTACACGGATGAATGTTTCATCCCTTATTTAAGTATTACTAAGAAGTTTATTGTAAGGAGTCGTACCTCTGCTAAATACAGTTCCAGCAGGTACACAAGCTACGCCGAATAACGAGCGTTCATAGGCTACCTACGTGAACTATGGTTTTAAGATATAGTTTTATGTTTGTATATAAACCCGAAGTTGAATTAAATAAAGACAGTATCTTACAAATGCTCATAAGGAGTACAACTTATTTATAGTTCGTACATTGGTCATAAAGTCATATTGTTGTATAAATACACAATAGTCATAAAAATTTTGTTGCTTTTTTCCATACAAAAAATTGTACGACTAATACAACTCAGCAAACTGTGTTTTTCGACTCTCATACTCACTATTTCTCTCATTTTAAAGTTGTTGCCAAAAAAGTTCTGGGAATTTGTGAAAATTGGACTTTGGGACTATTTTTAATGCATAAAACGTGCACGACTTGCCGAAAATATTGCAACAAAGATCGTGGAGACCACCAAAACTCTTCCGAGCATCAACTTTGGCCAGATGGCCACTTGCACCACCGAACACACGAATACCGGGCCGAGAGGATTTTGGAGGCCTTGAAAATATTGAAACAAAGCTCACGTGAACTACAGAATTACTTCCGACCGTTGATTTGGGTTGCATCACCACCTCCGCGATTGGTGGCGTGCACCCCGGGGCCAACGAATTAGGTTAGGTTCGACATTTGCAATGTAAGAGAGTTTTTTTTGAAATGAGTGCGCTCACAACTATCGTATTTTTTTCAAATATGATTATATGACAATATGACTTTCTGATTACTTCCTTAATTTCTAATATCTGCGTGGTGATGAAGTTTCAAGCATTGTAACTTTTTGTTTTTCAATAATTTTTTTGTTGTTATTTTCATAGTTAAATTTTATTAACAATACAATTTATTTGTAATTTTAACCCATTTTTTCACTTATTTCCATTTATTTCCTAATAAAATCTAAAGAATATTTTTTTTCAGTTCAAATGGTCAGAGTGAACCGCGGAACGAATAAACAACACATACAAATTAATAAACTAATGTTTATGCTTCATTTTCGATTTTTTACAGCGAATTGTAAATGGGTGCCATAGCTGGGCACCTTTTTGGAGGGTCGATTTTCTGGATTTTTGCTAGATCGACTGCCAATATTTTTAATTTCCTTTGAAAATTTTTATTAGTTATTGAACTCAGCTTTCAAACGAATCCGAGATCTCCGCAATGATGTTTCAAACGAAAGTTATGGCCTCAAAACCTTAGGGTGCCAGTAGGTAGACAACCTATAATATAATTTTTTTTTTAATTATGCTGACTTAGACGGAGTAGACATCATTTGAAAGGTCTTCAAATCAACATTTTGTTTTTGCCAATTTTTAATATTGAAAAAAGATCTCAAATAGCAAAAAATTATATCGATACCTTACAGGCAAAACATCGTAACCAAACCGTTTTTCCGAAAATGGTTTTATATCATTTTTGCCATCTGCAAACTCAGTTTATAAAATTATTGCATTTATTCGTCAGAAATGCAAAAAAAATTTGTATCGTAACTACAAAGACGTTATCTGTGAGACAAACTTTACTGACACAACAAAGATTGATATTGATGGAAAATATGTTGTGTCGATTCCATTTAAGTCGGATAAAGAGCTAGGTAGTTCAAGAAAACAAGCTGTCGCGCGTTTATTAAGTCTTGAACGAAAATTTAAGGTAGATAAAAAATTAAAGGATGAATATGGTAAATTCATGAAAGAATATTTAGAATTTGGACACATGACTGAAGTAAAGGATATAGGAATAGGAAAATACTATTTACCTCATCAAGCAGTGATACGAGATTCAAGTTTAACCACTAAACTAAGAGTAGTTTTTGACGCTATGTTGGTAGGCCCAAGATTACAGAAAGATATATTTGATATCATATTGAAATGGCTACTTTGGAGGTATGTGTTGACTGCAGACATTGAGAAGATGTACCGCCAAATAAAGATAAAGGAAGAAGACCAAGAGTATCAATATATACTATGGCGAGAAGATTCAAATCAACCGATCAAAGAATTCAAGTTAGCTACAGTGACATATGGAACAGCTGCTGCGCCGTTTTTAGCGGTTTGTACGCCGAGTTATGCACCATTATAATCGAAGACTTTTATATGGAAGATCTAATGACAGGAGCACATACAACTGAAGACTGTACGCATATTTATAAAAATATTACAAACGTTATGGAAAAAGCTGGTTTTCATTTACGAAAATGGCTATCTAATAAATCAGAAATAATAAAAGATGCTCACAATACCAGAGCAAATGAGGTAATTCAGATAGAAGAAAATGATTCGGTGAAAACGTTAGGATTACACTGGGATCCAAGAAACGATGATTTTAGATTTAAGGTTATTGTGCCTACGGGCAGAAAAGTAACCAAAAGGATAGTGTTGTCGAATTTATCGAAAATATTCGATCCTCTAGGGTGGCTATCACCTGTTACAATTGTGGGTAAACTATTTGTGCAAAAATTGTGGCGAAATGATGAAAAATGGGACGAAGAGCTTAGTGAAGAATTAGCTGAGGAGTGGCGATATTATTCAAATCAGTTGCGAAAAATAGAAGACGTTTTGGTTCCACGCTGGGTTCGTATAAGTAATGAATCCCAGGTTGAGTTACATGGGTTTTCGGATGCAT
This sequence comes from Heteromyza rotundicornis, assembly GCA_951394025.1. Taxonomy (NCBI): domain Eukaryota; kingdom Metazoa; phylum Arthropoda; class Insecta; order Diptera; family Heleomyzidae; genus Heteromyza; species Heteromyza rotundicornis. The sequence goes on from OX596012.1 coordinate 27,649,095, forward strand.
CGGAAAGAGCATTCGCCGCAGTTGTCTATGTGAAAGTAGAGACCTCGGTTGTTTTGTTGGCAGCAAAAGCCAAAGTAAACCCAATTTAAAATAGGAAAACAATTCCAAAGTTAGAATTATGTGCAGCACATTTGTTAGCAAAGTTGTTAGTGAAAGTCAAGTTCATACTTAACATTGAAGCTAGTATGCATGCGTGGAGCGATTCCATGATCACGTTAGCATGGATAAAAAATAATAAAAATAAAGAGAAGTTTGTAAGGAGTAGAGTGGATGAAATCAAGAAATTAGTGCCAGAAGTACATTGGCACCACATTCCATCAGAAGACATTCCTGCAGATGTCGCATCCAGAGGAATGACTGCAGGTAAAATCGTCTCTTACTCGTTATGGTGGACGGGTCCAAAGTGGCTGCCTAAAGTAGAAGAATGGCCGAAACAGAAAAATAGAAATGAGGGCAGTATTAGTATGACTTCAATAACAGCAAAAGAAAATGTTTTTACGAAAGTTCTACAGAAGTATTCCCGAATTGAAAAACTAGACAGAGTGATTGGTTATGTGCTTCGGTTCATAGGCAAAGTTAGAAAAAAGACAGGATATCCTACGTATTTGACAATTGATGAGTTGTAAAGAAGTATTTGAGAGAATGTGTGACCTGCACTCGATATCGCAAAGACGTGGCTGAACAAATTATGGGGAATTTGCCAAAGTGCAGAGTAAATACAGGGTATCCATTTAATAATGTAGAAATTGATTACGCGGGACCTATAAAAACTCGATGCTCCAAAGGACGTGGGCAAAAAACTTATAAAGGATATATTGCAGTTTTTGTTTGTATGGCAACAAAGGCCGTGCATTTGGAGGCAGCATTACGTCGATTTTTTGCAAGAAGAGGAAAAAGTCGAATATATATTCAGATAATGGCACAAATTCTTAATTGGTAGACCGCTTTTGGGAGCAGTGGAGCCAGAACTAGGTACAAAGATTGATGCATTGGATCGATGTAGATTAATTCAGAAAATGAAAAATGAGTTTTGGAAAAAGTGGAAAGAAGAATACTTGTTGACATTACAGCAACGTAGTAAATGGAAGCAAGTTACGCCAGATATAAAGATAGGACAAGTAGTTCTTGTAAAGGATGAACAAACTCATCCGGCTAAATGGCCCCTAGGAAGAGTAATAGAAGTTCATAAAGGAGCTGATGACAAAGTGAGAGTAGTTACGCTAAAGTTGCAGAACAAACAATACATTGAAAAGACCTATTAGATATGTCCTTTAAACATAGAAGAAAATGTAGTATCAGATCAAGGAGAAAAAATGTAGTCGAATTGAATAAGCAATCACAATGGGGTTCAGAAATCAGAACGTAGGAAAAGGCAATTGCCCAAGGCACAATGCAAATAATACTGCGTGTGAAGTTTCCCCATTGAACCCAGATCATAAAGACAAATGTAAGCTTGAGAATAGAGATGATATCAAGCAATTAGTTAGAAAGAGTTGAAAATTAATAAATGAAAAACATATTTGTATTAGTAGTAGTAATAGTTTATGATACGTATTTTGTAAGAATGATTAAGATAACATTTCATGGGCCTCTTAAATGGGCCCTCGCAGAATGTCCAAACATGGACATGTAGAATAAAATATTTACTTTTATTTACATATACTTTTAATACAATAAATTGTCAGTATCTATGTAGTTTAAGAACAACAATTGTAAAGGGTTTCTCCCTCAAAAAAATACATGTCGAAATAATTAACCTTGTAAATTATGAATAAGTACTAAGAAGTGCATTGCAAGTCTGCGGTGCGAAAGATTTAATTTGTGGCATGTCATTAAGCATGCATTTGTTCACCTAATAAAATACAGTCCACTTATTTATAATGAGCTTGTAAATTGTAAAGGGGTTTCCCTCAATATTGTCTACAATTTAGTAAATGATTCTAAGAAGTACACGAGTACATCCCAACAGTTCGAGGAAGTACACGGATGAATGTTTCATCCCTTATTTAAGTATTACTAAGAAGTTTATTGTAAGGAGTCGTACCTCTGCTAAATACAGTTCCAGCAGGTACACAAGCTACGCCGAATAACGAGCGTTCATAGGCTACCTACGTGAACTATGGTTTTAAGATATAGTTTTATGTTTGTATATAAACCCGAAGTTGAATTAAATAAAGACAGTATCTTACAAATGCTCATAAGGAGTACAACTTATTTATAGTTCGTACATTGGTCATAAAGTCATATTGTTGTATAAATACACAATAGTCATAAAAATTTTGTTGCTTTTTTCCATACAAAAAATTGTACGACTAATACAACTCAGCAAACTGTGTTTTTCGACTCTCATACTCACTATTTCTCTCATTTTAAAGTTGTTGCCAAAAAAGTTCTGGGAATTTGTGAAAATTGGACTTTGGGACTATTTTTAATGCATAAAACGTGCACGACTTGCCGAAAATATTGCAACAAAGATCGTGGAGACCACCAAAACTCTTCCGAGCATCAACTTTGGCCAGATGGCCACTTGCACCACCGAACACACGAATACCGGGCCGAGAGGATTTTGGAGGCCTTGAAAATATTGAAACAAAGCTCACGTGAACTACAGAATTACTTCCGACCGTTGATTTGGGTTGCATCACCACCTCCGCGATTGGTGGCGTGCACCCCGGGGCCAACGAATTAGGTTAGGTTCGACATTTGCAATGTAAGAGAGTTTTTTTTGAAATGAGTGCGCTCACAACTATCGTATTTTTTTCAAATATGATTATATGACAATATGACTTTCTGATTACTTCCTTAATTTCTAATATCTGCGTGGTGATGAAGTTTCAAGCATTGTAACTTTTTGTTTTTCAATAATTTTTTTGTTGTTATTTTCATAGTTAAATTTTATTAACAATACAATTTATTTGTAATTTTAACCCATTTTTTCACTTATTTCCATTTATTTCCTAATAAAATCTAAAGAATATTTTTTTTCAGTTCAAATGGTCAGAGTGAACCGCGGAACGAATAAACAACACATACAAATTAATAAACTAATGTTTATGCTTCATTTTCGATTTTTTACAGCGAATTGTAAATGGGTGCCATAGCTGGGCACCTTTTTGGAGGGTCGATTTTCTGGATTTTTGCTAGATCGACTGCCAATATTTTTAATTTCCTTTGAAAATTTTTATTAGTTATTGAACTCAGCTTTCAAACGAATCCGAGATCTCCGCAATGATGTTTCAAACGAAAGTTATGGCCTCAAAACCTTAGGGTGCCAGTAGGTAGACAACCTATAATATAATTTTTTTTTTAATTATGCTGACTTAGACGGAGTAGACATCATTTGAAAGGTCTTCAAATCAACATTTTGTTTTTGCCAATTTTTAATATTGAAAAAAGATCTCAAATAGCAAAAAATTATATCGATACCTTACAGGCAAAACATCGTAACCAAACCGTTTTTCCGAAAATGGTTTTATATCATTTTTGCCATCTGCAAACTCAGTTTATAAAATTATTGCATTTATTCGTCAGAAATGCAAAAAAAATTTGTATCGTAACTACAAAGACGTTATCTGTGAGACAAACTTTACTGACACAACAAAGATTGATATTGATGGAAAATATGTTGTGTCGATTCCATTTAAGTCGGATAAAGAGCTAGGTAGTTCAAGAAAACAAGCTGTCGCGCGTTTATTAAGTCTTGAACGAAAATTTAAGGTAGATAAAAAATTAAAGGATGAATATGGTAAATTCATGAAAGAATATTTAGAATTTGGACACATGACTGAAGTAAAGGATATAGGAATAGGAAAATACTATTTACCTCATCAAGCAGTGATACGAGATTCAAGTTTAACCACTAAACTAAGAGTAGTTTTTGACGCTATGTTGGTAGGCCCAAGATTACAGAAAGATATATTTGATATCATATTGAAATGGCTACTTTGGAGGTATGTGTTGACTGCAGACATTGAGAAGATGTACCACCAAATAAAGATAAAGGAAGAAGACCAAGAGTATCAATATATACTATGGCGAGAAGATTCAAATCAACCGATCAAAGAATTCAAGTTAGCTACAGTGACATATGGAACAGCTGCTGCGCCGTTTTTAGCGGTTTGTACGCCGAGTTATGCACCATTATAATCGAAGACTTTTATATGGAAGATCTAATGACAGGAGCACATACAACTGAAGACTGTACGCATATTTATAAAAATATTACAAACGTTATGGAAAAAGCTGGTTTTCATTTACGAAAATGGCTATCTAATAAATCAGAAATAATAAAAGATGCTCACAATACCAGAGCAAATGAGGTAATTCAGATAGAAGAAAATGATTCGGTGAAAACGTTAGGATTACACTGGGATCCAAGAAACGATGATTTTAGATTTAAGGTTATTGTGCCTACGGGCAGAAAAGTAACCAAAAGGATAGTGTTGTCGAATTTATCGAAAATATTCGATCCTCTAGGGTGGCTATCACCTGTTACAATTGTGGGTAAACTATTTGTGCAAAAATTGTGGCGAAATGATGAAAAATGGGACGAAGAGCTTAGTGAAGAATTAGCTGAGGAGTGGCGATATTATTCAAATCAGTTGCGAAAAATAGAAGACGTTTTGGTTCCACGCTGGGTTCGTATAAGTAATGAATCCCAGGTTGAGTTACATGGGTTTTCGGATGCATCGGAAAGAGCATTCGCCGCAGTTGTCTATGTGAAAGTAGAGACCTCGGTTGTTTTGTTGGCAGCAAAAGCCAAAGTAAACCCAATTAAAAATAGGAAAACAATTCCAAAGTTAGAATTATGAATTATAAGTAATGAATCCCAGGTTGAGTTACATGGGTTTTCGGATGCATCGGAAAGAGCATTCGCCGCAGTTGTCTATGTGAAAGTAGAGACCTCAGTTGTTTTGTTGGCAGCAAAAGCCAAAGTAAACCCAATTAAAAATAGGAAAACAATTCCAAAGTTAGAATTATGTGCAGCACATTTGTTAGCAAAGTTGTTAGTGAAAGTCAAGTTCATACTTAACATTGAAGCTAGTATGCATGCGTGGAGCGATTCCATGATCACGTTAGCATGGATAAAAAATAATAAAAATAAAGAGAAGTTTGTAAGGAGTAGAGTGGATGAAATCAAGAAATTAGTGCCAGAAGTACATTGGCACCACATTCCATCAGAAGACAATCCTGCAGATGTCGCATCCAGAGGAATGACTGCAGGTAAAATCGTCTCTTACTCGTTATGGTGGACGGGTCCAAAGTGGCTGCCTAAAGTAGAAGAATGACCGAAACAGAAAAATAGAAATGAGGGCAGTATTAATATGACTTCAATAACAGCAAAAGAAAATGTTTTTACGAAAGTTCTACAGAAGTATTCCCGAATTGAAAAACTAGACAGAGTGATTGGTTATGTGCTTCGGTTCATAGGCAAAGTTAGAAAAAAGACAGGATATCCTACGTATTTGACAATTGATTAGTTGTAAAGAAGTATTTGAGAGAATGTGTGACCTGCACTCGATATCGCAAAGACGTGGCTGAACAAATTATGGGGAATTTGCCAAAGTGCAGAGTAAATACAGGGTATCCATTTAATAATGTAAGAATTGATTACGCGGGACCTATAAAAACTCGATGCTCCAAAGGACGTGGGCAAAAAACTTATAAAGGATATATTGCAGTTTTTGTTTGTATGGCAACAAAGGCCGTGCATTTGGAGGCAGCATTACGTCGATTTTTTGCAAGAAGAGGAAAAAGTGCGAATATATATTCAGATAATGGCACAAATTTTGTTGGAGCAGCCAGAAAACTCGACGAAGATTTGCGAAAAGTCATTAAAAATAATATTGATATTACTGCAACCTTAGAGGCAGAAGGTATAAGGTGGCACTTTATTCCGCCGGCAGGTCCTCACTTCGGAGGGATATGGGAAGCTGGTGTTAAATCAGTTAAGTACCATCTCAAAAGAATTATAGGAGATAATAGTTTGACTTTCGAGGAGATGTCGACTTTATTATACCAAATAGAAGTGGTATTAAATTCACGACCACTATATGTTTTAGGTGAGAGTTCAGATGACAGTGATATATTGACGCCAGGACATTTCTTAATTGGTAGACCGCTTTTGGGAGCAGTGGAGCCAGAACTAGGTACAAAGATTGATGCATTGGATCGATGTAGATTAATTCAGAAAATGAAAAATGAGTTTTGGAAAAAGTGGAAAGAAGAATACTTGTTGACATTACAGCAACGTAGTAAATGGAAGCAAGTTACGCCAGATATAAAGATAGGACAAGTAGTTCTTGTAAAGGATGAACAAACTCATCCGGCTAAATGGCCCCTAGGAAGAGTAATAGAAGTTCATAAAGGAGCTGATGACAAAGTGAGAGTAGTTACGCTAAAGTTGCAGAACAAACAATACATTGAAAAGACCTATTAGATATGTCCTTTAAACATAGAAGAAAATGTAGTATCAGATCAAGGAGAAAAAATGTAGTCGAATTGAATAAGCAATCACAATGGGGTTCAGAAATCAGAACGTAGGAAAAGGCAATTGCCCAAGGCACAATGCAAATAATACTGCGTGTGAAGTTTCCCCATTGAACCCAGATCATAAAGACAAATGTAAGCTTGAGAATAGAGATGATATCAAGCAATTAGTTAGAAAGAGTTGAAAATTAATAAATGAAAAACATATTTGTATTAGTAGTAGTAATAGTTTATGATACGTATTTTGTAAGAATGATTAAGATAACATTTCATGGGCCTCTTAAATGGGCCCTCGCAGAATGTCCAAACATGGACATGTAGAATAAAATATTTACTTTTATTTACATATACTTTTAATACAATAAATTGTCAGTATCTATGTAGTTTAAGAACAACAATTGTAAAGGGTTTCTCCCTCAAAAAAATACATGTCGAAATAATTAACCTTGTAAATTATGAATAAGTACTAAGAAGTGCATTGCAAGTCTGCGGTGCGAAAGATTTAATTTGTGGCATGTCATTAAGCATGCATTTGTTCACCTAATAAAATACAGTCCACTTATTTATAATGAGCTTGTAAATTGTAAAGGGGTTTCCCTCAATATTGTCTACAATTTAGTAAATGATTCTAAGAAGTACACGAGTACATCCCAACAGTTCGAGGAAGTACACGGATGAATGTTTCATCCCTTATTTAAGTATTACTAAGAAGTTTATTGTAAGGAGTCGTACCTCTGCTAAATACAGTTCCAGCAGGTACACAAGCTACGCCGAATAACGAGCGTTCATAGGCTACCTACGTGAACTATGGTTTTAAGATATAGTTTTATGTTTGTATATAAACCCGAAGTTGAATTAAATAAAGACAGTATCTTACAAATGCTCATAAGGAGTACAACTTATTTATAGTTCGTACATTGGTCATAAAGTCATATTGTTGTATAAATACACAATAGTCATAAAAATTTTGTTGCTTTTTTCCATACAAAAAATTGTACGACTAATACAACTCAGCAAACTGTGTTTTTCGACTCTCATACTCACTATTTCTCTCATTTTAAAGTTGTTGCCAAAAAAGTTCTGGGAATTTGTGAAAATTGGACTTTGGGACTATTTTTAATGCATAAAACGTGCACGACTTGCCGAAAATATTGCAACAAAGATCGTGGAGACCACCAAAACTCTTCCGAGCATCAACTTTGGCCAGATGGCCACTTGCACCACCGAACACACGAATACCGGGCCGAGAGGATTTTGGAGGCCTTGAAAATATTGAAACAAAGCTCACGTGAACTACAGAATTACTTCCGACCGTTGATTTGGGTTGCATCACCACCTCCGCGATTGGTGGCGTGCACCCCGGGGCCAACGAATTAGGTTAGGTTCGACATTTGCAATGTAAGAGAGTTTTTTTTGAAATGAGTGCGCTCACAACTATCGTATTTTTTTCAAATATGATTATATGACAATATGACTTTCTGATTACTTCCTTAATTTCTAATATCTGCGTGGTGATGAAGTTTCAAGCATTGTAACTTTTTGTTTTTCAATAATTTTTTTGTTGTTATTTTCATAGTTAAATTTTATTAACAATACAATTTATTTGTAATTTTAACCCATTTTTTCACTTATTTCCATTTATTTCCTAATAAAATCTAAAGAATATTTTTTTTCAGTTCAAATGGTCAGAGTGAACCGCGGAACGAATAAACAACACATACAAATTAATAAACTAATGTTTATGCTTCATTTTCGATTTTTTACAGCGAATTGTAAATGGGTGCCATAGCTGGGCACCTTTTTGGAGGGTCGATTTTCTGGATTTTTGCTAGATCGACTGCCAATATTTTTAATTTCCTTTGAAAATTTTTATTAGTTATTGAACTCAGCTTTCAAACGAATCCGAGATCTCCGCAATGATGTTTCAAACGAAAGTTATGGCCTCAAAACCTTAGGGTGCCAGTAGGTAGACAACCTATAATATAATTTTTTTTTTAATTATGCTGACTTAGACGGAGTAGACATCATTTGAAAGGTCTTCAAATCAACATTTTGTTTTTGCCAATTTTTAATATTGAAAAAAGATCTCAAATAGCAAAAAATTATATCGATACCTTACAGGCAAAACATCGTAACCAAACCGTTTTTCCGAAAATGGTTTTATATCATTTTTGCCATCTGCAAACTCAGTTTATAAAATTATTGCATTTATTCGTCAGAAATGCAAAAAAAATTTGTATCGTAACTACAAAGACGTTATCTGTGAGACAAACTTTACTGACACAACAAAGATTGATATTGATGGAAAATATGTTGTGTCGATTCCATTTAAGTCGGATAAAGAGCTAGGTAGTTCAAGAAAACAAGCTGTCGCGCGTTTATTAAGTCTTGAACGAAAATTTAAGGTAGATAAAAAATTAAAGGATGAATATGGTAAATTCATGAAAGAATATTTAGAATTTGGACACATGACTGAAGTAAAGGATATAGGAATAGGAAAATACTATTTACCTCATCAAGCAGTGATACGAGATTCAAGTTTAACCACTAAACTAAGAGTAGTTTTTGACGCTATGTTGGTAGGCCCAAGATTACAGAAAGATATATTTGATATCATATTGAAATGGCTACTTTGGAGGTATGTGTTGACTGCAGACATTGAGAAGATGTACCACCAAATAAAGATAAAGGAAGAAGACCAAGAGTATCAATATATACTATGGCGAGAAGATTCAAATCAACCGATCAAAGAATTCAAGTTAGCTACAGTGACATATGGAACAGCTGCTGCGCCGTTTTTAGCGGTTTGTACGCCGAGTTATGCACCATTATAATCGAAGACTTTTATATGGAAGATCTAATGACAGGAGCACATACAACTGAAGACTGTACGCATATTTATAAAAATATTACAAACGTTATGGAAAAAGCTGGTTTTCATTTACGAAAATGGCTATCTAATAAATCAGAAATAATAAAAGATGCTCACAATACCAGAGCAAATGAGGTAATTCAGATAGAAGAAAATGATTCGGTGAAAACGTTAGGATTACACTGGGATCCAAGAAACGATGATTTTAGATTTAAGGTTATTGTGCCTACGGGCAGAAAAGTAACCAAAAGGATAGTGTTGTCGAATTTATCGAAAATATTCGATCCTCTAGGGTGGCTATCACCTGTTACAATTGTGGGTAAACTATTTGTGCAAAAATTGTGGCGAAATGATGAAAAATGGGACGAAGAGCTTAGTGAAGAATTAGCTGAGGAGTGGCGATATTATTCAAATCAGTTGCGAAAAATAGAAGACGTTTTGGTTCCACGCTGGGTTCGTATAAGTAATGAATCCCAGGTTGAGTTACATGGGTTTTCGGATGCATCGGAAAGAGCATTCGCCGCAGTTGTCTATGTGAAAGTAGAGACCTCGGTTGTTTTGTTGGCAGCAAAAGCCAAAGTAAACCCAATTAAAAATAGGAAAACAATTCCAAAGTTAGAATTATGAATTATAAGTAATGAATCCCAGGTTGAGTTACATGGGTTTTCGGATGCATCGGAAAGAGCATTCGCCGCAGTTGTCTATGTGAAAGTAGAGACCTCAGTTGTTTTGTTGGCAGCAAAAGCCAAAGTAAACCCAATTAAAAATAGGAAAACAATTCCAAAGTTAGAATTATGTGCAGCACATTTGTTAGCAAAGTTGTTAGTGAAAGTCAAGTTCATACTTAACATTGAAGCTAGTATGCATGCGTGGAGCGATTCCATGATCACGTTAGCATGGATAAAAAATAATAAAAATAAAGAGAAGTTTGTAAGGAGTAGAGTGGATGAAATCAAGAAATTAGTGCCAGAAGTACATTGGCACCACATTCCATCAGAAGACAATCCTGCAGATGTCGCATCCAGAGGAATGACTGCAGGTAAAATCGTCTCTTACTCGTTATGGTGGACGGGTCCAAAGTGGCTGCCTAAAGTAGAAGAATGACCGAAACAGAAAAATAGAAATGAGGGCAGTATTAATATGACTTCAATAACAGCAAAAGAAAATGTTTTTACGAAAGTTCTACAGAAGTATTCCCGAATTGAAAAACTAGACAGAGTGATTGGTTATGTGCTTCGGTTCATAGGCAAAGTTAGAAAAAAGACAGGATATCCTACGTATTTGACAATTGATTAGTTGTAAAGAAGTATTTGAGAGAATGTGTGACCTGCACTCGATATCGCAAAGACGTGGCTGAACAAATTATGGGGAATTTGCCAAAGTGCAGAGTAAATACAGGGTATCCATTTAATAATGTAAGAATTGATTACGCGGGACCTATAAAAACTCGATGCTCCAAAGGACGTGGGCAAAAAACTTATAAAGGATATATTGCAGTTTTTGTTTGTATGGCAACAAAGGCCGTGCATTTGGAGGCAGCATTACGTCGATTTTTTGCAAGAAGAGGAAAAAGTGCGAATATATATTCAGATAATGGCACAAATTTTGTTGGAGCAGCCAGAAAACTCGACGAAGATTTGCGAAAAGTCATTAAAAATAATATTGATATTACTGCAACCTTAGAGGCAGAAGGTATAAGGTGGCACTTTATTCCGCCGGCAGGTCCTCACTTCGGAGGGATATGGGAAGCTGGTGTTAAATCAGTTAAGTACCATCTCAAAAGAATTATAGGAGATAATAGTTTGACTTTCGAGGAGATGTCGACTTTATTATACCAAATAGAAGTGGTATTAAATTCACGACCACTATATGTTTTAGGTGAGAGTTCAGATGACAGTGATATATTGACGCCAGGACATTTCTTAATTGGTAGACCGCTTTTGGGAGCAGTGGAGCCAGAACTAGGTACAAAGATTGATGCATTGGATCGATGTAGATTAATTCAGAAAATGAAAAATGAGTTTTGGAAAAAGTGGAAAGAAGAATACTTGTTGACATTACAGCAACGTAGTAAATGGAAGCAAGTTACGCCAGATATAAAGATAGGACAAGTAGTTCTTGTAAAGGATGAACAAACTCATCCGGCTAAATGGCCCCTAGGAAGAGTAATAGAAGTTCATAAAGGAGCTGATGACAAAGTGAGAGTAGTTACGCTAAAGTTGCAGAACAAACAATACATTGAAAAGACCTATTAGATATGTCCTTTAAACATAGAAGAAAATGTAGTATCAGATCAAGGAGAAAAAATGTAGTCGAATTGAATAAGCAATCACAATGGGGTTCAGAAATCAGAACGTAGGAAAAGGCAATTGCCCAAGGCACAATGCAAATAATACTGCGTGTGAAGTTTCCCCATTGAACCCAGATCATAAAGACAAATGTAAGCTTGAGAATAGAGATGATATCAAGCAATTAGTTAGAAAGAGTTGAAAATTAATAAATGAAAAACATATTTGTATTAGTAGTAGTAATAGTTTATGATACGTATTTTGTAAGAATGATTAAGATAACATTTCATGGGCCTCTTAAATGGGCCCTCGCAGAATGTCCAAACATGGACATGTAGAATAAAATATTTACTTTTATTTACATATACTTTTAATACAATAAATTGTCAGTATCTATGTAGTTTAAGAACAACAATTGTAAAGGGTTTCTCCCTCAAAAAAATACAGTCCACATGTCGAAATAATTAACCTTGTAAATTATGAATAAGTACTAAGAAGTGCATTGCAAGTCTGCGGTGCGAAAGATTTAATTTGTGGCATGTCATTAAGCATGCATTTGTTCACCTAATAAAATACAGTCCACTTATTTATAATGAGCTTGTAAATTGTAAAGGGGTTTCCCTCAATATTGTCTACAATTTAGTAAATGATTCTAAGAAGTACACGAGTACATCCCAACAGTTCGAGGAAGTACACGGATGAATGTTTCATCCCTTATTTAAGTATTACTAAGAAGTTTATTGTAAGGAGTCGTACCTCTGCTAAATACAGTTCCAGCAGGTACACAAGCTACGCCGAATAACGAGCGTTCATAGGCTACCTACGTGAACTATGGTTTTAAGATATAGTTTTATGTTTGTATATAAACCCGAAGTTGAATTAAATAAAGACAGTATCTTACAAATGCTCATAAGGAGTACAACTTATTTATAGTTCGTACATTGGTCATAAAGTCATATTGTTGTATAAATACACAATAGTCATAAAAATTTTGTTGCTTTTTTCCATACAAAAAATTGTACGACTAATACAACTCAGCAAACTGTGTTTTTCGACTCTCATACTCACTATTTCTCTCATTTTAAAGTTGTTGCCAAAAAAGTTCTGGGAATTTGTGAAAATTGGACTTTGGGACTATTTTTAATGCATAAAACGTGCACGACTTGCCGAAAATATTGCAACAAAGATCGTGGAGACCACCAAAACTCTTCCGAGCATCAACTTTGGCCAGATGGCCACTTGCACCACCGAACACACGAATACCGGGCCGAGAGGATTTTGGAGGCCTTGAAAATATTGAAACAAAGCTCACGTGAACTACAGAATTACTTCCGACCGTTGATTTGGGTTGCATCACCACCTCCGCGATTGGTGGCGTGCACCCCGGGGCCAACGAATTAGGTTAGGTTCGACATTTGCAATGTAAGAGAGTTTTTTTTGAAATGAGTGCGCTCACAACTATCGTATTTTTTTCAAATATGATTATATGACAATATGACTTTCTGATTACTTCCTTAATTTCTAATATCTGCGTGGTGATGAAGTTTCAAGCATTGTAACTTTTTGTTTTTCAATAATTTTTTTGTTGTTATTTTCATAGTTAAATTTTATTAACAATACAATTTATTTGTAATTTTAACCCATTTTTTCACTTATTTCCATTTATTTCCTAATAAAATCTAAAGAATATTTTTTTTCAGTTCAAATGGTCAGAGTGAACCGCGGAACGAATAAACAACACATACAAATTAATAAACTAATGTTTATGCTTCATTTTCGATTTTTTACAGCGAATTGTAAATGGGTGCCATAGCTGGGCACCTTTTTGGAGGGTCGATTTTCTGGATTTTTGCTAGATCGACTGCCAATATTTTTAATTTCCTTTGAAAATTTTTATTAGTTATTGAACTCAGCTTTCAAACGAATCCGAGATCTCCGCAATGATGTTTCAAACGAAAGTTATGGCCTCAAAACCTTAGGGTGCCAGTAGGTAGACAACCTATAATATAATTTTTTTTTTAATTATGCTGACTTAGACGGAGTAGACATCATTTGAAAGGTCTTCAAATCAACATTTTGTTTTTGCCAATTTTTAATATTGAAAAAAGATCTCAAATAGCAAAAAATTATATCGATACCTTACAGGCAAAACATCGTAACCAAACCGTTTTTCCGAAAATGGTTTTATATCATTTTTGCCATCTGCAAACTCAGTTTATAAAATTATTGCATTTATTCGTCAGAAATGCAAAAAAAATTTGTATCGTAACTACAAAGACGTTATCTGTGAGACAAACTTTACTGACACAACAAAGATTGATATTGATGGAAAATATGTTGTGTCGATTCCATTTAAGTCGGATAAAGAGCTAGGTAGTTCAAGAAAACAAGCTGTCGCGCGTTTATTAAGTCTTGAACGAAAATTTAAGGTAGATAAAAAATTAAAGGATGAATATGGTAAATTCATGAAAGAATATTTAGAATTTGGACACATGACTGAAGTAAAGGATATAGGAATAGGAAAATACTATTTACCTCATCAAGCAGTGATACGAGATTCAAGTTTAACCACTAAACTAAGAGTAGTTTTTGACGCTATGTTGGTAGGCCCAAGATTACAGAAAGATATATTTGATATCATATTGAAATGGCTACTTTGGAGGTATGTGTTGACTGCAGACATTGAGAAGATGTACCGCCAAATAAAGATAAAGGAAGAAGACCAAGAGTATCAATATATACTATGGCGAGAAGATTCAAATCAACCGATCAAAGAATTCAAGTTAGCTACAGTGACATATGGAACAGCTGCTGCGCCGTTTTTAGCGGTTTGTACGCCGAGTTATGCACCATTATAATCGAAGACTTTTATATGGAAGATCTAATGACAGGAGCACATACAACTGAAGACTGTACGCATATTTATAAAAATATTACAAACGTTATGGAAAAAGCTGGTTTTCATTTACGAAAATGGCTATCTAATAAATCAGAAATAATAAAAGATGCTCACAATACCAGAGCAAATGAGGTAATTCAGATAGAAGAAAATGATTCGGTGAAAACGTTAGGATTACACTGGGATCCAAGAAACGATGATTTTAGATTTAAGGTTATTGTGCCTACGGGCAGAAAAGTAACCAAAAGGATAGTGTTGTCGAATTTATCGAAAATATTCGATCCTCTAGGGTGGCTATCACCTGTTATGAAAATGGGACGAAGAGCTTAGTGAAGAATTAGCTGAGGAGTGGCGATATTATTCAAATCAGTTGCGAAAAATAGAAGACGTTTTGGTTCCACGCTGGGTTCGTATAAGTAATGAATCCCAGGTTGAGTTACATGGGTTTTCGGATGCATCGGAAAGAGCATTCGCCGCAGTTGTCTATGTGAAAGTAGAGACCTCGGTTGTTTTGTTGGCAGCAAAAGCCAAAGTAAACCCAATTAAAAATAGGAAAACAATTCCAAAGTTAGAATTATGAATTATAAGTAATGAATCCCAGGTTGAGTTACATGGGTTTTCGGATGCATCGGAAAGAGCATTCGCCGCAGTTGTCTATGTGAAAGTAGAGACCTCAGTTGTTTTGTTGGCAGCAAAAGCCAAAGTAAACCCAATTAAAAATAGGAAAACAATTCCAAAGTTAGAATTATGTGCAGCACATTTGTTAGCAAAGTTGTTAGTGAAAGTCAAGTTCATACTTAACATTGAAGCTAGTATGCATGCGTGGAGCGATTCCATGATCACGTTAGCATGGATAAAAAATAATAAAAATAAAGAGAAGTTTGTAAGGAGTAGAGTGGATGAAATCAAGAAATTAGTGCCAGAAGTACATTGGCACCACATTCCATCAGAAGACATTCCTGCAGATGTCGCATCCAGAGGAATGACTGCAGGTAAAATCGTCTCTTACTCGTTATGGTGGACGGGTCCAAAGTGGCTGCCTAAAGTAGAAGAATGGCCGAAACAGAAAAATAGAAATGAGGGCAGTATTAGTATGACTTCAATAACAGCAAAAGAAAATGTTTTTACTAAAGTTCTACAGAAGTATTCCCGAATTGAAAAACTAGACAGAGTGATTGGTTATGTGCTTCGGTTCATAGGCAAAGTTAGAAAAAAGACAGGATATCCTACGTATTTGACAATTGATGAGTTGTAAAGAAGTATTTGAGAGAATGTGTGACCTGCACTCGATATCGCAAAGACGTGGCTGAACAAATTATGGGGAATTTGCCAAAGTGCAGAGTAAATACAGGGTATCCATTTAATAATGTAGAAATTGATTACGCGGGACCTATAAAAACTCGATGCTCCAAAGGACGTGGGCAAAAAACTTATAAAGGATATATTGCAGTTTTTGTTTGTATGGCAACAAAGGCCGTGCATTTGGAGGCAGCATTACGTCGATTTTTTGCAAGAAGAGGAAAAAGTGCGAATATATATTCAGATAATGGCACAAATTTTGTTGGAGCAGCCAGAAAACTCGACGAAGATTTGCGAAAAGTCATTAAAAATAATATTGATATTACTGCAACCTTAGAGGCAGAAGGTATAAGGTGGCACTTTATTCCGCCGGCAGGTCCTCACTTCGGAGGGATATGGGAAGCTGGTGTTAAATCAGTTAAGTACCATCTCAAAAGAATTATAGGAGATAATAGTTTGACTTTCGAGGAGATGTCGACTTTATTATACCAAATAGAAGTGGTATTAAATTCACGACCACTATATGTTTTAGGTGAGAGTTCAGATGACAGTGATATATTGACGCCAGGACATTTCTTAATTGGTAGACCGCTTTTGGGAGCAGTGGAGCCAGAACTAGGTACAAAGATTGATGCATTGGATCGATGTAGATTAATTCAGAAAATGAAAAATGAGTTTTGGAAAAAGTGGAAAGAAGAATACTTGAATACATATTGAACCCAGATCATAAAGACAAATGTAAGCTTGAGAATAGAGATGATATCAAGCAATTAGTTAGAAAGAGTTGAAAATTAATAAATGAAAAACATATTTGTATTAGTAGTAGTAATAGTTTATGATACGTATTTTGTAAGAATGATTAAGATAACATTTCATGGGCCTCTTAAATGGGCCCTCGCAGAATGTCCAAACATGGACATGTAGAATAAAATATTTACTTTTATTTACATATACTTTTAATACAATAAATTGTCAGTATCTATGTAGTTTAAGAACAACAATTGTAAAGGGTTTCTCCCTCAAATAAATACAGTCCACATGTCGAAATAATTAACCTTGTAAATTATGAATAAGTACTAAGAAGTGCATTGCAAATCTGCGGTGCGAAAGATTTAATTTATGGCATGTCATTAAGCATGCATTTGTTCACCTAATAAAATACAGTCCACTTATTTATAATGAGCTAATTTAAAGAACCTCAATTATAAAGTGTTTTCCCTCAATATTGTCTACAATTTAGTAAATGATTCTAAGAAGAACACAAGTACATCCCAACAGTTCGAGGAAGTACACGGATGAATGTTTCATCCCTTATTTAAATATTACCAGAGAATGTTAATTATAGAGAAGGTGCATAAAGGAATTTCTGTTAAATTGTGGTTGGAATTTTGGGCCAGATTTTTGAGGTACTTCCAGTCGAACATCGATCAAGTATTTTTTTAAGTTCGACTGGATTTTGATGTTCGGTTCAAACAGAAATGGAAAGAATGAAACCAAAAAAAGTAAGAAAAAAAGAACGCAACCAAAAGGTGGTGGTTTTTTCTAGTTCTCCTTCATGTTTGTGAATTGGTTGGTTTTGAGCTTTTGTTTTGATTATGTAAACCGGTTTTGGGTTTTCTAAGCAATTTGCAATTCTTGTATTTTGGTGATTTTCACAATTCTTGCATTTCAAACATTTTCCCAATTTTATTCAGTTTTGATTTTCATGTTTTTTATTTAATATTTTTATATGAGCATTGTAAATATATTTCATTTGATACATATTTGCAATACATATGTTTGCATAACTTCATAAGTTCATTGACCTACATTCAATTTTTCCCCTGCTTCTATTGTTTCCTTTTTTTTTGTGTGCACAACAAGGAAAACAAAGATTACTTCAAGATCATTTGTCGGTTTAAAATTGAAATGCACCAAGTACATAGATTTCCTTAAGCACTTAGTGCATTTCAATTTTGAATATACGCATTATACTTAGACAATTTTACTTCTCGCTATTTATTAGCCACGTTGCCGAATTCAATTTATTCTGCTGGTGTTCAAAGGTTTTAAGCATAATTAATATATAATTAAAATCCGGTCAGCTGGTATTTCAAATGCAGTAATGTATTTTAAATGAATTTAAATTGTTTTATCTTGTTTTAATAAATTTCCAAACCGACGCTGTACTCTACTTGTATTGTATTATTCTCAAACATATTGTTTATTTCCTTTTATTGCATTTATTTATAATTAATATGAGAATAAGAATAAGAAAATGCACATTGAATAGACATTTTTATCCTACATATTAGTTCATGCATTTCAACTTAGTGTTCCTGTGGGATGGGCATGCTTGCGATTTTTTTTTACTTTGCGACCAAAAATTCGCTACAAAACTGACAAGTCTATTCTTCACATATTCCCCCAATTTGTTTATTCCTTATGAATAGGAATGTATTAATACAAGAAAAATGTATTAAAACATTTAAATAATATTAAATTCGGCAACGTGGCTAATAAATAGCTAGAAGTAATATTGTCTAAGTATAATGCGTATATTAAAAATTGAAATGCACTAAGTGCTTAAGGCAATCTATGTACTTGGTGCATTTCAATTTTAAACCGACAAATGATCTTGAAGTAATCTTTGTTTTCCTTGTTGTGCACACAAAAAAAGGAAACAATAGAAGCAGGGGAAAAATTGAATGTAGGTCAATGAACTTATGAAGTTATGCAAACATATGTATTGCAAATATGTATCAAATGAAATATATTTACAATGCTCATATAAAAATATTAAATAAAAAACATGAAAATCAAAACTGAATAAAATTGGGAAAATGTTTGAAATGCAAGAATTGTGAAAATCACCAAAATACAAGAATTGCAAATTGCTTAGAAAACCCAAAACCGGTTTGCATAATCAAAACAAAAGCTCAAAACCAACCAATTCACAAACATGAAGGAGAACTAGAAAAAACCACCACCTTTTGGTTGCGTTCTTTTTTTCTTACTTTTTTTGGTTTCATTCTTTCCATTTCTGTTTGAACCGAACATCAAAATCCAGTCGAACTTAAAAAAATACTTGATCGATGTTCGACTGGAAATTCCTCAAAAATCTGGCCCAAAATTCCAACCACAATTTAACAGAAATTCCTTTATGCACCTTCTCTATAATTAACATTCTCTGGTATTACTAAGAAGTTTATTGTAAGGAGTCGTACCTCTGCTAAATACAGTTCCAGCAGGTACACAAGCTACGCCGAATAACGAGCGTTCATAGGCTACCTACGTGAACTATGGTTTTAAGATATAGTTTTATGTTTGTATATAAACCCGAATTTGAATTAAATAAAGACAGTATCTTACAAATGCTCATAAGGAGTACAACTTATTTATAGTTCGTACATTGGTCATAAAGTCATATTGTTGTATAAATACACAATAGTCATAAAAATTTTGTTGCTTTTTTCCATACAAAAAATTGTACGACTAATACAACTCAGCAAACTGTGTTTTTCGACTCTCATACTCACTATTCCTCTCATTTTAAAGTTGTTGCCAAAAAAGTTCTGGGAATTTGTGAAAATTGGACTTTGGGACTATTTTTAATGCATAAAACGTGCACGACTTGCCGAAAATATTGCAACAAAGATCGTGGAGACCACCAAAACTCTTCCGAGCATCAACTTTGGCCAGATGGCCACTTGCACCTCCGAACACGAATACCGGGCCGAGAGGATTTTGGAGGCCTTGAAAATATTGAAACAAAGCTCACGTGAACTACAGAACTACTTCCGACCGTTGATTTGGGTTGCGTCACCACCTCCGCGATTGGTGGCGTGCACCCGGCGAACGAATTAGGTTAGGTTCGACATTTGCAATGTAAGAGAGTTTTTTTTGAAATGAGTGCGCTCACAACTATCGTATTTTTTTCAAATATGATTATATGACAATATGACTTTCTGATTACTTCCTTAATTTCTAATATCTGCGTAGTGATGAAGTTTCAAGCATTGTAACTTTTTTGTTTTTCAATAATTTTTTTTTTTGTTATTTTCATAGTTAAATTTTATTAACAATACAATTTATTTGTTTTTTTTTGTCTAGTGCTTGACCATTGTCCAATTTTACTCATTGAATTGCACTTGTATTTTGAAGTTATACTTGAATTGTATGAGTGGTACCACGCTCATTTGGCCAATCAAGTCCAAAGTAGTTAACAAACCTTCCGGAGCTCACACACGTATGATGTTTATATGGTTCTGCTAAGTTCAGTGGTTTTGCCGTGATGTTTTTATATATTCTCAAGCCATGGCTGTATAGCACATATGTGTGAAATTTCAGCTCTCTAGGTCCATTGGTGTCCTCTGGAAGGTGAGGACAGACTGACGGACAAACAATGGGATTTTATATATTGTGGTGGAAAGAAAAAATTTGGATTCTGTCAGAATAGCAGAAGTACCAACCTACTGGCACTCTTGAACATCGTGCAAACATCGTGCTGTTCACTTCAAATGTGTCAACATGCAAAGGAGCTTTTTCACTTGCAAAAACTGCGGTTCCGAATATGAGGGGGAAGCTGAAGACAGCGAAACATAATTTTAACCCATTTTTTCACTTATTTCCATTTATTTCCTAATAAAATCTAAAGAATATTTTTTTTCAGTTCAAATGGTCAGAGTGAACCGCGGAACGAATAAACAACACATACAAATTAATAAACTAATGTTTATGCTTCATTTTCGATTTTTTACAGCGAATTGTAAATGGGTGCCATAGCTGGGCACCTTTTTGGAGGGTCGATTTTCTGGATTTTTGCTAGATCGACTGCCAATATTTTTAATTTCCTTTGAAAATTTTTATTAGTTATTGAACTCAGCTTTCAAACGAATCCGAGATCTCCGCAATGATGTTTCAAACGAAAGTTATGGCCTCAAAACCTTAGGGTGCCAGTAGGTAGACAACCTATAATATAATTTTTTTTTTAATTATGCTGACTTAGACGGAGTAGACATCATTTGAAAGGTCTTCAAATCAACATTTTGTTTTTGCCAATTTTTAATATTGAAAAAAGATCTCAAATAGCAAAAAATTATATCGATACCTTACAGGCAAAACATCGTAACCAAACCGTTTTTCCGAAAATGGTTTTATATCATTTTTGCCATCTGCAAACTCAGTTTATAAAATTATTGCATTTATTCGTCAGAAATGCAAAAAAAAATTGTATCGTAACTACAAAGACGTTATCTGTGAGACAAACTTTACTGACACAACAAAGATTGATGTTGATGGAAAATATGTTGTGTCGATTCCATTTAAGTCGGATAAAGAGCTAGGTAGTTCAAGAAAACAAGCTGTCGCGCGTTTATTAAGTCTTGAACGAAAATTTAAGGTAGATAAAAAATTAAAGGATGAATATGGTAAATTCATGAAAGAATATTTAGAATTTGGACACATGACTGAAGTAAAGGATATAGGAATAGGAAAATACTATTTACCTCATCAAGCAGTGATACGAGATTCAAGTTTAACCACTAAACTAAGAGTAGTTTTTGACGCATCTGCAAAAACATCAAACGGGCTAAGTCTTAATGACATTATGTTGGTAGGCCCAAGATTACAAAAAGATATATTTGATATCATATTGAAATGGCGACTTTGGAGGTATGTGTTGACTGCAGACATTGAGAAGATGTACCGCCAAATAAAGATAAAGGAAGAAGACCAAGAGTATCAATATATAAGTTAATACGATCACCCACCAACAAAGTAGTTGCTAAAGTAAACAGGCATAGCAGATATCGATACTGCGCACCATTAGCAGTCATTGCGTATACCACACATAAATACCACTCATTGTGCACCATCTGCAAGTATTGCGGAGACCATACCAGCAATCAATACTTCGCGTTGACAATAATGTTGACGTCACTGGCGCGATCCACGACACATGTGCAACGTGGGGGATCTGCAGTTTGACACCACGTTCGATGCGGGAGAGCAGCAGTTTTAGGGCACATGGCTAGGTTTAGTTTTAAGTAATTTTGTCCTTAGTAGTTAGTTGATTTTAGGATATTAAATAGCTCGGTCGTCCAGCAAAGAACGGAACTTTGTTTTTATTTTGTGCAACATGGCACTTCTTAATTGGCGCCCAACGGAGTAATCGTACCTTCGTTTTCCAAAAAATTCAAACTCAAAAAAGAAAAAAAGAAATGAAGCGGCTCGTCAACACCGACGGCAGCGACAGAATAAAATAAAGAGTACAAAAACTGAAGCAGCGCGTCAACACCGACGGCAGCGACAGAATAAAATATAGAGTACAAAAACTGAAGTAGCGCGTCAACACCGACGGCTGCGACGGGATAAAATAAAAAATCCAACAACTAAAGCAGCGCGTCAACAACGACTGCAGCGAAGGAATAAAATACAAAAAGGACAATAACTGAAGCAGCGGCGAACGTCAACACCGACGGCAGCAGCATATGTTTATGTCTATTAAATATATAGTATTCAATAAGAACATGTAAGTGGAACGCTCATTGTCATATAATTTTAAAAATATTTTTGGTGAAAAAATTTTGATACAAAAATTAAATTTTCAATCTTTGTGTGCTGACCAAAATATAATAAGCACGAGTCAATAAAACATCTTATATGAGTGATAGCGAAATAGAAGATTTGCTAGAAAAATTCAAGAAAATTAGGTGTGACAGTTTAGACTAAAAGAGAATATAATTATGGCAATGACCCCAGAACAATTAAAGGCAGTAGTAGAAGCCGCTGTTACTAGCGCGCTTGCCTTGCAGGAAAGAAATTTTGATAGAAAATTACAGACTATTAACAGTCGTTTCGATAATTTTAATGTCAGTACTCCCGAGGTAGAGACTTACGTAGACGCAGGGATTCGAACAGAGGTCGCGTGCAATGAAACATTAGACATTGCGAAATCCTTGCCAGACTTTGAGGGAAAACACGAGACATACGTCTCGTGGAGGAAAGCGGCACACACCGCTTATAAAATTTATGAAAAACATTATCAGGCTTTAGGTATAATGAGAAATAAAATTAAGGGGCCAGCTGACATGGTACTTTCATCATTTAGTACTCCATTAAATTTCAAGGCCATAATAAACAGGCTTGACTTTACATACGCAGACAAACGCCCAATATACTTAATAGAACAAGAAATGTCGACGCTAAGACAGGGAAATATGACACTACTGCAGTACTACGACGAAGTAGAGAAAAAACTTACATTGCTTACGAACAAAGCGATCATGACCTACGACAATATCGTGGCTGCGTCGCTTAATGAAAAATACAGAATGGACGCATTACGTGTATTCATTTCGGGAACAAGGAAGTCATTGAGTGACGTTCTTTTCTCAGCAAGACCAAAAGATCTTCCTTCCGCTTTGGCCTTAGCCCAAGAAGTGGAATCCAACCACGAACGTTACATGTTTGCCAGCAATTTAGCTAGGAGTGTAGAAGAAAGAGCTCAGCAGAACGAACATAGGCAACAAGTCAGAGGAAAATGTACGACATGGGACAATGGCTACAACCATCAGGGAAAGAATTCTTATTTTAATAGACAACAGGGACCCTCTAGCGGAGCCCCACCTAAACAAGAACCGGTGCAAAAGATGGACGTAGACCAATCATCACGTTTTAGGCAGCCCACACAATACCAACAAAACCAAAGTGGCCCATCCCAAAGTAAAAATTTTCGTAATCGATGGTCAACGCAACAACAAGTCGGCCAAGGTTACACATATAACAATCATTTAGCTCAAAACGAACCTTCACTTAATCAAGTAGGTCTTGAATACCAAATTGAGGCAGACCAAGAGGTAGATGACCTTATAGAATACGATCAGGTTAATTTTTTAATCATTGAAGATATAGTAGTACCCCAAGCTCAAATAGGAAAATTTCCAGAAATTATGAAAAACCAAATGGGTGTCTCTGTGGAACCCAACGAAGCACTTCCCTACAACACTAATATCATTAGTACTACCACAACTGAAAACAAAGAACCCATATATTCAAAATTATACCCTTATCCAATGGGTGTATCTGAATTTGTAAACTCTGAAACACGAGATTTGTTGAAAGATGGCATAATCAGACCATCTAGGTCACCTTATAATAACCCCGTCTGGGTGGTTGACAACAAGGGCACCGACGAGCAAAGAAATATAAAAAAATGTTTGGTTATAGATTTCAGTAAAATAAATTTTAAAAAGCGAAGAAAGAAAGGTAACAACAGGATAGTAAAACTTTTTTCCCCCAGAGCTCAACGCAGAAATAAACTCACACCTTTGTACATTGAGCAAACGGTAGATGCCGACTTGGGGACAACGGTTTTAATAAAAGGGGGGTGGTCCATAAAGACGATACGGAACTTTGCTTTCAAGAGATAGGATACTAATTTCAGAACTCGAGGCTTTGATGTTATCGGTCACGCTCACAAAGATTGGAATAATTAACCCCGCCATTTTAGACTCTAACGATTTGAAAAACATTATCAATGAGAGCTCCACGAACATAACTATTACTGACTTGATGGAAGTAGCCCATATCAAAGTTTTATTAAATAATAATTTTTTACATTTTCTTAGTAAATATCCTAAGCCAAGTTTAGTATGTAAGAAAATATTTTGTTTCCCGTTCAGCATCGTACCATTCTTAATTTTGCCGACGAAAACAACTTAGCCGAATATGCTAATAAAGTGGTGCCAATTGGAAATTGCAGCACCACGCTTTCAACAAAATTCTGCAAGAAATTGCCTTACACAACGTGCGCACAACAACTTCATTCTGGTGGCACTGCACATTGCACTATTCGTCCTAGCCATCTTGAACCTCTAGCAGTCATCGACGTTATCATTATTAATGATGAAACCGCTAAGATCAAAATTAATAATAACAACGAGCAGATTGTGACTGGCACGTTTCTTCTCACCTTTGACGACGAGGTCCGAATCAATGACTCCTTATACCAAAACCTGATGAGCTACGTAAAAAAATCTCCAGTCACCGCAGTGTCAACGCTCCTCAACATAACAGGTCATCAAGAAATACTGAGTCTACCGTACTTACAAAGGCTGAATATGGAAAAATTGCGATACATTAATGAAATTGACAAAGGGCAAATAAAACGGCCATTAATATCTGCATTGGTCCCGACTATCTTTTTGATCTTTTGCTACACTTCGGTCAAGCTTTACCAAAAACATCAGAGGTTTCGCGATCAACACAACATTCAAGCTTTCGTTGATAACCTAAAGAAGTCCGAGGACGTCCTTCACTTAAACGAGGGAGGAGTTAATACGATCACCCACCAACAAAGTAGTTGCTAAAGTAAACAGGCATAGCAGATATCGATACTGCGCACCATCAGCAGTCATTGCGTATACCACACATAAATACCACTCATTGTGCACCATCTGCAAGTATTGCGGAGACCATACCAGCAATCAATACTTCGCGTTGACAATAATGTTGACGTCACTGGCGCGATCCACGACACATGTGCAACGTGGGGGATCTGCAGTTTGACACCACGTTCGATGCGGGAGAGCAGCAGTTTTAGGGCACATGGCTAGGTTTAGTTTTAAGTAATTTTGTCCTTAGTAGTTAGTTGATTTTAGGATATTAAATAGCTCGGTCGTCGAGCAAAGAACGGAACTTTGTTTTTATTTTGTGCAACATGGCACTTCTTAATTTATACTATGGCGAGAAGATTCAAATCAACCGATCAAAGAATTCAAGTTAGCTACAGTGACATATGGAACAGCTGCTGCGCCGTTTTTAACGGTTTGTACGCCGAGTTATGCACCATTATAAACGAAGACTTTTATATGGACGATCTAATGACAGGAGCACATACAACTGAAGACTGTACGCATATTTATAAAAATATTACAAACGTTATGGAAAAAGCTGGTTTTCATTTACGAAAATGGCTATCTAATAAATCAGAAATAATAAAAGATGCTCACAATACCAGAGCAAATGAGGTAATTCAGATAGAAGAAAATGATTCGGTGAAAACGTTAGGATTACACTGGGATCCAAGAAACGATGATTTTAGATTTAAGGTTATTGTGCCTACGGGCAGAAAAGTAACCAAAAGGATAGTGTTGTCGAATTTATCGAAAATATTCGATCCTCTAGGGTGGCTATCACCTGTTACAATTGTGGTTAAACTATTTGTGCAAAAATTGTGGCGAAATGATGAAAAATGGGACGAAGAGCTTAGTGAAGAATTAGCTGAGGAGTGGCGATATTATTCAAATCAGTTGCGAAAAATAGAAGACGTTTTGGTTCCACGTTGGGTTCGTATAAGTAATGAATCCCAGGTTGAGTTACATGGGTTTTCGGATGCATCGGAAAGAGCATTCGCCGCAGTTGTCTATGTGAAAGTAGAGACCTCAGTTGTTTTGTTGGCAGCAAAAGCCAAAGTAAACCCAATTAAAAATAGGAAAACAATTCCAAAGTTAGAATTATGTGCAGCACATTTGTTAGCAAAGTTGTTAGTGAAAGTCAAGTTCATACTTAACATTGAAGCTAGTATGCATGCGTGGAGCGATTCCATGATCACGTTAGCATGGATAAAAAATAATAAAAATAAAGAGAAGTTTGTAAGGAGTAGAGTGGATGAAATCAAGAAATTAGTGCCAGAAGTACATTGGCACCACATTCCATCAGAAGACAATCCTGCAGATGTCGCATCCAGAGGAATGACTGCAGGTAAAATCGTCTCTTACTCGTTATGGTGGACGGGTCCAAAGTGGCTGCCTAAAGTAGAAGAATGGCCGAAACAGAAAAATAGAAATGAGGGCAGTATTAATAGGACTTCAATAACAGCAAAAGAAAATGTTTTTACGAAAGTTCTACAGAAGTATTCCCGAATTGAAAAACTAGACAGAGTGATTGGTTATGTGCTTCGGTTCATAGGCAAAGTTAGAAAAAAGACAGGATATCCTACGTATTTGACAATTGATGAGTTGTAAAGAAGTATTTGAGAGAATGTGTGACCTGCACTCGATATCGCAAAGACGTGGCTGAACAAATTATGGGGAATTTGCCAAAGTGCAGAGTAAATACAGGGTATCCATTTAATAATGTAGAAATTGATTACGCGGGACCTATAAAAACTCGATGCTCCAAAGGACGTGGGCAAAAAACTTATAAAGGATATATTGCAGTTTTTGTTTGTATGGCAACAAAGGCCGTGCATTTGGAGGCAGCATTACGTCGATTTTTTGCAAGAAGAGGAAAAAGTGCGAATATATATTCAGATAATGGCACAAATTTTGTTGGAGCAGCCAGAAAACTCGACGAAGATTTGCGAAAAGTCATTAAAAATAATATTGATATTACTGCAACCTTAGAGGCAGAAGGTATAAGGTGGCACTTTATTCCGCCGGCAGGTCCTCACTTCGGAGGGATATGGGAAGCTGGTGTTAAATCAGTTAAGTACCATCTCAAAAGAATTATAGGAGATAATAGTTTGACTTTCGAGGAGATGTCGACTTTATTATACCAAATAGAAGTGGTATTAAATTCACGACCACTATATGTTTTAGGTGAGAGTTCAGATGACAGTGATATATTGACGCCAGGACATTTCTTAATTGGTAGACCGCTTTTGGGAGCAGTGGAGCCAGAACTAGGTACAAAGATTGATGCATTGGATCGATGTAGATTAATTCAGAAAATGAAAAATGAGTTTTGGAAAAAGTGGAAAGAAGATTACTTGTTGACATTACAGCAACGTAGTAAATGGAAGCAAGTTACGCCAGATATAAAGATAGGACAAGTAGTTCTTGTAAAGGATGAACAAACTCATCCGGCTAAATGGCCCCTAGGAAGAGTAATAGAAGTTCATAAAGGAGCTGATGACAAAGTGAGAATAGTTACGCTAAAGTTGCAGAACAACAATACATTGAAAAGACCTATTAGAAAAATATGTCCTTTAAACATAGAAGAAAATGTAGTATCAGATCAAGGAGAAAAAATGTAGTCGAATTGAATAAGCAATCACAATGGGGTTCAGAAATCAGAACGTAGGAAAAGGCAATTGGCCAAGGCACAATGCAAATAATACTGCGTGTGAAGTTTCCCCATTGAACCCAGATCATAAAGACAAATGTAAGCTTGAGAATAGAGATGATATCAAGCAATTAGTTAGAAAGAGTTGAAAATTAATAAATGAAAAACATATTTGTATTAGTAGTAGTAATAGTTTATGATACGTATTTTGTAAGAATGATTAAGATAACATTTCATGGGCCTCTTAAATGGGCCCTCGCAGAATGTCCAAACATGGACATGTAGAATAAAATATTTACTTTTATTTACATATACTTTTAATACAATAAATTGTCAGTATCTATGTAGTTTAAGAACAACAATTGTAAAGGGTTTCTCCCTCAAATAAATACAGTCCACATGTCGAAATAATTAACCTTGTAAATTATGAATAAGTACTAAGAAGTGCATTACAAATCTGCTGTGCGAAAGATTTAATTTATGGCATGTCATTAAGCATGCATTTGTTCACCTAATAAAATACAGTCCACTTATTTATAATGAGCTAATTTAAAGAACCTCAATTATAAAGTGTTTTCCCTCAATATTGTCTACAATTTAGTAAATGATTCTAAGAAGTACACAAGTACATCCCAACAGTTCGAGGAAGTACACGGATGAATGTTTCATCCCTTATTTAAATATTACCAGAGAATGTTAATTATAGAGAAGGTGCATAAAGGAATTTCTGTTAAATTGTGGTTGGAATTTTGGGCCAGATTTTTGAGGAACTTCCAGTCGAACATCGATCAAGTATTTTTTTAAGTTCGACTGGATTTTGATGTTCGGTTCAAACAGAAATGGAAAGAATGAAACCAAAAAAAGTAAGAAAAAAAGAACGCAACCAAAAGGTGGTGGTTTTTTCTAGTTCTCCTTCATGTTTGTGAATTGGTTGGTTTTGAGCTTTTGTTTTGATTATGTAAACCGGTTTTGGGTTTTCTAAGCAATTTGCAATTCTTGTATTTTGGTGATTTTCACAATTCTTGCATTTCAAACATTTTCCCAATTTTATTCAGTTTTGATTTTCATGTTTTTTATTTAATATTTTTATATGAGCATTGTAAATATATTTCATTTGATACATATTTGCAATACATATGTTTGCATAACTTCATAAGTTCATTGACCTACATTCAATTTTTCCCCTGCTTCTATTGTTTCCTTTTTTTTTGTGTGCACAACAAGGAAAACAAAGATTACTTCAAGATCATTTGTCGGTTTAAAATTGAAATGCACCAAGTACATAGATTTCCTTAAGCACTTAGTGCATTTCAATTTTGAATATACGCATTATACTTAGACAATTTTACTTCTCGCTATTTATTAGCCACGTTGCCGAATTCAATTTATTCTGCTGGTGTTCAAAGGTTTTAAGCATAATTAATATATAATTAAAATCCGGTCAGCTGGTATTTCAAATGCAGTAATGTATTTTAAATGAATTTAAATTGTTTTATCTTGTTTTAATAAATTTCCAAACCGACGCTGTACTCTACTTGTATTGTAAATTCTCAAACATATTGTTTATTTCCTTTTATTGCATTTATTTATAATTAATATGAGAATAAGAACTAGAGAGTGGACTATCTTCGGCTATACCGAAGCTGAAATACCCCCACACAGTAGGAAGAAGTACCTCGAACATATAAAAATGTGGTCTCAAGACCCTATTTTGAGCCAATTATAGGTGGTTTTGGAGCCCGGACCATGTCCAAAATCCATTTCTAAACATTTCCAATCAAATCCACCGAAAAAAAAAAATTGGTCTCAAGACCCCATTTAGACCCTTATATATGTGGCTTCGGAACCTCGGACCATGTCCAAAATCCATTTCTAAAAATTTCCAATTAAATCCACCAAAAAAAAAAAATTGGTCTCAAGACCCCATTTAGACCCTTATATATGTGGCTTCGGAACCTCGGACCATGTCAAAAATACGTTTCTAAACATTTCCAATCGAATACAACAATAAAAAATTTTTACCTTTTTTTTCGGTGTATGGGAGCCACGCCCAGTTTTTGTCCGATTTGGCTGATTCTCGAACTTGATCTCAGTATTCACGAGAAAAACATGTACCCAAAGTTTCAAGTCGATATCTCCAAAACTGCGACCGCTATCGTGCGGACGGACAGACGGACAGACGGACAGACGGACAGACAGACGGACATCGCTAAATCGACTCAGGAGGTGATACTGATCAAGAATATATATACTATTCCATACCGGACACGCCTCCTTATGGGCGTTACAAACGTTGTGACAAAGTGAGTATACCCTGCCACAGTGAGTGTGGGGGTATAATAAGAAAATGCACATTGAATAGACATTTTTATCCTACATATTAGTTCATGCATTTCAACTTAGTGTTCCTGTGGGATGGGCATGCTTGCGATTTTTTTTTACTTTGCGACCAAAAATTCGCTACAAATCTGACAAGTCTATTCTTCACATATTCCCCCAATTTGTTTATTCCTTATGAATAGGAATGTATTAATACAAGAAAAATGTATTAAAACATTTAAATAATATTAAATTCGGCAACGTGGCTAATAAATAGCTAGAAGTAATATTGTCTAAGTATAATGCGTATATTAAAAATTGAAATGCACTAAGTGCTTAAGGCAATCTATGTACTTGGTGCATTTCAATTTTAAACCGACAAATGATCTTGAAGTAATCTTTGTTTTCCTTGTTGTGCACACAAAAAAAGGAAACAATAGAAGCAGGGGAAAAATTGAATGTAGGTCAATGAACTTATGAAGTTATGCAAACATATGTATTGCAAATATGTATCAAATGAAATATATTTACAATGCTCATATAAAAATATTAAATAAAAAACATGAAAATCAAAACTGAATAAAATTGGGAAAATGTTTGAAATGCAAGAATTGTGAAAATCACCAAAATACAAGAATTGCAAATTGCTTAGAAAACCCAAAACCGGTTTGCATAATCAAAACAAAAGCTCAAAACCAACCAATTCACAAACATGAAGGAGAACTAGAAAAAACCACCACCTTTTGGTTGCGTTCTTTTTTTCTTACTTTTTTTGGTTTCATTCTTTCCATTTCTGTTTGAACCGAACATCAAAATCCAGTCGAACTTAAAAAAATACTTGATCGATGTTCGACTGGAAATTCCTCAAAAATCTGGCCCAAAATTCCAACCACAATTTAACAGAAATTCCTTTATGCACCTTCTCTATAATTAACATTCTCTGGTATTACTAAGAAGTTTATTGTAAGGAGTCGTACCTCTGCTAAATACAGTTCCAGCAGGTACACAAGCTACGCCGAATAACGAGCGTTCATAGGCTACCTACGTGAACTATGGTTTTAAGATATAGTTTTATGTTTGTATATAAACCCGAAGTTGAATTAAATAAAGACAGTATCTCACAAATGCTCATAAGGAGTACAACTTATTTATAGTTCGTACATTGGTCATAAAGTCATATTGTTGTATAAATACACAATAGTCATAAAAATGTTGTTGCTTTTTTCCATACAAAAAATTGTACGACTAATACAACTCAGCAAACTGTGTTTTTCGACTCTCATACTCACTATTCCTCTCATTTTAAAGTTGTTGCCAAAAAAGTTCTGGGAATTTGTGAAAATTGGACTTTGGGACTATTTTTAATGCATAAAACGTGCACGACTTGCCGAAAATATTGCAACAAAGATCGTGGAGACCACCAAAACTCTTCCGAGCATCAACTTTGGCCAGATGGCCACTTGCACCTCCGAACACACGAATACCGGGCCGAGAGGATTTTGGAGGCCTTGAAAATATTGAAACAAAGCTCACGTGAACTACAGAATTACTTCCGACCGTTGATTTGGGTTGCATCACCACCTCCGCGATTGGTGGCGTGCACCCCGGCGAACGAATTAGGTTAGGTTCGACATTTGCAATGTAAGAGAGTTTTTTTTGAAATGAGTGCGCTCACAACTATCGTATTTTTTTCAAATATGATTATATGACAATATGACTTTCTGATTACTTCCTTAATTTCTAATATCTGCGTGGTGATGAAGTTTCAAGCATTGTAACTTTTTTGTTTTTCAATAATTTTTTTTTTTGTTATTTTCATAGTTAAATTTTATTAACAATACAATTTATTTGTTTTTTTTTGTCTAGTGATTGACCATTGTCCAATTTTACTCATTGAATTGCACTTGTATTTTGAAGTTATACTTGAATTGTATGAGTGGTACCACGCTCATTTGGCCAATCAAGTCCAAAGTAGTTAACAAACCTTCCGGAGCTCACACACGTATGATGTTTATATGGTTCTGCTACGTTCAGTGGTTTTGCCGTGATGTTTTTATATATTCTCAAGCCATGGCTGTATAGCACATATGTGTGAAATTTCAGCTCTCTAGGTCCATTGGTGTCCTCTGGAAGGTGAGGACAGACTGACGGACAAACAATGGGATTTTATATATTGTGGTGGAAAGAAAAAATTTGGATTCTGTCAGAATAGCAGAAGTACCCACCTACTGGCACTCTTGAACATCGTGCAAACATCGTGCTGTTCACTTCAAATGTGTCAACATGCAAAGGAGCTTTTTCACTTGCAAAAACTGCGGTTCCGAATATGAGGGGGAAGCTGAAGACAGCGAAACATAATTTTAACCCATTTTTTCACTTATTTCCATTTATTTCCTAATAAAATCTAAAGAATATTTTTTTTCAGTTCAAATGGTCAGAGTGAACCGCGGAACGAATAAACAACACATACAAATTAATAAACTAATGTTTATGCTTCATTTTCGATTTTTTACAGCGAATTGTAAATGGGTGCCATAGCTGGGCACCTTTTTGGAGGGTCGATTTTCTGGATTTTTGCTAGATCGACTGCCAATATTTTTAATTTCCTTTGAAAATTTTTGTTAGTTATTGAACTCAGCTTTCAAACGAATCCGAGATCTCCGCAATGATGTTTCAAACGAAAGTTATGGCCTCAAAACCTTAGGGTGCCAGTAGGTAGACAACCTATAATATAATTTTTTTTTTAATTATGCTGACTTAGACGGAGTAGACATCATTTGAAAGGTCTTCAAATCAACATTTTGTTTTTGCCAATTTTTAATATTGAAAAAAGATCTCAAATAGCAAAAAATTATATCGATACCTTACAGGCAAAACATCGTAACCAAACCGTTTTTCCGAAAATGGTTTTATATCATTTTTGCCATCTGCAAACTCAGTTTATAAAATTATTGCATTTATTCGTCAGAAATGCAAAAAAAATTTGTATCGTAACTACAAAGACGTTATCTGTGAGACAAACTTTACTGACACAACAAAGATTGATGTTGATGGAAAATATGTTGTGTCGATTCCATTTAAGTCGGATAAAGAGCTAGGTAGTTCAAGAAAACAAGCTGTCGCGCGTTTATTAAGTCTTGAACGAAAATTTAAGGTAGATAAAAAATTAAAGGATGAATATGGTAAATTCATGAAAGAATATTTAGAATTTGGACACATGACTGAAGTAAAGGATATAGGAATAGGAAAATACTATTTACCTCATCAAGCAGTGATACGAGATTCAAGTTTAACCACTAAACTAAGAGTAGTTTTTGACGCATCTGCAAAAACATCAAACGGGCTAAGTCTTAATGACATTATGTTGGTAGGCCCAAGATTACAGAAAGATATATTTGATATCATATTGAAATGGCGACTTTGGAGGTATGTGTTGACTGCAGACATTGAGAAGATGTACCGCCAAATAAAGATAAAGGAAGAAGACCAAGAGTATCAATATATAATATAGCGAGAAGATTCAAATCAACCGATCAAAGAATTCAAGTTAGCTACAGTGACATATGGAACAGCTGCTGCGCCGTTTTTAGCGGTTTGTACGCCGAGTTATGCACCATTATAAACGAAGACTTTTATATGGACGATCTAATGACAGGAGCACATACAACTGAAGACTGTACGCATATTTATAAAAATATTACAAACGTTATGGAAAAAGCTGGTTTTCATTTACGAAAATGGCTATCTAATAAATCAGAAATAATAAAAGATGCTCACAATACCAGAGCAAATGAGGTAATTCAGATAGAAGAAAATGATTCGGTGAAAACGTTAGGATTACACTGGGATCCAAGAAACGATGATTTTAGATTTAAGGTTATTGTGCCTACGGGCAGAAAAGTAACCAAAAGGATAGTGTAGTCGAATTTATCGAAAATATTCGATCCTCTAGGGTGGCTATCACCTGTTACAATTGTGGGTAAACTATTTGTGCAAAAATTGTGGCGAAATGATGAAAAATGGGACGAAGAGCTTAGTGAAGAATTAGCTGAGGAGTGGCGATATTATTCAAATCAGTTGCGAAAAATAGAAGACATTTTGGTTCCACGCTGGGTTCGTATAAGTAATGAATCCCAGGTTGAGTTACATGGGTTTTCGGATGCATCGGAAAGAGCATTCGCCGCAGTTGTCTATGTGAAAGTAGAGACCTCAGTTGTTTTGTTGGCAGCAAAAGCCAAAGTAAACCCAATTAAAAATAGGAAAACAATTCCAAAGTTAGAATTATGTGCAGCACATTTGTTAGCAAAGTTGTTAGTGAAAGTCAAGTTCATACTTAACATTGAAGCTAGTATGCATGCGTGGAGCGATTCCATGATCACGTTAGCATGGATAAAAAATAATAAAAATAAAGAGAAGTTTGTAAGGAGTAGAGTGGATGAAATCAAGAAATTAGTGCCAGAAGTACATTGGCACCACATTCCATCAGAAGACATTCCTGCAGATGTCGCATCCAGAGGGA
Source organism: Heteromyza rotundicornis (assembly GCA_951394025.1). Lineage (NCBI taxonomy): Eukaryota > Metazoa > Arthropoda > Insecta > Diptera > Heleomyzidae > Heteromyza > Heteromyza rotundicornis. The sequence goes on from OX596012.1 coordinate 27,683,828, forward strand.
TGACTGCAGGTAAAATCGTCTCTTACTCGTTATGGTGGACGGGTCCAAAGTGGCTGCCTAAAGTAGAAGAATGGCCGAAACAGAAAAATAGAAATGAGGGCAGTATTAGTATGACTTCAATAACAGCAAAAGAAAATGTTTTTACGAAAGTTCTACAGAAGTATTCCCGAATTGAAAAACTAGACAGAGTGATTGGTTATGTGCTTCGGTTCATAGGCAAAGTTAGAAAAAAGACAGGATATCCTACGTATTTGACAATTGATGAGTTGTAAAGAAGTATTTGAGAGAATGTGTGACCTGCACTCGATATCGCAAAGACGTGGCTGAACAAATTATGGGGAATTTGCCAAAGTGCAGAGTAAATACAGGGTATCCATTTAATAATGTAGAAATTGATTACGCGGGACCTATAAAAACTCGATGCTCCAAAGGACGTGGGCAAAAAACTTATAAAGGATATATTGCAGTTTTTGTTTGTATGGCAACAAAGGCCGTGCATTTGGAGTGCATTTTGCGAATATATATTCAGATAATGGCACAAATTTTGTTGGAGCAGCCAGAAAACTCGACGAAGATTTGCGAAAAGTCATTAAAAATAATATTGATATTACTGCAACCTTAGAGGCAGAAGGTATAAGGTGGCACTTTATTCCGCCGGCAGGTCCTCACTTCGGAGGGATATGGGAAGCTGGTGTTAAATCAGTTAAGTACCATCTCAAAAGAATTATAGGAGATAATAGTTTGACTTTCGAGGAGATGTCGACTTTATTATACCAAATAGAAGTGGTATTAAATTCACGACCACTATATGTTTTAGGTGAGAGTTCAGATGACAGTGATATATTGACGCCAGGACATTTCTTAATTGGTAGACCGCTTTTGGGAGCAGTGGAGCCAGAACTAGGTACAAAGATTGATGCATTGGATCGATGTAGATTAATTCAGAAAATGAAAAATGAGTTTTGGAAAAAGTGGAAAGAAGAATACTTGTTGACATTACAGCAACGTAGTAAATGGAAGCAAGTTACGCCAGATATAAAGATAGGACAAGTAGTTCTTGTAAAGGATGAACAAACTCATCCGGCTAAATGGCCCCTAGGAAGAGTAATAGAAGTTCATAAAGGAGCTGATGACAAAGTGAGAGTAGTTACGCTAAAGTTGCAGAACAACAATACATTGAAAAGACCTATTAGAAAAATATGTCCTTTAAACATAGAAGAAAATGTAGTATCAGATCAAGGAGAAAAAATGTAGTCGAATTGAATAAGCAATCACAATGGGGTTCAGAAATCAGAACGTAGGAAAAGGCAATTGGCCAAGGCACAATGCAAATAATACTGCGTGTGAAGTTTCCCCATTGAACCCAGATCATAAAGACAAATGTAAGCTTGAGAATAGAGATGATATCAAGCAATTAGTTAGAAAGAGTTGAAAATTAATAAATGAAAAACATATTTGTATTAGTAGTAGTAATAGTTTATGATACGTATTTTGTAAGAATGATTAAGATAACATTTCATGGGCCTCTTAAATGGGCCCTCGCAGAATGTCCAAACATGGACATGTAGAATAAAATATTTACTTTTATTTACATATACTTTTAATACAATAAATTGTCAGTATCTATGTAGTTTAAGAACAACAATTGTAAAGGGTTTCTCCCTCAAAAAAATACAGTCCACATGTCGAAATAATTAACCTTGTAAATTATGAATAAGTACTAAGAAGTGCATTGCAAGTCTGCGGTGCGAAAGATTTAATTTGTGGCATGTCATTAAGCATGCATTTGTTCACCTAATAAAATACAGTCCACTTATTTATAATGAGCTAATTTAAAGAACCTCAATTATAAAGTGTTTTCCCTCAATATTGTCTACAATTTAGTAAATGATTCTAAGAAGTACACAAGTACATCCCAACAGTTCGAGGAAGTACACGGATGAATGTTTCATCCCTTATTTAAATATTACCAGAGAATGTTAATTATAGAGAAGGTGCATAAAGGAATTTCTGTTAAATTGTGGTTGGAATTTTGGGCCAGATTTTTGAGGAACTTCCAGTCGAACATCGATCAAGTATTTTTTTAAGTTCGACTGGATTTTGATGTTCGGTTCAAACAGAAATGGAAAGAATGAAACCAAAAAAAGTAAGAAAAAAAGAACGCAACCAAAAGGTGGTGGTTTTTTCTAGTTCTCCTTCATGTTTGTGAATTGGTTGGTTTTGAGCTTTTGTTTTGATTATGTAAACCGGTTTTGGGTTTTCTAAGCAATTTGCAATTCTTGTATTTTGGTGATTTTCACAATTCTTGCATTTCAAACATTTTCCCAATTTTATTCAGTTTTGATTTTCATGTTTTTTATTTAATATTTTTATATGAGCATTGTAAATATATTTCATTTGATACATATTTGCAATACATATGTTTGCATAACTTCATAAGTTCATTGACCTACATTCAATTTTTCCCCTGCTTCTATTGTTTCCTTTTTTTTTGTGTGCACAACAAGGAAAACAAAGATTACTTCAAGATCATTTGTCGGTTTAAAATTGAAATGCACCAAGTACATAGATTTCCTTAAGCACTTAGTGCATTTCAATTTTGAATATACGCATTATACTTAGACAATTTTACTTCTCGCTATTTATTAGCCACGTTGCCGAATTCAATTTATTCTGCTGGTGTTCAAAGGTTTTAAGCATAATTAATATATAATTAAAATCCGGTCAGCTGGTATTTCAAATGCAGTAATGTATTTTAAATGAATTTAAATTGTTTTATCTTGTTTTAATAAATTTCCAAACCGACGCTGTACTCTACTTGTATTGTAAATTCTCAAACATATTGTTTATTTCCTTTTATTGCATTTATTTATAATTAATATGAGAATAAGAATAAGAAAATGCACATTGAATAGACATTTTTATCCTACATATTAGTTCATGCATTTCAACTTAGTGTTCCTGTGGGATGGGCATGCTTGCGATTTTTTTTTACTTTGCGACCAAAAATTCGCTACAAAACTGACAAGTCTATTCTTCACATATTCCCCCAATTTGTTTATTCCTTATGAATAGGAATGTATTAATACAAGAAAAATGTATTAAAACATTTAAATAATATTAAATTCGGCAACGTGGCTAATAAATAGCTAGAAGTAATATTGTCTAAGTATAATGCGTATATTAAAAATTGAAATGCACTAAGTGCTTAAGGCAATCTATGTACTTGGTGCATTTCAATTTTAAACCGACAAATGATCTTGAAGTAATCTTTGTTTTCCTTGTTGTGCACACAAAAAAAGGAAACAATAGAAGCAGGGGAAAAATTGAATGTAGGTCAATGAACTTATGAAGTTATGCAAACATATGTATTGCAAATATGTATCAAATGAAATATATTTACAATGCTCATATAAAAATATTAAATAAAAAACATGAAAATCAAAACTGAATAAAATTGGGAAAATGTTTGAAATGCAAGAATTGTGAAAATCACCAAAATACAAGAATTGCAAATTGCTTAGAAAACCCAAAACCGGTTTACATAATCAAAACAAAAGCTCAAAACCAACCAATTCACAAACATGAAGGAGAACTAGAAAAAACCACCACCTTTTGGTTGCGTTCTTTTTTTCTTACTTTTTTTGGTTTCATTCTTTCCATTTCTGTTTGAACCGAACATCAAAATCCAGTCGAACTTAAAAAAATACTTGATCGATGTTCGACTGGAAATTCCTCAAAAATCTGGCCCAAAATTCCAACCACAATTTAACAGAAATTCCTTTATGCACCTTCTCTATAATTAACATTCTCTGGTATTACTAAGAAGTTTATTGTAAGGAGTCGTACCTCTGCTAAATACAGTTCCAGCAGGTACACAAGCTACGCCGAATAACGAGCGTTCATAGGCTACCTACGTGAACTATGGTTTTAAGATATAGTTTTATGTTTGTATATAAACCCGAAGTTGAATTAAATAAAGACAGTATCTTACAAATGCTCATAAGGAGTACAACTTATTTATAGTTCGTACATTGGTCATAAAGTCATATTGTTGTATAAATACACAATAGTCATAAAAATGTTGTTGCTTTTTTCCATACAAAAAATTGTACGACTAATACAACTCAGCAAACTGTGTTTTTCGACTCTCATACTCACTATTCCTCTCATTTTAAAGTTGTTGCCAAAAAAGTTCTGGGAATTTGTGAAAATTGGACTTTGGGACTATTTTTAATGCATAAAACGTGCACGACTTGCCGAAAATATTGCAACAAAGATCGTGGAGACCACCAAAACTCTTCCGAGCATCAACTTTGGCCAGATGGCCACTTGCACCTCCGAACACACGAATACCGGGCCGAGAGGATTTTGGAGGCCTTGAAAATATTGAAACAAAGCTCACGTGAACTACAGAATTACTTCCGACCGTTGATTTGGGTTGCATCACCACCTCCGCGATTGGTGGAGTGCACCCCGGGGCCAACGAATTAGGTTAGGTTCGACATTTGCAATGTAAGAGAGTTTTTTTTGAAATGAGTGCGCTCACAACTATCGTATTTTTTTCAAATATGATTATATGACAATATGACTTTCTGATTACTTCCTTAATTTCTAATATCTGCGTGGTGTTGAAGTTTCAAGCATTGTAACTTTTTTGTTTTTCAATAATTTTTTTTTTTGTTATTTTCATAGTTAAATTTTATTAACAATACAATTTATTTGTTTTTTTTTGTCTAGTGATTGACCATTGTCCAATTTTACTCATTGAATTGCACTTGTATTTTGAAGTTATACTTGAATTGTATGAGTGGTACCACGCTCATTTGGCCAATCAAGTCCAAAGTAGTTAACAAACCTTCCGGAGCTCACACACGTATGATGTTTATATGGTTCTGCTACGTTCAGTGGTTTTGCCGTGATGTTTTTTATATATTCTCAAGCCATGGCTGTATAGCACATATGTGTGAAATTTCAGCTCTCTAGGTCCATTGGTGTCCTCTGGAAGGTGAGGACAGACTGACGGACAAACAATGGGATTTTATATATTGTGGTGGAAAGAAAAAATTTGGATTCTGTCAGAATAGCAGAAGTACCCACCTACTGGCACTCTTGAACATCGTGCAAACATCGTGCTGTTCACTTCAAATGTGTCAATAAAATAAAATCTAAAGAATATTTTTTTTCAGTTCAAATGGTCAGAGTGAACCGCGGAATGAATAAACAACACATACAAATTAATAAACTAATGTTTATGCATCATTTTCGATTTTTTACAGCGAATTGTAAATGGGTGCCATAGCTGGGCACCTTTTTGGAGGGTCGATTTTCTGGATTTTTGCTAGATCAACTGCCAATATTTTTAATGTCCTTTGAAAATTTTTGTTAGTTATTGAACTCAGCTTTCAAACGAATCCGAGATCTCCTCAATGATGTTTCAAACGAAAGTTATGGCCTCAAAACCTTAGGGTGCCAGTAGGTAGACAACCTATAACATAATTTTTTAATTATGCTGGCTTAGACGGAGTAGACATCATTTGAAAGGTCTTCAAATCAACATTTTGTTTTTGCCAATTTTTAATATTGAAAAAAGATCTCAAATAGCAAAAAATTATATCGATACCTTACAGGCAAAACATCGTAACCAAACCGTTTTTCCGAAAATGGTTTTATATCATTTTTGCCATCTGCAAACTCAGTTTATAAAATTATTGCATTTATTCGTCAGAAATGCAAAAAAAATTTGTATCGTAACTACAAATGAGGCAAAGTGGTCCAATCCACAAAAATTCCAAATCGATTTTATGCTTCAACTGGGTTCATATTTTTTTTTTTTTAAATCCCCCTTGCAATTTTTTGCATTCTCTAATTTTTGATAAATAAAAGTTTTACTTTTGCATTGACAATTTAAGCAAATTTGTCAATGCAAAAGTGGTACAACCCACATTAAAAAAATTTGTATGCCAAATATGAGCACACTATTTTTGGATATCGATTGACTCTTTTATTCTTATATGTTGCTTGGCTTTTCTTTCATTATACATAGTAATTTGTTTTCTTTTCATTAGTTACAGTTTTCGAATCACTAATTTGGGTTTTTGTTTAAAACATTTCTTTGTTACCTAACTATTTATCTGGTAGTAAAATATTGCTAACCAAATTTCAAATTACATTTTCCTTCTGAAAATGTCCTAATTTCGAAATAGAACGAAAAAGGAATGGAATGCATTACCCTTAAATTATTTATTGGTTAAGCTTTTTCCTAATGGTATGCCAATTGATGAGCAAAAAATTAAAGATTTAAATGACATGTTGCCATCTGTTTGCCACGGATTTTATCTACAACTATAATTTTCGACCCTCGGAATTTTCGGAGAGTGCGAAGATGAAGGTGAATGACATTATTGTTTTATTTAATTTTAATAAAAATTAAAATTTATGTTTTTAATTTTCAGATTAATCAGTTTACTATATTTTTCCGGTTTTCTTTTTTTTCGCATTAAAACGATTATATTTTTAAATAAATTCAAAAACAAAAATACCAGAAGTTATGTATTGTATTCAAGTTTGATTAATTTATTTTTATTTATTTTTTATTGGACCACTTTGGTTCCAAACGCCTCAAATGTAAAAATGTTGGTTACGATCAGTGTTGCCAGAAACGGGGATTTCGCCCTCTTTTCGGGGATTTTCGTACCAAAAAAAAAGCGCGAGGGATATTGACGCTAAAAATGGGATTTTTAAGTTATTTTAGTTTTAATTAAATTAAATGCATTTTTTTTTGCAATTGAAATTTCCTCCAAAAAAGGGCAACCATATTAAAATGTATCTAATATTTTTAAAATGTATTTAGACAATTTCAATAGGGTCAATGCTTTGTTTTAATCGGCAGATATATTAATTCACAAACTTCACCAGGAGTCGAAGCAAATGTTGGTACTTCTTTCAAAAGTAGTCCTGAAACCTGAGGTACTTGAAATAATTGCTGCAGGCAAAGAAATTATATATGATCTCATAGTTAACCAAAGCACTGAACTTTCCTCTGCGTACTTTCCTATTTCGTCAAAACTGCGGTAATAAATAAAACAGCTTTAAATAAAGATATGTTGTTTTTCGAATTTGGTTCCAAACGCCTCAAATGTAAAAATGGTGGTTACGATCAGTGTTGCCAGAAACGGGGATTTCGCCCTCTTTTCGGGGATTTTCGTACCAAAAAAAAAGCGCGAGGGATATTGACGCTAAAAATGGGATTTTTAAGTTATTTTAGTTTTAATTAAATTAAATGCATTTTTTTTGCAATTGAAATTTCCTCCAAAAAAGGGCAACCATATTAAAATGTATCTAATATTTTTAAAATGTATTTAGACAATTTCAATAGGGTCAATGCTTTGTTTTAATCGGCAGATATATTAATTCACAAACTTCACCAGGAGTCGAAGCAAATGTTGGTACTTCTTTCAAAAGTAGTCCTGAAACCTGAGGTACTTGAAATAATTGCTGCAGGCAAAGAAATTATATATGATCTCATAGTTAACCAAAGCACTGAACTTTCCTCTGCGTACTTTCCTATTTCGTCAAAACTGCGGTAATAAATAAAACAGCTTTAAATAAAGATATGTTGTTTTTCGAATTAAAAAAAAAATTAGTTTTGTTGAACTTTTGCCACATTCCTGAGCGAATATTTTCGATTGTTACTGACGTTAAAACAAAAAAAAACAGAAATAGAATTGATTAAATCAGCTTTTAAAAATAAAAATCAAGACTGTGTTAGTTTTTGACGCAATGAAACTCATTTTAAGTTATGAAAACAAAATATTTATAAAAAAGTTTAAATATTAAAACTGCTAGTTTACGTTCCCAACTAAAATGCTACTGCTATAATTAAGAAATATAATCGACACTAGCGTTCCCAGCTGCGAATTGTCCGAAGGGGTGCAGTTGTAGTTTCAAATGCGGACTTAAGGGGGACAAAATATTGTTTTAGGAAATGTATATATACTTATATATCAGAGCCAGTAATGTATGTCGGGGGTGGGAGTTATATGCCAAAATAAAAGTTTACTGAAAAAAAAAAACCAAAAAATAACACTATCTGACAGCCAAAATAAACTGAGTTAATCCACACTAATTTCTTATGTAAATTAGTAAAAAAAAAAAAAAAGTGATTACTTTTTATGTGGTACCCCAAAACGGTTGATATAACCTGTTCTAAAGGTAAAGTTTTAAAGCTTATTTTACCAAATTGAAGGATTAACCTATTCATAGAAGATTTTTCCCTTAACTCGACATGGAACAACCTATCGGAAAATGAATCTTTGCAAATGCACAAATATACATTTCATGATCAAGGCAGGTAGCGCTTATTTCATGCTGTATGTGAAGCATTCGATGAAAAGGTAAGAACTGGGGAAACCCCATGAATTTTGTCAGTTTTTTAAGATTTGGAACACAGGTAGTTATAGATGGACAATCCCCCTCAAAGGGGTACGCCTGGCAACCCTAATCGACACATATTTTTCGTTTTTTATGTTTATAAAAAAATATATAAGTTGCTATTTGCTAAATAGCTTTTAAAATTAATATTTGTAAACGGGTTTTTTCTGGGATTTTTTATTCCTAAAATGGGATAAAAAGGGCGTTTTGGAGAAGAGAGTGGGATTTTTGAAGACAGGTCTCTGGCAACACTGGTTACGATAAATTTTTGAAACTGATGAAAATGCAACTGGTTTCCTTAATTGTGCGAATAAATATAGTTCATGTAATCAAAAAGAAGGTGTATCTATAGATACTAGCCGAAAAACAAAAATTTTCGTGGATCAAAATGTAATAGTACGGAAAAAAATATAAAATATATGGGAAAAAATGTAAATAAGTCGGTCAACGTTGAACCCTCGCGCTTCAATGTCAAAGATCGCTTTGGGTAAACAAAACAAAAGTTTCAGTCGATTAAAGCCAATTTATATGCAACTGCGTTTACAATAATAGCAGCGCAATTTTAGTTTTTACAATCGGTTCAGTCATTATTTCTCCAAAAACAAATTTTTGTTGTGCATCTAACGGTATTATTGGGGCAGAAAATACTCTATTTTGGTTGCCAAATTCGAAATCAACGACAAAAACTCCCTTATACCAAGCTTGGTACAATTTCAGTGAAATTTGGTAACATATTTATGTTACAAAACATGGGGTAGGCGAGGTAGTAGATAAATTTCATTTGCAACACCAACTCCTCCTATGATATAAAAAGTATGGACACCATCTTTTACTTCCAGCTCCTTCAAGAAAAAAAATTTTAAAAATAATTAGTAGTGGTCTTACCTATTCGCCCCGGGTAGGTAAAAAAAAAACCCACTTTAAAAGGCAAAAAAAACTTAAAAAAATTTTTTTTTTGGCCCACTCTAATATATGGATAACTTACTGTTACATACCCGTCGTTGCACGGGTATAAAATATAGAATATATAAAATTAAAGAATAAATATATGTTAAGGCGACGACATCCTTTTTGCAGCCGGTGCAAAATTTGTAAATTCTTCAATCCAAAAAAATTAAGACGAATGAATTGTTTATTGAAGTTATGAATCTGGTTAGGCATTTATTTAAAGGAATGTCCCATTAGAGAGAGTATATAACTAGTAAGAGAATTATCTTCGGTCTTACCGAAGCTATAAACCCTGCATGTTAGTAATTTTATCGAAAATCGGTATTTTATTGACAGTTTTTCGATATTTTATTCATAATTTTTCGATATTTTATCGATAGTTTTTCAATAATTTATCGATTTTTTATCGATAATTTATCGATTTTTTATCGATAATTTATCGATTTTTTATCGATAATTTTTCGATTTTTTTTCTAATATTTATCGATAATTTTAGATTCCTGATCCATTTAAAAATTTTGTTCCAATTCCATTTTGTTCCGGTTCAATTCCATTTCGTTCCGGTTTCCAACCCAATGCAAAAAACCGCATCCAAATCGGTTCAGTATTTCTCAAGATAAACGAAAATAATATAAAATTGGCGACCATTTTGTATGGGAGGTAGGCGTGGTTCTTATCCGATGTTGCCCATTTTCAATACCGTCCTATCATTAGCCAAAATAAGAGGAATCCCAAAATTTGGAGGCGATCGGTTAAGTATTTCTCAAGATAAACGAAAATAATATAAAATTGGCGGCCATTTTGTATGGGAGGTAGGCGTGGCTCTTATCCGATGTTGCCCATTTTCAATACCGTCCAAGCATTCGCCAAAATAAGAGGAATCCCAAATTTGGGGCCGATAGCTCAAAAGCTACGACAGTTATCGTGCGAAATGACAGACAGACGGACAGACGGACATGGACTAATCAACTCAGGAGGTGATGCTGATCAAGAATATATATACTTTTCCATACCGGACACACCCCCTTATGGGCGTTACAAACGGTGTGACAAAAACAATATACCCTTGGACACTAGTGTGCAGGGTATAAAAATAAATTAGAATATGGAAAATTAAAAACTTACCATTGAATTAATCTTTACAAAAGGTAGGAGAGCGCGAGAGCGCAAATAACAAATCGAAAGGAAATCGAATTGATACAAAACTACATATTAGCTATCTCCGTCTCCGAACATCCTCCCCCCGTTGGAAGGTACGGGCTTTCAACATTATCAATTGGCAGCGGTGCGATTTTTCCAACGGCACTCTTTGTGATTCCACTACGCGTTCGAAAGACTACTAAACGTTCAACGCCGTCGCTTCCACATATGGTATCGATCACACGACCTAATTGCCAAGAGAGTGGAGGAAGATTTTCGTCTTTCTGCAACACCATGGCACCTACGCGAATTTTGGGACTGCCATTTGCAACGCTCCTGTCGAAGAGTGAAATAATGTGAACTCCATTTCTTCCAAAAAGTTGGCTGCATGAAACAAACGTGTTGCCAATGATCGAGTCGACCAATGTTGAGATGTGTAACATCATGCTCAAGATAACTAGTGTATGGAGCGCCGACCAAGGAGTGAGCGGGAGTGAGAACTTCCAAATTATTGCAGTCATTTGGTACACAAGTGTGCGCAGCTGCTCGAAGCTCAAAACGGAAAGGCCGGCAATACGATAAAAATTATATTTCGCGACTTTTACTGCCGACTCCCATAGCCCGCCAAAGTGTGGTGATCATGGTGGAATGAAGCACCACTTTATGCCGTCGTCAAGACACTGCGAATTAACTGCTTGCATATGTGGCTCTGAACCCAAAAGCCGCTTCAATTCTGCCAACTCGTTTTTGACTCCGACGAAATTAATGGCGTTGTCGGACCAAATAGTTTTTGGGCTGCCACGCTTTGAAATGAACCGTTTGAGTGCAGCCAGGAACGATGATGTTGACAAATCGCAAACCACTTCTAAAAGCGCAGCCTTCGTAAAGAAGCATATGAATACGCAAATATAGCTCTGCTCGCCTGCACCCTGTCCTGCGGCAAATCTCCCATAATGTGCTGAGCTATTTTTGGTCTTAATTGAAAGCACCTGATGCACTTGTTGAAGAAGAAATTTTCGATGAAAGTGCTGGATTTGTGAATTCGTTAGAGGATGAAGCTTTGGCAGTATTATTGGATGTCGAGCTTCGAAATTAAACGACCACCCACTCGAAGAAGGCCAAAATCATCCACAAATGGATTCAGCGAATAAAGCTTACTTCAAAGTGAAATTTTATTATTCGTTGCAGCTTGCCGAGCTTTTAGATACTTGTAAGCTTCTGGGGTGCAATCGCGTATCTTGATATCAAACGAAATCGACAGTAGTCCATCATTTAAGTTTCGTTTTTGGTTTCGTATTTGGTCGGAACACTATCGAAACACATATTAGCTTCTTACAACAACATGATTGCACCTCTGAAATAAAAAAAACAATTGACATTTGTTTACATCTTTATTACTTGGAATTAATTAAGTAACAAAAAAACGGCAAACACCTATTTTACGGCCGCTTCAGCGAATTTCAAAAATATTGGCATTACTGATGCAATGGTGCAACCCTATACCGTCAGCCGTCAAGAAGGTTATAAAGACAGATGACGACATGACGTTTACCGTTAGGATCGCCATTTTGTCGTGACGTCAGCAGATACTTCTTGCCACACGAACAGCTGTTCTTTGTTTACGTTTTTCCAAATGTTTCGAAGAAATTTAAAGAGACCGGCAATCTCAAAAAGCCGGCAGGAAACACGGTTTCCAAAAAGGACGGTGGTCGCTCACCGGCCGCTTTGTGTGACAAGGCGACCGGAGGCGATGTGGTAGGACGAACAGTGGGGGGGCCCGTGCGGGTCGTGGGTGGATCCTCATCTGCAGCTTTGTGTGACAAGGCTGTCGCATCTTCAGTTTTGTGTGTTGTTGGGCGGTTGGACGAGGAGCCCAGCCTTGCACCTCAAGGGCCCAGGGGCAACGGGCTTCGACCAAAAAAAGGGTTGCCCCTTCAAAGTTGGCGTATCGGGATCACCGCTCTACTGCCAAATTTTTGGCCAGCTTCGGAGAGGCTCCTTAAGATACGCTGACCTCGAAGCAGAAAGCTTCTCTTCTCTGGGCTAAAGGAATCCTGTCCCAGGACAGAGTCTGGCCTTTCGGGAGTCTTTATGAGGGTCCTGAGTGGCTACCCTGGACCGATTCCCAGGTTCGAGGACGCCGGTTGGTTCCAGGGTCGCGTTAAGCTCTTTGCGTGTGCTTGGAAGGCTGGAAGATCCCAAGTGACCCCGTAGACAGGACGAGGCTACAGAGGACAAGTGTGCTCCAACCGAATCCACGACTGCAGTCGGTGTTACTGATGTGGTCATGGAAGAGGGGACGGGCACTTTGACGGTACCCGACGGTCTTAACAGTGGCGAGGAATTTCTGATTCAGACTTGTTGGGGGGGATATTTGGCCTTTATCAGGAGGAAGAGCTACTGGCTTCTTCTGATACTGAAGACGAGGCTAATAATACTGTAGTGGAGAAGTCTGCATGTTTTGAGGATGCTCAGAATACTGCAGATTAATTTTCACCACTCCAAACTAGCTTCGGCCTCAGTTCTTCTTTTCCTGGCTACAGGAGGAGAGAATATTGTCCTTATCCAAGAACCGTGGGTCTGTGGGGACCGTATACTTGGATTAAGGGCAAGCAACTACCAACTGCATGCTTCATCGGATAAAGGTACTCTAAGATCTTGTATCCTAGCGAAGAGCAGTCTTAATATTTTTATGCTCTCTAATTACAGCGATCGAGACATCGTCGTGGCAAACCTGGAGCTGGCTTCAACCAGCTACTGGGTCACCTCGGGGTATCTGGCCCATGACCATCAAGGGCCCCTCCCTCCAGGCCTTTTGGGGAGGGTGATCGATGAAGCCAGCAGACTAAGGCGTGGGCTCATACTTGGATGTGATGCCAACGCACACCACAGTGTCTGGGGTAGCACGGACATTAACGAAAGGGGTGAGTCACTTTTTGATTACATTATATGCACTAACCTACTCATCTGCAATAAGGGTAACGAAGCATAATAATAAGTACTTCCAATAAGCAGGAGGTTTTGGACATAACCCTTGTCTCTGACTTCCTGTTTGATAGGGTTACAGATTGGAAGGTGTCCAACGAGCACTCCTTTTCTAATCATCGATATCTGTAATTCGGTTTAAACGACCTTTCCTCAGTCCAAATACCCTTTTAGGAATCTAAGAAGAACGGACTGGGAAACATATAAATTAATAGTGGCTGAAATGCTACCTCCTTCTCCACCTATTGAGGAATTGACAAGATCAGATCTTGATAGTATGGTGGATACCTTAAACATAGCGCTCCATAAATCCTGCCCTGCAGGCAAAACCAGGGGCAAGAGCAGGCCACCGTGGTAGGTTGAGAATAGCTTCAAGAGCTGCCGTAGGAGTGGTTCTAACTGCCCCTGATACTAACTGTCTCTGAACTTTCTCCATGGGCTTGACGTAGGTTTTCTTTCTAATGACGTTCCACCATACCAGGACACCATACATTAGTATGGGCCTAACTATAGCTATGTAGCTCCATTGCATTAGTGAAGGTGAGAGGACCCATGTGCTTCCAAGCATCCTTTTACGCAACATGCTTACTTCAAAGGAAAGTCTGTGGAAACAGCTTTACATTCCTTAGTAGGCACCATTGAACAATCTCTTTTTAATAAGGAGTACACCATGGTAGCTTCCCTCGACATAGAAGGAGCTTTCAACAATGTCACCATCCTAGCTATTACCAGTGCACTAACAAATCTAGGTGTCGATGCTTCACTCAGAAAATTAATATTTCAGCTACTCACGAGCAGGATTGTCAATGCACACCTCAGGGTGGTGTCCTCTCTCCTCTTCTATGGAATGTAATGAACTACTACTAATAGTGGAAGGGGAGGGGTGCAAGGTAGTCGCCTATGCGGATGATGTTGCGATTGCTGTGAGAGGTAAGCTCCTGGCAACCCTGAGAGATTTGTTACAACACGCTCTCTCAAAGCTCTCAACTTGGACCTCTGACTGCGGTCTGTGGGTTAATCCCAATAAGACCGAATTGGTTCTCTTCTCTAGGAAATACAAAGTTCCGCCGATAGACCCCCCCTTTCTGAATGGTAGACAGTTAGTTATTCTAGATCAAGCCAAATACTTAGGTCTAATTTTGGATAGGAAACTTAGCTGGAAACCTAACATTATCGAAAGAGCTAGGAAGGCCACAGTTGCCCTCTACTCATGCAAAAAAGCTATTGGGAAAACGTGGGGTATGTCACCTCGGGTAGTTCATTGGCTCTATACGGCTATTGTCAGGCCTATCTTATTGTTCTTGTCTGGTGGCTAGCTTTGGACAAAGTCATATATCGAAAGTTGTTGACGAAAGTCCAGCGTATGACCTCCATATCTATCAGTGGGGCGTTGAGATCCACTCGCTCAGACGCATTAGATATTTTATTACATCTGATACCCTTAGATCTTCTTGCCAAACAAATGGCTGCGATGGCGGCGGTCAGGCTACATTCTTCCCGAAATCTCCTTCACAAGAGACTTCCGTACCACTAATCCGTCCCGGTCCGACTGGGAGGAGCAGTGGCCACGGAAGAGGGATCAAATTCACTTTTATACGGACGGTTCCAAGCTCGACAACAAAGTCGGTGGAGGAGTCTTCTCTGACGAACTTAATGTAGGTCTCTCATTTCGCCTTCCCGACCACTGCAGTGTATCCAAAGCAGAGGGTGATGGCTATAAACGAAGTTATGAACTGGCTGCGGCGGAACGTAATATCTGCTCAGGATATTACGATTTTCACAGACAGTCAGGCCGCAGTGAAATCCTTGGAATCTGTCCTCCTAACATCAAAGGTAGCCTCGGACTGTCGCACATCTATTAACGAGGAGGCTAAGCAGTTTAACATCCCCTCGTCTGGGTGCCGGGGCATAGGGACATTCCAGGGAACTGCAAAGCTGATGAACTCGCAAGGCAGGGCACCACATTACAGCTCCTACCAGATAAGGTAAAGCTAGGTATCCCGCTCAGCACATGGGGTCTTCGCTAATGACTTCTGTAGGAGTTGTATGGATGAGGAGGAAGAGGAGACTGTGATGCATCTTATCTGCTCCTGCCCGGCACTGTCTCGAGCAAGGAGCACCCAGTTGGGGTCATTCTTCCTGGTCTAGGTGATCTCTCTACGGCTAGTATATCAGGCCTTCATAGGTTCATCTTGAACTCCAAATGGTTTGGGGCATAAGGGAAGGGAATATGGATCCTGCGGTATCACAGAGCGGAGATCGTTCCAACTTGTGTGCAGTTGTTGAGGCAGACTCTCGTCCCACTGCAGCTGCTGCTTCCACATGGCCTGAAGAAATATTTTTGCCTTGGTGATGACAGGCCCAATTAGTCCAAGAAGATCGTAGAATCTGGCTATATTTGAGAGAATGGCACGGTTAGTAATGCGTCTATTGTCATCCATTAGAGTAAACGAGAAAATTAAATTGTCAGTGTTTGGTGTCCATACGAGACCGAGCGCTTTCGTTACATCGGTGCCGTCGTAAAATTTCATACATTGTTCGCAATCCGAATCGTCCAGGCCGACGAGCCAGCTTAAATCGTACGAGCAACATTTTCGAAGAACAAAATTTCCTTTTAGGAGTAGCTGCGATGTCTGTCGCCGAATTTCTGCAGCTTCTTCAGCTGTATAGGCGTCGGATATGAGGTGGTCGACGTAGAAGTCTCTGCGAGCAATTTGTGCACCCAAAAGGAATTATTTTTCTTCGTCATACGCTAGTTGTTGCGCGAATAGACAAGATTGCAGCTGGCATGGTACCATGAGTTACGGTGTCGAGAGAAAAAACTTGTATTGCGTGTTAAAAAGCTTAGGTTGTATGGTAGGCCCTGTCATAAGCGCATCGTTTAGCGAACAACCGCTGGAAGTTTTCGCAGAGCCATTAACTACGAGGTCGTACTATCGGACTTATGCACGCAGTGGTGCGGTAGAAAATAGCTTGAGGCACCGGGCTCCAACTTAGCTGGTGACATGTGCTTCAACTCTGAGTACTCATTTAAAAATGTTAAGTATTAATTTTTTAAATAAGGAATGCGCTGCAGTTGCCTTTAGAGATTTTAAAAATGTTGCAGCGCCGATGTATATGAACCGTCAAAGGTGTCGATGTTATGCTTTAATGGTGGTCGCACGGCGTACTCACTAGTTTCGAGACGAGTGTCGTTGTTTGGGAAGTGCTGCTCGCAATTGGACTCTTCTCGCGTGGATGTAGAAGCATAGGAACACGTTTCGATTTCCCAAAATTGGTCAACGATATGAGCTTGAACTGCAGCTAACGAAGATGATTTGATATGCGAATGTAGGCTGCAACCAGTGCAACGGTTGCAGGAGCTAGATGAAAGTTAGGGATCCCAAATTTTGGATTCATTCTTTTTAGGCCCTAGAAGGAGTTGGTATTGCAAATGGGCGAAATTGCTCGACTGTTACGCCTACCTCCCAGATAAGTAAAAATCGTGTTTTTACCGAAATTTTAAGATTTCATCAAAACAGTATGAAATTTTGTATAGTGGGGTTTTCGGGATCAATGATTTCTAATTTGATGTCGCATTTTCAAAATTCAAGAAGGCGGATCCAATATGGCCCAGTAGGTGTAGGGTATTTATAAGTCGGCTTGCCCGACTGAAACTTACTCGCTTGTTTATTTTCTAATTTGGCCGAAACCGAAATGGCCGAATTTTCATTTTTTTTAATTTCGTCCAAAACCGAAAAAAATTTTGATTTTAAATGTAACAAAGTTGTACATAATTAAGCGTTTCAGTAGACTGAAATCGATCATTTAAAGTTCAGATCATGAATTTTACTATGTTCCCTGAGCCGACGTCACATTTTCGAGCATAATCGCATTTTTGGTTACAACGGAAAAATGGAAAAACGAAAATACAAAAAGATAAATTTGTGGACCACTCAGACCGAGCAGCTTCTGGTGGAGTTGTGGTCCGAACGAATTGGAGAGTTGCGCGGGGCCAGAAGGAATGGTCATATATATGACGAAATCGTCATATATATGACGAAATGGTCATATATATGAAGAAGATCAGATAAAGTTGACCTCTCGTCAAGATATAGGTAATTATCAATTTTTGAACATCATTGGGCGCATTCAGCGGAGACAACAATTGTCGTAGCGCTACCTCTCTCAGCGCTTCATTTTTCTGAATTCGTTGTTACTTCAAACTTCAGATCAAGAACTCAAAATTAAAAAAAAAAAATTTTATGGTAGCGCTACCAAATTAGTGCCATTCAGTGAATAATCACACAACTGTTGTCTACGCTGAAAAAAGCTCGCAGCAGATTTGAGTATATATATACCGACATATATATAAATATACATATATATATATATAAAGCAAATCCACCAAATCATAGGGAGATTCAAAATTGACAATGTTGATTATTTGGTGGAAGAAAGTATTGAAGGTGTGTATGTGTAAAAAAATAAGAAACAACAATCTATTAATATAATTTCCTATTCCTTTAATTTTTATAAAGAGTACATGGAGTTCGATTCACCATCTTCATTGTCAGAATACGTTGATTCGCCAGAGTTGGATGCTGGAAAAAAGCAGAAGAAGAATGCATTTCAACAAGAGCTACTAAAAAAGTTTGACAAGATCGAAGAGGAAATTAAAAAAGAAAACGAAGAGTTCCAGAAAATGGAAGAACGGAAGACCAATTTGATGGAGAAGTATGTCAGCGACGCAGCCGAAATGTGTTTATAGCTTTTTTGCAAAATATTAAAAAATAAAATGTTTAACTTACTGAAAAAAGAAGCGAGAGCTTGTCTAATTTCAAGGGGAGTGCTATCCCCACTGATGTGGAGCATCGTTGTGGACGAACTACTTGAAGAATTGGCGAGCAATGGATTTACATTTCAGGACTACGCCGACGATATAGTAATTATTTGTAGGGGCAAATTTGAATATACCCTATGTGAAAGAATTCAGCAAGGGTTGAAGGTGACTAAAAAATGGTGTACAAAAGTAGGACTGAATGTAAATCCAGCAAAGACTAGTATTGTACCATTTACAAGGAAATATAAACTTAAGCACCTGAAACCAATTATGTTAGACGGAACGGAAGTGAAGCTTCAAACAGAGGTAAAATTCCTGGGCATTACCCTGGATCAGTAACTACTCTGGAAAAAGCATGTTGATAATGTATCAAAGAAAGCCAAGAGGGCATGTATGGTGTGCAGGTCCATCGCAGGGAAAAACTGGATACGCTTGGCCTGCACAATCGGGTTTGTATCTACTGGGTGCCGGGTCACAGAGGGATAGAAGGTAATGAAATGGCAGATGAACTAGCAAAGAAAGGAGTGGAAACTCCCTTCGTAGGGCCAGAACCATTCTGTGGAATGGGAAAAGGGACCATCTCTATTATATTAAAATAAGAAGATGATAAACTACGGAAATCATACTGGGACAATCTACCAGACCTGAAACAATCAAAAACACTACTAGGGACTTACTACCTAAAGCGACATAAAGAATGTATGAACTTAACAAAAAAGAGTAAGAATAATACAGGGATCTTGACAGGACAGGGATCTTGACAGGACATTGTAGGTTAAACTACCACCTATCAAAACTGAGAATAGTATCGCACGACAAATGCAGGTTTTACACGGAGGACACTGAAACTTCCAAACATATCATGCAAAAAACGGGAAATATATCTGGGCGACCACCAAATACCAGAACACATATTGAAATCCCTAGAAGTAGGCCCGGAGTCCTCGCTCACTTCTTTGTTGGTTTCTTATCCAGTCCGCGTTTATTGTGTCCTTATGTTCGATGAGAAAATTGTGCAGGGCGCAGCATACCTTAATGACAATATTGACATTATCAATATGATTATCGATTCCCTTACCAATGCGACGAAAACGGGCCTTAAGATGACCAAATGCATTTTCAACAACCCTTCTACATTTCGATAGAAATTTTTTCATGGATGTTTTGTTCAGCACTGAAGGAATAAGGTTTCATCAGATTTTTGGAAAATCTGAAAGCTGAATCTCCCATAATAAATATTGGGACAGTTATATTGGAAATTTCTTTGCCCATTTCATCTAATAGACGACATTCGTCCAGCTGTCGTTTGAGCAAAGATTTTTCGTAAATTTGCGAATCGTTACATCTCCCCGGGCTGCCAACATTTATATATGTGTAGCGATATCTGCAATGATTTGTTTATTTCCAAATTATATAGTGAAGTTTTAAAATAAAAATGTACATACCTAGAGTCGACCAATGCTAAAAGAACTGTTGAGTACCACACTTTGTAGGTTAAGTAGTCAACTGCATCCTCTGAATGTGGACGAATTTCTATGTGAAAAATTAATAATAATACAAATTTCATAGCTTTTTCACAATGTACATACCAATTGCATCTATACATTGGGAGAACCCCAGGTTTTCAAAACCTGCCAGTAGGAAGCCGTTCAGGTATATTGGCCATAACACATTCCAAGCCTGATAGCAAAATTCGAGTACAATTTTACACACTGTTGATTTCCCAATTCCAAAAAGGTTACCAATAGCATGGTACTCAGCAGATGATCACAGTGTGTATAAGGCTGTAAAGATAAATGCGATCGCAACACGTTTCCTCAATATAATCAATTTTCGAAGATTTGTATAGTTTTTTTCAAGAAAGAAAAAAACTAGAGAGTGGACTATCTTCGGCTATACCGAAGTTGAAATACCCCCACACAGTAGAAAGAAGTACCTCGAACATAAAAAAATGTGGTCTCAAGACCGTATTTTGAGCCAATTACAGGTGGTTTTGGAGCCCAAACCATGTCCAAAATCCATTTCTAAAAATTTCCAATCAAATCCGAAAAAAAAAAAAATTGGTCTCAGGACCCCATTTAGACCCTTATATATGTGGCTTCGGAACCTCGGACCATGTCAAAAATACGTTTCTAAACATTTCCAATGGAATACAACAATAAAAAAGACTTGAAAAATGTTTACTTTTTTTTCGGTGTATGGGAGCCACGCCCAGTTTTTGTCCGATTTGGCTGATTCTCGAACTTGATCTCAGTATTCACGAGAAAAACATGTAAAAAAAGTTTCAAGTCGATATCTCCAAAACTGCGACCGCTATCGTGCGGACGGACAGACGGACAGACGGACGGACGGACAGACAGACGGACATCGCTAAATCGACTCAGGAGGTGATACTGATCAAGAATATATATACTTTTCCATACCGGACACGCCTCCTTATGGGCGTTACAAACGTTGTGACAAAGTT